>CM070912.1:91915236-92515236 GCA_036417435.1 Inia geoffrensis | reverse complement strand
GTTCCGGCATGGCACGCTGAGCCTTTGGTGAACTCTTCTTCCTGTAGGGAAATCAGAGTTCAATGTGCCCGTCCAAACACATCGAGTTAGCCGCTCATTGGTTCTCCTTATTCCTGATCATCTTCTACCGAAATTGCAAAGTGTGCGAAACAAGAGGTCAAAGGCACTGACTCTCCAGGTGGGGAGAATGTTAATATGGCCTCTGGAACGGCGAACTCGAGTCCCAGGGTTCGAAAATGGCGATGAGTTTTAGAAACTTTGCCTGATCACTTCGTGGACCATATTCTGGGTTTTCCATGCATATTTTAGCTGAAGGATAAATCCCTTAACCGTGGAGATTTGGGACCCGTGGAATGGGAACCATGCACCATTACCTCAAAGGGTCTGCATTCCCTCACCAATAGCATCAACCCCAAGTGTCCAGCCTTATCTCTCCCACCGCTGTGGATGTAGAGGTGGTAAATCCAAGATTCCACACAAGCCCTGAAGGACTTATTTAAGAATTTCTCTCTATTTCACAGTCCTTGTGTTTTCTTTTTCAAATTTATTTTTATAAGGGGATTTAGCTTATGTACACTGCTGTGTGTATGCTGCTGTACACAAATGATTTTCTTATGGAGACCTATAAATGTATGGGTTTTAATTTTCTTCATAGTCAGGTATATTCCTCGGTTTTGAACACGGGGTGCTGAGTCCATGTGGTTGAGCGAGGAGGAGGTCTTGTC
This sequence comes from Inia geoffrensis, assembly GCA_036417435.1. NCBI lineage: Eukaryota > Metazoa > Chordata > Mammalia > Artiodactyla > Iniidae > Inia > Inia geoffrensis. The sequence goes on along the minus strand of CM070912.1, from coordinate 92,514,511 downwards.
TAATATATATTTGGCTTATGGAATGGTATCTGTCCAAATATCAACCTCTGGTTTTATGCAGCCTCCCCACTCTCCTTTCCCCTTAAGCAAACATCAGTTTCTTTTGTAAATGTGAGACTCTGTTGTGTTTTGTAATGCAGTTCACGCGTAGCCGTGTTTAAGTTCCTGGTATTCGTGATACCTTATGATGTTTCTTTTTCTGTGTGACTTATTTCACTTAGAATCATCGTAACTAAATCCACTCATTATGCTGCTACTGGTCTGTTGCCATTGATTTCATTGTTGAGTGATATTCCATTGTAGGGATGTACCACAACTTTTATATCCATTTTTCTCTTTCTGGGCTATTGAAGTTGTACCATAGTCAAGGTTCCCGTAAAGAGAGCAGCCCCAAACTTTGGTGTGGCTGTGTCTTTTTCATTTAAATTTTCCGAATCTATGGCACCATAAGTGGAAGTGCCCTAGGCTCTCTAGCTTGGTTTTCTCTTTGTTCCAGGAAACACCATCCACTTCTCCAGAGTGGCTGTTGGCAATTTACATCCCGCCCATCAGCATAACAAGGCTGCCGGTTCTCCATGGCCTGTCCTGCCTCTCTGGATTTTACACTTTTTTTCGGAGGGCCCTTTTGATCGGTGGGAAGTGAGAGTTGCTTGTAGTGCGGATTTCCATTGCAGGCTTGCTTGGTTGGCCAAAAAGGGCGTATGCGTTTTTTCCTGAATATATTCAGGAAAAAACGCATACGCCCTTTTTGGCCAAGTGCATCACTGTCGAACTGCTGCCTCTTTTCCTACTCTTTCAGAGCAATTCTTATCTACTCCCCGATATCTGTTTTCTGCAATTCTGCGTCGCGTTCAAGTCCTCCTCACAGCCTTCCTTCAATAAATTTTTGGATGATAGGGGTCATTTGGAACTCTGCAGGATTGTGAGTTACAGTGCCAGAAATCTCCTTTTCTCATCTCGCTTTCTTGTGAGCTGACCGCAAACCCGAAGAATTGCTTCAGGCCCTAATCTCGTTCCGGCATGGCACGCTGAGCCTTTGGTGAACACTTCTTCCTGTAGGGAAATCAGAGTTCAATGTGCCCGTCCAAACACATCGAGTTAGCCGCTCATTGGTTCTCCTTATTCCTGATCATCTTCTACCGAAATTGCAAAGTGTGAGAAACAAGAGGTCAAAGGCACTGACTCTCCAAGTGGGGAGAATGTTAATATGGCCTCTGGAGGGGCGAACTCGAGTCCCAGGGTTTGAAAATGGCAATGAGTTTTAGAAACTTTGCCTGATCACTTCGTGGACCATATTCTGGGTTTTCCATGCATATTTTAGCTGAAGGATAAATCCCTTAAACGTGGAGATTTGGGACCCGTGGAATGGGAAATATGCACCATTACCTCAAAGGGTCTGCATTCCCTCACCAATAGCATCAGCCCCAAGTGTCCAGCCTTATCTCTCCCACGGTTGTGGATGTAGAGGTGGTAAATCCAAGATTCCACACAAGCCCTGAAGGACTTATTTAAGAATTTCTCTCTATTTCACAGTCCTTGTGTTTTCTTTTTCAAATTTATTTTTATAAGGGGATTTAGCTTATGTACACTGCTGTGTGTATGCTGCTGTACACAAATGATTTTCTTATGGAGACCTATAAATGTATGGGTTTTAATTTTCTTCATAGTCAGGTATATTCCTCGGTTTTGAACACGGGGTGCTGAGTCCATGTGGTTGAGCGAGGAGGAGGTCTTGTCTAATATATATTTGGCTTATGGAATGGTATCTGTCCTAATATCAACCTCTGGTTTTATGCAGCCTCCCCACTCTCCTTTCCCCTTAAGCAAGCATCAGTTTCTTTTGTAAATGTGAGACTCTGTTGTGTTTTGTAATGCAGTTCACGCGTAGCCGTGTTTACGTTCCCGGTATTCGTGATACCTTATGATGTTTCTTTTTCTGTGTGACTTATTTCACTTAGAATCATCGTAACTAAATCCACTCATTATGCTGCTACTGGTCTGTTGCCATTGATTTCATTGTTGAGTGATATTCCATTGTAGGGATGTACCACACCTTTTATATCCATTTTTCTCTTTCTGGGCTATTGAAGTTGTACCATAGTCAAGGTTCCCGTAAAGAGAGCAGCCCCAAACTTTGGTGTGGCTGTGTCTTTTTCATTTAAATTTTCCGAATCTATGGCACCATAAGTGGAAGTGCCCTAGGCTCTCTAGCTTGGTTTTCTCTTTGTTCCAGGAAACACCATCCACTTCTCCAGAGTGGCTGTTGGCAATTTACATCCCGCCCATCAGCATAACAAGGCTGCCGGTTCTCCATGGCCTGTCCTGCCTCTCTGGATTTTACACTTTTTTTCGGAGGGCCCTTTTGATCGGTGGGAAGTGAGAGTTGCTTGTAGTGCGGATTTCCATTGCAGGCTTGCTTGGTTGGCCAAAAAGGGCGTATGCGTTTTTTCCTGAATATATTCAGGAAAAAACGCATACGCCCTTTTTGGCCAAGTGCATCACTGTCGAACTGCTGCCTCTTTTCCTACGCTTTCAGAGCAATTCTTATCTACCTCCCGATATCTGTTTTCTACAATTCTGTGTCGCGTTCATGTCCTCCTCACAGCCTTCCTTCAATAAATTTTTGGATGATAGGGGTCATTTGGAACTCTGCAGGATTGTCAGTTACAGTGCCAGAAATCTCCTTTTCTCAACTCGCTTTCTTGTGAGCAGACCGCAAACCCGAAGAATTGCTTCAGGCCCTAATCTCGTTCCGGCATGTCACGCTGAGCCTTTGGTGAACTCTTCTTCCTGTAGGGAAATCAGTGTTCAATGTGCCCGTCCAAACACATCGAGTTAGCCGCTCATTGGTTCTCCTTATTCCTCATCATCTTCTACCGAAATTGCAAAGTGTGCGAAACAAGAGGTCAAAGGCACTGACTCTCCAAGTGGGGAGAATGTTAATATGGCCTCTGGAGGGGCGAACTCGAGTCCCAGGGTTTGAAAATGGCGATGAGTTTTAGAAACTTTGCCTGATCACTTCGTGGACCATATTCTGGGTTTTCCATGCATATTTTAGCTGAAGGATAAATCCCTTAAACGTGGAGATTTCGGACCCGTGGAATGGGAACCATGCACCATTACCTCAAAGGGTCTGCATTCCCTCACCAATAGCATCAGCCCCAAGTGTCCAGCCTTATCTCTCCCACAGCTGTGGATGTAGAGGTGGTAAATCCAACATTCCACACAAGCCCTGAAGGACTTATTTAAGAATTTCTCTCTATTTCACAGTCCTTGTGTTTTCTTTTTCAAATTTATTTTTATAAGGGGATTTAGCTTATGTACACTGCTGTGTGTATGCTGCTGTACACAAATGATTTTCTTATGGAGACCTATAAATGTATGGGTTTTAATTTTCTTCATAGTCAGGTATATTCCTCGGTTTTGAACACGGGGTGCTGAGTCCATGTGGTTGAGCGAGGAGGAGGTCTTGTCTAATATATATTTGGCTTATGGAATGGTATCTGTCCTAATATCAACCTCTGGTTTTATGCAGCCTCCCCACTCTCCTTTCCCCTTAAGCAAGCATCAGTTTCTTTTGTAAATGTGAGACTCTGTTGTGTTTTGTAATGCAGTTCACGCATAGCCGTGTTTACGTTCCCGGTATTCGTGATACCTTATGATGTTTCTTTTTCTGTGTGACTTATTTCACTTAGAATCATCGTAACTAAATCCACTCATTATGCTGCTACTGGTCTGTTGCCATTGATTTCATTGTTGAGTGATATTCCATTGTAGGGATGTACCACATCTTTTATATCCATTTTTCTCTTTCTGGGCTATTGAAGTTGTACCATAGTCAAGGTTCCCGTAAAGAGAGCAGCCCCAAACTTTGGTGTGGCTGTGTCTTTTTCATTTAAATTTTCCGAATCTATGGCACCATAAGTGGAAGTGCCCTAGGCTCTCTAGCTTGGTTTTCTCTTTGTTCCAGGAAACACCATCCACTTCTCCAGAGTGGCTGTTGGCAATTTACATCCCGCCCATCAGCATAACAAGGCTGCCGGTTCTCCATGGCCTGTCCTGCCTCTCTGGATTTTACACTTTTTTTCGGAAGGCCCTTTTGATCGGTGGGAAGTGAGAGTTGCTTGTAGTGCGGATTTCCATTGCAGGCTTGCTTGGTTGGCCAAAAAGGGCGTATGCGTTTTTTCCTGAATATATTCAGGAAAAAACGCATACGCCCTTTTTGGCCAAGTGCATCACTGTCGAATTGCTGCCTCTTTTCCTACGCTTTCAGAGCAATTCTTATCTACCCCCCGATATCTGTTTTCTGCAATTCTGCGTCGCGTTCAAGTCCTCCTCACAGCCTTCCTTCAATAAATTTTTGGATGATAGGGGTCATTTGGAACTCTGCAGGATTGCGAGTTACAGTGCCAGAAATCTCCTTTTCTCAACTTGCTTTCTTGTGAGCTGACCGCAAACCCGAAGAATTGCTTCAGGCCCTAATCTCGTTCCGGCATGTCACGCTGAGCCTTTGGTGAACTCTTCTTCCTGTAGGGAAATCAGAGTTCAATGTGCCCGTCCAAACACATCGAGTTAGCCGCTCATTGGTTCTCCTTATTCCTGATCATCTTCTACCGAAATTGCAAAGTGTACGAAACAAGAGGTCAAAGGCACTGACTCTCCAAGTGGGGAGAATGTTAATATGGCCTCTGGAACGGCGAACTCGAGTCCCAGGGTTCGAAAATGGCGATGAGTTTTAGAAACTTTGCCTGATCACTTCGTGGACCATATTCTGGGTTTTCCATGCATATTTTAGCTGAAGGATAAATCCCTTAAACGTGGAGATTTGGGACCCGTGGAATGGGAACCATGCACCATTACCTCAAAGGGTCTGCATTCCCTCACCAATAGCATCAGCCCCAAGTGTCCAGCCTTATCTCTCCCACAGCTGTGGATGTAGAGGTGGTAAATCCAACATTCCACACAAGCCCTGAAGGACTTATTTAAAAATTTCTCTCTATTTCACAGTCCTTGTGTTTTCTTTTTCAAATTTATTTTTATAAGGGGATTTAGCTTATGTACACTGCTGTGTGTATGCTGCTGTACACAAATGATTTTCTTATGGAGACCTATAAATGTATGGGTTTTAATTTTCTTCATAGTCAGGTATATTCCTCGGTTTTGAACACGGGGTGCTGAGTCCATGTGGTTGAGCGAGGAGGAGGTCTTGTCTAATATATATTTGGCTTATGGAATGGTATCTGTCCTAATATCAACCTCTGGTTTTATGCGGCCTCCCCACTCTCCTTTCCCCTTAAGCAAGCATCAGTTCCTTTTGTAAATGTGAGACTCTGTTGTGTTTTGTAATGCAGTTCACGCGTAGCCGTGTTTACGTTCCCGGTATTCGTGATACCTTATGATGTTTCTTTTTCTGTGTGACTTATTTCACTTAGAATCATCGTAACTAAATCCACTCATTATGCTGCTACTGGTCTGTTGCCATTGATTTCATTGTTGAGTGATATTCCATTGTAGGGATGTACCACAACTTTTATATCCATTTTTCTCTTTCTGGGCTATTGAAGTTGTACCATAGTCAAGGTTCCCGTAAAGAGCGCAGCCCCAAACTTTGGTGTGGCTGTGTCTTTTTCATTTAAATTTTCCGAATCTATGGCACCATAAGTGGAAGTGCCCTAGGCTCTCTAGCTTGGTTTTTTCTTTGTTCCAGGAAACACCATCCACTTCTCCAGAGTGGCTGTTGGCAATTTACATCCCGCCCATCAGCATAACAAGGTTGCCGGTTCTCCATGGCCTGTCCTGCCTCTCTGGATTTTACACTTTTTTTCAGAGGGCCCTTTTGATCGGTGGGAAGTGAGAGTTGCTTGTAGTGCGGATTTCCATTGCAGGCTTGCTTGGTTGGCCAAAAAGGGCGTATGCGTTTTTTCCTGAATATATTCAGGAAAAAACGCATACGCCCTTTTTGGCCAAGTGCATCACTGTCGAACTGCTGCCCCTTTTCCTTCGCTTTCAGAGCAATTCTTATCTACCCCCCGATATCTGTTTTCTGCAATTCTGTGTCGCGTTCAAGTCCTCCTCACAGCCTTCCTTCAATAAATTTTTGGATGATAGGGGTCATTTGGAACTCTGCAGGATTGTGAGTTACAGTGCCAGAAATCTCCTTTTCTCAACTCGCTTTCTTGTGAGCTGACCGCAAACCCGAAGAATTGCTTCAGGCCCTAATCTCGTTCCGGCATGGCACGCTGAGCCTTTGGTGAACTCTTCTTCCTGTAGGGAAATCAGAGTTCAATGTGCCCGTCCAAACACATCGAGTTAGCCGCTCATTGGTTCTCCTTATTAATGATCATCTTCTACCGAAATTGCAAAGTGTGCGAAACAAGAGGTCAAAGGCACTGACTCTCCAAGTGGGGAGAATGTTAATATGGCCTCTGGAACGGCGAACTCGAGTCCCAGGGTTCGAAAATGGCGATGAGTTTTAGAAGCTTTGCCTGATCACTTCGTGGACCATATTCTGGGTTTTCCATGCATATTTTAGCTGAAGGATAAATCCCTTAAACGTGGAGATTTGGGACCGTGGAATGGGAACCATGCACCATTACCTCAAAGGGTCTGCATTCCCTCACCAATAGCATCAGCCCCAAGTGTCCAGCCTTATCTCTCCCACGGCTGTGGATGTAGAGGTGGTAAATCCAAGATTCCACACAAGCCCTGAAGGACTTATTTAAGAATTTCTCTCTATTTCACAGTCCTTGTGTTTTCTTTTTCAAATTTATTTTTATAAGGGGATTTAGCTTATGTACACTGCTGTGTGTATGCTGCTGTACACAAATGATTTTCTTATGGAGACCTATAAATGTATGGGTTTTAATTTTCTTCATAGTCAGGTATATTCCTCGGTTTTGAACACGGGGTGCTGAGTCCATGTGGTTGAGCGAGCAGGAGGTCTTGTCTAATATATATTTGGCTTATGGAATGGTATCTGTCCTAATATCAACCTCTGGTTTTATGCAGCCTCCCCACTCTCCTTTCCCCTTAAGCAAGCATCAGTTTCTTTTGTAAATGTGAGACTCTGTTGTGTTTTGTAATGCAGTTCACGCGTAGCCGTGTTTACGTTCCCGGTATTCGTGATACCTTATGATGTTTCTTTTTCTGTGTGACTTATTTCACTTAGAATCATCGTAACTAAATCCACTCATTATGCTGCTACTGGTCTGTTGCCATTGATTTCATTGTTGAGTGATATTCCATTGTAGGGATGTACCACAACTTTTATATCCATTTTTCTCTTTCTGGGCTATTGAAGTTGTACCATAGTCAAGGTTCCCGTAAAGAGCGCAGCCCCAAACTTTGGTGTGGCTGTGTCTTTTTCATTTAAATTTTCCGAATCTATGGCACAATAAGTGGAAGTGCCCTAGGCTCTCTAGCTTGGTTTTCTCTTTGTTCCAGGAAACACCATCCACTTCTCCAGAGTGGCTGTTGGCAATTTACATCCCGCCCATCAGCATAACAAGGCTGCCGGTTCTCCATGGCCTGTCCTGCCTCTCTGGATTTTACACTTTTTTTCGGAGGGCCCTTTTGATCGGTGGCAAGTGAGAGTTGCTTGTAGTGTGGATTTCCATTGCAGGCTTGCTTGGTTGGCCAAAAAGTGCGTATGCGTTTTTTCCTGAATATATTCAGGAAAAAACGCATACGCCCTTTTTGGCCAAGTGCATCACTGTCGAACTGCTGCCTCTTTTCCTACGCGTTCAGAGAAATTCTTATCTACCCCCCGATATCTGTTTTCTGCAATTCTTTGTCGCGTTCAAGTCCTCCTCACAGCCTTCCTTCAATAAATTTTTGGATGATAGGGGTCATTTGGAACTCTGCAGGATTGTGAGTTACAGTGCCAGAAATCTCCTTTTCTCAACTCGCTTTCTTGTGAGCTGACCGCAAACCCGAAGAATTGCTTCAGGCCCTAATCTCGTTCCGGCATGGCACGCTGAGCCTTTGGTGAACTCTTCTTCCTGTAGGGAAATCAGAGTTCAATGTGCCCGTCCAAACACATCGAGTTAGCCGCTCATTGGTTCTCCTTATTCCTGATCATCTTCTACCGAAATTGCAAAGTGTGCGAAACAAGAGGTCAAAGGCACTGACTCTCCAAGTGGGGAGAATGTTAATATGGCCTCTGGAGGGGCGAACTCGAGTCCCAGGGTTCGAAAATGGCGATGAGTTTTAGAAACTTTGCCTGATCACTTCGTGGACCATATTCTGGGTTTTCCATGCATATTTTAGCTGAAGGATAAATCCCTTAAACGTGGAGATTTGGGACCCGTGGAATGGGAACCATGCACCATTACCTCAAAGGGTCTGCATTCCCTCACCAATAGCATCAGCCCCAAGTGTCCAGCCTTATCTCTCCCACGGCTGTGGATGTAGAGGTGGTAAATCCAAGATTCCACACAAGCCCTGAAGGACTTATTTAAGAATTTCTCTCTATTTCACAGTCCTTGTGTTTTCTTTTTCAAATTTATTTTTATAAGGGGATTTAGCTTATGTACACTGCTGTGTGTATGCTGCTGTACACAAATGATTTTCTTATGGAGACCTATAAATGTATGGGTTTTAATTTTCTTCATAGTCAGGTATATTCCTCGGTTTTGAACACGGGGTGCTGAGTCCATGTGGTTGAGCGAGGAGGAGGTCTTGTCTAATAGATATTTGGATTATGGAATGGTATCTGTCCTAATATCAACCTCTGGTTTTATGCAGCCTCCCCACTCTCCTTTCCCCTTAAGCAAGCATCAGTTTCTTTTGTAAATGTGAGACTCTGTTGTGTTTTGTAATGCAGTTCACGCGTAGCCGTGTTTACGTTCCCGGTATTCGTGATACCTTATGATGTTTCTTTTTCTGTGTGACTTATTTCACTTAGAATCATCGTAACTAAATCCACTCATTATGCTGCTACTGGTCTGTTGCCATTGATTTCATTGTTGAGTGATATTCCATTGTAGGGATGTACCACAACTTTTATATCCATTTTTCTCTTTCTGGGCTATTGAAGTTGTACCATAGTCAAGGTTCCCGTAAAGAGCGCAGCCCCAAACTTTGGTGTGGCTGTTTCTTTTTCATTTAAATTTTCCGAATCTATGGCACCATAAGTGGAAGTGCCCTAGGCTCTCTAGCTTGGTTTTCTCTTTGTTCCAGGAAACACCATCCACTTCTCCAGAGTGGCTGTTGGCAATTTACATCCCGCCCATCAGCATAACAAGGCTGCCGGTTCTCCATGGCCTGTCCTGCCTCTCTGGATTTTACACTTTTTTTCGGAGGGCCCTTTTGATCGGTGGGAAGTGAGAGTTGCTTGTAGTGCGGATTTCCATTGCAGGCTTGCTTGGTTGGCCAAAAAGGGCGTATGCGTTTTTTCCTGAATATATTCAGGAAAAAACGCATACGCCCTTTTTGGCCAAGTGCATCACTGTCGAACTGCTGCCTCTTTTCCTACGCGTTCAGAGGAATTCTTATCTACCCCCCGATATCTGTTTTCTGCAATTCTGTGTCGCGTTCAAGTCCTCCTCACAGCCTTCCTTCAATAAATTTTTGGATGATAGGGGTCATTTGGAACTCTGCAGGATTGTGAGTTACAGTGCCAGAAATCTCCTTTTCTCAACTCGCTTTCTTGTGAGCTGACCGCAAACCCGAAGAATTGCTTCAGGCCCTAATCTCGTTCCGGCATGGCACGCTGAGCCTTTGGTGAACTCTTCTTCCTGTAGGGAAATCAGAGTTCAATGTGCCCGTCCAAACACATCGAGTTAGCCGCTCATTGGTTCTCCTTATTCCTGATCAACTTCTACCGAAATTGCAAAGTGTGCGAAACAAGAGGTCAAAGGCACTGACTCTCCAAGTGGGGAGAATGTTAATATGGCCTCTGGAACGGCGAACTCGAGTCCCAGGGTTCGAAAATGGCGATGAGTTTTAGAAACTTTGCCTGATCACTTCGTGGACCATATTCTGGGTTTTCCATGCATATTTTAGCTGAAGGATAAATCCCTTAAACGTGGAGATTTGGGACCCGTGGAATGGGAACCATGCACCATTACCTCAAAGGGTCTGCATTCCCTCACCAATAGCATCAGCCCCAAGTGTCCAGCCTTATCTCTCCCACGGCTGTGGATGTAGAGGTGGTAAATCCAAGATTCCACACAAGCCCTGAAGGACTTATTTAAGAATTTCTCTCTATTTCACAGTCCTTGTGTTCTCTTTTTCAAATTTATTTTTATAAGGGGATTTAGCTTATGTACACTGCTGTGTGTATGCTGCTGTACACAAATGATTTTCTTATGGAGACCTATAAATGTATGGGTTTTAATTTTCTTCATAGTCAGGTATATTCCTCGGTTTTGAACACGGGGTGCTGAGTCCATGTGGTTGAGCGAGCAGGAGGTCTTGTCTAATATATATTTGGCTTATGGAATGGTATCTGTCCTAATATCAACCTCTGGTTTTATGCAGCCTCCCCACTCTCCTTTCCCCTTAAGCAAGCATCAGTTTCTTTTGTAAATGTGAGACTCTGTTGTGTTTTGTAATGCAGTTCACGCGTAGCCGTGTTTACGTTCCCGGTATTCGTGATACCTTATGATGTTTCTTTTTCTGTGTGACTTATTTCACTTAGAATCATCGTAACTAAATCCACTCATTATGCTGCTACTGGTCTGTTGCCATTGATTTCATTGTTGAGTGATATTCCATTGTAGGGATGTACCACAACTTTTATATCCATTTTTCTCTTTCTGGGCTATTGAAGTTGTACCATAGTCAAGGTTCCCGTAAAGAGCGCAGCCCCAAACTTTGGTGTGGCTGTGTCTTTTTCATTTAAATTTTCCGAATCTATGGCACCATAAGTGGAAGTCCCCTAGGCTCTCTAGCTTGGTTTTCTCTTTGTTCCAGGAAACACCATCCACTTCTCCAGAGTGGCTGTTGGCAATTTACATCCCGCCCATCAGCATAACAAGGCTGCTGGTTCTCCATGGCCTGTCCTGCCTCTCTGGATTTTACACTTTTTTTCGGAGGGCCCTTTTGATCGGTGGGAAGTGAGAGTTGCTTGTAGTGCGGATTTCCATTGCAGGCTTGCTTGGTTGGCCAAAAAGGGCGTATGCGTTTTTTCCTGAATATATTCAGGAAAAAACGCATACGCCCTTTTTGGCCAAGTGCATCACTGTCGAACTGCTGCCTCTTTTCCTACGCGTTCAGAGGAATTCTTATCTACCCCCCGATATCTGTTTTCTGCAATTCTGTGTCGCGTTCAAGTCCTCCTCACAGCCTTCCTTCAATAAATTTTTGGATGATAGGGGTCATTTGGAACTCTGCAGGATTGTGAGTTACAGTGCCAGAAATCTCCTTTTCTCAACTCGCTTTCTTGTGAGCTGACCGCAAACCCGAAGAATTGCTTCAGGCCCTAATCTCGTTCCGGCATGGCACGCTGAGCCTTTGGTGAACTCTTCTTCCTGTAGGGAAATCAGAGTTCAATGTGCCCGTCCAAACACATCGAGTTAGCCGCTCATTGGTTCTCCTTATTCCTGATCATCTTCTACCGAAATTGCAAAGTGTGCGAAACAAGAGGTCAAAGGCACTGACTCTCCAAGTGGGGAGAATGTTCATATGGCCTCTGGAACGGCGAACTCGAGTCCCAGGGTTCGAAAATGGCGATGAGTTTTAGAAACTTTGCCTGATCACTTCGTGGACCATATTCTGGGTTTTCCATGCATATTTTAGCTGAAGGATAAATCCCTTAAACGTGGAGATTTGGGACGCGTGGAATGGGAACCATGCACCATTACCTCAAAGGGTCTGCATTCCCTCACCAATAGCATCAGCCCCAAGTGTCCAGCCTTATCTCTCCCACGGCTGTGGATGTAGAGGTGGTAAATCCAAGATTCCACACAAGCCCTGAAGGACTTATTTAAGAATTTCTCTCTATTTCACAGTCCTTGTGTTCTCTTTTTCAAATTTATTTTTATAAGGGGATTTAGCTTATGTACACTGCTGTGTGTATGCTGCTGTACACAAATGATTTTCTTATGGAGACCTATAAATGTATGGGTTTTAATTTTCTTCATAGTCAGGTATATTCCTCGGTTTTGAACACGGGGTGCTGAGTCCATGTGGTTGAGCGAGCAGGAGGTCTTGTCTAATATATATTTGGCTTATGGAATGGTATCTGTCCTAATATCAACCTCTGGTTTTATGCAGCCTCCCCACTCTCCTTTCCCCTTAAGCAAGCATCAGTTTCTTTTGTAAATGTGAGACTCTGTTGTGTTTTGTAATGCAGTTCACGCGTAGCCGTGTTTACGTTCCCGGTATTCGTGATACCTTATGATGTTTCTTTTTCTGTGTGACTTATTTCACTTAGAATCATCGTAACTAAATCCACTCATTATGCTGCTACTGGTCTGTTGCCATTGATTTCATTGTTGAGTGATATTCCATTGTAGGGATGTACCACAACTTTTATATCCATTTTTCTCTTTCTGGGCTATTGAAGTTGTACCATAGTCAAGGTTCCCGTAAAGAGAGCAGCCCCAAACTTTGGTGTGGCTGTGTCTTTTTCATTTAAATTTTCCGAATCTATGGCACCATAAGTGGAAGTGCCCTAGGCTCTCTAGCTTGGTTTTCTCTTTCTTCCAGGAAACACCATCCACTTCTCCAGAGTGGCTGTTGGCAAATTACATCCCGCCCATCAGCATAACAAGGCTGCCCGTTCTCCATGGCCTGTCCTGCCTCTCTGGATTTTACACTTTTTTTCGGAGGGCCCTTTTGATCGGTGGGAAGTGAGAGTTGCTTGTAGTGCGGATTTCCATTGCAGGCTTGCTTGGTTGGCCAAAAAGGGCGTATGCGTTTTTTCCTGAACATATTCTGGAAAAAGCGCATACGCCCTTTTTGGCCAAGTGCATCACTGTCGAACTGCTGCCTCTTTTCCTTCGCTTTCAGAGCAATTCTTATCTACCCCCCGATATCTGTTATCTGCAATTCTGTGTCGCGTTCAAGTCCTCCTCACAGCCTTCCTTCAATAAATTTTTGGATGATAGGGGTCATTTGGAACTCTGCAGGATTGTGAGTTACAGTGCCAGAAATCTCCTTTTCTCAACTCGCTTTCTTGTGAGCTGACCGCAAACCCGAAGAATTGCTTCAGGCCCTAATCTCGTTCCGGCATGGCACACTGAGCCTTTGGTGAACTCTTCTTCCTGTAGGGAAATCAGAGTTCAATGTGCCCGTCCAAACACATCGAGTTAGCCGCTCATTGGTTCTCCTTATTCCTGATCATCTTCTACCGAAATTGCAAAGTGTGCGAAACAAGAGGTCAAAGGCACTGACTCTCCAAGTGGGGAGAATGTTAATATGGCCTCTGGAACGGCGAACTCGAGTCCCAGGGTTCGAAAATGGCGATGAGTTTTAGAATCTTTGCCTGATCACTTCGTGGACCATATTCTGGGTTTTCCATGTATATTTTAGCTGAAGGATAAATCCCTTAAACGTGGAGATTTGGGACCCGTGGAATGGGAACCATGCACCATTACCTCAAAGGGTCTGCATTCCCTCACCAATAGCATCAGCCCCAAGTGTCCAGCCTTATCTCTCCCACGGCTGTGGATGTAGAGGTGGTAAATCCAAGATTCCACACAAGCCCTGAAGGACTTATTTAAGAATTTCTCTCTATTTCACAGTCCTTGTGTTTTCTTTTTCAAATTTATTTTTATAAGGGGATTTAGCTTATGTACACTGCTGTGTGTATGCTGCTGTACACAAATGATTTTCTTATGGAGACCTATAAATGTATGGGTTTTAATTTTCTTCATAGTCAGGTATATTCCTCGGTTTTGAACACGGGGTGCTGAGTCCATGTGGTTGAGCGAGGAGGAGGTCTTGTCTAATAGATATTTGGCTTATGGAATGGTATCTGTCCTAATATCAACCTCTGGTTTTATGCAGCCTCCCCACTCTCCTTTCCCCTTAAGCAAGCATCAGTTTCTTTTGTAAATGTGAGACTCTGTTGTGTTTTGTAATGCAGTTCACGCGTAGCCGTGTTTACGTTCCCGGTATTCGTGATACCTTATGATGTTTCTTTTTCTGTGTGACTTATTTCACTTAGAATCATCGTAACTAAATCCACTCATTATGCTGCTACTGGTCTGTTGCCATTGATTTCATTGTTGAGTGATATTCCATTGTAGGGATGTACCACAACTTTTATATCCATTTTTCTCTTTCTGGGCTATTGAAGTTGTACCATAGTCAAGGTTCCCGTAAAGAGCGCAGCCCCAAACTTTGGTGTGGCTGTGTCTTTTTCATTTAAATTTTCCGAATCTATGGCACCATAAGTGGAAGTGCCCTAGGCTCTCTAGCTTGGTTTTCTCTTTGTTCCAGGAAACACCATCCACTTCTCCAGAGTGGCTGTTGGCAATTTACATCCCGCCCATCAGCATAACAAGGCTGCCGGTTCTCCATGGCCTGTCCTGCCTCTCTGGATTTTACACTTTTTTTCGGAGGGCCCTTTTGATCGGTGGGAAGTGAGAGTTGCTTGTAGTGCGGATTTCCATTGCAGGCTTGCTTGGTTTGCCAAAAAGGGCGTATGCGTTTTTTCCTGAATATATTCAGGAAAAAACGCATACGCCCTTTTTGGCCAAGTGCATCACTGTCGAACTGCTGCCTCTTTTCCTACGCGTTCAGAGCAATTCTTATCTATCCCCCAATATCTGTTTTCTGCAATTCTGTGTCGCGTTCAAGTCCTCCTCACAGCCTTCCTTCAATAAATTTTTGGATGATAGGGGTCATTTGGAACTCTGCAGGATTGTGAGTTACAGTGCCAGAAATCTCCTTTTCTCAACTCGCTTTCTTGTGAGCTGACCGCAAAGCCGAAGAATTGCTTCAGGCCCTAATCTCGTTCCGGCATGGCACGCTGAGCCTTTGGTGAACTCTTCTTCCTGTAGGGAAATCAGAGTTCAATGTGCCCGTCCAAACACATCGAGTTAGCCGCTCATTGGTTCTCCTTATTCCTGATTATCTTCTACCGAAATTGCAAAGTGTGCGAAACAAGAGGTCAAAGGCACTGACTCTCCAAGTGGGGAGAATGTTAATATGGCCTCTGGAACGGCGAACTCGAGTCCCAGGGTTCGAAAATGGCGATGAGTTTTAGAAACTTTGCCTGATCACTTCGTGGACCATATTCTGGGTTTTCCATGCATATTTTAGCTGAAGGATAAATCCCTTAAACGTGGAGATTTGGGACCCGTGGAATGGGAACCATGCACCATTACCTCAAAGGGTCTGCATTCCCTCACCAATAGCATCAGCCCCAAGTGTCCAGCCTTATCTCTCCCACGGCTGTGGATGTAGAGGTGGTAAATCCAAGATTCCACACAAGCCCTGAAGGACTTATTTAAGAATTTCTCTCTATTTCACAGTCCTTGTGTTTTCTTTTTCAAATTTATTTTTATAAGGGGATTTAGCTTATGTACACTGCTGTGTGTATGCTGCTGTACACAAATGATTTTCTTATGGAGACCTATAAATGTATGGGTTTTAATTTTCTTCATAGTCAGGTATATTCCTCGGTTTTGAACACGGGGTGCTGAGTCCATGTGGTTGAGCGAGGAGGAGGTCTTGTCTAATAGATATTTGGCTTATGGAATGGTATCTGTCCTAATATCAACCTCTGGTTTTATGCAGCCTCCCCACTCTCCTTTCCCCTTAAGCAAGCATCAGTTTCTTTTGTAAATGTGAGACTCTGTTGTGTTTTGTAATGCAGTTCACGCGTAGCCGTGTTTACGTTCCCGGTATTCGTGATACCTTATGATGTTTCTTTTTCTGTGTGACTTATTTCACTTAGAATCATCGTAACTAAATCCACTCATTATGCTGCTACTGGTCCGTTGCCATTGATTTCATTGTTGAGTGATATTCCATTGTAGGGATGTACCACAACTTTTATATCCATTTTTCTCTCTCTGGGCTATTGAAGTTGTACCATAGTCAAGGTTCCCGTAAAGAGAGCAGCCCCAAACTTTGGTGTGGCTGTGTCTTTTTCATTTAACTTTTCCGAATCTATGGCACCATAAGTGGAAGTGCCCTAGGCTCTCTAGCTTGGTTTTCTCTTTGTTCCAGGAAACACCATCCACTTCTCCAGAGTTGCTGTTGGCAATTTACATCCCGCCCATCAGCATAACAAGGCTGCCGGTTCTCCATGGCCTGTCCTGCCTCTCTGGATTTTACACTTTTTTTCGGAGGGCCCTTTTGATCGGTGGGAAGTGAGAGTGGCTTGTAGTGCGGATTTCCATTGCAGGCTTGCTTGGTTGGCCAAAAAGGGCGTATGCGTTTTTTCCTGAACATATTCTGGAAAAAGCACATACGCCCTTTTTGGCCAAGTGCATCACTGTCGAACTGCTGCCTCTTTTCCTACGCTTTCAGAGCAATTCTTATCTACCCCCCGATATCTGTTATCTGCAATTCTGTGTCGCGTTCAAGTCCTCCTCACAGCCTTCCTTCAATAAATTTTTGGATGATAGGGGTCATTTGGAACTCTGCAGGATTGTGAGTTACAGTGCCAGAAATCTCCTTTTCTCAACTCGCTTTCTTGTGAGCTGACCGCAAACCCGAAGAATTGCTTCAGGCCCTAATCTCGTTCCGGCATGGCACACTGAGCCTTTGGTGAACTCTTCTTCCTGTAGGGAAATCAGAGTTCAATGTGCCCGTCCAAACACATCGAGTTAGCCGCTCATTGGTTCTCCTTATTCCTGATCATCTTCTACCGAAATTGCAAAGTGTGCGAAACAAGAGGTCAAAGGCACTGACTCTCCAAGTGGGGAGAATGTTAATATGGCCTCTGGAACGGCGAACTCGAGTCCCAGGGTTCGAAAATGGCGATGAGTTTTAGAATCTTTGCCTGATCACTTCGTGGACCATATTCTGGGTTTTCCATGTATATTTTAGCTGAAGGATAAATCCCTTAAACGTGGAGATTTGGGACCCGTGGAATGGGAACCATGCACCATTACCTCAAAGGGTCTGCATTCCCTCACCAATAGGATCAGCCCCAAGTGTCCAGCCTTATCTCTCCCACGGCTGTGGATGTAGAGGTGGTAAATCCAAGATTCCACACAAGCCCTGAAGGACTTATTTAAGAATTTCTCTCTATTTCACAGTCCTTGTGTTTTCTTTTTCAAATTTATTTTTATAAGGGGATTTAGCTTATGTACACTGCTGTGTGTATGCTGCTGTACACAAATGATTTTCTTATGGAGACCTATAAATGTATGGGTTTTAATTTTCTTCATAGTCAGGTATATTCCTCGGTTTTGAACACGGGGTGCTGAGTCCATGTGGTTGAGCGAGGAGGAGGTCTTGTGTAATAGATATTTGGCTTATGGAATGGTATCTGTCCTAATATCAACCTCTGGTTTTATGCAGCCTCCCCACTCTCCTTTCCCCTTAAGCAAGCATCAGTTTCTTTTGTAAATGTGAGACTCTGTTGTGTTTTGTAATGCAGTTCACGCGTAGCCGTGTTTACGTTCCCGGTATTCGTGATACCTTATGATGTTTCTTTTTCTGTGTGACTTATTTCACTTAGAATCATCGTAACTAAATCCACTCATTATGCTGCTACTGGTCTGTTGCCATTGATTTCATTGTTGAGTGATATTCCATTGTAGGGATGTACCACAACTTTTATATCCATTTTTCTCTTTCTGGGCTATTGAAGTTGTACCATAGTCAAGGTTCCCGTAAAGAGCGCAGCCCCAAACTTTGGTGTGGCTGTGTCTTTTTCATTTAAATTTTCCGAATCTATGGCACCATAAGTGGAAGTGCCCTAGGCTCTCTAGCTTGGTTTTCTCTTTGTTCCAGGAAACACCATCCACTTCTCCAGAGTGGCTGTTGGCAATTTACATCCCGCCCATCAGCATAACAAGGCTGCCGGTTCTCCATGGCCTGTCCTGCCTCTCTGGATTTTACACTTTTTTTCGGAGGGCCCTTTTGATCGGTGGGAAGTGAGAGTTGCTTGTAGTGCGGATTTCCATTGCAGGCTTGCTTGGTTGGCCAAAAAGGGCGTATGCGTTTTTTCCTGAATATATTCAGGAAAAAACGCATACGCCCTTTTTGGCCAAGTGCATCACTGTCGAACTGCTGCCTCTTTTCCTACGCGTTCAGAGCAATTCTTATCTATCCCCCAATATCTGTTTTCTGCAATTCTGTGTCGCGTTCAAGTCCTCCTCACAGCCTTCCTTCAATAAATTTTTGGATGATAGGGGTCATTTGGAACTCTGCAGGATTGTGAGTTACAGTGCCAGAAATCTCCTTTTCTCAACTCGCTTTCTTGTGAGCTGACCGCAAAGCCGAAGAATTGCTTCAGGCCCTAATCTCGTTCCGGCATGGCACGCTGAGCCTTTGGTGAACTCTTCTTCCTGTAGGGAAATCAGAGTTCAATGTGCCCGTCCAAACACATCGAGTTAGCCGCTCATTGGTTCTCCTTATTCCTGATTATCTTCTACCGAAATTGCAAAGTGTGCGAAACAAGAGGTCAAAGGCACTGACTCTCCAAGTGGGGAGAATGTTAATATGGCCTCTGGAACGGCGAACTCGAGTCCCAGGGTTCGAAAATGGCGATGAGTTTTAGAAACTTTGCCTGATCACTTCGTGGACCATATTCTGGGTTTTCCATGCATATTTTAGCTGAAGGATAAATCCCTTAAACGTGGAGATTTGGGACCCGTGGAATGGGAACCATGCACCATTACCTCAAAGGGTCTGCATTCCCTCACCAATAGCATCAGCCCCAAGTGTCCAGCCTTATCTCTCCCACGGCTGTGGATGTAGAGGTGGTAAATCCAAGATTCCACACAAGCCCTGAAGGACTTATTTAAGAATTTCTCTCTATTTCACAGTCCTTGTGTTTTCTTTTTCAAATTTATTTTTATAAGGGGATTTAGCTTATGTACACTGCTGTGTGTATGCTGCTGTACACAAATGATTTTCTTATGGAGACCTATAAATGTATGGGTTTTAATTTTCTTCATAGTCAGGTATATTCCTCGGTTTTGAACACGGGGTGCTGAGTCCATGTGGTTGAGCGAGGAGGAGGTCTTGTCTAATAGATATTTGGCTTATGGAATGGTATCTGTCCTAATATCAACCTCTGGTTTTATGCAGCCTCCCCACTCTCCTTTCCCCTTAAGCAAGCATCAGTTTCTTTTGTAAATGTGAGACTCTGTTGTGTTTTGTAATGCAGTTCACGCGTAGCCGTGTTTACGTTCCCGGTATTCGTGATACCTTATGATGTTTCTTTTTCTGTGTGACTTATTTCACTTAGAATCATCGTAACTAAATCCACTCATTATGCTGCTACTGGTCCGTTGCCATTGATTTCATTGTTGAGTGATATTCCATTGTAGGGATGTACCACAACTTTTATATCCATTTTTCTCTCTCTGGGCTATTGAAGTTGTACCATAGTCAAGGTTCCCGTAAAGAGAGCAGCCCCAAACTTTGGTGTGGCTGTGTCTTTTTCATTTAACTTTTCCGAATCTATGGCACCATAAGTGGAAGTGCCCTAGGCTCTCTAGCTTGGTTTTCTCTTTGTTCCAGGAAACACCATCCACTTCTCCAGAGTTGCTGTTGGCAATTTACATCCCGCCCATCAGCATAACAAGGCTGCCGGTTCTCCATGGCCTGTCCTGCCTCTCTGGATTTTACACTTTTTTTCGGAGGGCCCTTTTGATCGGTGGGAAGTGAGAGTGGCTTGTAGTGCGGATTTCCATTGCAGGCTTGCTTGGTTGGCCAAAAAGGGCGTATGCGTTTTTTCCTGAATATATTCAGGAAAAAACGCATACGCCCTTTTTGGCCAAGTGCATCACTGTCGAACTGCTGCCTCTTTTCCTACGCTTTCAGAGCAATTCTTATCTACCCCCCGATATCTGTTTTCTGCAATTCTGTGTCGCGTTCAAGTCCTCCTCACAGCCTTCCTTCAATAAATTTTTGGATGATAGGGGTCATTTGGAACTCTGCAGGATTGTGAGTTACAGTGCCAGAAATCTCCTTTTCTCAACTCGCTTTCTTGTGAGCTGACCACAAACCCGAAGAATTGCTTCAGGCCCTAATCTCGTTCCGGCATGGCACGCTGAGCCTTTGGTGAACTCTTCTTCCTGTAGGGAAATCAGAGTTCAATGTGCCCGTCCAAACACATCGAGTTAGCCACTCATTGGTTCTCCTTATTCCTGATCATCTTCTACCGAAATTGCAAAGTGTGCGAAACAAGAGGTCAAAGGCACTGACTCTCCAAGTGGGGAGAATATTAATATGGCCTCTGGAACTGCGAACTCGAGTCCCAGGGTTCGAAAATGGCGATGAGTTTTAGAAACTTTGCCTGATCACTTCGTGGACCATATTCTGGGTTTTCCATGCATATTTTAGCTGAAGGATAAATCCCTTAAACGTGGAGATTTGGGACCCGTGGAATGGGAACCATGCACAATTACCTCAAAGGGTCTGCATTCCCTCACCAATAGCATCAGCCCCAAGTGTCCAGCCTTATCTCTCCCACGGCTGTGGATGTAGAGGTGGTAAATCCAAGATTCCACACAAGCCCTGAAGGACTTATTTAAGAATTTCTCTCTATTTCACAGTCCTTGTGTTTTCTTTTTCAAATTTATTTTTATAAGGGGATTTAGCTTATGTACACTGCTGTGTGTATGCTGCTGTACACAAATGATTTTCTTATGGAGACCTATAAATGTATGGGTTTTAATTTTCTTCATAGTCAGGTATATTCTTCGGTTTTGAACACGGGGTGCTGAGTCCATGTGGTTGAGCGAGGAGGAGGTCTTGTCTAATATATATTTGGCCTATGGAATGGTATCTGTCCTAATATCAACCTCTGGTTTTATGCAGCCTCCCCACTCTCCTTTCCCCTTAAGCAAGCATCAGTTTCTTTTGTAAATGTGAGACTCTGTTGTGTTTTGTAATGCAGTTCACGCGTAGCCGTGTTTACGTTCCCGGTATTCGTGATACCTTATGATGTTTCTTTTTCTGTGTGACTTATTTCACTTAGAATCATCGTAACTAAATCCACTCATTATGCTGCTACTGGTCTGTTGCCATTGATTTCATTGTTGAGTGATATTCCATTGTAGGGATGTACCACAACTTTTATATCCATTTTTCTCTCTCTGGGCTATTGAAGTTGTACCATAGTCAAGGTTCCCGTAAAGAGAGCAGCCCCAAACTTTGGTGTGGCTGTGTCTTTTTCATTTAACTTTTCCGAATCTATGGCACCATAAGTGGAAGTGCCCTAGGCTCTCTAGCTTGGTTTTCTCTTTGTTCCAGGAAACACCATCCACTTCTCCAGAGTGGCTGTTGGCAATTTACATCCCGCCCATCAGCATAACAAGGCTGCCGGTTCTCCATGGCCTGTCCTGCCTCTCTGGATTTTACACTTTTTTTCGGAGGGCGCTTTTGATCGGTGGGAAGTGAGAGTTGCTTGTAGTGCGGATTTCCATTGCAGGCTTGCTTGGTTGGCCAAAAAGGGCGTATGCGTTTTTTCCTGAATATATTCAGGAAAAAACGCATACGCCCTTTTTGGCCAAGTGCATCACTGTCGAACTGCTGCCTCTTTTCCTACGCTTTCAGAGCAATTCTTATCTACCCCCCGATATCTGTTTTCTGCAATTCTGTGTCGCGTTCAAGTCCTCCTCACAGCCTTCCTTCAATAAATTTTTGGATGATAGGGGTCATTTGGAACTCTGCAGGATTGTGAGTTACAGTGCCAGAAATCTCCTTTTCTCAACTCGCTTTCTTGTGAGCTGACCACAAACCCGAAGAATTGCTTCAGGCCCTAATCTCGTTCCGGCATGGCACGCTGAGCCTTTGGTGAACTCTTCTTCCTGTAGGGAAATCAGAGTTCAATGTGCCCGTCCAAACACATCGAGTTAGCCACTCATTGGTTCTCCTTATTCCTGATCATCTTCTACCGAAATTGCAAAGTGTGCGAAACAAGAGGTCAAAGGCACTGACTCTCCAAGTGGGGAGAATATTAATATGGCCTCTGGAACGGCGAACTCGAGTCCCAGGGTTCGAAAATGGCGATGAGTTTTAGAAACTTTGCCTGATCACTTCGTGGACCATATTCTGGGTTTTCCATGCATATTTTAGCTGAAGGATAAATCCCTTAAACGTGGAGATTTGGGACCCGTGGAATGGGAACCATGCACCATTACCTCAAAGGGTCTGCATTCCCTCACCAATAGCATCAGCCCCAAGTGTCCAGCCTTATCTCTCCCACCGCTGTGGATGTAGAGGTGGTAAATCCAAGATTCCACACAAGCCCTGAAGGACTTATTTAAGAATTTCTCTCTATATCACAGTCCTTGTGTTTTCTTTTTCAAATTTATTTTTATAAGGGGATTTAGCTTATGTACACTGCTGTGTGTATGCTGCTGTACACAAATGATTTTCTTATGGAGACCTATAAATGTATGGGTTTTAATTTTCTTCATAGTCAGGTATATTCCTCGGTTTTGAACACGGGGTGCTGAGTCCATGTGGTTGAGCGAGGAGGAGGTCTTGTCTAATAGATATTTGGCTTATGGAATGGTATCTGTCCTAATATCAACCTCTGGTTTTATGCAGCCTCCCCACTCTCCTTTCCCCTTAAGCAAGCATCAGTTTCTTTTGTAAATGTGAGACTCTGTTGTGTTTTGTAATGCAGTTCACGCGTAGCCGTGTTTACGTTCCCGGTATTCGTGATACCTTATGATGTTTCTTTTTCTGTGTGACTTATTTCACTTAGAATCATCGTAACTAAATCCACTCATTATGCTGCTACTGGTCTGTTGCCATTGATTTCATTGTTGAGTGATATTCCATTGTAGGGATGTACCACAACTTTTATATCCATTTTTCTCTTTCTGGGCTATTGAAGTTGTACCATAGGCAAGGTTCCCATAAAGAGAGAAGCCCCAAACTTTGGTGTGGCTGTGTCTTTTTCATTTAAATTTTCCGAATCTATGGCACCATAAGTGGAAGTGCCCTAGGCTCTCTAGCTTGGTTTTCTCTTTGTTCCAGGAAACACCATCCACTTCTCCAGAGTGGCTGTTGGCAATTTACATCCCGCCCATCAGCATAACAAGGCTGCCGGTTCTCCATGGCCTGTCCTGCCTCTCTGGATTTTACACTTTTTTTCGGAGGGCCCTTTTGATCGGTGGGAAGTGAGAGTTGCTTGTAGTGCGGATTTCCATTGCAGGCTTGCTTGGTTGGCCAAAAAGGGCGTATGCGTTTTTTCCTGAATATATTCAGGAAAAAACGCATACGCCCTTTTTGGCCAAGTGCATCACTGTCGAACTGCTGCCTCTTTTCCTACGCTTTCAGAGCAATTCTTATCTACCCCCCTATATCTGTTTTCTGCAATTCTGCGTCGCGTTCAAGTCCTCCTCACAGCCTTCCTTCAATAAATTTTTGGATGATAGGGGTCATTTGGAACTCTGCAGGATTGTGAGTTACAGTGCCAGAAATCTCCTTTTCTCAACTCGCTTTCTTCTGAGCTGACCGCAAACCCGAAGAATTGCTTCAGGCCATAATCTCGTTCCGGCATGGCACGCTGAGCCTTTGGTGAACTCTTCTTCCTGTAGGGAAATCAGAGTTCAATGTGCCCGTCCAAACACATCGAGTTAGCAGCTCATTGGTTCTCCTTATTCCTGATCATCTTCTACCGAAATTGCAAAGTGTGCGAAACAAGAGGTCAAAGGCACTGACTCTCCAAGTGGGGAGAATGTTAATATGGCCTCTGGAACGGCGAACTCGAGTCCCAGGGTTCGAAAATGGCGATGAGTTTTAGAAACTTTGCCTGATCACTTCGTGGACCATATTCTGGGTTTTCTATGCATATTTTAGCTGAAGGATAAATCCCTTAAACGTGGAGATTTGGGACCCGTGGAATGGGAACCATGCACCATTACCTCAAAGGGTCTGCATTCCCTCACCAATAGCATCAGCCCCAAGTGTCCAGCCTTATCTCTCCCACAGCTGTGGATGTAGAGGTGGTAAATCCAAGATTCCACACAAGCCCTGAAGGACTTATTTAAGAATTTCTCTCTATTTCACAGTCCTTGTGTTTTCTTTTTCAAATTTATTTTTATAAGGAGATTTAGCTTATGTACACTGCTGTGTGTATGCTGCTGTACACAAATGATTTTCTTATGGAGACCTATAAATGTATGGGTTTTAATTTTCTTCATAGTCAGGTATATTCCTCGGTTTTGAACACGGGGTGCTGAGTCCATGTGGTTGAGCGAGGAGGAGGTCTCGTCTAATAGATATTTGGCTTATGGAATGGTATCTGTCCTAATATCAACCTCTGGTTTTATGCAGCCTCCCCACTCTCCTTTCCCCTTAAGCAAGCATCAGTTTCTTTTGTAAATGTGAGACTCTGTTGTGTTTTGTAATGCAGTTCACGCGTAGCCGTGTTTACGTTCCCGGTATTCATGATACCTTATGATGTTTCTTTTTCTGTGTGACTTATTTCACTTAGAATCATCGTAACTAAATCCACTCATTATGCTGCTACTGGTCTGTTGCCATTGATTTCATTGTTGAGTGATATTCCATTGTAGGGATGTACCACAACTTTTATATCCATTTTTCTCTCTCTGGGCTCTTGAAGTTGTACCATAGTCAAGGTTCCCGTCAAGAGCGCAGCCCCAAACTTTGGTGTGGCTGTGTCTTTTTCATTTAAATTTTCCGAATCTCTGGCACCATAAGTGGAAGTGCCCTAGGCTCTCTAGCTTGGTTTTCTCTTTGTTCCAGGAAACACCATCCACTTCTCCAGAGTGGCTGTTGGCAATTTACATCCCGCCCATCAGCATAACAAGGCTGCCGGTTCTCCATGGCCTGTTCTGCCTCTCTGGATTTTACACTTTTTTTCGGAGGGCCCTTTTGATCGGTGGGAAGTGAGAGTTGCTTGTAGTGCGGATATCCATTGCAGGCTTGCTTGGTTGGCCAAAAAGGGCGTATGCGTTTTTTCCTGAATATATTCAGGAAAAATCGCATACGCCCTTTTTGGCCATGTGCATCACTGTCGAACTGCTGCCTCTTTTCCTACGCTTTCAGAGCAATTCTTATCTACCCCCCAATATCTGTTTTCTGCAATTCTGCGTCGCGTTCAAGTCCTCCTCACAGCCTTCCTTCAATAAATTTTTGGATGATAGGGGTCATTTGGAACTCTGCAGGATTGTGAGTTACAGTGCCAGAAATCTCCTTTTCTCAACTCGCTTTCTTGTGAGCTGACCGCAAACCCGAAGAATTGCTTCAGGCCCTAATCTCGTTCCGGCATGGCACGCTGAGCCTTTGGTGAACTCTTCTTCCTGTAGGGAAATCAGAGTTCAATGTGCCCGTCCAAACACATCGAGTTAGCCGCTCATTGGTTCTCCTTATTCCTGATCATCTTCTACCGAAATTTCAAAGTGTGCGAAACAAGAGGTCAAAGGCACTGACTCTCCAAGTGGGGAGAATGTTAATATGGCCTCTGGAACGGCGAACTCGAGTCCCAGGGTTCGAAAATGGCGATGAGTTTTAGAAACTTTGCCTGATCACTTCGTGGACCATATTCTGGGTTTTCCATGCATATTTTAGCTGAAGGAGAAATCCCTTAAACGTGGAGATTTGGGACCCGTGGAATGGGAACCATGCACCATTACCTCAAAGGGTCTGCATTCCCTCACCAATAGCATCAGCCCCAAGTGTCCAGCCTTATCTCTCCCACCGCTGTGGATGTAGAGGTGGTAAATCCAAGATTCCACACAAGCCCTGAAGGACTTATTTAAGAATTTCTCTCTATTTCACAGTCCTTGTGTTTTCTTTTTCAAATTTATTTTTATAAGGGGATTTAGCTTATGTACACTGCTGTGTGTATGCTGCTGTACACAAATGATTTTCTTATGGAGACCTATAAATGTATCGGTTTTAATTTTCTTCATAGGTATATTCCTCGCTTTTGAACACGGGGTGCTGAGTCCATGTGGTTGAGCGAGGAGGAGGTCTTGTGTAATATATATTTGGCTTATGGAATGGTATCTGTCCTAATATCAACCTCTGGTTTTATGCAGCCTCCCCACTCTCCTTTCCCCTTAAGCAAGCATCAGTTTCTTTTGTAAATGTGAGACTCTGTTGTGTTTTGTAATGCAGTTCACGCGTAGCCGTGTTTACGTTCCCGGTATTCGTGATACCTTATGATGTTTCTTTTTCTGTGTGACTTATTTCACTTAGAATCATCGTAACTAAATCCACTCATTATGCTGCTACTGGTCTGTTGCCATTGATTTCATTGTTGAGTGATATTCAATTGTAGGGATGTACCACAACTTTTATATCCATTTTTCTCTTTCTGGGCTATTGAAGTTGTACCATAGTCAAGGTTCCCATAAAGAGAGCAGCCCCAAACTTTGGTGTGGCTGTGTCTTTTTCATTTAAATTTTCCGAATCTATGGCACCATAAGTGGAAGTGCCCTAGGCTCTCTAGCTTGGTTTTCTCTTTGTTCCAGGAAACACCATCCACTTCTCCAGAGTGGCTGTTGGCAATTTACATCCCGCCCATCAGCATAACAAGGCTGCCTGTTCTCCATGGCCTGTCCTGCCGCTCTGGATTTTACACTTTTTTTCGGAGGGCCCTTTTGATCGGTGGGAAGTGAGAGTTGCTTGTAGTGCGGATTTCCATTGCAGGCTTGCTTGGTTGGCCAAAAAGGGCGTATGCGTTTTTTCCTGAATATATTCAGGAAAAAACGCATACGCCCTTTTTGGCCAAGTGCATCACTGTCGAACTGCTGCCTCTTTTCCTACGCTTTCAGAGCAATTCTTATCTACCCCCCTATATCTGTTTTCTGCAATTCTGCGTCGCGTTCAAGTCCTCCTCACAGCCTTCCTTCAATAAATTTTTGGATGATAGGGGTCATTTGGAACTCTGCAGGATTGTGAGTTACAGTGCCAGAAATCTCCTTTTCTCAACTCGCTTTCTTGTGAGCTGACCGCAAACCCGAAGAATTGCTTCAGGCCCTAATCTCGTTCCGGCATGGCACGCTGAGCCTTTGGTGAACTCTTCTTCCTGTAGGGAAATCAGAGTTCAATGTGCCCGTCCAAACACATCGAGTTAGCCGCTCATTGGTTCTCCTTATTCCTGATCATCTTCTACCGAAATTGCAAAGTGTGCGAAACAAGAGGTCAAAGGCACTGACTCTCCAAGTGGGGAGAATGTTAATATGGCCTCTGGAGGGGCGAACTCGAGTCCCAGGGTTCGAAAATGGCGATGAGTTTTAGAAACTTTGCCTGATCACTTCGTGGACCATATTCTGGGATTTCTATGCATATTTTAGCTGAAGGATAAATCCCTTAAACGTGGAGATTTGGGACCCGTGGAATGGGAACCATGCACCATTACCTCAAAGGGTCTGCATTCCCTCACCAATAGCATCAGCCCCAAATGTCCAGCCTTATCTCTCCCACGGCTGTGGATGTAGAGGTGGTAAATCCAAGATTCCACACAAGCCCTGAAGGACTTATTTAAGAATTTCTCTCTATTTCACAGTCCATGTGTTTTCTTTTTCAAATTTATTTTTATAAGGAGATTTAGCTTATGTACACTGCTGTCTGTATGCTGCTATACACAAATGATTTTCTTATGGAGACCTATAAATGTATGGGTTTTAATTTTCTTCATAGTCAGGTATATTCCTCGGTTTTGAACACGGGGTGCTGAGTCCATGTGGTTGAGCGAGGAGGAGGTCTTGTCTAATAGATATTTGGCTTATGGAATGGTATCTGTCCTAATATCAACCTCTGGTTTTATGCAGCCTCCCCACTCTCCTTTCCCCTTAAGCAAGCATCAGTTTCTTTTGTAAATGTGAGACTCTGTTGTGTTTTTAATGCAGTTCACGCGTAGCCGTGTTTACGTTCCCGGTATTCGTGATACCTTATGATGTTTCTTTTTCTGTGTGACTTATTTCACTTAGAATCATCGTAACTAAATCCACTCATTATGCTGCTACTGGTCTGTTGCCATTGATTTCATTGTTGAGTGATATTCCATTGTAGGGATGTACCACAACTTTTATATCCATTTTTCTCTCTCTGGGCTATTGAAGTTGTACCATAGTCAAGGTTCCCGTAAAGAGCGCAGCCCCAAACTTTGGTGTGGCTGTGTCTTTTTCATTTAAATTTTCCGAATCTATGGCACCATAAGTGGAAGTGCCCTAGGCTCTCTAGCTTGGTTTTCCCTTTGTTCCAGGAAACACCATCCACTTCTCCAGAGTGGCTGTTGGCAATTTATATCCCGCCCATCAGCATAACAAGGCTGCCGGTTCTCCATGGCCTGTCCTGCCTCTCTGGATTTTACACTTTTTTTCGGAGGGCCCTTTTGATCGGTGGGAAGTGAGAGTTGCTTGTAGTGTGGATTTCCATTGCAGGCTTGCTTGGTTGGCCAAAAAGGGCGTATGCGTTTTTTCCTGAACATATTCAGGAAAAAACGCATACGCCCTTTTTGGCCAAGTGCATCACTGTCGAACTGCTGCCTCTTTTCCTACGCTTTCAGAGCAATTCTTATCTACCCCCCGATATCTGTTTTCTGCAATTCTGCGTCGCATTCAAGTCCTCCTCACAGCCTTCCTTCAATAAATTTTTGGATGATAGGGGTCATTTGGAACTCTACAGGATTGCGAGTTACAGTGCCAGAAATCTCCTTTTCTCAACTCGCTTTCTTGTGAGCTGACCGCAAACCCGAAGAATTGCTTCAGGCCCTAATCTCGTTCCGGCATGGCACGCTGAGCCTTTGGTGAACTCTTCTTCCTGTAGGGAAATCAGAGTTCAATGTGCCCGTCCAAACACATCGAGTTAGCCTCTCATTGGTTCTCCTTATTCCTGATCATCTTCTACCGAAATTGCAAAGTGTGCGAAACAAGAGGTCAAAGGCACTGACTCTCCAAGTGGGGAGAATGTTAATATGGCCTCTGGAGGGGCGAACTCGAGTCCCAGGGTTCGAAAATTGCGATGAGTTTTAGAAACTTTGCCTGATCACTTCGTGGACCATATTCTGGGTTTTCCATGCATATTTTAGCTGAAGGATAAATCCCTTAAACGTGGAGATTTGGGACCCGTGGAATGGGAACCATGCACCATTGCCTCAAAGGGTCTGCCTTCCCTCACCAATAGCATCAGCCCCAAGTGTCCAGCCTTATCTCTCCCACCGCTGTGGATGTAGAGGTGGTAAATCCAAGATTCCACACAAGAACTGAAGGACTTATTTAAGAATTTCTCTCTATTTCACAGTCCTTGTGTTTTCTTTTTCAAATTTATTTTTATAAGGGGAGTTAGCTTATGTACACTGCTGTGTGTATGCTGCTGTACACAAATGATTTTCTTATGGAGACCTATAAATGTATGGGTTTTACTTTTCTTCATAGTCAGGTATATTCCTCGGTTTTGAACACGGGGTGCTGAGTCCATGTGGTTGAGCGAGGAGGAGGTCTTGTCTAATAGATATTTGGCTTATGGAATGGTATCTGTCCTAATATCAACCTCTGGTTTTATGCAGCCTCCCCACTCTCCTTTCCCCTTAAGCAAGCATCAGTTTCTTTTGTAAATGTGAGACTCTGTTGTGTTTTGTAATGCAGTTCACGCGTAGCCGTGTTTACGTTCCCGCTATTCGTGATACCTTATGATGTTTCTTTTTCTGTGTGACTTATTTCACTTAGAATCATCGTA
Source organism: Inia geoffrensis (assembly GCA_036417435.1). Taxonomy (NCBI): domain Eukaryota; kingdom Metazoa; phylum Chordata; class Mammalia; order Artiodactyla; family Iniidae; genus Inia; species Inia geoffrensis. Next base: position 92,484,757 of record CM070912.1, on the reverse strand, counting down.
ACTAAATCCACTCATTATGCTGCTACTGGTCTGTTGCCATTGATTTCATTGTTGAGTGATATTCCATTGTAGGGATGTACCACACCTTTTATATCCATTTTTCTCTCTCTGGGCTATTGAAGTTGTACCATAGTCAAGGTTCCCGTAAAGAGCGCAGCCCCAAACTTTGGTGTGGCTGTGTCTTTTTCATTTAAATTTTCCGAATCTATGGCACCATAAGTGGAAGTGCCCTAGGCTCTCTAGCTTGGTTTTCCCTTTGTTCCAGGAAACACCATCCACTTCTCCAGAGTGGCTGTTGGCAATGTATATCCCGCCCATCAGCATAACAAGGCTGCCCGTTCTCCATGGCCTGTCCTGCCTCTCTGGATTTTACACTTTTTTTCGGAGGGCCCTTTTTATCGGTGGGAAGTGAGAGTTTCTTGTAGTGCGGATTTCCATTGCAGGCTTGCTTGGTTGGCCAAAAAGGGCGTATGCGTTTTTTCCTGAATATATTCAGGAAAAAACGCATACGCCCTCTTTGGCCAAGTGCATCACTGTCGAACTGCTGCCTCTTTTCCTACGCTTTCAGAGCAATTCTTATCTACCCCCCGATATCTGTTTTCTGCAATTCTGCGTCGCGTTCAAGTCCTCCTCACAGCCTTCCTTCAATAAATTTTTGGATGATAGGGGTCATTTGGAACTCTGCAGGATTGCGAGTTACAGTGCCAGAAATCTCCTTTTCTCAACTCGCTTTCTTGTGAGCTGACCGCAAACCCGAAGAATTGCTTCAGGCCCTAATCTCGTTCCGGCATGGCACGCTGAGCCTTTGGTGAACTCTTCTTCCTGTAGGGAAATCAGAGTTCAATGTACCCGTCCAAACACATCGAGTTAGCCGCTCATTGGTTCTCCTTATTCCTGATCATCTTCTACCGAAATTGCAAAGTGTGCGAAACAAGAGGTCAAAGGCACTGACTCTCCAAGTGGGGAGAATGTTAATATGGCCTCTGGAGGGGCGAACTCGAGTCCCAGGGTTCGAAAATGGCGATGAGTTTTAGAAACTTTGCCTGATCACTTCGTGGACCAAATTCTGCGTTTTCCATGCATATTTTAGCTGAAGGATAAATCCCTTAAACGTAGAGATTTGGGACCCGTGGAATGGGAACCATGCACCCTTACCTCAAAGGGTCTGCATTCCCTCACCAATAGCATCAGCCCCAAGTGTCCAGCCTTATCTCTCCCACCGCTGTGGATGTAGAGGTGGTAAATCCAAGATTCCACACAAGCCCTGAAGGACTTATTTAAGAATTTCTCTCTATTTCACAGTCCTTGTGTTTTCTTTTTCAAATTTATTTTTATAAGGGGATTTAGCTTATGTACACTGCTGTGTGTATGCTGCTGTACACAAATGATTTTCTTATGGAGACCTATAAATGTATGGGTTTTAATTTTCTTCATAGTCAGGTATATTCCTCGGTTTTGAACACGGGGTGCTGAGTCCATGTGGTTGAGCAAGGAGGAGGTCTTGTCTAATATATATTTGGCTTATGGAATGGTATCTGTCCTAATATCAACCTCTGGTTTTGTGCAGCCTCCCCACTCTCCTTTCCCCTTAAGCAAGCATCAGTTTCTTTTGTAAATGTGAGACTCTGTTGTGTTTTGTAATGCAGTTCACGCGTAGCCGTGTTTACGTTCCCGGTATTCGTGATACCTTATGATGTTTCTTTTTCTGTGTGACTTATTTCACTTAGAATCATCGTAACTAAATCCACTCATTATGCTGCTACTGGTCTGTTACCATTGGTTTCATTGTTGAGTGATATTCCATTGTAGGGATGTACCAAACCTTTTATATCCATTTTTCTCTTTCTGGGCTATTGAAGTTGTACCATAGTCAAGGTTCCCGTCAAGAGCGCAGCCCCAAGCTTTGGTGTGGCTGTGTCTTTTTCATTTAAATTTTCCGAATCTCTGGCACCATAAGTGGAAGTGCCCTAGGCTCTTTAGCTTGGTTTTCTCTTTGTAGCAGGAAACACCATCCACTTCTCCAGAGTGGCTGTTGGCAATTTACATCCCGCCCATCAGCATAAGAAGGCTGCTGGTTCTCCATGGCCTGTCCTGCCTCTCTGGATTTTACACTTTTTTTCGGAGGGCCCTTTTGATCGGTGGGAAGTGAGAGTTGCTTGTAGTGCGGATTTCCATTGCAGACTTGCTTGGATGGCCAAAAAGGGCGTATGCGTTTTCTCCTGAATATATTCAGGAAAAATCGCATACGCCCTTTTTGGCCAAGTGCATCACTGTCGAACTGCTGCCTCTTTTCCTACGCTTTCAGAGCAATTCTTATCTACCCCCCGATATCTGTTTTCTGCAATTCTGCGTCGCGTTCAAGTCCTCCTGACAGCCTTCCTTCAATAAATTTTTGGATGATAGGGGTCATTTGGAACTCTGCAGGATTGTGAGTTACAGTGCCAGAAATCTCCTTTTCTCAACTCGCTTTCTTGTGAGCTGACCGCAAACCCGAAGAATTGCTTCAGGCCCTAATCTCGTTCCGGCATGGCACGCTGAGCCTTTGGTGAACTCTTCTTCCTGTAGGGAAATCAGAGTTCAATGTGCCTGTCCAAACACATCGAGTTAGCCGCTCATTGGTTCTCCTTATTCCTGATCATCTTCTACCGAAATTGCAAAGTGTGCGAAACAAGAGGTCAAAGGCACTGACTCTCCAAGTGGGGAGAATGTTAATATGGCCTCTGGAACGGCGAACTCGAGTCCCAGGGTTCGAAAATGGCGATGAGTTTTAGAAACTTTGCCTGATCACTTCGTGGACCATATTCTGGGTTTTCCATGCATATTTTAGCTGAAGGATAAATCCCTTAAACGTGGAGATTTGGGACCCGTGGAATGGGAACCATGCACCATTACCTCAAAGGGTCTGCAATCCCTCACCAATAGCATCAGCCCCAAGTGTCCAGCCTTATCTCTCCCACGGCTGTGGATGTAGAGGTGGTAAATCCAAGATTCCACACAAGAACTGAAGGACTTATTTAAGAATTTCTCTCTATTTCACAGTCCTTGTGTTTTCTTTTTCAAATTTATTTTTATAAGGAGATTTAGCTTATGTACACTGCTGTGTGTATGCTGCTGTACACAAATGATTTTCTTATGGAGACCTATAAATGTATGGGTTTTAATTTTCTTCACAGTCAGGTATATTCCTCGGTTTTGAACACGGGGTGCTGAGTCCATGTGGTTGAGCGAGGAGGAGGTCTTGTCTAATAGATATTTGGCTTATGGAATGGTATCTGTCCTAATATCAACCTCTGGTTTTATGCAGCCTCCCCACTCTCCTTTCCCCTTAAGCAAGCATCAGTTTCTTTTGTAAATGTGAGACTCTGTTGTGTTTTGCAATGCAGTTCACGCGTAGCCGTGTTTACGTTCCCGGTATTCGTGATACCTTATGATGTTTCTTTTTCTGTGTGACTTATTTCACTTAGAATCATCGTAACTAAATCCACTCATTATGCTGCTACTGGTCTGTTACCATTGGTTTCATTGTTGAGTGATATTCCATTGTAGGGATGTACCACACCTTTTATATCCATTTTTCTCTTTCTGGGCTATTGAAGTTGTACCATAGTCAAGGTTCCCGTCAAGAGCGCAGCCCCAAACTTTGGTGTGGCTGTGTCTTTTTCATTTAAATTTTCCAAATCTCTGGCACCATAAGTGGAAGTGCCCTAGGCTCTTTAGCTTGGTTTTCTCTTTGTTCCAGGAAACACCATCCACTTCTCCAGAGTGGCTGTTGGCAATTTACATCCCGCCCATCAGCATAAGAAGGCTGCCGGTTCTCCATGGCCTGTCCTGCCTCTCTGGATTTTACACTTTTTTTCGGAGGGCCCTTTTGATCGGTGGGAAGTGAGAGTTGCTTGTAGTGCGGATTTCCATTGCAGGCTTGCTTGGTTGGCCAAAAAGGGCGTATGCGTTTTTTCCTGAATATATTCAGGAAAAATCGCATACGCCCTTTTTGGCCAAGTGCATCACTGTCGAACTGCTGCCTCTTTTCCTACGCTTTCAGAGCAATTCTTATCTACCCCCCGATATCTGTTTTCTGCAATTCTGCGTCGCGTTCAAGTCCTCCTCACAGCCTTCCTTCAATAAATTTTTGGATGATAGGGGTCATTTGGAACTCTGCAGGATTGTGAGTTACAGTGCCAGAAATCTCCTTTTCTCAACTCGCTTTCTTGTGAGCTGACCGCAAACCCGAAGAATTGCTTCAGGCCCTAATCTCCTTCCGGCATGGCACGCTGAGCCTTTGGTGAACTCTTCTTCCTGTAGGGAAATCAGAGTTCAATGTGCCCGTCCAAACACATCGAGTTAGCCGCTCATTGTTTCTCCTTATTCCTGATCATCTTCTACCGAAATTGCAAAGTGTGCGAAACAAGAGGTCAAAGGCACTGACTCTCCAAGTTGGGAGAATGTTAATATGGCCTCTGGAACGGCGAACTCGAGTCCCAGGGTTCGAAAATGAAGATGAGTTTTAGAAACTTTGCCTGATCACTTCGTGGACCATATTCTGGGTTTTCCATGCATATTTTAGCTGAAGGATAAATCCCTTAAACGTGGAGATTTGGGACCCGTGGAATGGGAACCATGCACCATTACCTCAAAGGGTCTGCATTCCCTCACCAATAGCATCAGCCCCAAGTGTCCAGCCTTATCTCTCCCACCGCTGTGGATGTAGAGGTGGTAAATCCAAGATTCCACACAAGCCCTGAAGGACTTATTTAAGAATTTCTCTCTATTTCACAGTCCTTGTGTTTTCTTTTTCAAATTTATTTTTATAAGGGGATTTAGCTTATGTACACTGCTGTGTGTATGCTGCTGTACACAAATGATTTTCTTATGGTGACCTATAAATGTATGGGTTTTAATTTTCTTCATAGTCAGGTATATTCCTCGGTTTTGAACACGGGGTTCTGAGTCCATGTGGTTGAGCGAGGAGGAGGTCTTGTCTAATATATATTTGGCTTATGGAATGGTATCTGTCCTAATATCAACCTCTGGTTTTATGCAGCCTCCCCACTCTCCTTTCCCCTTAAGCAAGCATCAGTTTCTTTTGTAAATGTGAGACTCTGTTGTGTTTTGTAATGCAGTTCACGCGTAGCCGTGTTTACGTTCCCGGTATTCGTGATACCTTATGATGTTTCTTTTTCTGTGTGACTTATTTCACTTAGAATCATCGTAACTAAATCCACTCATTATGCTGCTACTGGTCTGTTACCATTGGTTTCATTGTTGAGTGATATTCCATTGTAGGGATGTACCACACCTTTTATATCCATTTTTCTCTTTCTGGGCTATTGAAGTTGTACCATAGTCAAGGTTCCCGTCAAGAGCGCAGCCCCAAACTTTGGTGTGGCTGTGTCTTTTTCATTTAAATTTTCCGAATCTCTGGCACCATAAGTGGAAGTGCCCTAGGCTCTCTAGCTTGGTTTTCTCTTTGTTCCAGGAAACACCATCCACTTCTCCAGAGTGGCTGTTGGCAATTTACATCCCGCCCATCAGCATAACAAGGCTGCCGGTTCTCCATGGCCTGTCCTGCCTCTCTGGATTTTACACTTTTTTTCGGAGGGCCCTTTTGATCGGTGGGAAGTGAGAGTTGCTTGTAGTGCGGATTTCCATTGCAGGCTTGCTTGGTTGGCCAAAAAGGGCTTATGCGTTTTTTCCTGAATATATTCAGGAAAAAACGCATAAGCCCTTTTTGGCCAAGTGCATCACTGTCGAACTGCTGCCTCTTTTCCTACGCTTTCAGAGCAATTCTTATCTACCCCCCGATATCTGTTTTCTGCAATTCTGCGTCGCGTTCAAGTCCTCCTCACAGCCTTCCTCCAATAAATTTTTGGATGATAGGGGTCATTTGGAACTCTGCAGGATTGTGAGTTACAGTGCCAGAAATCTCCTTTTCTCAACTCGCTTTCTTGTGAGCTGACCGCAAACCCGAAGAATTGCTTCAGGCCCTAATCTCGTTCCGGCATGGCACGCTGAGCCTTTGGTGAACTCTTCTTCCTGTAGGGAAATCAGAGTTCAATGTGCCCGTCCAAACACATCGAGTTAGCCGCTCATTGGTTCTCCTTATTCCTGATCATCTTCTACCGAAATTGCAAAGTGTGCGAAACAAGAGGTCAAAGGCACTGACTCTCCAAGTGGGGAGAATGTTAATATGGCTCTGGAACGGCGAACTCGAGTCCCAGGATTCGAAAATGAAGATGAGTTTTAGAAACTTTGCCTGATCACTTCGTGGACCATATTCTGGGTTTTCCATGCATATTTTAGCTGAAGGATAAATCCCTTAAACGTGGAGATTTGGGACCCGTGGAATGGGAACCATGCACCATTACCTCAAAGGGTCTGCATTCCCTCACCAATAGCATCAGCCCCAAGTGTCCAGCCTTATCTCTCCCACCGCTGTGGATGTAGAGGTGGTAAATCCAAGATTCCACACAAGCCCTGAAGGACTTATTTAAGAATTTCTCTCTATTTCACAGTCCTTGTGTTTTCTTTTTCAAATTTATTTTTATAAGGGGATTTAGCTTATGTACACTGCTGTGTGTATGCTGCTGTACACAAATGATTTTCTTATGGAGACCTATAAATGTATGGGTTTTAATTTTCTTCATAGTCAGGTATATTCCTCGGTTTTGAACACGGGGTGCTGAGTCCATGTGGTTGAGCGAGGAGGAGGTCTTGTCTAAGATATATTTGGCTTATGGAATGATATCTGTCCTAATATCAACCTCTGGTTTTATGCAGCCTCCCCACTCTCCTTTCCCCTTAAGCAAGCATCAGTTTCTTTTGTAAATGTGAGACTCTGTTGTGTTTTGTAATGCAGTTCACGCGTAGCCGTGTTTACGTTCCCGGTATTCGTGATACCTTATGATGTTTCTTTTTCTGTGTGACTTATTTCACTTAGAATCATCGTAACTAAATCCACTCATTATGCTGCTACTGGTCTGTTACCATTGGTTTCATTGTTGAGTGATATTCCATTGTAGGGATGTACCACACCTTTTATATCCACTTTTCTCTTTCTGGGCTATTGAAGTTGTACCATAGTCAAGGTTCCGGTCAAGAGCGCAGCCCCAAACTTTGGTGTGGCTGTGTCTTTTTCATTTAAATTTTCCGAAACTCTGACACCATAAGTGGAAGTGCCCTAGGCTCTCTAGCTTGGTTTTCTCTTTGTTCCAGGAAACACCATCCACTTCTCCAGAGTGGCTGTTGGCAATTTACATCCCGCCCATCAGCATAACAAGGCTGCCGGTTCTCCATGGCCTGTCCTGCCTCTCTGGATTTTACACTTTTTTTCGGAGGGCCCTTTTGATCGGTGGGAAGTGAGAGTTGCTTGTAGTGCGGATTTCCATTGCAGGCTTGCTTGGTTGGCCAAAAAGGGCTTATGCGTTTTTTCCTGAATATATTCAGGAAAAAACGCATACGCCTTTTTTGGCCAAGTGCATCACTGTGGAACTGCTGCCTCTTTTCCTACGCTTTCAGAGCAATTCTTATCTACCCCCCGATATCTGTTTTCTGCAATTCTGCGTCGCGTTCAAGTCCTCCTCACAGCCTTCCTTCAATAAATTTTTGGATGATAGGGGTCATTTGGAACTCTGCAGGATTGTGAGTTACAGTGCCAGAAATCTCCTTTTCTCAACTCGCTTTCTTGTGAGCTGACCGCAAACCCGAAGAACTGCTTCAGGCCCTAATCTCCTTCCGGCATGGCACGCTGAGCCTTTGGTGAACTCTTCTTCCTGTAGGGAAATCAGAGTTCAATGTGCCCGTCCAAACACATCGAGTTAGCCGCTCATTGGTTCTCCTTATTCCTGATCATCTTCTACCGAAATTGCAAAGTGTGCGAAACAAGAGGTCAAAGGCACTGACTCTCCAAGTGGGGAGAATGTTAATATGGCCTCTGGAACGGCGAACTCGAGTCCCAGGGTTCGAAAATGAAGATGAGTTTTAGAAACTTTGCCTGATCACTTCGTGGACCATATTCTGGGTTTTCCATGCATATTTTAGCTGAAGGATAAATCCCTTAAACGTGGAGATTTGGGACCCGTGGAATGGGAACCATGCACCATTACCTCAAAGGGTCTGCATTCCCTCACCAATAGCATCAGCCCCAAGTGTCCAGCCTTATCTCTCCCACCGCTGTGGATGTAGAGGTGGTAAATCCAAGATTCCACACAAGCCCTGAAGGACTTATTTAAGAATTTCTCTCTATTTCACAGTCCTTGTGTTTTCTTTTTCAAATTTATTTTTATAAGGGGATTTAGCTTATGTACACTGCTGTGTGTATGCTGCTGTACACAAATGATTTTCTTATGGAGACCTATAAATGTATGGGTTTTAATTTTCTTCATAGTCAGGTATATTCCTCGGTTTTGAACACGGGGTGCTGAGTCCATGTGGTTGAGCGAGGAGGAGGTCTTGTCTAATATATATTTGGCTTATGGAATGGTATCTGTCCTAATATCAACCTCTGGTTTTATGCAGCCTCCCCACTCTCCTTTCCCCTTAAGCAAGCATCAGTTTCTTTTGTAAATGTGAGACTCTGTTGTGTTTTGTAATGCAGTTCACGCGTAGCCGTGTTTACGTTCCCGGTATTCGTGATACCTTATGATGTTTCTTTATCTGTGTGACTTATTTCACTTAGAATCATCGTAACTAAATCCACTCATTATGCTGCTACTGGTCTGTTACCATTGGTTTCATTGTTGAGTGATATTCCATTGCAGGGATGTACCACACCTTTTATATCCATGTTTCTCTTTCTGGGCTATTGAAGTTGTACCATAGTCAAGGTTCCCGTCAAGAGCGCAGCCCCAAACTTTGGTGTGGCTGTGTCTTTTTCATTTAAATTTTCCGAATCTCTGGCACCATAAGTGGAAGTGCCCTAGGCTCTCTAGCTTGGTTTTCTCTTTGTTCCAGGAAACACCATCCACTTCTCCAGAGTGGCTGTTGGCAATTTACATCCCGCCCATCAGCATAACAAGGCTGCCGGTTCTCCATGGCCTGTCCTGCCTCTCTGGATTTTACACTTTTTTTCGGAGGGCCCTTTTGATCGGTGGGAAGTGAGAGTTGCTTGTAGTGCGGATTTCCATTGCAGGCTTGCTTGGTTGGCCAAAAAGGGCTTATGCGTTTTTTCCTGAATATATTCAGGAAAAAACGCATACGCCCTTTTTGGCCAAGTGCATCACTGTCGAACTGCTGCCTCTTTTCCTACGCTTTCAGAGCAATTCTTATCTACCCCCCGATATCTGTTTTCTGCAATTCTGCGTCGCGTTCAAGTCCTCCTCACAGCCTTCCTTCAATAAATTTTTGGATGATAGGGGTCATTTGGAACTCTGCAGGATTGTGAGTTACAGTGCCAGAAATCTCCTTTTCTCAACTCGCTTTCTTGTGAGCTGACCGGAAACCCGAAGAATTGCTTCAGGCCCTAATCTCGTTCCGGCATGGCACGCTGAGCCTTTGGTGAACTCTTCTTCCTGTAGGGAAATCAGAGTTCAATGTGCCCGTCCAAACACATCGAGTTAGCCGCTCATTGGTTCTCCTTATTCCTGATCATCTTCTACCGAAATTGCAAAGTGTGCGAAACAAGAGGTCAAAGGCACTGACTCTCCAAGTGGGGAGAATGTTAATATGGCCTCTGGAACGGCGAACTTGAGTCCCAGGATTCGAAAATGAAGATGAGTTTTAGAAACTTTGCCTGATCACTTCGTGGACCATATTCTGGGTTTTCGATGCATATTTTAGCTGAAGGATAAATCCCTTAAACGTGGAGATTTGGGACCCGTGGAATGGGAACCATGCACCATTACCTCAAAGGGTCTGCATTCCCTCACCAATAGCATCAGCCCCAAGTGTCCAGCCTTATCTCTCCCACCTCTGTGGATGTAGAGGTGGTAAATCCAAGATTCCACACAAGCCCTGAAGGACTTATTTAAGAATTTCTCTCTCTTTCACAGTCCTTGTGTTTTCTTTTTCAAATTTATTTTTATAAGGGGATTTAGCTTATGTACACTGCTGTGTGTATGCTGCTGTACACAAATGATTTTCTTATGGAGACCTATAAATGTATGGGTTTTAATTTTCTTCATAGTCAGGTATATTCCTCGGTTTTGAACACGGGGTGCTGAGTCCATGTGGTTGAGCGAGGAGGAGGTCTTGTCTAATATATATTTGGCTTATGGAATGGTATCTGTCCTAATATCAACCTCTGGTTTTATGCAGCCTCCCCACTCTCCTTTCCCCTTAAGCAAGCATCAGTTTCTTTTGTAAATGTGAGACTCTGTTGTGTTTTGTAATGCAGTTCACGCGTAGCCGTGTTTACGTTCCCGGTATTCGTGATACCTTATGATGTTTCTTTTTCTGTGTGACTTATTTCACTTAGAATCATCGTAACTAAATCCACTCATTATGCTGCTACTGGTCTGTTACCATTGGTTTCATTGTTGAGTGATATTCCATTGTAGGGATGTACCACACCTTTTATATCCATTTTTCTCTTTCTGGGCTATTGAAGTTGTACCATAGTCAAGGTTCCCGTCAAGAGCGCAGCCCCAAACTTTGGTGTGGCTGTGTCTTTTTCATTTAAATTTTCCGAATCTCTGACACCATAAGTGGAAGTGCCCTAGGCTCTCTAGCTTGGTTTTCTCTTTGTTCCAGGAAACACCATCCACTTCTCCAGAGTGGCTGTTGGCAATTTACATCCCGCCCATCAGCATAACAAGGCTGCCGGTTCTCCATGGCCTGTCCTGCCTCTCTGGATTTTACACTTTTTTTCGGAGGGCCCTTTTGATCGGTGGGAAGTGAGAGTTGCTTGTAGTGCGGATTTCCATTGCAGGCTTGCTTGGTTGGCCAAAAAGGGCTTATGCGTTTTTTCCTGAATATATTCAGGAAAAAACGCATACGCCTTTTTTGGCCAAGTGCATCACTGTGGAACTGCTGCCTCTATTCCTACGTTTTCAGAGCAATTCTTATCTACCCCCCGATATCTGTTTTCTGCAATTCTGCGTCGCGTTCAAGTCCTCCTCACAGCCTTCCTTCAATAAATTTTTGGATGATAGGGGTCATTTGGAACTCTGCAGGATTGTGAGTTACAGTGCCAGAAATCTCCTTTTCTCAACTCGCTTTCTTGTGAGCTGACCGCAAACCCGAAGAATTGCTTCAGGCCCTAATCTCGTTCTGGCATGGCACGCTGAGCCTTTGGTGAACTCTTCTTCCTGTAGGGAAATCAGAGTTCAATGTGCCCGTCCAAACACATCGAGTTAGCCGCTCATTGGTTCTCCTTATTCCTGATCATCTTCTACCGAAATTGCAAAGTGTGCGAAACAAGAGGTCAAAGGCACTGACTCTCCAAGTGGGGAGAATGTTAATATGGCTTCTGGAACGGCGAACTCGAGTCCCAGGGTTCGAAAATGAAGATGAGTTTTAGAAACTTTGCCTGATCACTTCGTGGACCATATTCTGGGTTTTCCATGCATATTTTAGCTGAAGGATAAATCCCTTAAACGTGGAGATTTGGGACCTGTGGAATGGGAACCATGCACCATTACCTCATAGGGTCTGCATTCCCTCACCAATAGCATCAGCCCCAAGAGTCCAGCCTTATCTCTCCCACCGCTGTGGATGTAGAGGTGGTAAATCCAAGATTCCACACAAGCCCTGAAGGACTTATTTAAGAATTTCTCTCTATTTCACAGTCCTTGTGTTTTCTTTTTCAAATTTATTTTTATAAGGGGATTTAGCTTATGTACACTGCTGTGTGTATGCTGCTGTACACAAATGATTTTCTTATGGAGACCTATAAATGTATGGGTTTTAATTTTCTTCATAGTCAGGTATATTCCTCGGTTTTGAACACGGGGTGCTGAGTCCATGTGGTTGAGCGAGGAGGAGGTCTTGTCTAATATATATTTGGCTTATGGAATGGTATCTGTCCTAATATCAACCTCTGGTTTTATGCAGCCTCCCCACTCTCCTTTCCCCTTAAGCAAGCATCAGTTTCTTTTGTAAATGTGAGACTCTGTTGTGTTTTGTAATGCAGTTCACGCGTAGCCGTGTTTACGTTCCCGGTATTCGTGATACCTTATGATGTTTCTTTTTCTGTGTGACTTATTTCACTTAGAATCATCGTAACTAAATCCACTCATTATGCTGCTACTGGTCTGTTACCATTGGTTTCATTGTTGAGTGATATTCCATTGTAGGGATGTACCACACCTTTTATATCCATTTTTCTCTTTCTGGGCTATTGAAGTTGTACCATAGTCAAGGTTCCCGTCAAGAGCGCAGCCCCAAACTTTGGTGTGGCTGTGTCTTTTTCATTTAAATTTTCCGAATCTCTGGCACCATAAGTGGAAGTGCCCTAGGCTCTCTAGCTTGGTTTTCTCTTTGTTCCAGGAAACACCATCCACTTCTCCAGAGTGGCTGTTGGCAATTTACATCCCGCCCATCAGCATAACAAGGCTGCCGGTTCTCCATGGCCTGTCCTGCCTCTCTGGATTTTACACTTTTTTTCGGAGGGCCCTTTTGATCGGTGGGAAGTGAGAGTTGCTTGTAGTGCGGATTTCCATTGCAGGCTTGCTTGGTTGGCCAAAAAGGGCTTATGCGTTTTTTCCTGAATATATTCAGGAAAAAACGCATACGCCCTTTTTGGCCAAGTGCATCACTGTCGAACTGCTGCCTCTTTTCCTACGCTTTCAGAGTAATTCTTATCTACCCCCCGATATCTGTTTTCTGCAATTCTGCGTCGCGTTCAAGTCCTCCTCACAGCCTTCCTTCAATAAATTTTTGGATGATAGGGGTCATTTGGAACTCTGCAGGATTGCGAGTTACAGTGCCAGAAATCTCCTTTTCTCAACTCGCTTTCTTGTGAGCTGACCGCAAACCCGAAGAATTGCTTCAGGCCCTAATCTCGTTCCGGCATGGCACACTGAGCCTTTGGTGAACTCTTCTTCCTGTAGGGAAATCAGAGTTCAATGTGCCCGTCCAAACACATCGAGTTAGCCGCTCATTGGTTCTCCTTATTCCTGATCATCTTCTACCGAAATTGCAAAGTGTGCAAAACAAGAGGTCAAAGGCACTGACTCTCCAAGTGGGGAGAATGTTAATATGGCCTCTGGAACGGCGAACTCGAGTCCCAGGGTTCGAAAATGGCGATGAGTTTTAGAAACTTTGCCTGATCACTTCGTGGACCATATTCCGTGTTTTCCACGCATATTTTAGCTGAAGGATAAATCCTTTAAACGTGGAGATTTGGGACCCGTGGAATGGGAACCATGCACCATTACCTCAAAGGGTCTGCATTCCCTCACCAATAGCATCAGCCCCAAGTGTCCAGACTTATCTCTCCCACAGCTGTGGATGTAGAGGTGGTAAATCCAAGATTCCACACAAGCCCTGAAGGACTTATTTAAGAATTTCTCTCTATTTCACAGTCCTTGTGTTTTCTTTTTCAAATTTATTTTTATAAGGGGATTTAGATTATGTACACTGCTGTGTGTATGCTGCTGTACACAAATGATTTTCTTATGGAGACCTATAAATATATGGGTTTTAATTTTCTTCATAGTCAGGTATATTCCTAGGATTTGAATACGGTGTGTTGAGTCCAATTGGTTGAGCGAGGAGTAGGTCTTGTCTAATATATATTTGGCTTATGGTATGGTATCTGTCCTAATGTCAACCTCTGGTTTAATGCAGCCTCCCCACTCTCCTTTCCCCTTAAGCAAGCATCAGTTTCTTTTGTAAATGTGAGACTCTGTTGTGTTTTGTAATGCAGTTCACGCGTAGCCGTGTTTACGTTCCCGGTATTCGGGATACCTTATGATGTTTCTTTTTCTGTGTGACTTATTTCACTTAGAATCATCGTAACTAAATCCACTCATTATGCTGCTACTGGTCTGTTGCCATTGATTTCATTGTTGAGTGATATTCCATTGTAGGGATGTACCACAACTTTTATATCCATTTTTCTCTCTCTGGGCTATTGAAGTTGTACCATAGTCAAGGTTCCCGTAAAGAGCGCAGCCCCAAACTTTGGTGTGGCTGTGTCTTTTTCATTTAAATTTTCCGAATCTATGGCACCATAAGTGGAAGTGCCCTAGGCTCTCTAGCTTGGTTTTCTCTTTGTTCCAGGAAACACCATCCACTTCTCCAGAGTGGCTGTTGGCAATTTACATCCCGCCCATCAGCATAACAAGGCTGCCGGTTCTCCATGGCCTGTCCTGCCTCTCTGGATTTTACACTTTTTTTCGGAGGGCCCTTTTGATCGGTGGGAAGTGAGAGTTGCTTGTAGTGCGGATTTCCATTGCAGGCTTGCTTGGTTGGCCAAAAAGGGCTTATGCGTTTTTTCCTGAATATATTCAGGAAAAAACGCATAAGCCCTTTTTGGCCAAGTGCATCACTGTCGAACTGCTGCCTCTTTTCCTACGCTTTCAGAGCAATTCTTATCTACCCCCCGATATCTGTTTTCTGCAATTCTGCGTCGCGTTCAAGTCCTCCTCACAGCCTTCCTTCAATAAATTTTTGGATGATAGGGGTCATTTGGAACTCTGCAGGATTGTGAGTTACAGTGCCAGAAATCTCCTTTTCTCAACTCGCTTTCTTGTGAGCTGACCGCAAACCCGAAGAATTGCTTCAGGCCCTAATCTCGTTCCGGCATGGCACGCTGAGCCTTTGGTGAACTCTTCTTCCTGTAGGGAAATCAGAGTTCAATGTGCCCGTCCAAACACATCGAGTTAGCCGCTCATTGGTTCTCCTTATTCCTGATCATCTTCTACCGAAATTGCAAAGTGTGCGAAACAAGAGGTCAAAGGCACTGACTCTCCAAGTGGGGAGAATGTTAATATGGCTCTGGAACGGCGAACTCGAGTCCCAGGATTCGAAAATGAAGATGAGTTTTAGAAACTTTGCCTGATCACTTCGTGGACCATATTCTGGGTTTTCCATGCATATTTTAGCTGAAGGATAAATCCCTTAAACGTGGAGATTTGGGACCCGTGGAATGGGAACCATGCACCATTACCTCAAAGGGTCTGCATTCCCTCACCAATAGCATCAGCCCCAAGTGTCCAGCCTTATCTCTCCCACCGCTGTGGATGTAGAGGTGGTAAATCCAAGATTCCACACAAGCCCTGAAGGACTTATTTAAGAATTTCTCTCTATTTCACAGTCCTTGTGTTTTCTTTTTCAAATTTATTTTTATAAGGGGATTTAGCTTATGTACACTGCTGTGTGTATGCTGCTGTACACAAATGATTTTCTTATGGAGACCTATAAATGTATGGGTTTTAATTTTCTTCATAGTCAGGTATATTCCTCGGTTTTGAACACGGGGTGCTGAGTCCATGTGGTTGAGCGAGGAGGAGGTCTTGTCTAAGATATATTTGGCTTATGGAATGATATCTGTCCTAATATCAACCTCTGGTTTTATGCAGCCTCCCCACTCTCCTTTCCCCTTAAGCAAGCATCAGTTTCTTTTGTAAATGTGAGACTCTGTTGTGTTTTGTAATGCAGTTCACGCGTAGCCGTGTTTACGTTCCCGGTATTCGTGATACCTTATGATGTTTCTTTTTCTGTGTGACTTATTTCACTTAGAATCATCGTAACTAAATCCACTCATTATGCTGCTACTGGTCTGTTACCATTGGTTTCATTGTTGAGTGATATTCCATTGTAGGGATGTACCACACCTTTTATATCCATTTTTCTCTTTCTGGGCTATTGAAGTTGTACCATAGTCAAGGTTCCGGTCAAGAGCGCAGCCCCAAACTTTGGTGTGGCTGTGTCTTTTTCATTTAAATTTTCCGAATCTCTGACACCATAAGTGGAAGTGCCCTAGGCTCTCTAGCTTGGTTTTCTCTTTGTTCCAGGAAACACCATCCACTTCTCCAGAGTGGCTGTTGGCAATTTACATCCCGCCCATCAGCATAACAAGGCTGCCGGTTCTCCATGGCCTGTCCTGCCTCTCTGGATTTTACACTTTTTTTCGGAGGGCCCTTTTGATCGGTGGGAAGTGAGAGTTGCTTGTAGTGCGGATTTCCATTGCAGGCTTGCTTGGTTGGCCAAAAAGGGCTTATGCGTTTTTTCCTGAATATATTCAGGAAAAAACGCATACGCCTTTTTTGACCAAGTGCATCACTGTGGAACTGCTGCCTCTTTTCCTACGCTTTCAGAGCAATTCTTATCTACCCCCCGATATCTGTTTTCTGCAATTCTGCGTCGCGTTCAAGTCCTCCTCACAGCCTTCCTTCAATAAATTTTTGGATGATAGGGGTCATTTGGAACTCTGCAGGATTGTGAGTTACAGTGCCAGAAATCTCCTTTTCTCAACTCGCTTTCTTGTGAGCTGACCGCAAACCCGAAGAACTGCTTCAGGCCCTAATCTCCTTCCAGCATGGCACGCTGAGCCTTTGGTGAACTCTTCTTCCTGTAGGGAAATCAGAGTTCAATGTGCCCGTCCAAACACATCGAGTTAGCCGCTCATTGGTTCTCCTTATTCCTGATCATCTTCTACCGAAATTGCAAAGTGTGCGAAACAAGAGGTCAAAGGCACTGACTCTCCAAGTGGGGAGAATGTTAATATGGCCTCTGGAACGGCGAACTCGAGTCCCAGGGTTCGAAAATGAAGATGAGTTTTAGAAACTTTGCCTGATCACTTCGTGGACCATATTCTGGGTTTTCCATGCATATTTTAGCTGAAGGATAAATCCCTTAAACGTGGAGATTTGGGACCCGTGGAATGGGAACCATGCACCATTACCTCAAAGGGTCTGCATTCCCTCACCAATAGCATCAGCCCCAAGTGTCCAGCCTTATCTCTCCCACCGCTGTGGATGTAGAGGTGGTAAATCCAAGATTCCACACAAGCCCTGAAGGACTTATTTAAGAATTTCTCTCTATTTCACAGTCCTTGTGTTTTCTTTTTCAAATTTATTTTTATAAGGGGATTTAGCTTATGTACACTGCTGTGTGTATGCTGCTGTACACAAATGATTTTCTTATGGAGACCTATAAATGTATGGGTTTTAATTTTCTTCATAGTCAGGTATATTCCTCGGTTTTGAACACGGGGTGCTGAGTCCATGTGGTTGAGCGAGGAGGAGGTCTTGTCTAATATATATTTGGCTTATGGAATGGTATCTGTCCTAATATCAACCTCTGGTTTTATGCAGCCTCCCCACTCTCCTTTCCCCTTAAGCAAGCATCAGTTTCTTTTGTAAATGTGAGACTCTGTTGTGTTTTGTAATGCAGTTCACGCGTAGCCGTGTTTACGTTCCCGGTATTCGTGATACCTTATGATGTTTCTTTATCTGTGTGACTTATTTCACTTAGAATCATCGTAACTAAATCCACTCATTATGCTGCTACTGGTCTGTTACCATTGGTTTCATTGTTGAGTGATATTCCATTGCAGGGATGTACCACACCTTTTATATCCATGTTTCTCTTTCTGGGCTATTGAAGTTGTACCATAGTCAAGGTTCCCGTCAAGAGCGCAGCCCCAAACTTTGGTGTGGCTGTGTCTTTTTCATTTAAATTTTCCGAATCTCTGGCACCATAAGTGGAAGTGCCCTAGGCTCTCTAGCTTGGTTTTCTCTTTGTTCCAGGAAACACCATCCACTTCTCCAGAGTGGCTGTTGGCAATTTACATCCCGCCCATCAGCATAACAAGGCTGCCGGTTCTCCATGGCCTGTCCTGCCTCTCTGGATTTTACACTTTTTTTCGGAGGGCCCTTTTGATCGGTGGGAAGTGAGAGTTGCTTGTAGTGCGGATTTCCATTGCAGGCTTGCTTGGTTGGCCAAAAAGGGCTTATGCGTTTTTTCCTGAATATATTCAGGAAAAAACGCATACGCCCTTTTTGGCCAAGTGCATCACTGTCGAACTGCTGCCTCTTTTCCTACGCTTTCAGAGCAATTCTTATCTACCCCCCGATATCTGTTTTCTGCAATTCTGCGTCGCGTTCAAGTCCTCCTCACAGCCTTCCTTCAATAAATTTTTGGATGATAGGGGTCATTTGGAACTCTGCAGGATTGTGAGTTACAGTGCCAGAAATCTCCTTTTCTCAACTCGCTTTCTTGTGAGCTGACCGGAAACCCGAAGAATTGCTTCAGGCCCTAATCTCGTTCCGGCATGGCACGCTGAGCCTTTGGTGAACTCTTCTTCCTGTAGGGAAATCAGAGTTCAATGTGCCCGTCCAAACACATCGAGTTAGCCGCTCATTGGTTCTCCTTATTCCTGATCATCTTCTACCGAAATTGCAAAGTGTGCGAAACAAGAGGTCAAAGGCACTGACTCTCCAAGTGGGGAGAATGTTAATATGGCCTCTGGAACGGCGAACTTGAGTCCCAGGATTCGAAAATGAAGATGAGTTTTAGAAACTTTGCCTGATCACTTCGTGGACCATATTCTGGGTTTTCGATGCATATTTTAGCTGAAGGATAAATCCCTTAAACGTGGAGATTTGGGACCCGTGGAATGGGAACCATGCACCATTACCTCAAAGGGTCTGCATTCCCTCACCAATAGCATCAGCCCCAAGTGTCCAGCCTTATCTCTCCCACCTCTGTGGATGTAGAGGTGGTAAATCCAAGATTCCACACAAGCCCTGAAGGACTTATTTAAGAATTTCTCTCTCTTTCACAGTCCTTGTGTTTTCTTTTTCAAATTTATTTTTATAAGGGGATTTAGCTTATGTACACTGCTGTGTGTATGCTGCTGTACACAAATGATTTTCTTATGGAGACCTATAAATGTATGGGTTTTAATTTTCTTCATAGTCAGGTATATTCCTCGGTTTTGAACACGGGGTGCTGAGTCCATGTGGTTGAGCGAGGAGGAGGTCTTGTCTAATATATATTTGGCTTATGGAATGGTATCTGTCCTAATATCAACCTCTGGTTTTATGCAGCCTCCCCACTCTCCTTTCCCCTTAAGCAAGCATCAGTTTCTTTTGTAAATGTGAGACTCTGTTGTGTTTTGTAATGCAGTTCACGCGTAGCCGTGTTTACGTTCCCGGTATTCGTGATACCTTATGATGTTTCTTTTTCTGTGTGACTTATTTCACTTAGAATCATCGTAACTAAATCCACTCATTATGCTGCTACTGGTCTGTTACCATTGGTTTCATTGTTGAGTGATATTCCATTGTAGGGATGTACCACACCTTTTATATCCATTTTTCTCTTTCTGGGCTATTGAAGTTGTACCATAGTCAAGGTTCCCGTCAAGAGCGCAGCCCCAAACTTTGGTGTGGCTGTGTCTTTTTCATTTAAATTTTCCGAATCTCTGGCACCATAAGTGGAAGTGCCCTAGGCTCTCTAGCTTGGTTTTCTCTTTGTTCCAGGAAACACCATCCACTTCTCCAGAGTGGCTGTTGGCAATTTACATCCCGCCCATCAGCATAACAAGGCTGCCGGTTCTCCATGGCCTGTCCTGCCTCTCTGGATTTTACACTTTTTTTCGGAGGGCCCTTTTGATCGGTGGGAAGTGAGAGTTGCTTGTAGTGCGGATTTCCATTGCAGGCTTGCTTGGTTGGCCAAAAAGGGCTTATGCGTTTTTTCCTGAATATATTCAGGAAAAAACGCATACGCCCTTTTTGGCCAAGTGCATCACTGTCGAACTGCTGCCTCTTTTCCTACGCTTTCAGAGCAATTCTTATCTACCCCCCGATATCTGTTTTCTGCAATTCTGCGTCGCGTTCAAGTCCTCCTCACAGCCTTCCTTCAATAAATTTTTGGATGATAGGGGTCATTTGGAACTCTGCAGGATTGCGAGTTACAGTGCCAGAAATCTCCTTTTCTCAACTCGCTTTCTTGTGAGCTGACCGCAAACCCGAAGAATTGCTTCAGGCCCTAATCTCGTTCCGGCATGGCACACTGAGCCTTTGGTGAACTCTTCTTCCTGTAGGGAAATCAGAGTTCAATGTGCCCGTCCAAACACATCGAGTTAGCCGCTCATTGGTTCTCCTTATTCCTGATCATCTTCTACCGAAATTGCAAAGTGTGCAAAACAAGAGGTCAAAGGCACTGACTCTCCAAGTGGGGAGAATGTTAATATGGCCTCTGAAACGGCGAACTCGAGTCCCAGGGTTCGAAAATGGCGATGAGTTTTAGAAACTTTGCCTGATCACTTCGTGGACCATATTCCGTGTTTTCCACGCATATTTTAGCTGAAGGATAAATCCTTTAAACGTGGAGATTTGGGACCCGTGGAATGGGAACCATGCACCATTACCTCAAAGGGTCTGCATTCCCTCACCAATAGCATCAGCCCCAAGTGTCCAGCCTTATCTCTCCCACAGCTGTGGATGTAGAGGTGGTAAATCCAAGATTCCACACAAGCCCTGAAGGACTTATTTAAGAATTTCTCTCTATTTCACAGTCCTTGTGTTTTCTTTTTCAAATTTATTTTTATAAGGGGATTTAGATTATGTACACTGCTGTGTGTATGCTGCTGTACACAAATGATTTTCTTATGGAGACCTATAAATATATGGGTTTTAATTTTCTTCATAGTCAGGTATATTCCTAGGATTTGAATACGGTGTGTTGAGTCCAATTGGTTGAGCGAGGAGTAGGTCTTGTCTAATATATATTTGGCTTATGGTATGGTATCTGTCCTAATGTCAACCTCTGGTTTAATGCAGCCTCCCCACTCTCCTTTCCCCTTAAGCAAGCATCAGTTTCTTTTGTAAATGTGAGACACTGTTGTGTTTTGTAATGCAGTTCACGCGTAGCCGTGTTTACGTTCCCGGTATTCGGGATACCTTATGATGTTTCTTTTTCTGTGTGACTTATTTCACTTAGAATCATCGTAACTAAATCCACTCATTATGCTGCTACTGGTCTGTTGCCATTGATTTCATTGTTGAGTGATATTCCATTGTAGGGATGTACCACAACTTTTATATCCATTTTTCTCTCTCTGGGCTATTGAAGTTGTACCATAGTCAAGGTTCCCGTAAAGAGCGCAGCCCCAAACTTTGGTGTGGCTGTGTCTTTTTCATTTAAATTTTCCGAATCTATGGCACCATAAGTGGAAGTGCCCTAGGCTCTCTAGCTTGGTTTTCCTTTTGTTCCAGGAAACACCATCCACTTCTCCAGAGTGGCTGTTGGCAATTTACATCCCGCCCATCAGCATAACAAGGCTGCCGGTTCTCCATGGCCTGTGCTGCCTCTCTGGATTTTACACTTTTTTTCGGAGGGCCCTTTTGATCGGTGGGAAGTGAGAGTTGCTTGTAGTGCGGATTTCCATTGCAGGCTTGCTTGGTTGGCCAAAAAGGGCGTATGCGTTTTTTCCTGAATATATTCAGGAAAAAACGCATACGCCCTTTTTGGCCAAGTGCATCACTGTCGAACTGCTGCCTCTTTTCCTACGCTTTCAGAGCAATTCTTATCTACCCCCCGATATCTGTTTTCTGCAATTCTGCGTCGCGTTCAAGTCCTCCTCACAGCCTTCCTTCAATAAATTTTTGGATGATAGGGGTCATTTGGAACTCTGCAGGATTGTGAGTTACAGTGCCAGAAATCTCCATTTCTCAACTCGCTTTCTTGTGAGCTGACCGCAAACCCGAAGAATTGCTTCAGGCCCTAATCTCGTTCCGGCATGGCACGCTGAGCCTTTGGTGAACTCTTCTTCCTGTAGGGAAATCAGAGTTCAATATGCCCGTCCAAACACATCGAGTTAGCCGCTCATTGGTTCTCCTTATTCCTGATCATCTTCTACCGAAATTGCAAAGTGTGCAAAACAAGAGGTCAAAAGCAGTGACTCTCCAAGTGGGGAGAATGTTAATATCGCCTCTGGAACGGCGAACTCGAGTCCCAGGGTTCGAAAATGGCGATGAGTTTTAGAAACTTTGCCTGATCACTTCGTGGACCATATTCCGGGTTTTCCACGCATATTTTAGCTGAAGGATAAATCCCTTAAACGTGGAGATTTGGGACCCGTGGAATGGGAACCATGCACCATTACCTCAAAGGGTCTGCATTCCCTCACCAATAGCATGAGCCCCAAGTGTCCAGCCTTATCTCTCCCACAGCTGTGGATGTAGAGGTGGTAAATCCAAGATTCCACACAAGCCCTGAAGGACTTATTTAAGAATTTCTCTCTATTTCACAGTCCTTGGGTTTTCTTTTTCAAATTTATTTTTATAAGGGGATTTAGCTTATGTACACTGCTGTGTGTATGCTGCTGTACACAAATGATTTTCTTATGGAGACCTATAAATGTATGGGTTTTAATTTTCTTCATAGTCATGTATATTCCTAGGATTTGAATACGGTGTGTTGAGTCCAATTGGTTGAGCGAGGAGTAGGTCTTGTCTAATATATATTTGGCTTATGGAATGGTATCTGTCCTAATGTCAACCTCTGGTTTAATGCAGCCTCCCCACTCTCCTTTCCCCTTAGGCAAGCATCAGTTTCTTTTGTAAATGTGAGACTCTCTTGTGTTTTGTAATGCAGTTCACGCGTAGCCGTGTTTACGTTCCCGGTATTCGTGATACCTTATGATGTTTCTTTTTCTGTGTGACTTATTTCACTTAGAATCATCGTAACTAAATCCACTCATTATGCTGCTACTGGTCTGTTGCCATTGATTTCATTGTTGAGTGATATTCCATTGTATGGATGTACCACAACTTTTATATCCATTTTTCTCTCTCTGGGCTATTGAAGTTGTACCATAGTCAAGGTTCCCGTAAAGAGAGCAGCCCCAAACTTTGGTGTGGCTGTGTCTTTTTCATTTAAATTTTCCGAATCTATGGCACCATAAGTGGAAGTGCCCTAGGCTCTCTAGCTTGGTTTTCTCTTTGTTCCAGGAAACACCATCCACTTCTCCAGAGTGGCTGTTGGCAATTTACATCCCGCCCATCAGCATAACAAGGCTGCCGGTTCTCCATGGCCTGTCCTGCCTCTCTGGATTTTACACTTTTTTTCGGAGGGCCCTTTTGATCGGTGGGAAGTGAGAGTTGCTTGTAGTGCGGATTTCCATTGCAGGCTTGCTTGGTTGGCCAAAAAGGGCGTATGCGTTTTTTCCTGAATATATTCAGGAAAAAACGCATACGCCCTTTTTGGCCAAGTGCATCACTGTCGAACTGCTGCCCCTTTTCCTTCGCTTTCAGAGCAATTCTTATCTACCCCCCGATATCTGTTTTCTGCAATTCTGCGTCGCGTTCAAGTCCTCCTCACAGCCTTCCTTCAATAAATTTTTGGATGATAGGGGTCATTTGGAACTCTGCAGGATAGCGAGTTACAGTGCCAGAAATCTCCTTTTCTCAACTCGCTTTCTTGTGAGCTGACCGCAAACCCGAAGAATTGCTTCAGGCCCTAATCTCGTTCCGGCATGGCACACTGAGCCTTTGGTGAACTCTTCTTCCTGTAGGGAAATCAGAGTTCAATGTGCCCGTCCAAACACATCGAGTTAGCCGCTCATTGGTTCTCCTTATTCCTGATCATCTTCTACCGAAATTGCAAAGTGTGCAAAACAAGAGGTCAAAGGCACTGACTCTCCAAGTGGGGAGAATGTTAATATGGCCTCTGGAACGGCGAACTCGAGTCCCAGGGTTCGAAAATGGCGATGAGTTTTAGAAACTTTGCCTGATCACTTCGTGGACCATATTCCGTGTTTTCCACGCATATTTTAGCTGAAGGATAAATCCCTTAAACGTGGAGATTTGGGACCCGTGGAATGGGAACCATGCACCATTACCTCAAAGGGTCTGCATTCCCTCACCAATAGCATCAGCCCCAAGTGTCCAGACTTATCTCTCCCACAGCTGTGGATGTAGAGGTGGTAAATCCAAGATTCCACACAAGCCCTGAAGGACTTATGTAAGAATTTCTCTCTATTTCAAAGTCCTTGTGTTTTCTTTTTCAAATTTATTTTTATAAGGGGATTTAGATTATGTACACTGCTGTGTGTATGCTGCTGTACACAAATGATTTTCTTATGGAGACCTATAAATATATGGGTTTTAATTTTCTTCATAGTCAGGTATATTCCTAGGATTTGAATACGGTGTGTTGAGTCCAATTGGTTGAGCGAGGAGTAGGTCTTGTCTAATATATATTTGGCTTATGGTATGGTATCTGTCCTAATGTCAACCTCTGGTTTAATGCAGCCTCCCCACTCTCCTTTCCCCTTAAGCAAGCATCAGTTTCTTTTGTAAATGTGAGACTGTTGTGTTTTGTAATGCAGTTCACGCGTAGCCGTGTTTACGTTCCCGGTATTCGGGATACCTTATGATGTTTCTTTTTCTGTGTGACTTATTTCACTTAGAATCATCGTAACTAAATCCACTCATTATGCTGCTACTGGTCTGTTGCCATTGATTTCATTGTTGAGTGATATTCCATTGTAGGGATGTACCACAACTTTTATATCCATTTTTCTCTCTCTGGGCTATTGAAGTTGTACCATAGTCAAGGTTCCCGTAAAGAGCGCAGCCCCAAACTTTGGTGTGGCTGTGTCTTTTTCATTTAAATTTTCCGAATCTATGGCACCATAAGTGGAAGTGCCCTAGGCTCTCTAGCTTGGTTTTCCTTTTGTTCCAGGAAACACCATCCACTTCTCCAGAGTGGCTGTTGGCAATTTACATCCCGCCCATCAGCATAACAAGGCTGCCGGTTCTCCATGGCCTGTCCTGCCTCTCTGGATTTTACACTTTTTTTCAGAGGGCCCTTTTGATCGGTGGGAAGTGAGAGTTGCTTGTAGTGCGGATTTCCATTGCAGGCTTGCTTTGTTGGCCAAAAAGGGCGTATGCGTTTTTTCCTGAATATATTCAGGAAAAAACGCATACGCCCTTTTTGGCCAAGTGCATCACTGTCGAACTGCTGCCCCTTTTCCTTCGCTTTCAGAGCAATTCTTATCTACCCCCCGATATCTGTTTTCTGCAATTCTGCGTCGCGTTCAAGTCCTCCTCACAGCCTTCCTTCAATAAATTTTTGGATGATAGGGGTCATTTGGAACTCTGCAGGATTGCGAGTTACAGTGCCAGAAATCTCCTTTTCTCAACTCGCTTTCCTGTGAGCTGACCGCAAACCCGAAGAATTGCTTCAGGCCCTAATCTCGTTCCGGCATGGCACGCTGAGCCTTTGGTGAACTCTTCTTCCTGTAGGGAAATCAGAGTTCAATGTGCCCGTCCAAACACATCGAGTTAGCCGCTCATTGGTTCTCCTTATTCCTGATCATCTTCTACCGAAATTGCAAAGTGTGTGAAACAAGAGGTCAAAGGCACTGACTCTCCAAGTGGGGTGAATATTAATATGGCCTCTGGAGGGGCGAACTCGACTCCCAGGGTTCGAAAATGGTGATGAGTTTTAGAAACTTTGCCTGATCACTTCGTGGACCATATTCTGGGTTTTCCATGCATATTTTAGCTGAAGGATAAATCCCTTAAACGTGGAGATTTGGGACCCGTGGAATGGGAACCATGCACCATTACCTCAAAGGGTCTGCATTCCCTCACCAATAGCATCAGCCCCAAGTGTCCAGCCTTATCTCTCCCACAGCTGTGGATGTAGAGGTGGTAAATCCAAGATTCCACACAAGCCCTGAAGGACTTATTTAAGAATTTCTCTCTATTTCACAGTCCTTGTGTTTTCTTTTTCAAATTTATTTTTATAAGGGGATTTAGCTTATGTACACTGCTGTGTGTATGCTGCTGTACACAAATGATTTTCTTATGGAGACCTATAAATGTATGGGTTTTAATTTTCTTCATAGTCAGGTATATTCCTCGGTTTTGAACACGGGGTGCTGAGTCCATGTGGTTGAGCGAGGAGGAGGTCTTGTCTAATAGATATTTGGCTTATTGAATGGTATCTGTCCTAATATTAACCTCTGGTTTTATGCAGCCTCCCCACTCTCCATTCCCCTTAAGCAAGCATCAGTTTCTTTTGTAAATGTGAGACTCTGTTGTGTTTTGTAATGCAGTTCACGCGTAGCCGTGTTTACGTTCCCGGTATTCGTGATACCTTATGATGTTTCTTTTTCTGTGTGACTTATTTCACTTAGAATCATCGTAAGTAAATCCACTCATTATGTTGCTACTGGTCTGTTGCCATTGATTTCATTGTTGAGTGATATTCCATTGTAGGGATGTACCACAACTTTTATATCCATTTTTCTCTTTCTGGGCTATTGAAGTTGTACCATAGTCAAGGTTCCCGTCAAGAGCGCAGCCCCAAACTTTGGTGTGGCTGTGTCTTTTTCATTTAAATTTTCCGAATCTATGGCACCATAAGTGGAAGTGCCCTAGGCTCTCTAGCTTGGTTTTCTCTTTGTTCCAGGAAACACCATCCACTTCTCCATAGTGGCTGTTGGCAATTTACATCCCGCCCATCAGCATAACAAGGCTGCCGGTTCTCAATGGCCTGTCCTGCCTCTCTGGATTTTACACTTTTTTTCAGAGGGCCCTTTTGATCGGTGGGAAGTGAGAGTTGCTTGTAGTGCGGATTTCCTTTGCAGGCTTGCTTGGTTGGCCAAAAAGGGCGTATGAGTTTTTTCCTGAATATATTCAGGAAAAAACGCATACGCCCTTTTTGGCCAAGTGCATCACTGTCGAACTGCTGCCCCTTTTCCTTCGCTTTCAGAGCAATTCTTATATACCCCCCGATATCTGTTTTCTGCAATTCTGCGTCGCGTTCAAGTCCTCCTCACAGCCTTCCTTCAATAAATTTTTGGATGATAGGGGTCATTTGGAACTCTGCAGGATTGCGAGTTACAGTGCCAGAAATCTCCTTTTCTCAACTCGCTTTCCTGTGAGCTGACCGCAAACCCGAAGAATTGCTTCAGGCCCTAATCTCGTTCCGGCATGGCACGCTGAGCCTTTGGTGAACTCTTCTTCCTGTAGGGAAATCAGAGTTCAATGTGCCCGTCCAAACACATCGAGTTAGCCGCTCATTGGTTCTCCTTATTCCTGATCATCTTCTACCGAAATTGCAAAGTGTGTGAAACAAGAGGTTAAAGGCACTGACTCTCCAAGTGGGCAGAATGTTAATATGGCCTCTGGAGGGGCGAACTCGACTCCCAGGGTTCGAAAATGGTGATGAGTTTTAGAAACTTTGCCTGATCACTTCGTGGACCATATTCTGGGTTTTCCATGCATATTTTAGCTGAAGGATAAATCCCTTAAACGTGGAGATTTGGGACCCGTGGAATGGGAACCATGCACCATTACCTCAAAGGGTCTGCATTCCCTCACCAATAGCATCAGCCCCAAGTGTCCAGCCTTATCTCTCCCACAGCTGTGGATGTAGAGGTCGTAAATCCAAGATTCCACAAAAGCCCTGAAGGACTTATTTAAGAATTTCTCTCTATTTCACAGTCCTTGTGTTTTCTTTTTCAAATTTATTTTTATAAGGGGATTTAGCTTATGTACACTGCTGTGTGTATGCTGCTGTACACAAATGATTTTCTTATGGAGACCTATAAATGTATGGGTTTTAATTTTCTTCATAGTCAGGTATATTCCTCGGTTTTGAACACGGGGTGCTGAGTCCATGTGGTTGAGCGAGGAGGAGGTCTTCTCTAATATATATTTGGCTTATGGAATGGTATCTGTCCTAATATCAACCTCTGGTTTTATGCAGCCTCCCCACTCTCCTTTCCCCTTAAGCAAGCATCAGTTTCTTTTGTAAATGTGAGACTCTGTTTTGTTTTGTAATGCAGTTCACGCGTAGCCGTGTTTACGTTCCCGGTATTCGTGATACCTTATGATGTTTCTTTTTCTGTGTGACTTATTTCACTTAGAATCATCGTAACTAAATCCACTCATTATGCTGCTACTGGTCTGTTGCCATTGATTTCATTGTTGAGTGATATTCCATTGTAGGGATGTACCACAACTTTTATATCCATTTTTCTCTCTCTGGGCTATTGAAGTTGTACCATAGTCAAGGTTCCCGTAAAGAGCGCAGCCCCAAACTTTGGTGTGGCTGTGTCTTTTTCATTTAAATTTTCCAAATCTATGGCACCATAAGTGGAAGTGCCCTAGGCTCTCTAGCTTGGTTTTCTCTTTGTTCCAGGAAACACCATCCACTTCTCCAGAGTGGCTGTTGGCAATTTACATCCTGCCCATCAGCATAACAAGGCTGCCGGTTCTCCATGGCCTGTCCTGCCTCTCTGGATTTTACACTTTTTTTCGGAGGGCCCTTTTGATCGGTGGGAAGTGAGAGTTGCTTGTAGTGCGGATTTCCATTGCAGGCTTGCTTGGTTGGCCAAAAAGGGCGTATGCGTTTTTTCCTGAATATATTCAGGAAAAAACGCATACGCCCTTTTTGGCCAAGTGCATCACTGTCGAACTGCTGCCTCTTTTCCTACGCTTTCAGAGCAATTCTTATCTACCCCCCGATATCTGTTTTCTGCAATTCTGCGTCGCGT
Source organism: Inia geoffrensis (assembly GCA_036417435.1). NCBI lineage: Eukaryota > Metazoa > Chordata > Mammalia > Artiodactyla > Iniidae > Inia > Inia geoffrensis. Next base: position 92,456,349 of record CM070912.1, on the reverse strand, counting down.
TCAAGTCCTCCTCACAGCCTTCCTTCAATAAATTTTTGGATGATAGGGGTCATTTGGAACTCTGCAGGATTGCGAGTTACAGTGCCAGAAATCTCCTTTTCTCAACTCGCTTTCTTGTGAGCTGACCGCAAACCCGAAGAATTGCTTCAGGCCCTAATCTCGTTCCGGCATGGCACGCTGAGCCTTTGGTGAACTCTTGTTCCTATAGGGAAATCAGAGTTCAATGTGCCCGTCCAAACACATCGAGTTAGCCGCTCATTGTTTCTCCTTATTCCTGATCATCTTCTACCGAAATTGCAAAGTGTGCAAAACAAGAGTTCAAAGGCACTGACTCTCCAAGTGGGGAGAATGTTAATATCGCCTCTGGAACGGCGAACTCGAGTCCCAGGGTTCGAAAATGGCGATGAGTTTTAGAAACTTTGCCTGATCACTTCGTGGACCATATTCCGGGTTTTCCACGCATATTTTAGCTGAAGGATAAATCCCTTAAACGTGGAGATTTGGGACCCGTGGAATGGGAACCATGCACCATTACCTCAAAGGGTCTGCATTCCCTCACCAATAGCATCAGCCCCAAGTGTCCAGCCTTATCTCTCCCACAGCTGTGGATGTAGAGGTGGTAAATCCAAGATTCCACACAAGACCTGAAGGACTTATTTAAGAATTTCTCTCTATTTCACAGTCCTTGTGTTTTCTTTTTCAAATTTATTTTTATAAGGGGATTTAGCTTATGTACACTGCTGTGTGTATGCTGCTGTACACAAATGATTTTCTTATGGAGACCTATAAATGTATGGGTTTTAATTTTCTTCATAGTCATGTATATTCCTAGGATTTGAATACGGTGTGTTGAGTCCAATTGGTTGAGCGAGGAGTAGGTCTTGTCTAATATATATTTGGCTTATGGAATGGTATCTGTCCTAATGTCAACCTCTGGTTTAATGCAGCCTCCCCACTCTCCTTTCTCCTTAGGCAAGCATCAGTTTCTTTTGTAAATGTGAGACTCTGTTGTGTTTTGTAATGCAGTTCACGCGTAGCCGTGTTTACATTCCCGGTATTCGTGATACCTTATGATGTTTCATTTTCTGTGTGACTTATTTCACTTAGAATCATCGTAACTAAATCCACTCATTATGCTGCTACTGGTCTGTTGCCATTGATTTCATTGTTGAGTGATATTCCATTGTAGGGATGTACCACAACTTTTATATCCATTTTTCTCTCTCTGGGCTATTGAAGTTGTACCATAGTCAAGGTTCCCGTAAAGAGAGCAGCCCCAAACTTTGGTGTGGCTGTGTCTTTTTCATTTAAATTTTCTGAATCTATGGCACCATAAGTGGAAGTGCCCTAGGCTCTCTAGCTTGGTTTTCTCTTTGTTCCAGGAAACACCATCCACTTCTCCAGAGTGGCTGTTGGCAATTTACATGCCGCTAATCAGCATAACAAGGCTGCCGGTTCTCCATGGCCTGTCCTGCCTCTCTGGATTTTAAACTTTTTTTCGGAGGGCCCTTTTGATCGGTGGGAAGTGAGAGTTGCTTGTAGTGCGGATTTCCATTGCAGGCTTGCTTGGTTGGCCAAAAAGGGCGTATGCGTTTTTTCCTGAATATATTCAGGAAAAAACGCATACGCCCTTTTTGGCCAAGTGCATCACTGTCGAACTGCTGCCTCTTTTCCTACGCTTTCAGAGCAATTCTTATATACCCCCCGATATCTGTTTTCTGCAATTCTGCGTCGCGTTCAAGTCCTCCTCACAGCCTTCCTTCAATAAATTTTTGGATGATAGGGGTCATTTGGAACTCTGCAGGATTGTGAGTTACAGTGCCAGAAATCTCCTTTTCTCAACTCGCTTTCTTGTGAGCTGACCGCAAACCCGAAGAATTGCTTCAGGCCCTAATCTCGTTCCGGCATGGCACGCTGAGCCTTTGGTGAACTCTTCTTCCTGTAGGGAAATCAGAGTTCAATGTGCCCGTCCAAACACATCGAGTTAGCCGCTCATTGGTTCTCCTTATTCCTGATCATCTTCTACCGAAATTGCAAAGTGTGCGAAACAAGAGGTCAAAGGCACTGACTCTCCAAGTGGGGAGAATGTAAATATGGCCTCTGGAGGGGCGAACTCGAGTCCCAGGGTTTGAAAATGGCGATGAGTTTTAGAAACTTTGCCTGATCACTTCGTGGACCATATTCTGGGTTTTCCATGCATATTTTAGCTGAAGGATAAATCCCTTAAACGTGGAGATTTGGGACCCGTGGAATGGGAACCATGCACCATTACCTCAAAGGGTCTGCATTCCCTCACCAATAGCATCAGCCCCAAGTGTCCAGCCTTATCTCTCCCACAGCTGTGGATGTAGAGGTGGTAAATCCAAGATTCCACACAAGCCCTGAAGGACTTATTTAAGAATTTCTCTCTATTTCACAGTCTTTGTGTTTTCTTTTTCAAATTTATTTTTATAAGGGGATTTAGCTTATGTACACTGCTGTGTGTATGCTGCTGTACACAAATGATTTTCTTATGGAGACCTATAAATGTATGGGTTTTAATTTTCTTCATAGTCAGGTATATTCCTCGGTTTTGAACACGGGTTGCTGAGTCCATGTGGATGAGCGAGGAGGAGGTCTTGTCTAATATATATTTTGCTTATGGAATGGTATCTGTCCTAATATCAACCTCTGGTTTTATGCAGCCTCCCCACTCTCCTTTCCCCTTAAGCAAGCATCAGTTTCTTTTGTAAATGTGAGACTCTGTTGTGTTTTGTAATGCAGTTCACGCGTAGCCGTGTTTACGTTCCCGGTATTCGTGATACCTTATGATGTTTCTTTTTCTGTGTGACTTATTTCACTTAGAATCATCGTAACTAAATCCACTCATTATGCTGCTACTGGTCTGTTACCATTGATTTCATTGTTGAGTGATATTCCATTGTAGGGATGTACCACAACTTTTATATCCATTTTTCTCTTTCTGGGCTATTGAAGTTGTACCATAGTCAAGGTTCCCGTCAAGAGCGCAGCCCCAAACTTTGGTGTGGCTGTGTCTTTTTCATTTAAATTTTCCGAATCTATGGCACCATAAGTGGAAGTGCCCTAGGCTCTCTAGCTTGGTTTTCTCTTTGTTCCAGGAAACACCATCCACTTCTCCAGAGTGGCTGTTGGCAATTTACATGCCGCTAATCAGCATAACAAGGCTGCCGGTTCTCCATGGCCTGTCCTGCCTCTCTGGATTTTAAACTTTTTTTCGGAGGGCCCTTTTGATCGGTGGGAAGTGAGAGTTGCTTGTAGTGCGGATTTCCATTGCAGGCTTGCTTGGTTGGCCAAAAAGGGCGTATGTGTTTTTTCCTGAATATATTCAGGAAAAAACGCATACGCCCTTTTTGGCCAAGTGCATCACTGTCGAACTGCTGCCTCTTTTCCTACGCTTTCAGAGCAATTCTTATATACCCCCCGATATCTGTTTTCTGCAATTCTGCGTCGCGTTCAAGTCCTCCTCACAGCCTTCCTTCAATAAATTTTTGGATGATAGGGGTCATTTGGAACTCTGCAGGATTGTGAGTTACAGTGCCAGAAATCTCCTTTTCTCAACTCGCTTTCTTGTGAGCTGACCGCAAACCCGAAGAATTGCTTCAGGCCCTAATCTCGTTCCGGCATGGCACGCTGAGCCTTTGGTGAACTCTTCTTCCTGTAGGGAAATCAGAGTTCAATGTGCCCGTCCAAACACATCGAGTTAGCCGCTCATTGGTTCTCCTTATTCCTGATCATCTTCTACCGAAATTGCAAAGTGTGCGAAACAAGAGGTCAAAGGCACTGACTCTCCAAGTGGGGAGAATGTTCATATGGCCTCTGGAGGGGCGAACTCAAGTTCCAGGGTTCGAAAATGGCGATGAGTTTTAGAAACTTTGCCTGATCACTTCGTGGACCATATTCTGGGTTTTCCATGCATATTTTAGCTGAAGGATAAATCCCTTAAACGTGGAGATTTGGGACCCGTGGAATGGGAACCATGCACCATTACCTCAAAGGGTCTGCATTCCCTCACCAATAGCATCAGCCCCAAGTGTCCAGCCTTATCTCTCCCACAGCTGTGGATGTAGAGGTGGTAAATCCAAGATTCCACACAAGCCCTGAAGGACTTATTTAAGAATTTCTCTCTATTTCACAGTCTTTGTGTTTTCTTTTTCAAATTTATTTTTATAAGGGGATTTAGCTTATGTACACTGCTGTGTGTATGCTGCTGTACACAAATGATTTTCTTATGGAGACCTATAAATGTATGGGTTTTAATTTTCTTCATAGTCAGGTATATTCCTCGGTTTTGAACACGGGGTGCTGAGTCCATGTGGTTGAGCGAGGAGGAGGTCTTGTCTAATATATATTTTGCTTATGGAATGGTATCTGTCCTAATATCAACCTCTGGTTTTATGCAGCCTCCCCACTCTCCTTTCCCCTTAAGCAAGCATCAGTTTCTTTTGTAAATGTGAGACTCTGTTGTGTTTTGTAATGCAGTTCACGCGTAGCCGTGTTTACGTTCCCGGTATTCGTGATACCTTATGATGTTTCTTTTTCTGTGTGACTTATTTCACTTAGAATCATCGTAACTAAATCCACTCATTATGCTGCTACTGGTCTGTTGCCATTGATTTCATTGTTGAGTGATATTCCATTGTAGGGATGTACCACAACTTTTATATCCATTTTTCTCTCTCTGGGCTATTGAAGTTGTACCATAGTCAAGGTTCCCGTAAAGAGAGCAGCCCCAAACTTTGGTGTGGCTGTGTCTTTTTCATTTAAATTTTCCGAATCTATGGCACCATAAGTGGAAGTGCCCTAGGCTCTCTAGCTTGGTTTTCTCTTTGTTCCAGGAAACACCATCCACTTCTCCAGAGTGGCTGTTGGCAATTTACATGCCGCCCATCAGCATAACAAGGCTGCCGGTTCTCCATGGCCTGTCCTGCCTCTCTGGATTTTACACTTTTTTTCGGAGGGCCCTTTTGATCGGTGGGAAGTGAGAGTTGCTTGTAGTGCGGATTTCCATTGCAGGCTTGCTTGGTTGGCCAAAAAGGGCGTATGCGTTTTTTCCTGAATATATTCAGGAAAAAACGCATACGCCCTTTTTGGCCAAGTGCATCACTGTCGAACTGCTGCCTCTTTTCCTACGCTTTCAGAGCAATTCTTATATACCCCCCGATATCTGTTTTCTGCAATTCTGCGTCGCGTTCAAGTCCTCTTCACAGCCTTCCTTCAATAAATTTTTGGATGATAGGGGTCATTTGGAACTCTGCAGGATTGTGAGTTACAGTGCCAGAAATCTCCTTTTCTCAACTCGCTTTCTTGTGAGCTGACCGCAAACCCGAAGAATTGCTTCAGGCCCTAATCTCGTTCCGGCATGGCACGCTGAGCCTTTGGTGAACTCTTCTTCCTGTAGGGAAATCAGAGTTCAATGTGCCCGTCCAAACACATCGAGTTAGCCGCTCATTGGTTCTCCTTATTCCTGATCATCTTCTACCGAAATTGCAAAGTGTGCGAAACAAGAGGTCAAAGGCACTGACTCTCCAAGTGGGGAGAATGTTCATATGGCCTCTGGAGGGGCGAACTCGAGTCCCAGGGTTCGAAAATGGCGATGAGTTTTAGAAACTTTGCCTGATCACTTCGTGGACCATATTCTGGGTTTTCCATGCATATTTTAGCTGAAGGATAAATCCCTTAAACGTGGAGATTTGGGACCCGTGGAATGGGAACCATGCACCATTACCTCAAAGGGTCTGCATTCCCTCACCAATAGCATCAGCCCCAAGTGTCCAGCCTTATCTCTCCCACAGCTGTGGATGTAGAGGTGGCAAATCCAAGATTCCACACAAGAACTGAAGGACTTATTTAAGAATTTCTCTCTATTTCACAGTCCTTGTGTTTTCTTTTTCAAATTTATTTTTATAAGGGGATTTAGCTTATGTACACTGCTGTGTGTATGCTGCTGTACACAAATGATTTTCTTATGGAGACCTATAAATGTATGGGTTTTAATTTTCTTCATAGTCAGGTATATTCCTCGGTTTTGAACACGGGGTGCTGAGTCCATGTGGTTGAGCGAGGAGGAGGTCTTGTCTAATATATATTTTGCTTATGGAATGGTATCTGTCCTAATATCAACCTCTGGTTTTATGCAGCCTCCCCACTCTCCTTTCCCCTTAAGCAAGCATCAGTTTCTTTTGTAAATGTGAGACTCTGTTGTGTTTTGTAATGCAGTTCACGCGTAGCCGTGTTTACGTTCCCGGTATTCGTGATACCTTATGATGTTTCTTTTTCTGTGTGACTTATTTCACTTAGAATCATCGTAACTAAATCCACTCATTATGCTGCTACTGGTCTGTTACCATTGATTTCATTGTTGAGTGATATTCCATTGTAGGGATGTACCACAACTTTTATATCCATTTTTCTCTTTCTGGGCTATTGAAGTTGTACCATAGTCAAGGTTCCCGTCAAGAGCGCAGCCCCAAACTTTGGTGTGGCTGTGTCTTTTTCATTTAAATTTTCCGAATCTATGGCACCATAAGTGGAAGTGCCCTAGGCTCTCTAGCTTGGTTTTCTCTTTGTTCCAGGAAACACCATCCACTTCTCCAGAGTGGCTGTTGGCAATTTACATCCCGCCCATCAGCATAACAAGGCTGCCGGTTCTCCATGGCCTGTTCTGCCTCTCTGGATTTTACACTTTTTTTCAGAGGGCCCTTTTGATCGGTGGGAAGTGAGAGTTGCTTGTAGTGCGGATTTCCTTTGCAGGCTTGCTTGGTTGGCCAAAAAGGGCGTATGAGATTTTTCCTGAATATATTCAGGAAAAAACGCATACGCCCTTTTTGGCCAAGTGCATCACTGTCGAACTGCTGCCCCTTTTCCTTCGCTTTCAGAGCAATTCTTATATACCCCCCGATATCTGTTTTCTGCAATTCTGCGTCGCGTTCAAGTGCTCCTCACAGCCTTCCTTCAATAAATTTTTGGATGATAGGGGTCATTTGGAACTCTGCAGGATTGCGAGTTACAGTGCCAGAAATCTCCTTTTCTCAACTCGCTTTCCTGTGAGATGACCGCAAACCCGAAGAATTGCTTCAGGCCCTAATCTCGTTCCGGCATGGCACGCTGAGCCTTTGGTGAACTCTTCTTCCTGTAGGGAAATCAGAGTTCAATGTGCCCGTCCAAACACATCGAGTTAGCCGCTCATTGGTTCTCCTTATTCCTGATCATCTTCTACCGAAATTGCAAAGTGTGTGAAACAAGAGGTCAAAGGCACTGACTCTCCAAGTGGGGAGAATGTTAATATGGCCTCTGGAGGGGCGAACTCGACTCCCAGGGTTCGAAAATTGTGATGAGTTTTAGAAACTTTGCCTGATCACTTCGTGGACCAAATTCTGGGTTTTCCATGCATATTTTAGCTGAAGGATAAATCCCTTAAACGTGGAGATTTGGGACCCGTGGAATGGGAACCATGCACCATTACCTCAAAGGGTCTGCATTCCCTCACCAATAGCATCAGCCCCAAGTGTCCAGCCTTATCTCTCCCACAGCTGTGGATGTAGAGGTGGTAAATCCAAGATTCCACACAAGCCCTGAAGGACTTATTTAAGAATTTCTCTCTATTTCACAGTCCTTGTGTTTTCTTTTTCAAATTTATTTTTATAAGGGGATTTAGCTTATGTACACTGCTGTGTGTATGCTGCTGTACACAAATGATTTTCTTATGGAGACCTATAAATGTATGGGTTTTAATTTTCTTCATAGTCATGTATATTCCTAGGATTTGAATACGGTGTGTTGAGTCCAATTGGTTGAGCGAGGAGTAGGTCTTGTCTAATATATATTTGGCTTATGGAATGGTATCTGTCCTAATGTCAACCTCTGGTTTAATGCAGCCTCCCCACTCTCCTTTCCCCTTAGGTAAGCATCAGTTTCTTTTGTAAATGTGAGACTCTGTTGTGTTTTGTAATGCAGTTCACGCGTAGCCGTGTTTACGTTCCCGGTATTCGTGATACCTTATGATGTTTCTTTTTCTGTGTGACTTATTTCACTTAGAATCATCGTAACTAAATCCACTCATTATGCTGCTACTGGTCTGTTGCCATTGATTTCATTGTTGAGTGATATTCCATTGTAGGGATGTACCACAACTTTTATATCCATTTTTCTCTCTCTGGGCTATTGAAGTTGTACCATAGTCAAGGTTCCCGTAAAGAGAGCAGCCCCAAACTTTGGTGTGGCTGTGTCTTTTTCATTTAAATTTTCCGAATCTATGGCACCATAAGTGGAAGTGCCCTAGGCTCTCTAGCTTGGTTTTCTCTTTGTTCCAGGAAACACCATCCACTTCTCCAGAGTGGCTGTTGGCAATTTACATCCCGCCCATCAGCATAACAAGGCTGCCGGTTCTCCATGGCCTGTCCTGCCTCTCTGGATTTTACACTTTTTTTCGGAGGGCCCTTTTGATCGGTGGGAAGTGAGAGTTGCTTGTAGTGCGGATTTCCATTGCAGGCTTGCTTGGTTGGCCAAAAAGGGCGTATGCGTTTTTTCCTGAATATATTCAGGAAAAAACGCATACGCCCTTTTTGGCCAAGTGCATCACTGTCGAGCTGCTGCCCCTTTTCCTTCGCTTTCAGAGCAATTCTTATATACCCCCCGATATCTCTTTTCTGCAATTCTGTGTCGCGTTCAAGTCCTCCTCACAGCCTTCCTTCAATAAATTTTTGGATGATAGGGGTCATTTGGAACTCTGCAGGATTGCGAGTTACAGTGCCAGAAATCTCCTTTTCTCAACTCGCTTTCCTGTGAGATGACCGCAAACCCGAAGAATTGCTTCAGGCCCTAATCTCGTTCCGGCATGGCACGCTGAGCCTTTGGTGAACTCTTCTTCCTGTAGGGAAATCAGAGTTCAATGTGCCCGTCCAAACACATCGAGTTAGCCGCTCATTGGTTCTCCTTATTCCTGATCATCTTCTACCGAAATTGCAAAGTGTGTGAAACAAGAGGTCAAAGGCACTGACTCTCCAAGTGGGGAGAATGTTAATATGGCCTCTGGAGGGGCGAACTCGACTCCCAGGGTTCGAAAATTGTGATGAGTTTTAGAAACTTTGCCTGATCACTTCGTGGACCAAATTCTGGGTTTTCCATGCATATTTTAGCTGAAGGATAAATCCCTTAAACGTGGAGATTTGGGACCCGTGGAATGGGAACCATGCACCATTACCTCAAAGGGTCTGCATTCCCTCACCAATAGCATCAGCCCCAAGTGTCCAGCCTTATCTCTCCCACAGCTGTGGATGTAGAGGTGGTAAATCCAAGATTCCACACAAGCCCTGAAGGACTTATTTAAGAATTTCTCTCTATTTCACAGTCCTTGTGTTTTCTTTTTCAAATTTATTTTTATAAGGGGATTTAGCTTATGTACACTGCTGTGTGTATGCTGCTGTACACAAATGATTTTCTTATGGAGACCTATAAATGTATGGGTTTTAATTTTCTTCATAGTCATGTATATTCCTAGGATTTGAATACGGTGTGTTGAGTCCAATTGGTTGAGCGAGGAGTAGGTCTTGTCTAATATATATTTGGCTTATGGAATGGTATCTGTCCTAATGTCAACCTCTGGTTTAATGCAGCCTCCCCACTCTCCTTTCCCCTTAGGTAAGCATCAGTTTCTTTTGTAAATGTGAGACTCTGTTGTGTTTTGTAATGCAGTTCACGCGTAGCCGTGTTTACGTTCCCGGTATTCGTGATACCTTATGATGTTTCTTTTTCTGTGTGACTTATTTCACTTAGAATCATCGTAACTAAATCCACTCATTATGCTGCTACTGGTCTGTTGCCATTGATTTCATTGTTGAGTGATATTCCATTGTAGGGATGTACCACAACTTTTATATCCATTTTTCTCTCTCTGGGCTATTGAAGTTGTACCATAGTCAAGGTTCCCGTAAAGAGAGCAGCCCCAAACTTTGGTGTGGCTGTGTCTTTTTCATTTAAATTTTCCGAATCTATGGCACCATAAGTGGAAGTGCCCTAGGCTCTCTAGCTTGGTTTTCTCTTTGTTCCAGGAAACACCATCCACTTCTCCAGAGTGGCTGTTGGCAATTTACATCCCGCCCATCAGCATAACAAGGCTGCCGGTTCTCCATGGCCTGTCCTGCCTCTCTGGATTTTACACTTTTTTTCGGAGGGCCCTTTTGATCGGTGGGAAGTGAGAGTTGCTTGTAGTGCGGATTTCCATTGCAGGCTTGCTTGGTTGGCCAAAAAGGGCGTATGCGTTTTTTCCTGAATATATTCAGGAAAAAACGCATACGCCCTTTTTGGCCAAGTGCATCACTGTCGAGCTGCTGCCCCTTTTCCTTCGCTTTCAGAGCAATTCTTATATACCCCCCGATATCTCTTTTCTGCAATTCTGTGTCGCGTTCAAGTCCTCCTCACAGCCTTCCTTCAATAAATTTTTGGATGATAGGGGTCATTTGGAACTCTGCAGGATTGCGAGTTACAGTGCCAGAAATCTCCTTTTCTCAACTCGCTTTCCTGTGAGATGACCGCAAACCCGAAGAATTGCTTCAGGCCCTAATCTCGTTCCGGCATGGCACGCTGAGCCTTTGGTGAACTCTTCTTCCTGTAGGGAAATCAGAGTTCAATGTGCCCGTCCAAACACATCGAGTTAGCCGCTCATTGGTTCTCCTTATTCCTGATCATCTTCTACCGAAATTGCAAAGTGTGTGAAACAAGAGGTCAAAGGCACTGACTCTCCAAGTGGGGAGAATGTTAATATGGCCTCTGGAGGGGCGAACTCGACTCCCAGGGTTCGAAAATTGTGATGAGTTTTAGAAACTTTGCCTGATCACTTCGTGGACCAAATTCTGGGTTTTCCATGCATATTTTAGCTGAAGGATAAATCCCTTAAACGTGGAGATTTGGGACCCGTGGAATGGGAACCATGCACCATTACCTCAAAGGGTCTGCATTCCCTCACCAATAGCATCAGCCCCAAGTGTCCAGCCTTATCTCTCCCACAGCTGTGGATGTAGAGGTGGTAAATCCAAGATTCCACACAAGCCCTGAAGGACTTATTTAAGAATTTCTCTCTATTTCACAGTCCTTGTGTTTTCTTTTTCAAATTTATTTTTATAAGGGGATTTAGCTTATGTACACTGCTGTGTGTATGCTGCTGTACACAAATGATTTTCTTATGGAGACCTATAAATGTATGGGTTTTAATTTTCTTCATAGTCATGTATATTCCTAGGATTTGAATACGGTGTGTTGAGTCCAATTGGTTGAGCGAGGAGTAGGTCTTGTCTAATATATATTTGGCTTATGGAATGGTATCTGTCCTAATGTCAACCTCTGGTTTAATGCAGCCTCCCCACTCTCCTTTCCCCTTAGGCAAGCATCAGTTTCTTTTGTAAATGTGAGACTCTGTTGTGTTTTGTAATGCAGTTCACGCGTAGCCGTGTTTACGTTCCCGGTATTCGTGATACCTTATGATGTTTCTTTTTCTGTGTGACTTATTTCACTTAGAATCATCGTAACTAAATCCACTCATTATGCTGCTACTGGTCTGTTGCCATTGATTTTATTGTTGAGTGATATTCCATTGTAGAGATGTACCACAACTTTTATATCCATTTTTCTCTCTCTGGGCTATTGAAGTTGTACCATAGTCAAGGTTCCCGTAAAGAGAGCAGCCCCAAACTTTGGTGTGGCTGTGTCTTTTTCATTTAAATTTTCCGAATCTATGGCACCATAAGTGAAAGTGCCCTAGGCTCTCTAGCTTGGTTTTCTCTTTGTTCCAGGAAACACCATCCACTTCTCCAGAGTGGCTGTTGGCAATTTACATCCCGCCCATCAGCATAACAAGGCTGCCGGTTCTCCATGGCCTGTCCTGCCTCTCTGGATTTTACACTTTTTTTCGGAGGGCCCTTTTGATCGGTGGGAAGTGAGAGTTGCTTGTAGTGCGGATTTCCATTGCAGGCTTGCTTGGTTGGCCAAAAAGGGCGTATGCGTTTTTTCCTGAATATATTCAGGAAAAAACGCATACGCCCTTTTTGGCCAAGTGCATCACTGTCGAACTGCTGCCTCTTTTCCTACGCTTTCAGAGCAATTCTTATCTACCCCCCGATATCTGTTTTCTGCAATTCTGCGTAGCTTTCAAGTCCTCCTCACAGCCTTCCTTCAATAAATTTTTGGATGATAGGGGTCATTTGGAACTCTGCAGGATTGTGAGTTACAGTGCCAGAAATCTCCTTTTCTCAACTCGCTTTCTTGTGAGCTGACCGCAAACCCGAAGAATTGCTTCAGGCCCTAATCTCGTTCCGGCATGGCACGCTGAGCCTTTGGTGAACTCTTCTTCCTGTAGGGAAATCAGAGTTCAATGTGCCCGTCCAAACACATCGAATTAGCCGCTCATTGGTTCTCCTTATTCCTGATCATCTTCTACCGAAATTGCAAAGTGTGCGAAACAAGAGGTCAAAGGCACTGACTCTCCAAGTGGGGAGAATGTTCATATGGCCTCTGGAGGGGCGAACTCGAGTCCCAGGGTTCGAAAATGGCGATGAGTTTTAGAAACTTTGCCTGATCACTTCGTGGACCATATTCTGGGTTTTCAATGCATATTTTAGCTGAAGGATAAATCCCTTAAACGTGGAGATTTGGGACCCGTGGAATGGGAACCATGCACCATTACCTCAAAGGGTCTGCATTCCCTCACCAATAGCATCAGCCCCAAGTGTCCAGCCTTATCTCTCCCACAGCTGTGGATGTAGAGGTGGTAAATCCAAGATTCCACACAAGCCCTGAAGGACTTATTTAAGAATTTCTCTCTATTTCACAGTCCTTGTGTTTTCTTTTTCAAATTTATTTTTATAAGGGGATTTAGCTTATGTACACTGCTGTGTGTATGCTGCTGTACACAAATGATTTTCTTATGGAGACCTATAAATGTATGGGTTTTAATTTTCTTCATAGTCAGGTATATTCCTCGGTTTTGAACACGAGGTGCTGAGTCCATGTGGTTGAGCGAGGAGGAGGTCTTGTCTAATATATATTTGGCTTATGGAATGGTATCTGTCCTAATATGAACCTCTGGTTTTATGCAGCCTCCCCACTCTCCTTTCCCCTTAAGCAAGCATCAGTTTCTTTTGTAAATGTGAGACTCTGTTGTGTTTTGTAATGCAGTTCACGCGTAGCCGTGTTTACGTTCCCGGTATTTGTGATACCTTATGATGTTTCTTTTTCTGTGTGACTTATTTCACTTAGAATCATCGTAAGTAAATCCACTCATTATGCTGCTACTGGTCTGTTGCCATTGATTTCATTGTTGAGTGATATTCCATTGTAGGGATGTACCACAACTTTTATATCCATTTTTCTCTCTCTGGGCTATTGAAGTTGTACCATAGTCAAGGTTCCCGTAAAGAGCGCAGCCCCAAACTTTGGTGTGGCTGTGTCTTTTTCATTTAAAGTTTCCAAATCTATGGCACCATAAGTGGAAGTGCCCTAGGCTCTCTAGCTTGGTTTTCTCTTTGTTCCAGGAAACACCATCCACTTCTCCAGAGTGGCTGTTGGCAATTTACATCCCGCCCATCAGCATAACAAGGCTGCCTGTTCTCCATGGCCTGTCCTGCCTCTCTGGATTTTACACTTTTTTTCGGAGGGCCCTTTTGATCGGTGGGAATTGAGAGTTGCTTGTAGTGCGGATTTCCATTGCAGGCTTGCTTGGTTGGCCAAAAAGGGCGTATGCGTTTTTTCCTGAATATATTCAGGAAAAAACGCATACGCCCTTTTTGGCCAAGTGCATCACTGTCGAACTGCTGCCTCTTTTCCTACACTTTCAGAGCAATTCTTATCTACTCCCCGATATCTGTTTTCTGCAATTCTGCGTCGCGTTCAAGTCCTCCTCACAGCCTTCCTTCAATAAATTTTTGGATGATAGGGGTCATTTGGAACTCTGCAGGATTGTGAGTTACAGTGACAGAAATCACCTTTTCTCAACTCGCTTTCTTGTGAGCTGACCGCACACCCGAAGAATTGCTTCAGGCCCTAATCTCTTTCCGGCATGGCACGCTGAGCCTTTGGTGAACTCTTCTTCCTGTAGGGAAATCAGAGTTCAATGTGCCCGTCCAAACACATCGAGTTAGCCACTCATTGGTTCTCCTTATTCCTGATCATCTTCTACCGAAATTGCAAAGTGTGCGAAACAAGAGGTCAAAGGCACTGACTCTCCAAGTGGGGAGAATGTTAATATGGCCTCTGGAACGGCGAACTCGAGTCCCAGGGTTCGAAAATGGCGATGAGTTTTAGAAACTTTGCCTGATCACTTCGTGGACCATATTCTGGGTTTTCCATGCATATTTTAGCTGAAGGATAAATCCCTTAAACGTGGAGATTTGGGACCCGTGGAATGGGAACCATGCACCATTACCTCAAAGGGTCTGCATTCCCTCACCAATAGCATCAGCCCCAAGTGTCCAGCCTTATCTCTCCCACGGCTGTGGATGTAGAGGTGGTAAATCCAAGATTCCACACAAGCCCTGAAGGACTTATTTAAGAATTTCTCTCTATTTCACAGTCCTTGTGTTTTCTTTTTCAAATTTATTTTTATAAGGGGATTTAGCTTATGTACACTGCTGTGTGTATGCTGCTGTACACAAATGATTTTCTTATGGAGACCTATAAATGTATGGGTTTTAATTTTCTTCATAGTCAGGTATATTCCTCGGTTTTGAACACGGGGTGCTGAGTCCATGTGGTTGAGCGAGGAGGAGGTCTTGTCTAATATATATTTGGCTTATGGAATGGTATCTGTCCTAATATCAACCTCTGGTTTTATGCAGCCTCCCCACTCTCCTTTCCCCTTAAGCAAGCATCAGTTTCTTTTGTAAATGTGAGACTCTGTTGTGTTTTGTAATGCAGTTCACGCGTAGCCGTGTTTACGTTCCCGGTATTCGTGATACCTTATGATGTTTCTTTTTCTGTGTGACTTATTTCACTTAGAATCATCGTAACTAAATCCACTCATTATGCTGCTACTGGTCTGTTGCCATTGATTTCATTGTTGAGTGATATTCCATTGTAGGGATGTACCACAACTTTTATATCCATTTTTCTCTCTCTGGGCTATTGAAGTTGTACCATAGTCAAGGTTCCCGTAAAGAGCGCAGCCCCAAACTTTGGTGTGGCTGTGTCTTTTTCATTTAAATTTTCCAAATCTATGGCACCATAAGTGGAAGTGCCCTAGGATCTCTAGCTTGGTTTTCTCTTTGTTCCAGGAAACACCATCCACTTCTCCAGAGTGGCTGTTGGCAATTTACATCCCGCCCATCAGCATAACAAGGCTGCCGGTTCTCCATGGCCTGTCCTGCCTCTCTGGATTTTACACTTTTTTTCGGAGGGCCCTTTTGATCGGTGGGAAGAGAGAGTTGCTTGTAGTGCGGATTTCCATTGCAGGCTTGCTTGGTTGGCCAAAAAGGGCGTATGCGTTTTTTCCTGAATATATTCAGGAAAAAACGCATACGCCCTTTTTGGCCAAGTGCATCACTGTCGAACTGCTGCCTCTTTTCCTACGCTTTCAGAGCAATTCTTATCTACCCCCCGATATCTGTTTTCTGCAATTCTGCGTCGCGTTCAAGTCCTCCTCACAGCCTTCCTTCAATAAATTTTTGGATGATAGGGGTCATTTGGAACTCTGCAGGATTGCGAGTTACAGTGCCAGAAATCTCCTTTTCTCAACTCGCTTTCTTGTGAGCTGACCGCAAACCCGAAGAATTGCTTCAGGCCCTAATCTCGTTCCGGCATGGCACGCTGAGCCTTTGGTGAACTCTTCTTCCTGTAGGGAAATCAGAGTTCAATGTGCCCGTCCAAACACATCGAGTTAGCCGCTCATTGTTTCTCCTTATTCCTGATCATCTTCTACCGAAATTGCAAAGTGTGCAAAACAAGAGGTCAAAGGCACTGACTCTCCAAGTGGGGAGAATGTTAATATCGCCTCTGGAACGGCGAACTCGAGTCCCAGGGTTCGAAAATGGCGATGAGTTTTAGAAACTTTGCCTGATCACTTCGTGGACCATATTCCGGGTTTTCGACGCATATTTTAGCTGAAGGATAAATCCCTTAAACGTGGAGATTTGGGACCCGTGGAATGGGAACCATGCACCATTACCTCAAAGGGTCTGCATTCCCTCACCAATAGCATCAGCCCCAAGTGTCCAGCCTTATCTCTCCCACAGCTGTGGATGTAGAGGTGGTAAATCCAAGATTCCACACAAGCCCTGAAGGACTTATTTAAGAATTTCTCTCTATTTCACAGTCCTTGTGTTTTCTTTTTCAAATTTATTTTTATAAGGGGATTTAGCTTATGTACACTGCTCTGTGTATGCTGCTGTACACAAATGATTTTCTTATGGAGACCTATAAATGTATGGGTTTTAATTTTCTTCATAGTCAGGTATATTCCTCGGTTTTGAACACGGGGTGCTGAGTCCATGTGGTTGAGCGAGGAGGATGTCTTGTCTAATAGATATTTGGCTTATGGAATGGTATCTGTCCTAATATCAACCTCTGGTTTTATGCAGCCTCCCCACTCTCCTTTCCCCTTAAGCAAGCATCAGTTTCTTTTGTAAATGTGAGACTCTGTTGTGTTTTGTAATGCAGTTCACGCGTAGCCGTGTTTACGTTCCCGGTATTCGTGATACCTTATGATGTTTCTTTTTCTGTGTGACTTATTTCACTTAGAATCATCGTAACTGAATCCACTCATTATGCTGCTACTGGTGTGTTACCATTGATTTCATTGTTGAGTGATATTCCATTGTAGGGATGTACCACAACTTTTATATCCATTTTTCTCTTTCTGGGCTATTGAAGTTGTACCATAGTCAAGGTTCCCGTCAAGAGCGCAGCTCCAAACTTTGGTGTGGCTGTGTCTTTTTCATTTAAATTTTCCGAATCTATGGCACCATAAGTGGAAGTGCCCTAGGCTCTCTAGCTTGGTTTTCTCTTTGTTCCAGGAAACACCATCCACTTCTCCAGAGTGGCTGTTGGCAATTTACATCCCGCCCATCAGCATAACAAGGCTGCCGGTTCTCCATGGCCTGTCCTGCCTCTCTGGATTTTACACTTTTTTTCAGAGGGCCCTTTTGATCGGTGGGAAGTGAGAGTTGCTTGTAGTGCGGATTTCCATTGCAGGCTTGCTTGGTTGGCCAAAATGGGCGTATGCGTTTTTTCCTGAATATATTCAGGAAAAAACGCATACGCCCTTTTTGGCCAAGTGCATCACTGTCGAACTGCTGCCCCTTTTCCTTCGCTTTCAGAGCAATTCTTATCTACCCCCCGATATCTGTTTTCTGCAATTCTGCATCGCGTTCAAGTCCTCCTCACAGCCTTCCTTCAATAAATTTTTGGATGATAGGGGTCATTTGGAACTCTGCAGGATTGTGAGTTACAGTGCCAGAAATCTCCTTTTCTCAACTGGCTTTCTTGTGAGCTGACCGCAAACCCGAAGAATTGCTTCAGGCCCTAATCTCGTTCCGGCATGGCACGCTGAGCCTTTGGTGAACTCTTCTTCCTGTAGGGAAATCAGAGTTCAATGTGCCCATCCAAACACATCGAGTTAGCCGCTCATTGGTTCTCCTTATTCCTGATCATCTTCTACCGAAATTGCAAAGTGTGAGAAACAAGAGGTCAAAGGCACTGACTCTCCAAGTGGGGAGAATGTTAATATGGCCTCTGGAACGGCGAACTCGAGTCCCAGGGGTCGAAAATGGCGATGAGTTTTAGAAACTTTGCCTGATCACTTCGTGGAAAATATTCTGGGTTTTCCATGCATATTTTAGCTGAAGGATAAATCCCTTAAACGTGGAGATTTGGGACCCGTGGAATGGGAACCATGCACCATTACCTCAAAGGGTCTGCATTCCCTCACCAATAGCATCAGCCCCAAGTGTCCAGCCTTATCTCTCCCACAGCTGTGGATGTAGAGGTGGTAAATCCAAGATTCCACACAAGCCCTGAAGGACTTATTTAAGAATTTCTCTCTATTTCACAGTCCTTGTGTTTTCTTTTTCAAATTTATTTTTATAAGGGGATTTAGCTTATGTACACTGCTCTGTGTATGCTGCTGTACACAAATGATTTTCTTATGGAGACCTATAAATGTATGGGTTTTAATTTTCTTCATAGTCAGGTATATTCCTCGGTTTTGAACACGGGGTGCTGTGTCCATGTGGTTGAGCGAGGAGGATGTCTTGTCTAATAGATATTTGGCTTATGGAATGGTATCTGTCCTAATATCAACCTCTGGTTTTATGCAGCCTCCCCACTCTCCTTTCCCCTTAAGCAAGCATCAGTTTCTTTTGTAAATGTGAGACTCTGTTGTGTTTTGTAATGCAGTTCACGCGTAGCCGTGTTTACGTTCCCGGTATTCGTGATACCTTATGATGTTTCTTTTTCTGTGTGACTTATTTCACTTAGAATCATCGTAACTGAATCCACTCATTATGCTGCTACTGGTCTGTTACCATTGATTTCATTGTTGAGTGATATTCCATTGTAGGGATGTACCACAACTTTTATATCCATTTTTCTCTTTCTGGGCTATTGAAGTTGTACTATAGTCAAGGTTCCCGTAAAGAGAGCAGCCCCAAACTTTGGTGTGGCTGTGTCTTTTTCATTTAAATTTTCCGAATCTATGGCACCATAAGTGGAAGTGCTCTAGGCTCTCTAGCTTGGTTTTCTCTTTGTTCCAGGAAACACCATCCACTTCTCCAGAGTGGCTGTTGGCAATTTACATCCCGCCCATCAGCATAACAAAGCTGCCGGTTCTCCATGGCCTGTCCTGCCTCTCTGGATTTTACACTTTTTTTCAGAGGGCCCTTTTGATCGGTGGGAAGTGAGAGTTGCTTGTAGTGCGGATTTCCATTGCAGGTTTGCTTGGTTGGCCAAAAAGGGCGTATGCGTTTTTTCCTGAATATATTCAGGAAAAAACGCATACGCCCTTTTTGGCCAAGTGCATCACTGTCGAACTGCTGCCCCTTTTCCTTCGCTTTCAGAGCAATTCTTATCTACCCCCCGATATCTGTTTTCTGCAATTCTGCATCGCGTTCATGTCCTCCTCACAGCCTTCCTTCAATAAATTTTTGGATGATAGGGGTCATTTGGAACTCTGCAGGATTGCGAGTTACAGTGCCAGAAATCTCCTTTTCTCAACTCGCTTTCCTGTGAGCTGACCGCAAACCCGAAGAATTGCTTCAGGCCCTAATCTCGTTCCGGCATGGCACGCTGAGCCTTTGGTGAACTCTTCTTCCTGTAGGGAAATCAGAGTTCAATGTGCCCGTCCAAACACATCGAGTTAGCCGCTCATTGGTTCTCCTTATTCCTGATCATCTTCTACCGAAATTGCAAAGTGTGCGAAACAAGAGGTCAAAGGCACTGACTCTCCAAGTGGGGAGAATGTTAATATGGCCTCTGGAACGGCGAACTCGAGTCCCAGGGTTCGAAAATGGCGATGAGTTTTAGAAACTTTGCCTGATCACTTCGTGGACCATATTCTGGGTTTTCCATGCATATTTTAGCTGAAGGATAAATCCCTTAAACGTGGAGATTTGGGACCCGTGGAATGGGAACCATGCACCATTACCTCATAGGGTCTGCATTCCCTCACCAATAGCATCAGCCCCAAGTGTCCAGCCTTATCTCTCCCACGGCTGTGGATGTAGAGGTGGTAAATCCAAGATTCCACACAAGCCCTGAAGGACTTATTTAAGAATTTCTCTCTATTTCACAGTCCTTGTGTTTTCTTTTTCAAATTTATTTTTATAAGGGGATTTAGATTATGTACACTGCTGTGTGTATGCTGCTGTACACAAATGATTTTCTTATGCAGACCTATAAATGTATGGGTTTTAATTTTCTTCATAGTCAGGTATATTCCTCGGTTTTGAACACGGGGTGCTGAGTCCATGTGGTTGAGCGAGGAGGAGGTCTTGTCTAATATATATTTGGCTTATGGAATGGTATCTGTCCTAATATCAACCTCTGGTTTTATGCAGCCTCCCCACTCTCCTTTCCCCTTAAGCAAGCATCAGTTTGTTTTGTAAATGTGAGACTCTGTTGTGTTTTGTAATGCAGTTCACGCGTAGCCGTGTTTACGTTCCCGGTATTCGTGATACCTTATGATGTTTCTTTTTCTGTGTGACTTATTTCACTTAGAATCATCGTAACTAAATCCACTCATTATGCTGCTACTGGTCTGTTGCCATTGATTTCATTGTTGAGTGATATTCCATTGTAGGGATGTACCACAACTTTTATATCCATTTTTCTCTCTCTGGGCTATTGAAGTTGTACCATAGTCAAGGTTCCCGTAAAGAGCGCAGCCCCAAACTTTGGTGTGGCTGTGTCTTTTTCATTTAAATTTTCCGAATCTATGGCACCATAAGTGGAAGTGCCCTAGGCTCTCTAGCTTGGTTTTCTCTTTGTTCCAGGAAACACCATCCACTTCTCCAGAGTGGCTGTTGGCAATTTACATCCCGCCCATCAGTATAACAAGGCTGCCGGTTCTCCATGGCCTGTCCTGCCTCTCTGGATTTTACACTTTTTTTCAGAGGGCCCTTTTGATCGGTGGGAAGTGAGAGTTGCTTGTAGTGCGGATTTCCATTGCAGGCTTGCTTGGTTGGCCAAAAAGGGCGTATGCGTTTTTTCCTGAATATATTCAGGAAAAAACGCATACGCCCTTTTTGGCCAAGTGCATCACTGTCGAACTGCTGCCCCTTTTCCTTCGCTTTCAGAGCAATTCTTATCTACCCCCCGATATCTGTTTTCTGCAATTCTGCACCGCGTTCAAGTCCTCCTCACAGCCTTCCTTCAATAAATTTTTGGATGATAGGGGTCATTTGGAACTCTGCAGGATTGCGAGTTACAGTGCCAGAAATCTCCTTTTATCAACTCGCTTTCCTGTGAGCTGACCGCAAACCCGAAGAATTGCTTCAGGCCCTAATCTCGTTCCGGCATGGCACGCTGAGCCTTTGGTGAACTCTTCTTCCTGTAGGGAAATCAGAGTTCAATGTGCCCGTCCAAACACATCGAGTTAGCCGCTCATTGGTTCTCCTTATTCCTGATCATCTTCTACAGAAATTGCAAACTGTGCGAAACAAGAGGTCAAAGGCACTGACTCTCCAAGTGGGGAGAATGTTAATATGGCCTGTGGAGGGGCGAACTCGACTCCCAGGGTTCGAAAATGGTGATGAGTTTTAGAAACTTTGCCTGATCACTTCGTGGACCATATTCTGGGTTTTCCATGCATATTTTAGCTGAAGGATAAATCCCTTAAACGTGCAGATTTGGGACCCGTGGAATGGGAACCATGCACCATTACCTCAAAGGGTCTGCATTCCCTCACCAATAGCATCAGCCCCAAGTGTCCAGCCTTATCTCTCCCACAGCTGTGGATGTAGAGGTGGTAAATCCGATTCCACAAAAGCCCTGAAGGACTTATTTAAGAATTTCTCTCTATTTCACAGTCCTTGTGTTTTCTTTTTCAAATTTATTTTTATAAGGGGATTTAGCTTATGTACACTGCTGTGTGTATGCTGCTGTACACAAATGATTTTCTTATGGAGACCTATAAATGTATGGGTTTTAATTTTCTTCATAGTCAGGTATATTCCTCGGTTTTGAACACGGGGTGCTGAGTCCATGTGGTTGAGCGAGGAGGAGGTCTTGTCTAATATATATTTGGCTTATGGAATGGTATCTGTCCTAATATCAACCTCTGGTTTTATGCAGCCTCCCCACTCTCCTTTCCCCTTAAGCAAGCATCAGTTTCTTTTGTAAATGTGAGACTCTGTTGTGTTTTGTAATGCAGTTCACGCGTAGCCGTGCTTACGTTCCCGGTATTTGTGATACCTTATGATGTTTCTTTTTCTGTGTGACTTATTTCACTTAGAATCATCGTAACTAAATCCACTCATTATGCTGCTACTGGTCTGTTGCCATTGATTTCATTGTTGAGTGATATTCCATTGTAGGGATGTACCACAACTTTTATATCCATTTTTCTCTTTCTGGGCTATTGAAGTTGTACCATAGTCAAGGTTCCCGTAAAGAGAGCAGCCCCAAACTTTGGTGTGGCTGTGTCTTTTTCATTTAAATTTTCCGAATCTATGGCACCATAAGTGGAAGTGCTCTAGGCTCTCTAGCTTGGTTTTCTCTTTGTTCCAGGAAACACCATCCACTTCTCCAGAGTGGCTGTTGGCAATTTACATCCCGCCCATCAGCATAACAAGGCTGCCGGTTCTCCATGGCCTGTCCTGCCTCTCTGGATTTTACACTTTTTTTCGGAGGGCCCTTTTGATCGGTGGGAAGTGAGAGTTGCTTGTAGTGCGGATTTCCATTGCAAGCTTGCTTGGTTGGCCAAAAAGGGCGTATGCGTTTTTTCCTGAATATATTCAGGAAAAAACGCATACGCCCTTTTTGGCCAAGTGCATCACTGTCGAACTCCTGCCTCTTTTCCTACGCTTTCAGAGCAATTCTTATCTACCCCCCGATTTCTGTTTTCTGCAATTCTGCATCGCGTTCAAGTCCTCCTCACAGCCTTCCTTCAATAAATTTTTGGATGAGAGGGGTCATTTGGAACTCTGCAGGATTGTGAGTTACAGTGCCAGAAATATCCTTTTCTCAACTCGCTTTCTTGTGAGCTGACCGCAAACCCGAAGAATTGCTTCAGGCCCTAATCTGGTTCCGGCATGGCACGCTGAGCCTTTGGTGAACTCTTCTTCCTGTACGGAAATCAGAGTTCAATGTGCCCATCCAAACACATCGAGTTAGCCGCTCATTGGTTCTCCTTATTCCTGATCATCTTCTACCGAAATTGCAAAGTGTGCGAAACAAGAGGTCAAAGGCACTGACTCTCCAAGTGGGGAGAATGTTAATATGGCCTCTGGAACGGCGAACTCGAGTCCCAGGATTCGAAAATGGCGATGAGTTTTAGAAACTTTGCCTGATCACTTCGTGGACCATATTCTGGGTTTTCCATGCATATTTTAGCTGAAGGATAAATCCCTTAAACGTGGAGATTTGGGACCCGTGGAATGGGAACCATGCACCATTACCTCAAAGGGTCTGCATTCCCTCACCAATATCATCAGCCCCAAGTGTCCAGCCTTATCTCTCCCACGGCTGTGGATGTAGAGGTGGTAAATCCAAGATTCCACACAAGCCCTGAAGGACTTATTTAAGAATTTCTCTCTATTTCACATTCCTTGTGTTTTCTTTTTAAAATTTATTTTTATAAGGGGATTTAGCTTATGTACACTGCTGTGTGTATGCTGCTGTACACAAATGATTTTCTTATGGAGACCTATAAATGTATGGGTTTTAATTTTCTTCATAGTCAGGTATATTCCTCGGTTTTGAACACGGGGTGCTGAGTCCATGTGGTTGAGCGAGGATGAGGTCTTGTCTAATACATATTTGGCTTATGGAATGGTATCTGTCCTAATATCAACCTCTGGTTTTATGCAGCCTCCCCACTCTCCTTTCCCCTTAAGCAAGCATCAGTTTCTTTTGTAAATGTGAGACTCTGTTGTGTTTTGTAATGCAGTTCACGCGTAGCCGTGTTTACGTTCCCGGTATTCGTGATACCTTATGATGTTTCTTTTTCTGTGTGACTTATTTCACTTAGAATCATCGTAACTAAATCCACTCATTATGCTGCTACTGGTCTGTTGCCATTGATTTCATTGTTGAGTGATATTCCATTGTAGGGATGTACCACAACTTTTATATCCATTTTTCTCTCTCTGGGCTATTGAAGTTGTACCATAGTCAAGGTTCCCGTAAAGAGCGCAGCCCCAAACTTTGGTGTGGCTGTGTCTTTTTCATTTAAATTTTCCAAATCTATGGCACCATAAGTGGAAGTGCCCTAGGATCTCTAGCTTGGTTTTCTCTTTGTTCCAGGAAACACCATCCACTTCTCCAGAGTGGCTGTTGGCAATTTACATCCCGCCCATCAGCATAACAAGTCTGCCGGTTCCCCATGGCCTGTCCTGCCTCTCTGGATTTTCCACTTTTTTTCGGAGGGCCCTTTTGATAGGTGGGAAGAGAGAGTTGCTTGTAGTGCGGATTTCCATTGCAGGCTTGCTTGGTTGGCCAAAAAGGGCGTATGCGTTTTTTCCTGAATATATTCAGGAAAAAACGCATACGCCCATTTTGGCCAAGTGCATCACTGTCAAACTGCTGCCTCTTTTCCTACGCTTTCAGAGCAATTCTTATCTACCCCCCGATATCTGTTTTCTGCAATTCTGCGTCGCGTTCAAGTCCTCCTCACAGCCTTCCTTCAATAAATTTTTGGATGATAGGGGTCATTTGGAACTCTGCAGGATTGCGAGTTACAGTGCCAGAAATCTCCTTTTCTCAACTCGCTTTCTTGTGAGCTGACCGCAAACCCGAAGAATTGCTTCAGGCCCTAATCTCGTTCCGGCATGGCACGCTGAGCCTTTGGTGAACTCTTCTTCCTGTAGGGAAATCAGAGTTCAATGTGCCCGTCCAAACACATCGAGTTAGCCGCTCATTGTTTCTCCTTATTCCTGATCATCTTCTACCGAAATTGCAAAGTGTGCAAAACAAAAGGTCAAAGGCACTGACTCTCCAAGTGGGGAGAATGTTAATATCGCCTCTGGAACGGCGAACTCGAGTCCCAGGGTTCGAACATGGCGATGAGTTTTAGAAACTTTGCCTGATCACTTCGTGGACCATATTCCGGGTTTTCCACGCATATTTTAGCTGAAGGATAAATCCCTTAAACGTGGAGATTTGGGACCCGTGGAATGGGAACCATGCACCATTACCTCAAAGGGTCTGCATTCCCTCACCAATAGCATCAGCCCCAAGTGTCCAGCCTTATCTCTCCCACAGCTGTGGATGTAGAGGTGGTAAATCCAAGATTCCACACAAGCCCTGAAGGACTTATTTAAGAATTTCTCTCTATTTCACAGTCCTTGTGTTTTCTTTTTCATATTTATTTTTATAAGGGGATTTAGCTTATGTACACTGCTGTGTGTATGCTGCTGTACACAAATGATTTTCTTATGGAGGTCTATAAATGTATGGGTTTTAATTTTCTTCATAGTCAGGTATATTCCTCGGTTTTGAACACGGGGTGCTGAGTCCATGTGGTTGAGCGAGGAGTAGGTCTTGTCTAATATATATTTGGCTTATGGAATGGTATCTGTCCTAATATCAACCTCTGGTTTTATGCAGCCTCCCCACTCTCCTTTCCCCTTAAGCAAGCATCAGTTTCTTTTGTAAATGTGAGACTCTGTTGTGTTTTGTAATGCAGTTCACGCATAGCCGTGTTTACGTTCCCGGTATTCGTGATACCTTATGATGTTTCTTTTTCTGTGTGACTTATTTCACTTAGAATCATCGTACGTAAATCCACTCATTATGCTGCTACTGGTCTGTTGCCATTGATTTCATTGTTGAGTGATATTCCATTGTAGGGATGTACCACAACTTTTATATCCATTTTTCTCTTTCTGGGCTATTGAAGTTGTACCATAGTCAAGGTTCCCGTAAAGAGAGCAGCCCCAAACTTTGGTTTGGCTGTGTCTTTTTCATTTAAATTTTCCGAATCTATGGCACCATAAGTGGAAGTGCCCTAGGCTCTCTAGCTTGGTTTTCTCTTTGTTCCAGGAAACACCATCCACTTCTCCAGAGTGGCTGTTGGCAATTTACATCCCGCCCATCAGCATAACAAGGGTGCCGGTTCTCCATGGCCTGTCCTGCCTCTCTGGATTTTACACTTTTTTTCGGAGGGCCCTTTTGATCGGTGGGAAGTGAGAGTTGCTTGTAGTGCGGATTTCCATTGCAAGCTTGCTTGCCTGGCCAAAAAGGGCGTATGCGTTTTTTCCTGAATATATTCAGGAAAAAACACATACGCCCTTTTTGGCCAAGTGCATCACTGTCGAACTGCTGCCTCTTTTCCTACGCTTTCAGAGCAATTCTTATCTACCCCCCGATATCTGTTTTCTGCAATTCTGCATCGCGTTCAAGTCCTCCTCACAGCCTTCCTTCAATAAATTTTTGGATGATAGGGGTCATTTGGAACTCTGCAGGATTGCGAGTTACAGTGCCAGAAATCTCCTTTTCTCAACTCGCTTTCCTGTTAGCTGACCGCAAACCCGAAGAATTGCTTCAGGCCCTAATCTCGTTCTGGCATGGCACGCTGAGCCTTTGGTGAACTCTTCTTCCTGTAGGGAAATCAGAGTTCAATGTGCCCGTCCAAACACATCGAGTTAGCCGCTCATTGGTTCTCCTTATTCCTGATCATCTTCTACAGAAATTGCAAACTGTGCGAAACAAGAGGTCAAAGGCACTGACTCTCCAAGTGGGGAGAATGTTAATATGGCCTCTGGAGAGGCGAACTCGACTCCCAGGGTTCGAAAATGGTGATGAGTTTTAGAAACGTTGCCTGATCACTTCGTGGACCATATTCTGGGTTTTCCATGCATATTTTAGCTGAAGGATAAATCCTTTAAACGTGCAGATTTGGGACCCGTGGAATGGGAACCATGTACCATTACCTCAAAGGGTCTGCATTCCCTCACCAATAGCATCAGCCCC
Organism: Inia geoffrensis; assembly: GCA_036417435.1. Classification (NCBI taxonomy): domain Eukaryota; kingdom Metazoa; phylum Chordata; class Mammalia; order Artiodactyla; family Iniidae; genus Inia; species Inia geoffrensis. Next base: position 92,429,721 of record CM070912.1, on the reverse strand, counting down.
AAGTGTCCAGCCTTATCTCTCCCACAGCTGTGGATGTAGAGGTGGTAAATCCAAGATTCCACACAAGCCCTGAAAGACTTATTTAAGAATTTCTCTCTATTTCACAGTCCTTGTGTTTTCTTTTTCAAATTTATTTTTATAAGGGGATTTAGCTTATGTACAGTGCAGTGTGTATGCTGCTCTACACAAATGATTTTCTTATGGAGACCTATAAATGTATGGGTTTTAATTTTCTTCATAGTCAGGTATATTCCTCGGTTTTGAACACGGTGTGCTGAGTCCATGTGGTTGAGCGAGGAGGAGGTCTTGTCTAATATATATTTGGCTTATGGAATGGTATCTGTCCTAATATCAACCTCTGGTTTTATGCAGCCTCCCCACTCTCCTTTCCCCTTAGGCAAGCATCAGTTTCTTTTGTAAATGTGAGACTCTGTTGTGTTTTGTAATGCAGTTCACGCGTAGCCGTGTTTACGTTCCCGGTATTCGTGATACCTTATGACGTTTCTTTTTCTGTGTGACTTATTTCACTTAGAAACATCGTAACTAAATCCACTCATTATGCTGCTACTGGTCTGTTGCCATTGATTTCATTGTTGAGTGATATTCCATTGTAGGGATGTACCACACCTTTTATATCCATTTTTCTCTTTCTGGGCTATTGAAGTTGTACCATACTCAAGGTTCCCGTCAAGAGCGCAGCCCCAAACTTTGGTGTGGCTGTGTCTTTTTCATTTAAATTTTCCGAATCTATGGCACCATAAGTGGAAGTGCCCTAAGCTCTCTAGCTTGGTTTTCTCTTTGTTCCAGGAAACACCATCCACTTCTCCAGAGTGGCTCTTGGCAATTTACATGCCGCCCATCAGCATAACAAGTCTGCCGGTTCTCCATGGCCTGTCCTGCCTCTCTGGATTTTACACTTTTTTTCGGAGGGCCCTTTTGATCGGTGGGAAGTGAGAGTTGCTTGTAGTGCGGATTTCCATTGCAGGCTTGCTTGGTTGGCCAAAAAGAGCGTATGCGTTTTTTCCTGAATATATTCAGGAAAAAACGCATACGCCCTTTTTGGCCAAGTGCATCACTGTCGAACTGCTGCCTCTTTTCCTACGCTTTCAGAGCAATTCTTATCTACCCCCCGATATCTGTTTTCTGCAATTCTGCGTCGCGTTCAAGTCCTCCTCACAGCCTTCCTTCAATAAATTTTTGGATGATAGGGGTCATTTGGAACTCTGCAGGATTGTGAGTTACAGTGCCAGAAATCTCCTTTTCTCAACTCGCTTTCTTGTGAGCTGACCGCAAACCCGAAGAATTGCTTCAGGCCCTAATCTCGTTCCGGCATGGCACGCTGAGCCTTTGGTGAACTATTCTTCCTGTAGGGAAATCAGAGTTCAATGTGCCCGTCCAAACACATCGAGTTAGCCGCTCATTGGTTCTCCTTATTCCTGATCATCTTCTACCGAAATTGCAAAGTGTGCGAAACAAGAGGTCAAACGCACTGGCTCTCCAAGTGGGGAGAATGTTAATATGGCCTCTGGAGCGGTGAACTCGAGTCCCAGGGTTCGAAAATGGCGATGAGTCTTAGAAACTTCGCCTGATCACTTCGTGGACCATATTCCGGGTTTTCCATGCATATTTTAGCTGAAGGATAAATCCCTTAAACGTGGAGATTTGGGACCCGTGGAATGGGAACCATGCACCATTACCTCAAAGGGTCTGCATTACCTCAACAATAGCATCAGCCCCAAGTGTCCAGCCTTATCTCTCCCACGGCTGTGGACGTAGAGGTGGTAAATCCAAGATTCCACACAAGCCCTGAAGGAATTATATAAGAATTTCTCTCTATTTCACAGTCCTTGTGTTTTCTTTTTCAAATTTATTTTTATAAGGGGATTTAGCTTATGTACACTGCTGTGTGTATGCTGCTGTACACAAATGATTTTCTTATGGAGACCCATAAATGTATGAGTTTTAATTTTCTTCATAGTCAGGTATATTCCTCGGTTTTGAACACGGGGTGCTGAGTCCATGTGGTTGAGCGAGGAGGAGGTCTTGTCTAATATATATTTGGCTTATGGAATGGTATCTGTCCTAATATCAACCTCTGTTTTTATGCAGCCTCCCCACTCTCCTTTCCCCTTAAGCAAGCATCAGTTTCTTTTGTAAATGTGAGACTCTGTTGTGTTTTGTAATGCAGTTCACGCGTAGCCGTGTTTACGTTCCCGGTATTCGTGATACCTTATGACGTTTCTTTTTCTGTGTGACTTATTTCACTTAGAATCATCGTAACTAAATCCACTCATTATGCTGCTACTGGTCTGTTGCCATTGATTTCATTGTTGAGTGATATTCCATTGTAGGGATGTACCACACCTTTTATATCCATTTTTCTCTTTCTGGGCTATTGAAGTTGTACCATAGTCAAGGTTCCCGTCAAGAGCGCAGCCCCAAACTTTGGTGTGGCTGTGTCTTTTTCATTTAAATTTTCCGAATCTATGGCACCATAAGTGGAAGTGCCCTAAGCTCTCTAGCTTGGTTTTCTCTTTGTTCCAGGAAACACCATCCACTTCTCCAGAGTTGCTGTTGGCTATTTACATGCCGCCCATCAGCATAACAAGGCTGCCGGTTCTCCATGGCCTGTCCTGCCTCTCTGGATTTTACACTTTTTTTCGGAGGGCCCTTTTGATCGGTGGGAAGTGAGAGTTGCTTGTAGTGCGGATTTCCATTGCAGGCTTGCTTGGTTGGCCAAAAAGGGCTTATGCGTTTTTTCCTGAATATATTTAGGAAAAAACGCATACGCCCTTTTTGGCCAAGTGCATCACTGTCGAACTGCTGCCTCTTTTCCTACGCTTTCAGAGCAATTCTTATCTACCCCCCGATATGTGTTTTCTGCAATTCTGCGTCGCGTTCAAGTCCTCCTCACAGCCTTCCTTCAATAAATTTTTGGATGATAGGGGTCATTTGGAACTCTGCAGGATTGCGAGTTACAGTGCCAGAAATCTCCTTTTCTCAACTCGCTTTCCTGTGAGCTGACCGCAAACCCGAAGAATTGCTTCAGTCCCTAATCTCGTTCCGGCATGGCACGCTGAGCCTTTGGTGAACTCTTCTTCCTGTAGGGAAATCAGAGTTCAATGTGCCCGTCCAAACACATCGAGTTAGCCGCTCATTGGTTCTCCTTATTCCTGATCATCTTCTACCGAAATTGCAAAGTGTGTGAAACAAGAGGTCAAAGGCACTGACTCTCCAAGTGGGGAGAATGTTAATATGGCCTCTGGAGGGGCGAACTCGACTCCCAGGGTTCGAAAATGGCGATGAGTTTTAGAAACTTTGCCTGATCACTTCGTGGACCATATTCCGGGTTTTCCACGCATATTTTAGCTGAAGGATAAATCCCTTAAACGTGGAGATTTGGCACCCGTGGAATGGGAACCATGCACCATTACCTCAAAGGGTCTGCATTCCCTCACCAATAGCATCAGCCCCAAGTGTCCAGCCTTATCTCTCCCACAGCTGTGGATGTAGAGGTGGTAAATCCAAGATTCCCCAGAAGCCCTGAAGGACTTATTTAAGAATTTCTCTCTATTTCACAGTCCTTGTGTTTTCTTTTTCAAATTTATTTTTATAAGGGGATTTAGCTTATGTACACTGCAGTGTGTATGCTGCTGTACACAAATGATTTTCTTATGGAGACCTATAAATGTATGGGTTTTAATTTTCTTCATAGTCAGGTATATTCCTAGGTTTTGAATACGGTGTGTTGAGTCCAATTGGTTGAGCGAGGAGTAGGTCTTGTCTAATATATATTTGGCTTATGGAATGGTATCTGTCCTAATATCAACCTCTGGTTTTATGCAGCCTCCCCACTCTCCTTTCCCCTTAAGCAAGCATCAGTTTCTTTTGTAAATGTGAGATTCTGTTGTGTTTTGTAATGCAGTTCATGCGTAGCCGTGTTTACATTCCCGGTATTCGTGATGTCTTATGATGTTTCTTTTTCTGTGTGACTTATTTTACTTAGAATCATCGTAACTAAATCCACTCATTATGCTGCTACTGGTCTGTTGCCATTGATTTCATTGTTGAGTGATATTCCATTGTAGGGATGTACCACAACTTTTATATCCATTTTTCCCTTTCTGGGCTATTGAAGTTGTACCATAGTCAAGGTTCCCGTAAAGAGAGCAGCCCCAAACTTTGGTGTGGCTGTGTCTTTTTCATTTAAATTTTCCGAATCTATAGCACCATAAGTGGAAGTGCCCTAGGCTCTCTAGCTTGGTTTTCTCTTTGTTCCAGGAAACACCATCCACTTCTCCAGAGTGGCTGTTGGCAATTTACATCCCGCCCATCAGCATAATAAGGCTGCCGGTTCTCCATGGCCTGTCCTGCCTCTCTGGATTTTACACGTTTTTCGGAGGGCCCTTTTAATCGGTGGGAAGTGAGAGTTGCTTGTAGTGCGGATTTCCATTGCAGGCTTGCTTGGTTGGCCAAAAAGTGCGTATGCGTTTTTTCCTGAATATATTCAGGAAAAAACGCATACGCCCTTTTTGGCCAAGTGCATCACTGTCGAACTGCTGCCTCTTTTCCTACGCTTTCAGAGCAATTCTTAACTACCCCCCGATATCTGTTTTCTGCAATTCTGCGTCGCGTTCAAGTCCTCCTCACAGCCTTCCTTCAATAAATTTTTGGATGATAGGGGCTTTTTGGAACTCTGCAGGATTGTGAGTTCAGTGCCAAAAATCTACTTTTCTCCACTCGCTTTCTTGTGAGCTGACCGCAAACCCGAAGAATTGCTTCAGGCCCTAATCTCGTTCTGGCATGGCACGCTGAGCCTTTGGTGAACTCTTGTTCCTGTAGGGAAATCAGAGTTCAATGTGCCCGTCCAAACACATCGAGTTAGCCGCTCATTTGTTCTCCTTATTCCTGATCATCTTCTACAGAAATTGCAAACTGTGCGAAACAAGAGGTCAAAGGCACTGACTCTCCAAGTGGGGAGAATGTTAATATCGCCTCTGGAACGGCGAACTCGAGTCCCAAGGGGCGAAAATGGCGATGAGTTTTAGAAACTTTGCCTGATCACTTCGTGGAACATATTCCGGGTTTTCCCTGGATATTTTAGCTGAAGGATAAATCCCTTAAACGTGGAGATTTGGGACCCGTGGAATGGGAACCATGCACCATTACCTCAAAGGGTCTGCATTCCCTCACCAATAGCATCAGCCCCAAGTGTCCAGCCTTATCTCTCCCACAGCTGTGGATGTAGAGGTGGTAAACCCAAGATTGCACACAAGCCCTGAAGGACTTATTTAAGAATTTCTCTCTGTTTCACAGTCCTTGTGTTTTCTTTTTCAAATTTATTTTTGTAAGGGGATTTAGCTTATGTACACTGCTGTGTGTATGCTGCTGTACACAAATGATTTTCTTATAGAGACCTAAAAATGTAGGGGTTTTAATTTTCTTCATTGTTAGGTATATTCCTAGGTTTTGAATACGGGGTGTTGAGTCCATTTGCTTGAGCGAGGAGTAGGTCTTGTCTAACATATATTTGGCTTATGGAATGGTATCTGTCTTAATATCAACCTCTGGTTTTATGCAGCCTCCCCACTCTCCTTTCCCCTTAAGCAAGCATCAGTTTCTTTTGTAAATGTGAGACTCTGTTGTGTTTTGTAATGCAGTTCACGCGTAGCCGTGTTTACATTCCTGGTATTCATGATGTCTTATGATGTTTCTTTTTCTGTGTGACTTATTTCACTTAGAATCAGCGTAACTAAATCCACTCATTATGCTGCTACTGGTCTGTTGCCACTGATTTCATTGTTGAGTGATATTCCATTGTAGGGATGTACCACAACTTTTATATCCATTTTTCTCTTTCTGGGCTATTGAAGTTGTACCATAGTCAAGGTTCCCATAAAGAGAGCAGCCCCAAACTTTGGTGTGGCTGTGTCTTTTTCATTTAAATTTTCCGAATCTATAGCACCATAAGTGGAAGTGCCCTAGGCTCTCTAGCTTGGTTTTCTCTTTGTTCCAGGAAACACCATCCACTTCTCCAGAGTGGCTGTTGGCAATTTACATCCCGCCCATCAGCATAATAAGGCTGCCGGTTCTCCATGGCCTGTCCTGCCTCTCTGGATTTTACACTATTTTTCGGAGGGCCCTTTTGATCCGTGGGAAGTGAGAGTTGCTTGTAGTGCGGATTTCCATTGCAGGCTTGCTTTGTTGGCCAAAAAGGGCGTATGCGTTTTTTCCTGAATATATTCAGGAAAAGACGCCTACGCCCTTTTTGGCCAAGTGAATCACAGCCGAAGTACTGCCTCTTTTCCTACGCTTTCAGAGCAATTCTTATCTACCCCCCGATATCTGTTTTCTGCAATTCTGCGTCGCGTTCACTTCCTCTTCACAGCCTTCCTTCAATAAATTTTTGGTTGATAGGGGTCATTCGGAACTCTGCAGGATTGTGAGTTACAGTGCCAAAAATCTCCTTTTCTGAACTCGCTTTCTTGTGAGCTGACCACAAACCCAAAGAATTGCTTCAGGTCCTAATCTCGTTCCGACACTGCACGCTGAGCCTTTGGTGAATTCTTCTTCCTGTAGGGAAATCAGAGTTCAATGTGCCCGTCGAAACACATAGAGTTAGTCGCTCATTGGCTCTCCCTATCCCTGTTCATCTTCCACAGAAATTGCAAACTGTGCCAAACAAGAGGTTAAAGGCACTGTCTCTCCATGTGGGGAGAGTGTTAATAAGGCATCTGGAACGGAGAACACGAGTACCAGAGGGCGAAAATGGCGATGAGTTTTAGAAATTTTGCCTGGACACTTGTTGGACCATATTCTGGGTTTTCCATGCATATTTTAGCAGTAGGATAAATCCCTTAAAACTGGAGATTTGGGACCTGTGGAATGGGAACCATGTACCATTACATCAAAGGGTCTGCATTCCCTCACCAATCCTATCAGCCCCAAGTTACCAGCCTTGTCTCTCCCCCAGCTGTGGATGTAGAGGTGGTAAATCCAAGACTCCTCACAAGCCCTGAAGGGCTTATTTAAGAATTTCTCTCTATTTCACAGTCTTTGTGTTTTGTTTTTCAAATTTATTTTTATAAGGGGATTTAGCTTTTTTTCACTGCTGTGTTTATGCCGTTGTACACAAAAGATTTTCTTAAGGAGACCTATAAATATATGGGCTTTAAGTTTCTCCATAATCAGGCATATTCCGAGGTTTTGAATACGGGGTGTTGAGTCCATTTGTTTGAGCAAGGAGTAGGTCTTGTCTAATATATATTTTGCTTGTGGAATGGTATCTGTCCTAAAGTCAACCTCTGGTTTTATGCAGCCTCCCCACTCTCCTTTCCCCTTAAGCAAGCTTAAGTTTCTTTTCTAAATGTGAGACTCTCTTGTGTTTTGTAATGCAGTTCATGTGTAGCCGTGTTTACATTCCTGGTATTAGTGATATCTTATGATTTCTTTTTCCGTGTGACTTATTTCACTTAGAATCATCGTACCTACATCCACTCATTATGCTGGTACTGGTCTGCTGCCATTGATGTCACTGTTGAGTGATATTCCATTGTAGGTATGCACCACAACTTCTATATACATTTTTCTCTTTCTGGGCTATTGAAGTTTTACCATAGTCAAGGTTCCGGTAAACAGAGCACCCCAAACTTTGGTGTGGCTGTGCCTTTTTCATGGAAGGTTTCCGAATCTATAGCACTATAAGTGGAAGTGCCCTAGGCTCTCTAGCTTGTTTTTTTCTTTGTTCCTGGAAACACCATACACTTCTCCAGAGTGGCTGTTGGCAATTTACATACCACCCATCAGCATAACAAGGCTGCCAGTTCTCCATGTCCTGTCCTGACTCTCTGGATTTTACATTTTTTTCGGATGGCCCTTTTGAGGGGTGGGAAGTGAGACTTCTTTGTAGTGCGGATTTGCATTGCAGACTTGCTGGGTTGGCCAAAAAGTGCGTATGCGTTTTTTCCTGAATATATTCAGGAAAAGACGCCTACGCCCTTTTTGGCCAAGTGAATCACAGCCGAAGTACTGCCTCTTTTCTTGTGCCTTCAGAGCAATTCTTATCTACCACCTGATATCTGTTTTCTTCAATTCTGCGTCGTGTTCAAGTCCTCTTCACAGCCTTCCTTCAATAGATTTTTGGATGATAGGGGTAATTTGTAACTCTGCAGGCTTGTGAATTACAGTGCCAAAAATCTCCTTTTCTAAACTCTCTTTTTTGTGAGCTGACCGCAAACGCGAAGAATCGCTTCAGGCCTTAAACTCGCTCTGGCACGGCACGCTGAGCCTTTGTTGAATTCTTCATCTTGGGGGGAAATCAGAATTCAATGTGCCCGTTCAAACACCTACAGCTAGTCACTCAATGGTTCTCCTTATTCCTGTTCATCTTCCGCAGAAATTTCAAACTGTGACAAACAAGATGTTAAAGGCACTGACTCTCCAAGTGGTGAGAATGTTAATAACGCATCTGGAACAGCAAACTCGAGTACCAGAGGTCGAAAATGGCGATGAGTTTTAGAAATATTGCCTGGTCACTTGGTGGACCATATTCTGGGTTTTCCATGCCTATTTTAGCTGAAGGATAAATCCCTTAAACCTGGGGATTTGGGACCCGTGGAATGGGAACCATGCCCCATTACATCCAAGGGTCTGCATTCCCTCACCCATCCTATCAGCCCCAAGTGTCCAGCCTTATCTCTCCCCGAGCAGTGGATGTAGAGGTGGTAAATCCAAGACTCCTCTAAAGCCCTGAAGGACTTATTTAAGAATTTCTCTCTATTTCACAGTCTTTGTGTTTTGTTTTTCAAATTTATTTTTATAAGGGGATTTAGGTTATTTTCACTGCTGTGTTTATGCCGCAGTACACAAATGATTTTCTTAGGGAGATCTATAAATATATGGGTTTTAAGTTTCTTCATAGTCAGGTATATTCTTAGGTTTTGAATATGGGGTGTTGAGTCCATTTGGTTGAGCAAGGAGTAGGTCTTGTCTAATATATATTTGGCTTGTGGAATGGGATCTGTACTAATGTAAACTTCTGGTTTTATGCAGCCTCCCCAGTCTCCTTTGCCCTTAAGCAAACATAAGTTTCTTTTGTAAATGTGGGTCCCTGTGGTGTTTTGTAATACAGTTCATGCGTAGCCGTGTTTACATTCCCGGTATTAGTTATATCTTATGATGTTTCTTTTTCTGTGTGACTTATTTCACTTAGAAGCATCGTACCTACATCCACTCATTATGCTTCTACTGGTCTGTTGGAATTGATTTCATTGTTGAGTGACATTCCATTGTAGGCATGTACCACAACTTCTATGTCCATTTTTCTCTTTCTGGGCTATTGAATTTGTACCATAGTCAAGGTTTCCGTAAGCAGAGCAGCCCCAAATTTTGGTGTGGCTGTGTCTTTTTCATGGAAATTTTCCGAATCTAAAGCACCATAAGTGGAAGTGCCTTAGGCTCTCTAGCTTGTTTTTTTCTTTGTTCCAGGAAACACCATACACTTCTCTAGAGTGGCTGTTGGCAATTTACATCCCACCCATCAGCATAACAAGGCTGCCAGTTCTCCATGGCCTGTCCTGCCTCTCTGGATTTTACACTTTTTTTGGATTGCCCTTTTGAGGGGTGGGATGTGAGACTTCATTGTAGTGCGGATTTCCATTGCAGGCTTGCTTGGTTGGCCAAAAAGGGCGTATGCGTTTTTTCCTGAATATATTCAGGAAAAAACGCATACGCCCTTTTTGGCCACGTTCATCACTTTCGAAGTACTGCCTCTTTTCCTATGCTTTCAGAGCAATTCTTATCTACCACGTGATATCTGCTTTCTGCAATTCTGCGTCGCTTTCAACTCCTCTTCACAGCCTTCCTTCAATAAATTTTTGGATGAGAGGGTCATTTGTAACTCTGCAGGCTTGTAAAGTACAGTGCCAAAAATCCCCTTTCCTTAACTCACTTTCTTGTGGGCTGACCGCAAACCCGAAGAATCCCTTCAGGCCTTAATCTCGTTCCGGCACGGCACGCTGAGCCTTTGGTGAATTATTCTTCCTGGGGGAAAATCAGAGTTCAATGTGCCCGTTCAAACACCTACAGCTAGTCGCTCAATGGTTCTCCTTATTCCTGATCATCTTCCGCAGAAATTTCAAACTGTGACAAACAAGATGTTAAAGGCACTGACTCTCCAAGTGGGGAGAGTGTTAATAATGCATCTGGAATGGCGAACTCGAGTACCAGGGCGCGAAAATGGCGATGAGGTTTAGAAGTATTGCCTGGTCACTTTGTGGACCATATTCTGGGTTTTCCATGCCTATTTTAGCTGAAGGATAAATCCCTTAAACCTGGGGATTTGGGACCCATAGAATGGGAACCATGCACCATTACATCAAAGGGTCTGCATTCCCTCACCAATCCTATCAGCCCCAAGAGTCCAGCCTTATCTCTACCCGAGCTGTGGACGCAGAGGTGGTAAATCCAAGACTCCTCAAAAGCCCTGAAGGAATTATTTAAGAATTTCTCTCTATTTCACAGTCTTTTTGTTTTGTTTTTCAAATTTATTTTTATAAGTGGATTTAGCTTATTTTCACTGCTCTGTTTATGCCGCTGTACACAAATGATTTTCTTACGGAGACCTATAAATATATGGGTTTTAGGTTTCTTCATAGTCAGGTATATTCCTAGGTTTTGAATATGGGGTGTTGAGTCCATGTGGTTGAGCAAGGAGTAGGTCTTGTCTAATATATATTTGGCTTATGGAATGGTATCTGTTCTAATGTCAACCTCTGGTTTTATGCAGCCTCCGCACTCTCCTTTCCCCTTAAGCAAGCATAAGTTTCTATTTTAAATGTGAGACTCTGTTTTGTTTTGTAATGCAGTTCATGTGTAGCCGTGTTTACATTCCCGGTATTAGTGATATCTTATGATGTTTCTTTTTCTGTGTGACTTATTTTACTTAGAATCATCGTACCTAAATCCACTCATTATGCTCCTACGGGCCTGATGACATTGATTTCATTGCTGAGTGATATTCCATTGTACCTAAGTACCACAACTTCAATATCAATTGTTCTCTTTCTGCGCTATTGAAGTTTTACAGTAGTCACGGTTCGTGTAAACAGAGAAGCCATAAATTTTGGTTTGTCTCTGTCTTTTTCATTTTAAGTTTCATAATCTATAGGACCATAAGTGGAAATGCCCTAAGCTCTGTGGCTTGTTTTTTTTATATGTTTCAGGAAACACCATACACTTTTCCAGAGTGGCTGTTGGCAATTTTCATCCCACCCATCAGTATATCAAGGCTGCCTGTTTTCCATGGCCTGTCCTGCCTCTCTGGATTTTTCCATTTTTTCAGACAGCTCTTTTGAGCGTTGGGAATTGAGTCTTCATTGTAGCGTGGATTTCCTTTGCAGGTTGCTTGGTTGGCCACAAAGGGCATATGCGTTTTTTCCTGAATGTAATCAGGAAAAAACACATATGCCCTTTTTCGCCATGTGCATCATTTTTGAAGTTGTGCCTCTTTTCCTATGCTTTAAATGTAATTCCAATCTCCCACCTGAAGTCGGTTTCCTGCAATTCTCCCTCACTTTCAAGTCCTCTTTGCATCCTTACTTCAATATATTTCTAGATGATAGTGGGCATTTGTAACTCTCTTGTTTTGTGAATTACAGTTCCTCTGAGCTCCTTTTTTCAACTCCCTTTCTTGTGAGTTGACTGTAAAACTGCAAGATTGCTTCAATCCATATTCTTGTTTTCGGGCGCCTTGCTGAGCCTTTGGTTAATACTTCTTTCTGATGTGAAATTAGAGTGACATGTGTCCTTCAGAGCCCTTACAGCTAATATCTCATTGTTTCTCCCTCTTCCCATTCATCCTCTCCACTCATTACAGACTGTGCAAAACAGGAAATTAAAGGCATTGCCTACCCAAATGGTGTGATTTTTAGTAAAGTAGCTGGAAAGTCGATCCTGTGACCCAGTAGTGGAAAAATGAGGTGCGTTTTAGAAACCTTTCCCAATCACATGGTATACCATCTGTTGGGTTTTTCATGCATGGTTTAGCTGTAAGGAGATTCCCTTAAACCTGGAGTGTTGTGATCCATGGAATGAGGAGCTTTAAGTATTGTATTAGAGGGTCGGCTTTTGCTCACCAAAGCTCACCAATCCTCATAGCCCCATGTGTCCATCCTTATGTCTTATCCAGCTATCAATTTATATGTGGTCAATCCACGTTGCATCACAGACCCTGAAACAATTTTGTAAGAATTTTTCTCTCTTTCTTTGTCTCTGTGTTTTGTTTTAAAATTTATTTTATAATGGAGTTTAGCTGATTTTCACTGCTGTGTTTGTGCCACTCTGCACACACTTGATTCCCTTATGGAGATATATCAATACAAAGGTTTTAAGATTCCTACTACTCACATATATTGCTCTGTGGTGAATAGGGTGTGTTGAGGCCAGTTCATTGAGCAAGGTGTAGATCTTGTCTATTACGTATTTGGTTTATTGAATGGTATCTGTGTTAATTTCAAACTCTGATTTTACGCATCACTCCACCTCACCTTTCCCGTTAAGCTGACGTAAGTGTGTTTTCTAAATGTGATACACTCTTCTCCTTTGTAATTCAGTTGTTGTGCAGTCATATTTACATTCCCTCTATGAGTGATATCTTATGACATGTTTCTTTTTCTGTGTGACTTAACTCAAGCGGTATCATCGAAACTCGGTCCACTCTTTATGCTTCTACTAGCCTTATTACATTTATTTCATGGTGAAGAGATATTCCATTGTGCGTAAGTACCACACCTTCTTTATCCATTGTTCTCTTTCCTGGGATATTTAAGGTGTACTGAAGTCGAGGTTCTTGTAAACAGAGCAGCCCTAAACTTTGTTGTGCCTGTGTCTGTTTGATTTTTAGAATCCCCTAGATATACTCCCGTGATTGCAAGTGCCCTATTCTCTGTAGCTCTGTTTTTTAGATGATTTAGGAACCAGGATACACTTCTCCAGAGTGCCTCTTCTCAGTTTACACACCGCCCATCAGTGTATAAATGCTGCCTGTTCTCCATGGCCTGTCCTGCATTTCTGCGTTTTACAATTTTTTCGGATGGCCCTTTTGACTGGTAGGAAATGAGACTTCTTTGGTGTGCAGATTTGCATTGCTTGCTTGCTTGGTTGCCCATAAAGTGCATATGCGTGTTTTCCTGAATATATTCAGGAGAAAATGCATACGCCCTTTTTAGCTAACTGCACCATTTTAGAAATCCTGCCGCCTTGTGCCTTGGGAAGTAGGCAGAGTCCGAACTTTAGATTATTGATGTCGTCAGGGTCAGAAGCACTCACCAACGGCTTCCCTTAGGTTACATTTTAACTGTCATTGATAGATGATGTCAATAAAAATATCTATTCTTTTTCAGATTTTTTCCCCTTATACGTTATTGCAAAATATTGAGTGTAGTTCCCTATGCTATACAGTAGTTCCTTGTAGATGATCTACTTTATACATAGCAGTGTGTATGTGTTAATCCCAAACTGTTAATTTATCCCTCCTCCTACTTTCCCCTTTGGTAATAATAAATTATAAGATTTTATACTTCTCAGAAATGGGAGAGCTGAAACAGAGGTATAATTTTCAATGGAAAAGCATTTAAAATAAGATTGAAGCTTTAACCAAGATTATTAGATGTACATCCTTGGAAAGAAATCACTTCATTTCTCTAATATTGACCTGACAAATAAGACAAATCTTTTCACTGAACTTGCTTATAATAGAATGATGGAAATATAAAATGGAAGTGTTAGAAACATCTTATTTTACCCGAGCCTTATATACTGTTCTATGTTAATTACAGTTTGGCTCACTCATCTGTTCATTGAAGTTACAATGTTATCAATTTCTGTTACTCATCCTCCAGAGTGGACCCCAACAAGTATGCCCCTGCCCAGTGTCATTGGAGCCAACAGATCGAGACTGAGTTTGGTTCAGAATCAAAGGAAACTATATTTTGATCAGAGAATGGAGAGGTGAGAGCATGCGCTACCCTGTAGGTTGTGTTGGCCTGCTGTGTAGAGGTCCTGTGAGAGTCAGTGGGAGGGAGGGGACGGAGCTCTAGGGGGCCGGCTTGGATGCAGCTCAGGCTCAATATCGCGGAGCCTGCACAGGGCCCCAGGAGCTGAAGTGTCAACCCAGCCATTCTGCAGTAGGAAAACAGGTCTGAAGGGTCGGGTGTGGCAGCTCTGCATGTGGGAACCTAGGAGCACGTGAAATTAGACAAAGCACAAAGGATAACAAAGGTTAGACTTTATTTTATTGCCCAGATTCTATTTTTATCTCCTAGGGATTTTTAATGGGCTTTGCTGGTGACAAAACCCTCCTCTGCCTTTTGTCCCATTCCTCATTCTTGGAGTGCTGAGTGTGCAGACCCCTCTTCTGTAACTGCTGAGTGCTGAGTTGGGAGCCCTCATACCCGGGGGTGAGGGTCAGAACTTCTCCCCAGCAGCCTGCAGGTGAGATTGATTGTCCCCAGGGCTGCTGCCCCCTTGCTCGTCCACCAGAGTACAAGCATTGGAAGTGTTATAGATTCTAATGACCTTTAAGGGTACAGGAAAGGTATGTGCAGAGACACTGTGGGGGGAGGTTTTACCCCACCCCACATTTGTTAGGCCACCTTAGGCTGACCGTTTCTGCCAGCCTAGATGTTCTGACCAGTAGTCTTTGTTTTCTTCAATTAGGCCCCTGAATTAATGTAAAAACAGTACCAGGTGTCAGAGCCTTGCCTGCTCAATTCCCAGTCAGTCCAGGGTCAGTGGTGATCCAGGACCATGATGGACACTGAGTCAACAGCCTTTTGAGGTAGCCAGGAGTCCAGCCGGTCTTATTGGCCACCATCATCATGGTGGCTGTAGGCTTTTCTATGGTGACAGTGTGATATACTGTTCCCCTGCCAAGCTTATTAGCTCCCCTCTGGGTGCAGTAAGTCCTGAAAGCAGTAGTCTACTCTTTTTTTTACCAACTCTTGTTGTTTTCTGAGAGAAACTCCAGGTAAAATGATGGTTACTCGAGTCGCCATGGGGCCCCCTTGCCCCCGGTTGTCTCTCTGGAGGTTGGAGTTGGAGGGCCTCCTCACTCGAGGTCAGTGTGCTCATGGAGTGAACCTTGCAACCTCAAGGCATGTTTGGTGGTTAGGATCAACACGTGGGGTCCTTTTTCTTTATGAGCGAGGTTGCCTTTCAGGCTGCTGATTTCCAGGTTTTTAGATACTGCCAGTATCTTGGCCAGATGTTGTGGTGGACCAAGCCCCTTGGTGACCGTAGTTTATCCTACCTGGAATGCATTCTTGCGTTGTTCCTTTTCAAGTGGTCCCAGTTTTTGCACTAATACTCCAATGGCGATTCACCTTTCACCAGGAATGTAAAAGTCAAAGGGTTTAGCTAAATTAGGGAGTTCCAGGTCAAGGGTCTGAATTGGCTGCTCTTTCCATTCTTGAAAGACCACTTCTGGATTCTATTTAGCTGATTCAAAAGGATCATCATCTTTTCCTTTCAGTTTTTCATATAGAGGCCCAGCTATTAGACTGTAGTTTGGGATCCAGATGCAGCAAACCCCAGCCTCCCCAGGAACTCCTAAGCTGTCTTGTACTTTTAGAAGGACTAAGGCTGCAAATGGTTTCTTCCCTTTCTTGGGATGGGCTTCTCAGACCTTCTGTGAGAATGAAGCCCAGGCAGGTCACCTTAGTGTGTGATATTTGAGCTTTTTCTTGGACAACTTCTATCCTATATTGGCTTGGTAGTTTAGAGGCCTCCTTAGTAGGGCTGGCAATCAGAATGGCGTCTGCATATTGAAGGAGGGTTTCCTTTTCCAGAGGTAGAACTTTTAGGTCTTTAGCTAAGCTTTCCCAAAGATGGTGTGGGAATTTTTGTACCCTTGGGGTGAGACGGCCCAGCAGTATTGTTTTTGTTGTATGCTGAGTCCTGCCACTCACAAGGCAAAATTTCTTGTGACTCTGGGACTAATGGAATACAAAAGAAGGCATCATTGAAGTCTAATACAGAACATCATGTCCTGGTGGTTGGTAGAATGACTAGCAGTGTGTAGGAATTAGGAACTACTGGAGGTATACCCTTGGTGGCATAACTGATTGTCCTGACATCCTTTACTAGGTCCCCAGCAGCCCATTTGTCTCTCGTGGTCAGGCCAATACCAGGATATGGAGCTCACCTGGGCAGGTACCCCACCCCCACCCCAGCCCATTGGGCTCTCATGGTCAGGCCCCTCCCAGGATACGGAGGTACCGTGGCAGGGCTGGGCAAACAGGAACCGTGCACATAACCCTCATTGCAGAGCAACCCCAGCTCACCTGTCTCTCAGAGCTGACACAGAACACCTCAGAGCAGGACTTGAACTAACAAACAGCAGCTCCGACATGTCTGTGACCATAGGTATCACTCTGTAGGGCCTCCTTCTGCCTGGTCTTCCAGAGACTTCCACTGCACCCAGGGCACCAGGCTTCTGCCTCCAGCCACCACCCACCCCTCCTCTCCCTGACTTCTGTGTTCCTTTCATTAGGAGAGGATTTTCTTGAAGTTGTCTCCCACTCATGGGCCAGATAAAATAACTAGAAAACAAACCAGAGCTGCAGCCCCTTGTGTATCCAGACTTTCAAGAGCCTACACCTGTTCCTTCGAGCTGGCCGGTTCAGCAAGGTCAATTTTCTGCAACTGTGAGCCCCTGAGTAGTGAGGATTGGATGACCTGTGCAGTCTGACCAATCCGGCCAGCCCTGCCCAGGTGTGCCTGTTTTGAGGTCAATATAAACACCGCTCCAGGCAGCAAGAGCCCCTGCAGCTCTGCCTGACACCATATTCTCTGCCCTGTCAGTAGTCTCGGGGCTGGGCTGGTGGGAGGGACTGAGAGGCCACGGCTTTGTGAGTTGCCTAGTGCGAGTTGGTCTCTGCTGGACTTTCTGCAGCAGTTTCCAGGCTGCCACCTGCTAAAGAAGAGGATGTGTCACCCATAACTGCTGCTGGAATTTTTCCCTGGGCCGAGGTGAGGAAGGAAAAAAGCAGTGGGAGCGGGACAGGAGGGGTTTCTCAGGCAGGGAAATGGAAAGCTTCCAGAAGAGCACCCAGGGCGAGGACCATCCTGGCTGGCCTTCAGGCACCAAGTCAGCCGGCATGCTGTCACTTTTGTGGCTCCATGGCCCTTCCTCTAGGCTTTCAAGTCCTTGCACATATTCAGGTGTTTTATCTGGGAAGGGTGGGAACAGTTCAGCAGCAGCTGGCCTGTGGCTCAGCTCAAGTTTCCTCACAGAGGCCTCGGCACAGTCCCCCAGCTTTACAATGAGGACGCTTGTTGCGTGGGGGCTGCTGGCTGAATGGGAGATGATTCCCCACCACTGACCAACTTCAGAATTGTTTACAACTGGAGCAAGTGCTCTGATACAGTTTTCCTCTGTGTAACTGGTGGGTTCTGTTTAGTTTTTTTTTTTTTTTTTTTTTTTCATTTTGGGTTCTAGGTAGATTTTATTCCTCTTTTTGTTATTTACAGATATAAGCATGGAAATAATGTATTCATATAAATACACGTATGTGAAGGGAAGAACCTTTTTTTCTGTTTTAAATTTTAATTTTTTTTTTAAATTTTGAAATATATTTTAGTTTTTTATATAGAAGGTTTTTATTGGTTATCTATTTTATACATATAAATGTATACATGCCAATCTGAATCTCTCAATTCCTCCCACCACCTACCCACCACAGCTTTTCCCACTTGATGTCCATATGTTTTTTCTCTACATCTGTTGTTCTATTTCTGCCTTGCAAACTGGTTCATCTGCACAATTTTTCTAGGTTCCACATATATGCATTAATATACAATATTTGTTTTTCTCTTTCTGACATACTTCACTCTCTATGACAGTCTCTATATCCATCGACATCTCTACAAATGATCCAATTTCATTCCTTCTTATGGCTGAGTAATATTCCATTTTATATATGTACCATCTCTTTATGCATTCGTGTGTCTGTGGACATTTATGTTGCTTCAATTACCTGGCTATTATAGTGATGCAATGAACTTTGTGGTGAAAGTCTCCTCTCGATTTATGGTTTTGTCTGGATATATGCTCAGTAGTGGGATGGCTGGATCATATGGCAATTTATGGTTAGTTGTTAAGGAACCTCCATACTGTTCTCTATAGTGACTGTATCAATTTACATTCCCAACAATAGTGGAAGAGGTTTCTTTTTCTCCATACCATTTGAGCACTTGTTATTTGTAGAATTTCTGATAATGCCCATTCTAACAGGTGTGAGGTGATACCTCATTGTTGAGTTTATTTCTTTGAGCAAGGAGTAGGTCCTCTCTATTACATACTCGGCTTATGGAACGGCATTTGGGCTCATTTCAATCTCTGGTTTTATGCCGCACCCCAACTCAACTTTCCCCTTAAACAAGCATAAAATTGTTTCCCAACTGTGAGACTCTGTCCTGTTTTGTAATTCAGTTCATATGTAGCCAAGCTTACATTCCCTTTATTATTGATACCTTATAATAATTTTCTTTTTCTGTGTGGCTTAGTTCACTTAGAATCATTGTACAGAAATCCATTCATTTTGCTTTTACAGGCCTGATTACATTGATATCATTGCTGAGTGATATTTCATTGTACGTAAGTAGCGCAATGTCTTTATCCATTTTTTTCTTTCCAGGATATGTAAGTTATACTGTAGTTGAGGTTGCTGTAAACACAGCAGCCCTAAATATTGGGGTGGCTGTGTCTTCCTCGTTTAATTTTCCTAAGCTACAGGGCCATAAGTGGAAGTGCCCTAGGCTCTGTGGCTTTGATTTTTAGATGTTTGAGGAAACACCATACACTTCTCCAGAGTACCTGTTGGCAATTTACATCTCAACAATCATCATAACAAAGCTCCCTGTTATCCATGGCCTGTCCTGCCTCTCTGGATTTTACACTTTGTTCAGACGACCCTTTTAAGCAGTGGGAAGTGAGACTTCATTGTAGTGTGGATTTCCATTGCCGGTTTCCTTGCTTGGCCAGAAAGGGCGTATGTGTTTCTTCCTGAATATATTCAGGATAAAAACGTATACACCCTTTTTGGCCAAGTGCATCATTGTCGAAGTGCTGCCTCTTTTCCTATGTTTTCAGAGCAATTCCAGTTTACTACGTGAAATTGGTTTCCTGCAATTCTGCCTAGCATTCAAGTCCTCTTCACAGCCTTACGTCAATATATTTTTGGATGAAAGTTCTCTTTATAACTGAAGGTTTGTGAATTACAGTGCCCTTAATCTCCTTTTTTAAACTCGCTTTCTTGTGAGCTGGCCGCAAAATGGCAGAATTGCTTCAGGCACTAATCTGGTTCCAGCAAACCATGCTGAGCCTTTGGTGAATTATTTTTCCAGTTTGGAAATCAGAGTTCAATGTGCCCGTCAAAACACGTAGAGTTAGTTGGTCATTGGTTCTCCCTATCACTGTTTGTCTTGTGCAGAAATTGCAAACTGTGCCAAACAGGAGGTTAAAGGCACGGACTCCCGAAGAGGTGCGAGTGTTAATAAAGCATCTGGAATGGCAAACGCGAGTACCAGCGTGTAAAACCTGAGATGTGTTTTAGAAACTTTTCCCGATCACATGTTGTATCACACTCTGCGTTTCCCATGCATATTTTAGCTGAAAGATGAATCCCTTAAATCTGGAGATTTGGGACCCATGGAATGGGTACCATGGACTATTAAACAAATATTCGGCATTTGCTCACCAAACCTCTTCAATCCTATCAGCCGCAAGTGTCCTGCCTTATATCTCCCCCAGCTGTGGATGTAGATGTGTTAAATCCAGGTTTCATCACAAGCCCTCAATGAATTATTTAAGAAATTCTCTCTATTACAAAGTCTTTGTGTTTCGGTTTTGAAATTTATTTTTATAGTGGGATTTAGCTGATTTTCACTGCTGTGTTTATGCCACTGTACACACACATGATTCTCTTACAGACACCTATAAATACATGGGTTTTACGTTTCTTCATAGTCAGGTATATTCTTATGCATTGAATACGGGGTGTTGAGTCCATTTCGTTCAGCAAGGAGTAGGTCTCTTCTGATATATATTTGGCTTATAAAAAAGTATCTGTACAAATTTCAACCTCTGGTTTTATGCAGCCTCCCAACCCACCTTTCCCCTTAAGCAAGCAAAAGTTTATTTTCTAAATGTGAGACTCTGTTGTGTTTTGTAATACAGTTCATGTGTAGTCGTGTTTACATTCCTGATATTAGTGATATCTTATGATGTTTCTTTATCTGTGTAACTTATTTCACTTAGAATCATCATACCTAAATCCACTCATTATGCTGCTACGGGCCTGATGACATTGATTTCACTGCTGCCTGACATTCCATTGTACGTAAGTAGCACAATTTCTATATCCATTTTTCTCTTTCTGAGCTATTGAAGTTGTACTGTAGTTGAGGTTCTTGTAAACAGAGCATTCCCAAATTTTAGGGTGGCTGTGGTTTTTGTTTAAATGTTCCTAAAATATAGGAACATAAGAGGAAGTGCCTTACGCTCTGTAGCTTGATTTTTTAGATGTTTCAGGAAACACCATACACTTCTCCAGAGTGGCTCTTGGCAATTTACATCCTGAACATCAGCATAACAAAGCTCCCTGTTCTCCATAGGCTGTCCTGCCTTTCTGGTTCATAGAATTTTTCAGATGTCTGTTCTGACCAGTGGGAAGAGAGACTTCATTGTAGTGTGGATATCCATTGCACGGTTGCTTGGTTGGCCAAAAAGGACGTACGAGTTTTTTCCTGAATATATTCAGGAAAAAAACGCACACACACTTTTTGGCCAAGTACATCAATGTTGAAGTTCTGCCTCTTTTCATATGCTTTAAATGCAATTCCAATATACCTCGTGAAATCTGTTTCCTGCAATTGTGTCTGGCATTCAACTCATCTTCACAGCCTTATTTCAATATATTTTGGATGATAGTTGTCCTTTATAACTCTGCACGTTTGTGAAATACAGTAGCCCTAAGCTCCTTTTTTCAAGTCACTTTCTTGTGACCTGGCCGCAAACCGCAGAATTGCTTCAGGCACTAAACTGGTTCCAGCACACCATGCAGAGCATTTGGTGATTTTTTCTTCCTGGTGGGAAATCAGAGTTCAATGTGTCCGTCCAAAGACATAGAGTTAGTCACTCATTGGTTCCCCTGATTCCTGTTCATCTTCTGCAGAATTTGCAAGCTGTGAAAACAGGAGTTTAAAGACACTGACTCTCCAAGTGGGGAGAATGTTAGTAAAGTATGTGGAATGCTGAACCCGAGTACCAGGGGGCCAAAACTGAGATGAGTTTTAGAAACTTTGCCTGATTACATTGTGGACCATACTCTGCGTTTCCCATGCATATTTTAGCTGAATGATGAATCCCTTAAACCTGGAGATTTGGGACCCATAGAATGTGTACCAAGCACTATTACATCAAAGTGTCTGCATTTTCTCAACAAATCTCACCAATTCTATCAACCACAAGTGTCCAGCCTTATATCTCCCTCAGCTGCAGATGTAGTTGTGGTAAATCCAGGTTTCATCACAAGCCCTAAATGAATTATTTAAGAATTTCTCTCTATTGCACAGTCATTGTGTTTTGTTTTTGAAATTTATTTTTATAGTGGGATTTGTCTGATTTTCACTGCTGTGTTTATGGCACCGTACACACAGAGGATTGTCTTACAGAAACATATAAATACATAGGTTTGAAGTTTCTTAGTAGTCAGTTATATTCCAAACCACTAAATAAGGGGTGTTGAGTCCATTTCGTTGAGCAAGGGGTAGGTCTTGTATAATACATATTGGCTTATAGAAAGGTATCTGTACTAATTTCAACCCCTGGTTTTATGCAGCCTCGCAATTCAACCTTCCCCTTAGGCAAGCATAGTTCCTTTTGTAAATGTGAGACTCTGTTCTGTTTTGTAATTCAGTTCATGTGTACCCATGTTTACATTCCCAGTACTACTGGAATCTTATGATGTTTCTTTTTCTATGTGACTTATTTAACTTAGAAACATCATACGAAAATCAACTGATTTTGTTCCTATGGGCCAGATGACATGGATTTCATTGCTGAGTGATATTACATTGTACGTAAGTACCACAACAACTATATCCATTTTTCCCTTTCTGGGCTATTGAAGTTGTACCACAGAAAAGTTCTTGTAAAGAGAGCAGCCCCAACCTTTGGTGTGGCTGTGTCTTTTTTATTTAATTTTTCCTAATCTATAGGACCATAAATGGAAGTGCCCCAGGCTCTGTCACTTGGTTTTTTATATGTTCCAGGAAACACCATACACTTCTGCAGTGTGGCTGGTGGCAACTTACATCCCGTACATTAACATAACAAGTCTGCCAGTTCTCCATGGCCTGTCCGGCCTATCTGGATTTTACACGTTTTTTGGGCTGCCCTTTTGAGCGGTGGGACGTGAGACTTCATTGTAGAGCAGATTTCCATTGCAGGCTTGCTGAGTTGGCCAAAAAGAGCATATGCGTTTTTTTCCTGAATATATTCAGGAAAAAACGCATATGCCCTTTTTGGCCAAGTGCATAATTATCGAAGTGCTGCCCCTTTTCCTATGCTTTCAGAGCAATTCTAATCTACCACCTGATATCTCTTTTCTGCAATTCTGCCCTGTGTTCAAATCCTCTTCCCAGCCTTCCTTCAGTAAATTTTCGGATGATAGGGGTCATTTGTATCTCTGCAGGATTGTGAATTACAGTGCCCCTAAGCTCCTTTGTTCAACTCGCTTTCTTGTGAGCTGACCGCAAAACTAAAGAATTGCTTCAGGCCCTAATTTGGTTCTGGCATGGCACACTGAGCCTTTGGTGAATTCTTCTTCCTGGTGGGAAATCAGAGTACAATGTGCCGGTCCAATCACATAGAGTTGGTCCCTCATTGGTTCTCCATATTACTGTTCATCTTCCACAGAAATTGCAAACTGTGCCAAACAAGAGGTTAAAGGCACTGATTCTCCAAGTGGGGAGAACGTCTGGAATGGTGAACCCGTGTATCAGAGGCTGAAAGCTGAGATGAGTTTTAGAAATTTTACCTGGTCACTTGTTGGACCATATTCTGGGTTTTCCATGCATATTTTAGATGAAGGATAAATCCCTTAAACCTGGAGATTTGGGAACTATGGAATAGGTAGCATGCACTATTACATGAAAGGGTCTGCTTTTGCTCACCCAACCTCAGCAATTCTATCGGCCCCAAGTGACCAACCTTATATCTCCCCCAACTGTGGATGTAGAGGTGGTAAATCCAAGTTTAATGCAAGTCCTGAATGAATTATTTAAGAATTTCTCTCTATTTCACAGTTTTTGTGCTTTATTTTTAAAATTTATTTTTATAATGGGATTTAGATTATATTCACTGCTGTGTTTATGCCATTTTACACACACATGATTCTCTTACGGAGACCTATAAGTATATGGGTTTTAAGTTTCTTCGTACTCAGGTATATTCCTAGACATTGAATAAGGGGTGTTGAGTCCATTTCGTTGAGCAAAGAGTAGGTCTTGTCTAATATATATTTGGCTTATTGAACGGTATCTGTACTAATGTCAACCTCTGGTTTTATGCAGCCTCCCAGCTCACCTTTCCCCTTAAGCAAGCATAAGTTTCTTTTGTAAATGGGAGACTCTGTTGTGTTTTGTAATGCAGTTCATGCGTAGCCGTGTTTACATTCCCGGTATTAGTGATATCTTATGATGTTTCTTTTTCTGTGTGACTTATTTCACTTAGAACCATCATACCTAAATCCACTCATTTATGCTGCTACTGTCCCGATGCCATTGATTTTATTGTTGAGTGATATTCCATTGTAGGTAAGTACCACAACTTCTATATCCATTTTTCTCTTTCTGGGCTATTGAAGTTGTACCCTAGTCAACGTTCTCGTAAACAGAGCAACCCCCAACTTTAGTGTGGCTTTGTTTTTTTCATTTAAACTTTCCAAATCTATAGCACCATAAATGGAAGTGCCGTAGGCTCTGTAGCTTGGTTTTTTATTTGTCCCAGGAAACACCATACACTTCTCCAGAGTGGCTGTTGGCAATTTACATCGCACTCATCAGCATAACAAGGCGACTGGTTCTCCATGGCCTGTCTTGCCTCTCTGGATTTTACAATTTTTTCGGACGGCCCTTTTGAGCTGTGGGAAGTGAGACTTCATTGTAGTGCGGATTTCCATTTCAGGCTTGCTGGTTGGCCAAAAAGGGCATTTGCGTTTTCTCCAGAATATATTCAGGAAAAAACGCATACGCCCTTTTTGGTCAAGTGCATCATTATCGAAGTGCTGCCTCTTTTCCTATGCTTTCAGAGCAATTCTTATCTACCACCTGATATCCGTTTTCTGCAATTTTGCCTCGTGTTCAATTACTCTTCACAGCCTTCCTTCAATAAATTTTTAGATGATAGGGGTCATTTGTAACTTTTCAGGATTGTGAATTACAGTACCCCTAAGCTCCTTTGTTCAACTTGCTTTCTTGTTAGCTGACTGCGAAACCCAAGAATTGCTTCTGGCCCTAATTTGGTTCTGGCACGGCACACTGAGCCTTTGGTGAATTCTTATTACTGGTGGGAAATCAGAGTACAATGTGCCCCTCCAAACACATAGAGTTATTCGCTCATTGGTTCTCCATATCCCTGTTCATCTTCCACAGAAATTGCTAAGTATACCAAAAAAGAGGTTAAAGGTACTGACTCTCCAAGTAGGGAGAGTGTTAATAAAGCATCTGGAATGGCGAACCCAAGTACCAGGGGGTGAAAATTGAGATGAGTTTTAGAAATTTTGCCTGGTCACTTGTTGCACCATATTCTGGGTTTTTCATGCATATTTTAGCTGAAGGATTAATACCTTAAACCTGAAGATTTGGGACCTATGGAATGGGTACCATCCACTATTCCATGAAAGGGTCTGCATTCGCTCACCAAACCTCACCAATCCTATCAGCCCCAAGTGTCCAGCCTTATATCTACCTCAGCTTTGGATGTAGAGGTGGTAAATCCAACTTTAATGTAAGCTCAGAATGAATAATTTAAGAATTTCTCTCTATTTCACAGTCTTTGTGTTTTGTTTTTAAAATTTATCTTTATAATGGGCTTTAACTTATTTTCACTGCTGTGTTTATACCGTTGTACACACACATGATTTTCTTACGGAGACCTGTAAATATATGGGTTTTAAGTTTCTTCGTACTCAGGTATATTCCTAGGCCTTGAATAAAGGGTGTTGAATCCATTTGGTTGAGCAAGGAGTAGGTCTTGTCTAATATATGCTTAGCTTATGGAATGGTATCTGTACTAATGTCAACCTCTGGTTTTATGCAGCCTCCCCACTCTCCTTTCCCCTTAAGCAAGCATAAGTTTCTTTTGTAAATGTGAGACTGTTGTGTTTTGTAATACTGGTTAACGTACAGCAATAGATTTGGGTTAGAGTACGTGAGAGGGCATGGGTTATTTTTGGTGTATATTTTAGGATTAGGGCAATGGTTCGAGGGTAAGGCTTTGGGAGAGTGTCAGTGTTAGGGTTCGAGTTAGGGTTAGGTTTAGCGCACGGGGAGTATTTAGGGCACTGGTGAGCGTAAGGCTTCACGTGAAGGTCAGGGTTAGGTTTTGGTTTAGGGTTAGGGTTAGGGAATGGGGAGTGTTTAGGGTACAGGTGAGAGTACGGCAATGGTTTAGGGTTAGCGTACGTGTGAGGGCATGGGTTAGTGTTGGTGTACTGTTAAGATTAGGGCAAGGGTGAGGGTAAGGCTTTGGTTCAGGGTCAGCGTTAGGGTTCGTGTTAGGGTTATGGTTAGGGAACGGGAAGGGTTTAGGGTACAGGTGAGGGTACGGCAACGGTTTAGGGTTAGGGTAGGTGTGAGGGTATGGGTTAATGTTGGTGTACACATTAAGATTAGGGCACGGGTGAGGTTATGGCTTCAGGTGAGGGTCATGTTTAGGGTTCAGGTTAGGGTTAGGATTAGGGAATGGGGAGGGACTAGGGTACAGGTTAGGGGACAGCAACAGTTTAGGGTTAGAGTACGAGTGAGGGCACTGGTTAGTGTTGGTTTACAGGTTAGGATTTGGGCACCGGTGAGGGTAAAGCTTCGGGTGAGTGTCAGGTTAAGGGTTCGGGTTCGGGTTAGTGTTAGGTAATAGGGAGGGATTAGAGTACAGTTTATGGTACGGCAACAGTTTAGGGTTAGCGTATGTTTGAGGGCATGGGTCAGTGTGTACGGGTTAGGATTAGGGCACGTGTGAGGGCAAGGCTTTGGGTGAGGTTCAGTGTTAGGGTTGGGGTTAGGGTTAGGGAATGGGATGAATTTAGTGTACAGGCTAGGTTACGAGAACGGTTAAGGGTTAGCGTACATATGAAGGCATGGGTTAGTGTTGTTGTACTGGTTAAGATTATAGAACAGGTGAGGGTAAGGCTTCGGGTGAGGGTCATAGTTAGGTTACAGGTTAGGGTTAGGTTTAGGTAATGGCAGAGGATTAGAGTACAGGTTAGGGTACTGCAGTGGTTTAGGGTTAGCATACCTGTGAGGGCACGGGTTAGTGTTGGTGTACTGGATAATTTTAAGGCACGGGTGATAGTAAGGCTTCAGATGAGGGTCATTGTTAGAGTTCAGGTTAAGGTTAGATAATGGGGAAGGATGAGGGTACAGATTAGTGTACGGAAATGGTTTAGGGTTAGCGTACGTGTGAGACCACGTGTTAGTTTTCGTGTATTGTTTAAGATTAGGGCACGGGTGAGGATAAGGCTTTGAGTGAGGGTCAGGTTCAGGGTTTGGTTTAGGGTTAGGTTTAGGGAATTGGGAAGGTTTAGGGTACAGGTTAGGGTACGTGTGAGGGCATGGGTTAGTGTTGGTGTATTGGTTAAGATTAGGGCACGGGTAAGAATAAGGCTTCGGGTGAGTGTCAGGGTTAGGGTTAGGTTTAGGGAATGGTGAAGGTTTAGGGAAAAGGTAGGGAGGGAAACGGTTTAGCTTTAGTGTACATGTGAAGGCATGGTTTAGTGATGTACTGGTTAAGATTCGGGCACAAGTGAGGGTAAGGCTTCGGGTGGGCGTCAGGGATAGGGTTTTGCTTAGGGTTAGGGTTAGTGAATGGGGTGGGATCAGGGTACAGGTTAGGGTATGGAAACGGATTTAGGTTAGCGTAGGTTTGAGGGCACAGGTTAGTGTTCATGTACTGGTTAAGATAAGGTCACAGGTGAGTGTAAGGTTTCAGATGAGGGTCAGGGTTAGGTTTTGGGTTAGGGTTAGGGTTAGTGTTAGGGAATGGGGAGAGATTAGAGTACAGTTTAGGGTATGACAACGGATAAGGGTTCGTGTATGTGTGAGGGCACGGTTTAGTATTGGTGTACTGGTTAAGATTAGGGCACGGGTTAGGGTAAGGCGTCAGGTGAGGGTCAGGGTTAGGGTTCAGGTTAGGGTTAGGGTTAGGGAATGGGGTGGGTTTAGGGTACAGGTTAGGGTACTGCAACGGTTTAGGGTTAGCATACATGTGAGGGCACAGGTTAGCGTTTGTGTACTGGTTAAGATTAGGGCCCGGGTGAGGGTAAGGCTTCGGGTGAGGGACAGGGTTAGGGTTCAGGTTCGGGTTAGGGTTAGGGAATGGGGAGGGAGTAGGGTATAGGTTAGGGTAGTGCGACGGTTTAGGGTTAGCGAACGTGTGAGGGTACGGGTTACTGTTGGTGTACTGGTTAAGATTAGGGCACATGTGAGGGTAAGGCTTCGGGTGAGGGTCTGGGTTAGGGTTCGAGTTAGGGTTACTGTTAGGGAATGGGGAGGGATTAGGGTACAGGTTAGTGTACAGCAGAGATTTAGGGTGAGTGTACGTGTGAGGACACGGTTTAGTATTTGTTTCCTGGTTAAGATAAGGGCATGGGTGAGTGTAAGGCTTCATGTGATGGTCACCATAAGTGTTCAGGTTAGGATTATGGTTAGGCAATGGGGAGGGATTAGGGTATAGGTTAGTGCACTGCAACGGTTTATGATTAGCGTGAGTGTGAGGGCACAGGTTAGTGTTTGTATACTGCTTAAGATTAGGCCCCGGGTTAGGGTTAGGCTTCTGGTGAGTGACAGGGTTAGGTTTCAGGTTTGGGTTAAGGTTAGGGAATGGGGAGGGATTAGGGTATAGGTTAGGTTATGACAACGGTTTAGGGTTAGCGTACTTGAGAGGGCACGGGTTAGTGTGGGTGTACTGGTTAATATTAGGGCAAGGGTGAGGGTAAGGCTTCGTGTGAGGGTCAGGGTTATGGTTCGGGTCAGGT
The DNA here is from genome assembly GCA_036417435.1 of Inia geoffrensis. Classification (NCBI taxonomy): domain Eukaryota; kingdom Metazoa; phylum Chordata; class Mammalia; order Artiodactyla; family Iniidae; genus Inia; species Inia geoffrensis. The sequence continues at coordinate 92,401,408 of CM070912.1, read as the reverse complement.
TTATGGTTAGGGAATGGGGAGGGATTACGGTACAGGTTAGGGTAGAGCAACAGTTTAGGGTTAGCGTACGTGTGAGGGCACTGGTTAGTGTTGGTGTACTGGTTAAGATTAGGGCACGGGTGTGGGTAAAGCTTTGGGTGAAGGTCAGGGTTAGGGTTCGGGTTCGTGTTAGGGTTAGAGAATGGGGAGGAATTAGGATACAGTTTAGTGTACGGCAACAGTTTAGAGTTAGCGTACGTGTAAGGACACAGGTTAGTGTTGATGTACTGGTTAAGATGAAGGCACAGGTGAGGGTCAGGGTTAGGTTTCGGGTTAGGGTTAGTGTTAGGGAATGGGCAGGGATTAGGGTACAGGTTAGTTTACGGCAGAGATTTAGGGTTAGCGTACCTGTGAGGGCATGGTTTAGCGTTGATGTACCGGTTAAGATTAGGGCACGGGTGAGGGTAAGGCTTCGGGTGAGGGTCAGCGTTAGGGTTCGGGATAGGGTTATGGTTAGGGAATAGGGTGGGATCAGGGTACAGGTTAGGGTACAGCAACGGATTTTGTTGAGCGTAGGTTTGAGGGCACAGGCTAGTGTTCATGTACTGGTTAAGATTAGGTCACAGGTGAGTGTAAGGCTTCGGGTGAGGGTCAGGGTTAGTGTTCGGGTTAGGGTTAGGGTTAGGGAATGTGGAGGGCTTAGGGTACAGGTTACTGTATGGCAGCGGTTTAGGGTTAGCATACGTGTGAGGGCATGGGTTAGTGTTTGTGTACTGGTTAAGATTAGGGCCCGGGTGAGGGTAAGGCTTCTGATGAGGGACAGGGTTAGGGTTCGGGATAGGGTTAGGGTTAGGGAATGGGGAGCTATTAGGGTATAGGTTAGGGTAAGGCAAAGGTGTTAGGTTAGCGTATGTATGAGGGCACGGATAAATGTTCGTGTTCCTGTTAAGATTAGGGCACGGGTGAGGGTAAGGTATCGGAAGAGTTTTAGGGTTAGGGTTTGTGTTAGGGTTAGGCTTAGGGAATATGGAAGGGATAGGGTACAGGTTAGGGTACGGCAACGGTTTACGGATAGCGTACGTTGGAGGGCATGGGTTAGTGTTGATGTACTGGTTAAGATTAGGGCATGGGTGAGGGTAAGGATTAGGCTGAGGTTCAGGGTTAGGGTTTAGGTTAGGGTTAGGGTTAAGGAATGGGGAAGAATTAGGATACAGGTTAGGGTACGGCAACGGTTTAGGGTTAGCGTACGTGTGAGCGCACGGGTTAGTTTTGGTGTATTGGCTAAGATTAAGGCACGAGTGAGTGTAAGGCTTCGGGTGAGGGTCCGGTTAATGGTTCAGGTTCGGGTTAGGGTTAAGGAATGGGGAGGAATTAGGATACAGATTAGGGTATGGCAACGGTTTAGCGTTAGCGTACGTGTGAGGACACTGGTTAGTACTGGTGTACTGGTTAAGATTAGGGAACGGGTGAGTGTAAGGCTTCGGGTGAGGGTCAGGGTTAGGGTTCTGCTCAGGTTTACGGTAAGGGAATGGGGTGGGATCACGGTACAGGTTAGGGTACGGCAACGGATTTGCGTTAGAGTATGTTTGAGGGCACAGTTTAGTGTTCATGTATTGGTTAAGATTAGTTAACAGGTGAGTGTAAGGCTTCAGGTGAGGGCCAGGTTTAGTGTTCGGGTTAGGTTTAGAGTTAGGGAATGGGGAGGGATTACGGTATAGTTTAGGGTACGACAGCGCTTAAGGGATTGCGTACATGTGAGGGCACTATTTAGAATTGGTGTACTCGTTCAGTTTAGGGCACGGGTGAGGGTAAGGCTTTGGGTGTGGGACAGGATTAGAGTTCACGTTAGGGTTAGGGTTAGGCAGTGGGGAGTGATTAGGTTACAGGTTAGGGTACGGCAACGGTTTAGGGTACGTGTATGTGTGAGGGCAAGGTTGAGTATTGGTGTATTGGTTAAGATTAAGGCACGGGTGAGGGTAAGGCTTCGGCTGTGGGACAGGATTAGAGTTGGCGTTAGGGTTAGGGTTAGGCAATGGGGAGGGATTAGGTTACAGACTACGGTATGGCAACAGTTTAGGGTTATCGTACGTTTGAGGGCACAGGTTATTGTGCATGTCCTGGTTAAGATTATGGCACAGTTGAGGGTAAGATTATAGGTGAGGGTCAGCGTTGGGGTTTGGGTTAGGTTTAGTGGTAGGGAATGGGGAGAGATTAAGGTACAGGTTACTGTACGGCAGTGGTTTGGGTGAGCGTACGTGTGAGGGTATGGGTTAGTGTTGTTGTACTGGTTAAGATTAGGGCATCGGTGAGTGTCAGGCTTCTGTTGAGGGTCAGGTTTAGGTTTCGGGATAGGGAATGGGTAGAGATTAGGGTATAGTTTAGGGTACTGCAACGGTTTTGGTTTAGCGTACGTGTGAGGGCATGGATTAGTGTTTGTGTACTGGTTAAGATTAGGGTCCGGGTGAGGGTAAGGCTTAGGGTGATAGACAGGGTTATGGTTTTGGTTAGGGTTAGGGTTAGGGAATGGAGAGGGATTAGGGTATAGGTTAGGGTACGACAACTCTTTAGGGTTAGCGTACTTGTGAGGGCACGGGTTAGTGTTGGTGTACTGTTTAAGATTAGGGCACTGGTGAGGGTAAGGCTTCAGGTGAGGGTCAGGGTTAGTGTTCGGGTTAGTGTTAGGGTTAAGGAATGGGGAGGGATTAGGGTAAAGGTTAGAGCACGGCAACGGTTTAGGGTTAGCGTACGTTTGAGGGCATGGGTTAGTGTTTATGTACTGGTTAAGATAAGGCCACAGGTGAGGGAAAGGCTTTGGGTGAGGGTCAGGTTTAGGGTTCGGGTTAGGGTTAGTGTTAGTGAATGTGGAGGGATTAGGGTACAGTTTAGGGTACGGCTGTGGTTTAGGGTTAGTGTACGTGTGAGGGCATGGGTTAGTTTTGGTGTACTGGTTAAGATTAGGGCACGGGGGAGGTTAAGGCTTCACGTGAGGGTCAGCGTTAGGGTTCGGGTAGGGATAGTGTTAGGGAATGGGGAGGGATTAGGATACAGTTTAGGGTTTGGCAACAGTTTAGGGTTAGCATACGTGTGAGGGCACTGGTTAGTGTTGGTGTACTGGATAAGATAAGTGCACAGGTGAGGGTTAGGTTTTGGGTGAGGGTCGGAGTTAGGGTTTGGGTTTGGTTTAGGGTTAGGGAATGGGGAGGGTTTAGGGTACAGTTTAGGTCATGGCAACGGTTAAGGTTTCACGTAAGTGTTAGGGCACGATTTATTATGGTTGTACTGGTTAAGATTAGGGCACGGTTGAGGGTAAGGCTTCGGGTGAGGGACAGGATTAGGATTCTTGTTAGGGCTAGGGTTAGGGAATGGGGAGTAATTAGGGTACAGGTTAGGGTACGGCAACGGTTTAGGGTTAGCGTACGTGTGAGGGCACGGGTTAGTGTTGGTGTACTGGTTAAGGTTAGGGTACGGAGTAGGGTAAGGCTTCGGGTGAGTGACAGGTTTAGGGTTCGGGTTAGGTTTAGGGTTAGGTAATGGGGAGAGATTAGTTTACAGGTTATGGTACGGCAACGGTTTAGGGTTATCGTACGTTTGAGGGCACAGGTTAGTTTTCATGTCCTGGTTAAGATTATGGCACAGTTGAGGGTAAGGCTTCTGGTGAGGGTCAGGGTTAGGGTTCGGGTTAGGATTAGTGGTAGTAATGGGGAGGGATTAGGGTACAGGTTAGTGTACAGCAGTGGTTTAGTGTTAGCGTACGTGTGAGGGCATGGGTTAGTGTTGGTGTACTGGTTAAGATTGGGGCATTGGTGAGTGTCAGGCTTTGAGTGAGGGTCAGGGATAGGGTTCTGGTTAGGGAATGGGTAGGGATTAGGGTATAGTTTATGGTACTGCCACGGTTTAGGGTTAGCGTACGTGTGAGGGCACAGGTTAGTGTTGGTGTACTGGTTAAGATTAGGGCACGGGTGAGGGTAAGGCTTCCGGTGAGGATCAGGGTTAGGGTTCGGGATAGGGTTAGGGAATGGGGTGGCATTAGGGTACAGGTTAGTGTACGGCAACGGTTTAGGTTTAGTGTACGTTTGAGGGCACAGGTTACTGTTGATGTACTGGTTAAGATTAGGGCACAGGTGAGGGTAAGACTTCGTGTGAGAGTTACGGTTAGAGCTCTGGTTAGGGTTAGGGTTAGGGAATGGGGAGAGATTAAGTACAGGTTAGTGTACGGCAGCAGTTTAGGGTTCATATACATGTGAAAGCACAGTTTAGTATTGGTGTACTGTTTAAGATTAGGGCACGGGTGAGGGTAAGGTTTCGGTGAGTGTCAGGGTTAAGGTCCGGGTTAGGCTTAGGGTTAGGGAATGGGTGAGGGTAAGGCTTCGGGTGAAGGTCAGGGTTAGGTTTCGGCTTAGGGTTAGGGTTAGGGAATGGGCAGGGATTAGGGTACAGTTTAGGATACGACAACGTTTAGGGTTAGCGTACGTGTGAGGGCACGTGTTAGTGTTGGTGTACTGGTTAAAATTAGGGCAGGGTGAGTGTAAGCCTTTGGGTGAGGGTCAGGTTAACTGTTCGGTTTAGCGTGAGGGATAGGGAAAGGGGAGGGATTAAGGTACAGCAACGGTTTAGGGTTAGCGTACGTGTGAATTCACGTGTTAGTATTGGTGTACTGGTTAAGGTTAGGGCACGGGTGAGGGTAAGGCTTCGCGTGAGGGTCAGGTTTAGGGTTCGGGTAATGGTTAGTGAATGGGGAGGGATTAGGGTACAGGTTAGGGTACGGCTGCAGTTTAGGATTAGTGTACGTGTGAGGGCACGGGTTAGTGTTGGTGTACTGGTTAAGATTAGGACATGGGTGGGTGTAAGGCTTCGGGTGAGGGTCAGGTTAAGGGTTCGGTTTAGGGTTAGGTTTAGGGAATGGGGAGAGATTAGGGTACAGCTTACTGTACGGCAGCGGTTTAGGGTTAGATTACGTGTGAGGGCAAGGTTTTGTGTTGGTGTACTGGTTAAGATTAGGGCACGGGGAGGGTAATGCTCTGGTGAGGGACAGGGTTATGGTTCAGGTTAGGTTTAGGGTTAGAAATTGAGGAAGGATTAGGGTATAGGTTACGGTATGGCAACCGTTTATGGTTAGCGTACGTGTGAGGGCATGGGTTATTGTCTGTGTACTGGTTAAGATTAGGATACGTGTGAAGGTAAGGCTTCGAGTGAGGGTCAGGATTAGTATTCTGGTTAAGGTTAGGATGCGTGTGAAGGTAAGGCTTCGAGTCAGGGTCAGGATTAGTATTCTGGTTAAGGTGAGGGTTATGGAATGGGGAGGGATTAGTGTACAGGTTAGAGTACGGCAATGGTTTAGGGTTAGGGTACGTTTGAGGGCATGGATTAGTGTTGATTTACAGGTTAATATTAGGTCACGGCTGAGGGTAAGGCTTCGGGAGAGGGTCAGGGTTAGGGTTCGCGTTAGGATTAGGGTTAGGAAATGGGGAGAGATTAGGATACAGGTTAGGGTACTGCTACAATTTAGGGTTAGTGCACATGTGAGGGAACGGGTTAGTGTTTGTGTACTGGTAAAGATTAGGGCCCGGGTGAGGGTAAGGCTTAGGGTGATGGACAGGGTTAGGGTTTAGGTTAGCGTTAACGTTAGCGAATGGGGAGGGATTAGGGTGTAGGTTAGGGTACAGAAACAGTTTAGGGTTAGCGTACTTCTGAGGGCACGGGTTAGTGTTGGTGTACTGTTTAAGATTAGGGCACAGGTGAGGGTAAGGCTTCGGGTGAGGGTCAGGGTTTGTGTTCGGGTTAGTGTTAGAGTTAAGGAATGGGGAAGGATTAGGGTACAGGTAAGAGTACGGCAACCGTTTAGGGTTAGCGTACATTTGAGGGCATGGCTTAGTGTTGATGTACTAGTTAAGATAAGGCCACAGGTGGGGGTAAGGCTTCGGGCGAGGGTCAGGTGTAGGGTTCGCGTTAGGGATAGTGTTATTGAATGCGGAGGAATTAGGTTACAGTTTAGGGTACAGCTGCAGTTTAGGATTAGTGTACGTGTGAGGGCATGGGTTAATGTTGGTGTACTGGGTAAGATTAGTGCACAGGTGAAGGTTAGGCTTCGGGTGAGGTTCAGGGTTAGGGTTTGGGTTTGGGTTAGGGTTAGTGAATGGGGAGGGATTAGGGTACAGATTAGGGCATGGCAACGGTTAAGGTTTCGTGTAAGTGTTAAGGCAAGATTTATTATGGTTCTACCGGTTAAGATTAGGGCACGGGTGAGGGTAAGGCTTCGGGTGAGTGACAGGTTTAGGGTTCTTGTTAGGGTTAGGGTGAGGTAATGGGGAGGAATTAGGGTACAGGTTAGGGTACGGCAACGGTTTAGGGTTAGTGTACGTGTGAGGGCATGGGTTACTGTTGGTGTACTGGTTAAGATTAGTTCACAGGTGAGGGTAAGGCTTTGAGTGAGTGTCAGGGTTAGTATTCTGGTTAGGGTTAGGGTTAGGGAATGGGGAGGGATTAGGGTACAGGTTAGAATACGGTATCGGTTTAGGGTTAGCGTACGTTTGAGGGCATGGATTAGTGTTGATTTACAGGTTAATATTAGGGCACGGTTGAGGGTAAGGCTTCGGGTGAGGGTCAGGGTTAGGGTTTGAGATAGGGTTAGGGAATGGGGTTGGATTAGGGTACAGGTTAGGGCACGGCACCGGTTTAGGTTTAGCGTACGTTTGAGGGCACAGGTTAGTTTTGATGTACTGGTTAAGATTAGGGCACAGGTGAGGGTAAGACATCAGGTGAGGGTCACGTTTAGGGCTCCGGTTAGGGTTAGGGTTAGGGAATGGGGAGGGATTAGGTACAGGTTAGTGTACGGCAGCGGTTTAGGGTTCGTATACAAGTGAGAGCACAGTTTCGTACTGGTGTACTGTTTAAGATTAGGGCATGGGTGAGGGTAAGGCTTCGGGTGAGGGACAGGATTAGGGTTCGGGTTAGGGTTAGGGAACGGGGAGGGATTAGAATACATTTTAGGGTATGATACCGCTTAAGGATTAGCGTACGTGTGAGGGCACTGGTTAGTGTTGGTGTACTGGTTAAGATTAGGGCACGAGTGAGGGTAAGGCGTCGGGTGAGGGACAGGATTAGGGTTCGGGTTAGGATTAGGTTTAGGCAATGGGGAGGGATTAGGTTACAGGTTAGGGTACAGCAACGGTTTAGGGTTCGTGTACGTGTGGGGGCATGGGTTAGTATTGGATTACTGGTTAAGTTTACGGCACGGGTGAGGGTAAGGATTTAGGTGAGAGTCAAGGTTAGGTTTCGGGTTAGGGTTAGTTTTAGGGAATGGGGTGGGACTAGAGTAGAGCTTAGGGTACGGAAAGGGTTTAGGGTTAACGTACGTGTGAGGGCATGGTTTAGTGTTGGTGTACTGGTTAAGTTTAGGGCACGAGTGAGGATAAGGCTTCTGGTGAGGGTCAGGGTTAGGGTTCGGGTTAGGGTTAGGGTTATTGAATGGGGAGGGATTAGGGTACAGGTTAGAGTACGGCAACGGTTTAGGGTTTTCGTAAGTTTGAGGGCATGGATTAGTGTTGATATACTGGTTAACATTAGGGCACAGGTGAGGGTAAGACTTCGGGTAGGGTCAGGGTTAGGGTTAGGGTTCGGGAATGGGGACGGATTAGGGTTCAGGTTAGAGTACGGCTGCAGTTTATGGTTAGCATACGTGTGAGGGAATGGGTTAGTGTTGGTGTACTTGTTAAAATTACTGCACAGGTGAGTGTAAGGCTTCGTTTCAGGGTCATTGTTTTGGGTTAGGCTTAGTGTTAGGGAATGGGGAGGGATTAGGATTCAGGTTAGGGTTCGGCAACGGTTTAGGGTTCGCGTATGTGTGAGGGCACGGGTTAGTGTTGGTGTACTGGTTAAGATTAGTGCACGTGTCAGGGTTAGGCTTCGGGTGAGGGACAGGTTTAGGGTTTGTGTTAGGGTTAGGTTTAGGGAATGGGAAGGGTTTAGGGTACAGGTTAGGCCACTGTGATGGTTAAGTGTTAGCATACGTGTGAGGGCACGGGTTAGTATTGGTGTACTGGTTAAGATTAGGGAATGGGTGTGGGTAAGGCTTCGGGTGACGATCAGGTTTAGGATTCGGGTTAGCGTTAGGGAATGGGGTGGGATTAGGGTACAGGTTAGGTTACGACAATGGTTTAGGGTTAGCGCACGTTTGAGGGCACAGTTTAGTGTCGATGTACTGGTTAATATTATGGCACAGGTGAGGGTAAGACTTCGGGTTAGGGTCATAGTTAGAGTTTGGGCTAGGGTTAGTGTTAGGGAATTGGGAGGAATCAGGATACAGGTTAGGGTTCAGAAACGGTTAAGGGTTAGCGTACGTGTGAGAGCACTGTTTAGTGTTGATGTACTAGTTAAGATTAGGGCACAGGTGAGGGTAAGCCTTCGGGTGAGGGACGGGTAGGGTTTGGTTTTGGGTTAGGGTTAGGGAATGGGGGGGTTTAGGGTACTGTTTAGGGCATGGCAACTGTAAAGATTTCGTGTACGTGTTAGGGCATGGTTTATTATTGGTGTACTGGTTAAGAATAAGGCACGGGTGAGGGTAAGGTTTCGGGTGAGGGTCAGGGTTAGGGTTCGGGTTCGGGTTAGGGTTCGGGAATGAGGAGGGATTAGGGTATAGTTTAGGGTACGAAAATGCTTAAGGGTTAGCCTAAGTGTGTGAGCATGGGTTAGTGTTGGTGTACTGGTTAATATTAGGGCACCGGTGAGGGTAAGTCTTCAGATGAGGGGCAGGATTAGGGTTCGGGTTAGGGTTCGGGTTAGGCAATGGGGAGGGATTAGGTTACAGGTTAGAGTACGACAATGGTTTAGGGTTCATGTACGTGTGAGGGCACGGGTTGATATTGGTTTACTGTGTAAGATTAGGGCACGGGTGAGGGTTAGGCTCCAGGTGAGGGTCAGGGTTAGGGTTCGGGTTAGTGTTAGGGTTAGGGAATGGGGTGGAACCAGGCTACACCTTAGGGTATGGCAACGGTTTAAGGTTAGCGTACGTGTGAGGGCAAGGACTAGTGTGGAGTACTGGTTAAGATTAGGGCACGGGTGACGGTTTGGCTTCGGGAGAAAGTCAGAGTTAGGTTTTGGCTTAGGGTTAGGGTTAGGGAATATGGAAGGTTTAGGGTACAATTTAGGTTAGAACAATGGTTAGGGTTACCGTAGGTGTGAGGGCACGTGTTAGTGTTGTTGTACTGGTTAAGATTAGGGCAGGGGGCAGGGTGAGGCTTCGGGTGAATGACAGTTTTAGGGTTCGGGTTCGGGTTAGGGTGAGGCAATGGGGAGGGATTAGGTTACAGGTTATGGTAAGGCAACGGTTTAGGGTTATAGTACGTTTGAGGGCAGAGGTTATTGTTGGTTTACTGGTTAAGATAAGGGCATAGGTGAGTGTAAGGCTTCGGGTATGGATCAGGGTAAGGATTAGGGTTAGGGAATTGGGAGGGATTAGGGTATAGGTTAGGGTAATGCAATGGTTTAGGATTAGCATACGTGTGAGGGCACAGGTTAGTGTTGTGTACTGGTTAATATTAGGGCCCGGGTGAGGGTAAGGCTTCGGGTGAGTGACAGGGTTAGGATTCGGGTCAGGGTTAAGGTTAGGCAATGGGGAGGGATTAGGGTATATTTTAGGTTACGACAACGGTTTAGGGTTTGCATACGTGTGAGGGCATGTGTTAGTTTTGGTGTACTGGTTAAGATTAGGGCACGGGTGAGGGTAAGGCTTCGGGTGAGGGTCAGGCTTACGGTTCGGGTTAGGGTTACTGTTAGGGAATGGGGAGGGTTTAGGATACAGGTTAGGGTTCGGCAACAGTTTAGGATTAGCGTACATGTGAGGGCACTGGTTAGTGTTGGTGTACTTGTTAAGATAAGGGCACAGGTGAGGGTTAGGGTGAGGGTGAGGGACAGGGTTAGGGTTTGGGTTTTGGTTAGGGTTAGGGAATGTGGAGGGCTTAGGGTATAGTGTAGGGCATGGCAACGGTTAAGGTTTCGTGTACGTGTTAGGGCACGGTTTAGTATGGTTGTGCTGGTTAAGATTAGGGCACGGTTGAGGGTAAGGATTCAGGGGAGGGTCAGGGTTAGGGTTCGTGTTAGGGTTAGAGTTATGGAATGGGGAGGAATTAGGATACAGGTTAGGGTACGACAACGGCTTAGGTTTAGCGTACATCTGAGGGAACGGGTTAGTGTTGGTGAACTGATTAAGATTAAGGCACGGGTGAGTGTAAGGCATCGGGTGAGTGTCAGGTTAAGGGTTCGGTTTAGGGTTAGGGTTAGGGAATGGGGAGGGTTTAGGGTACAGGTAAGGGAACGGCAAAGGTTTAGCGATAGCGTACGTGTGAGGGCAATGTTTAGTGCTGGTGTACTGGTTAATATTAGAGCACGGGTGAGGGTAAAGCTTCGGGTGAGGGTCAGTGTTAGGGTTCGGGTTAGGGTTAGGATTAGGGAATGCGGAGGAATTAGGATACATGTTATGGTATGGCAAAGCTTTTCGCTTAGTGTATGTGTGAGGGCACAGGTTAATGTTGATGTACTGATTAAGATTAGGGCACATGTGAGGGTAAGGCTTCAGGTGAGAGTCAGGGTTATGCCTCGGGTTAGGGTTAAGGTTAGGGAATGGGGAGGGATTAGGGTACAGGTTAGTGTACAGCAGATGTTTTTGTTTTGGGTTAGGGTTAGGGAATGGGAAGGGATTAGGGCACAGGTTAGGGCATGGCAGTGGTTAATAATTTGCGTAAGTGTGAGGGCACGGTTTAGTATTGTTGTACTGGTTAAGATTAGGGCACGGGTGACGGTAAGGCTTCGGGTGAGGGTCAGGGTTAGGGTTTGGCTTAGCGTTAGGGTTAGGGAATGTGGAGGGATTAGGGTAAAGTTTAGGGTACGGCTGCTGTTTAATGTTAGCGTACATGTGAGAGCACAGTTTAGTGTTGGTGTACTGGTTAAGATTAGGGCAGGGGGCAGGGTGAGGCTTCGGGTGAGAGACAGTTTTAGGGTTCGGTTTCGGGTTAGAGTGAGGCAATGGGTAGGGATTAGGTTACAGGTGATGGTAAGGCAACGGTTTAGGGTATCGTACGTTTGAGGGCAGAGGTTAGTGTGCATGTCCTGGTTAAGATTATGACACAAGTGAGGGTAAGTCTTCGTTTGAGGGTCAGGGTTAGGGTTCAGTTGAGGGTTAGTGGTAGGGAATGGGGAGGGATTAGGGTACAGGTTAGTGTACGGCTACAGTTTAGGTTTAGCGTACGTGTGAGGGCACGGGTTAGTCTTGGTGTACTGGTTAAAACTAGGGCACGGGTGAGTGTAAGGCTTTGGGTGAGGGTCAGGTTAAGGGTTCGGTTTAGTGTTAGTGTTAGGGAATGGGGAGATTTAGGGTACAGGTTAGGTTACGGCAATGGTTTATGTTTATCGTACAATTGGGGGCACAAGTTAGTGTTGATGTACTGGTTAAGATTAGGGCACAGGTGAGGGTAAGGCTTCGGTGACGGACAGGATTAGGGTTAGGGTTAGGGTTAGGCAATGGGGAGGGATTAGGTTACAAGTTAGGGTACAGCAACGTTTTACGGTTCGTGTACTTGTGATTGCACTGGTTAGTATTGGTGTATGTGTTAAGATTAGGTCACGGGTGAGGGTAAGGCTTCAGGTGAGGGTCAGGGTTAGGATTCGGGTTAGGGTTAGGGTTAGGAAATAGGGTGGGACTATTGTAAAGTTTAGGGTACGGAAACTGTTCAGGGTTATCATACGTTTGAGGGCACAAGTTAGTGTTGATGTCATGGTCAAGATTAGGGAACAGGTGAGGGTAAGGCTTCGGGTGAGAGTCAGGGTTAGGGTGGGTGTTAGGGTTAGTTTTATTGAATGAGGAGGGATTAGGGTACAGATTACTGTACTGCAGGGGTTTAGGATTCGTGTACGTGTGAGGGCACGGGTTAGTGTTGGTGAACTGGTTAAGATTAAGGCACGGGTGAGTGTAAGGTTTCGGGTGAGGGTCAGGTTTAGGGTTCAGGTTAGGGTTAGGGTTAGGGAATGGAGAGGGATTAGGGTACAGGTTAGGGTACCGCTGCAGTTTAGTGTTAGCGTACGTGTGAGGGCACGAGTTAGTCTTGGTGTCCTGGTTAAGATTAGGGCATGGGTGAGGGTAAGGCTTCGGGTGAGGGTCAGTGTTAGGATTCGGGTTAGGGTTTGGGTTAGGGAATGGGGAGATATTAGGGCACAGTTTAGGGTACCACAACGCTTAAGGTTTAGCGTACCTGTGAGGTCACTAGTTAGTGTTAGTGTACTGCTTACGATTAGGGCACTGGTGAGGGTAAGGCCTCGGAAGAGGGTCACGTTAAGGGTTAGGGTTAGGGTTAGGGTTAGGGAATGGGGATTGATTAGGGTACAGGTTAGGGTACGGCAATGGCTTAGGGTTAGCGTACGTTAGAGGGCATGGGTTAGTGTTGATGTACTGGTTAAAATTAGGACACGGGTGAGGGTAAAGTTTCGGGTGAGTGTCATGGTTAGGTTTCAGGTTAGGGTTAGGGTTAGGGAATGGAGAGGGATTAGGGTACAGGTTAGGGTACCGCTGCGGTTTAGTGTTAGCGTACGTGTGAGGTCACAAGTTAGTCTTGGTGTCCTGGTTAAGATTAGGGCACGGGTGAGGGTAAGGCTTCGGGTGAGGGTCAGGGTTAGGATTCGGGTTAGGGTTAGGGTTAGGGAATGGAGAGGGATTAGGGTACAGCTTAGGGTACGACAATGATTAAGGGTTAGCGTAAGTGTGAGGGCACAAGTTAGTGTTGGTGTACTGGTTAAGACAAGGGCACCGATGAGGGTAAGGCCTCGGAAAAGGGTCACCTTCAGGGTTTCGCTTAGGGTTAGGGTTAGGGAATGGGGAGGCATTGGGGTACAGGATAGTGTACGACAATGCTTAAGGGTTAGCGTACGTTTGAGGGCATGAGTTAGTGTTTGTGTACTGGTTAAGATTAGGGCATTGGTTAGGGTAGGGCATCGGAAGTGGGTCAGTTTTAGGGATGGGGTTAGGGTTAGGGTTAAGGAATGGGGAGGGATTAGGGTACAATTTAGGGTACGACAACGCTTAAGGTTTAACGTACGTGTGAGGGCACGAGTTAGTGTTGGTGTCCTGGTTAAGATTAGGGCACGGGTGAGGGTAAGGCTTCGGGTGAGGGTCAGGGTTAGGATTCGGGTTAGGGTTAGGGTTAAGGAATGCAGATGGATTAGGGTACAGCTTAGGGTACGACAGTGCTTAAGGGTTAGCGTTCGTGTGAGGGCAAAGGTTAGTGTTAGTGTCCTGGTTAAGATTAGGGCAGGGGTGAGGGTAAGGCTTCAGGTGAGGGTCAGGGTTAGGATTCGGGTTAGGGTTAGGGTTAGGGAATGGGGAGGGATTAGGGTACAGTTTAGGGTACGACAACGATTAAGGGTTAGCGTACGTGTGAGGGCACGAGTTAGTGTTGGTGTCCTGGTTAAGATTAGGGCACGGGTGAGGGTAAGGTTTCGGGTGAGGGTCAGGGATAGAATTCGGGTTAGGGTTAGGGTTAGGGAATGGGGAGATATTAGGGCACAGTTTAGGGTACCACAACGCTTAAGGTTTAGCGTACGTGTGAGGGCACGAGTTAGTGTTGGTGTCCTGGTTAAGATTAAGGCACGGGTGAGGGTAAGGTTTCGGGTGAGGGTCACGGATAGAATTCGGGTTAGGTTTAGGGTTAGGGAATGGGGAGATATTAGGGCACAGTTTAGGGTACCACAACGCTTAAGGTTTAGCGTACGTGTGAGGTCACTAGTTAGTGTTAGTGTACTGCTTACGATTAGGGCACGGGTGAGGGTAAGGCCTCGGAAGAGGGTCACGTTAAGGTTAGAGTTATGGTTAGGGTTAGGGAATGGGGATTGATTAGGGTACAGGTTAGTGCACGGCAATGGCTTAGGGTTTAGCGTACGTTAGAGGGCATGGGTTAGTGTTGATGTACTGGTTAAAATTAGGACACGGGTGAGGGTAAAGTTTCGGGTGAGTGTCATGGTTAGGTTTCAGGTTAGGGTTAGGGTTAGTGAATGGAGAGGGGTTCGGGTACAGGTTAGGGTACGACAATGCTTAAGGGTTAGCGTAAGTGTGAGGTCACGAGTTAGTGTTGGTGTACTGGTTAAGACAAAGGCACCGATGAGGGTAAGGCCTTGGAAAAGGGTCACGTTCAGGGTTTCGCTTAGGGTTAGGGTTAGGGAATGGGGAGGGATTAGGGTACAGGATAGGGGACGACAACGCTTAAGGTTTAGCGTACGTGTGAGGGCACGAGTTAGTGTTGGTGTCCTGGTTAAGATTAGGGCACGGGTGAGGGTAAGGCTTCGCGTGAGTGTCAGGGTTAGGATTCGGGTTAGGGTTAGGGTTAAGGAATGCAGAGGGATTAGGGTACAGCTTAGGGTACGACGGTGCTTAAGGGTTAGCGTTCGTGTGAGGGCAAGGGTTAGTGTTAGTGTCCTGGTTAAGATTAGGGCACGGGTGAGGTTAAGGCTTCAGGTGAGGGTCAGGATTAGGATTCGGGTTCTGGTTAGGGTTAGGGAATGGGGAGAGATTAGGGTACAGTTAAGGGTACGACAACGATTAAGTGTTAGGGTACGTGTGAGGACACGAGTTAGTGTTGTTTTCCTGGTTAAGATTAGGGCACGGGTGAAGGTAAGGTTTCAGGTGAGGGTCAGGGATAGAATTCGGGTTAGGGTTAGGGTTAGGGAATGGGGAGATATTACGGCACAGTTTAGGGTACCACAACTCTTAAGGTTTAGCGTACGTGTGAGGTCACTAGTTAGTGTTAGTGTACTGCTTACGATTAGGGCACGGGTGAGGGTAAGGCCTCGGAAGAGGGTCACGTTAAGGGTTAGGGTTAGGGTGAGTGTTAGGGAATGGGGATTGATTAGGGTACAGGTTAGTGTACGGGAATGGCTTAGGGTTAGCGTACGTTAGAGGGCATGGATTAGTGTTGATGTACTGGTTAAAATTAGGACACGGGTGAGGGTAAAGTTTCGGGTGAGTGTCATGGTTAGGTTTCAGGTTAGGGTTAGGGTTAGGGAATGGAGAGGGATTAGGGTACAGGTTAGGGTACTGCTGCAGTTTAGTGTTAGCATACGTGTGAGGGCACGAGTTAGTCTTGGTGTCCTGGTTAAGATTAGGGCACGGGTGAGTGTAAGGCTTCGGGTGAGGGTCAGGGTTAGGATTCGGGTTAGGGTTAGGGTTCGGGAATGGAGAGGGATTAGGGTACAGGTTAGGGTACTGCTGCGGTTTAGTGTTAGCATACGTGTGAGGGCACGAGTTAGTCTTGGTGTCCTGGTTAAGATTAGGGCACGGGTGAGTGTAAGGTTTCGGGTGAGGGTCAGGGTTAGGATTCGGGTTAGGGTTAGGGTTCGGGAATGGAGAGGGATTAGGGTACAGGTTAGGGTACGACAATGCTTAAGGGTTAGCGTAAGTGTGAGGGCACGAGTTAGTGTTGGTGTACTGGTTAAGACAAAGGCACCGATGAGGGTAAGGCCTCGGAAAAGGGTCACATTCAGGGTTTCGCTTAGGGTTAGGGTTAGGGAATGGGGAGGGATTAGGGTACAGGATAGGGTACGACAATGCTTAAGGGTTAGCGTACGTTTGAGGGCATGAGTTAGTGTTTGTGTACTGGTTAAGGTTAGGGCATTGGTTAGCGTAGGGCATCGGAAGTGGGTCAGGTTTAGGGATGGGGTTAGGATTAGGGTTAAGGAATGGGGAGGGATTAGGGTAAAATTTAGGGTACGACAATGCTTAAGGTTTAGTGTACGTGTGAGGGCACGAGTTAGTGTTGGTGTCCTGGTTAAGATTAGGGCACGGATGAGGGTAAAGCTTCGGGTGAGGGTCAGGGTTAGGATTCGGTTTAGGGTTAGGGTTAAGGAATGCAGAGGGATTAGGGTACAGCTTAGGGTACGACAGTGCTTAAGGGTTAGCGTTCGTGTGAGCGCAAGGGTTAGTGTTAGTGTCCTGGTTAAGATTAGGGCACGGCTGAGGGTAAGGCTTCAGCTGAGGGTCAGGGTTAGGATTCGGGTTAGGGTTACGGTTAGGGAATGGGGAGGGATTAGGGTACAATTTTGGGTACGACAACGCTTAAGGTTTAGCGTACGTGTGAGGTCACTAGTTAGTGTTAGTGTACTGCTTACGATTAGGGCACGGGTGAGGGTAAGGCCTCGGAAGATGGTCACGTTAAGGGTTAGGGTTAGGGTTAGGGAATTGGGATTGATTAGGGTACAGGTTAGGGTACAGCAATGGCTTAGGGTTAGCGTACGTTAGAGGGCATGGGTTAGTGTTGATGTACTGGTTAAAATTAGGACACGGGTGAGGGTAAAGTTTCGGGTGAGTGTCATGGTTATGTTTCAGGTTAGGGTTAGGGTTCGGGAATGGAGAGGGATTAGGGTACAGGTTAGGGTACGACAACGATTAAGGGTTAGCGTACGTGTGAGGGCACGAGTTAGTGTTGGTGTCCTGGTTAAGATTAGGGCACGGGTGAGGGTAAGGTTTCGGGTGAGGGTCACGGATAGAATTCGGGTTAGGTTTAGGGTTAGGGAATGGGGAGATATTAGGGCACAGTTTAGGGTACCACAACGATTAAGTTTTAGCGTACGTGTGAGGTCACTAGTTAGTGTTAGTGTACTGCTTACGATTAGGGCACGGGTGAGGGTAAGGCCTCGGAAGAGGGTCACGTTAAGGTTAGGGTTATGGTTAGGGTTAGGGAATGGGGATTGATTAGGGTACAGGTTAGTGTACGGCAATGGCTTAGGGTTTAGCGTACGTTAGAAGGCATGGGTTAGTGTTGATGTACTGGTTAAAATTAGAACACGGGTGAGGGTAAAGTTTCGGGTGAGTGTCATGGTTAGGTTTCAGGTTAGGGTTAGGGTTAGGGAATGGAGAGGGATTAGGGTACAGGTTAGGGTACGACAATGCTTAAGGGTTAGCGTAAGTGTGAGGGCACGAGTTAGTGTTGGTGTACTGGTTAAGACAAAGGCACCGATGAGGGTAAGGCCTTGGAAAAGGGTCACGTTCAGGGTTTCGCTTAGGGTTAGGGTTAGGGAATGGGGAGGGATTAGGGTACAGGATAGGGTACGACAACGCTTAAGGTTTAGCGTACGTGTGAGGGCATGAGTTAGTGTTGATGTCCTGGTTAAGATTAGGGCACGGGTGAGGGTAAGGCTTCGCGTTAGTGTCAGGGTTAGTATTCGGGTTACGGTTAGGGTTAAGGAATGCAGAGGGATTAGGGTACAGCTTAGGGTACGACGGTGCTTAAGGGTTAGCGTTCGTGTGAGGGCAAGGGTTAGTGTTAGTGTCCTTGTTAAGATTAGGGCACGGGTGAGGGTAAGGCTTCAGGTGAGGGTCAGGATTAGGATTCGGGTTCTGGTTAGGGTTAGGGAATGGCTAGAGATTGGGGTACAGTTAAGGGTACGACAACGATTAAGTGTTAGGGTACGTGTGAGGACACGAGTTAGTGTTGTTGTCCTGGTTAAGATTAGGGCACGGGTGAAGGTAAGGTTTCGGGTGAGGGTCAGGGATAGAATTCGGGTTAGGGTTAGGGTTAGGGAATGGGGAGATATTACGGCACAGTTTAGGGTACCACAACGCTTAAGGTTTAGCGTATGTGTGAGGTCACTAGTTAGTGTTAGTGTACTGCTTACGATTAGGGCCCGGGTGAGGGTAAGGCCTCCGAAGAGGGTCACGTTAAGGGTTAGGGTTAGGGTGAGGGTTAGGGAATGGGGATTGATTAGGGTACAGGTTAGTGTACGGCAATGGCTTAGGGTTAGCGTACGTTAGAGGGCATGGGTTAGTGTTGATGTACTGGTTAAAATTAGGACACGGGTGAGGGTAAAGTTTCGGGTGAGTGTCATGGTTAGGTTTCAGGTTAGGGTTAGGGTTAGGGAATGGAGAGGGATTAGGGTACAGGTTAGGGTACTGCTGCGGTTTAGTGTTAGCATACGTGTGAGGGCACGAGTTAGTCTTGGTGTCCTGGTTAAGATTAGGGCACGGGTGAGTGTAAGGTTTCGGGTGAGGGTCAGGGTTAGGATTCGGGTTAGGGTTAGGGTTCGGGAATGGAGAGGGATTAGGGTACAGGTTAGGGTACGACAACGATTAAGGGTTAGCGTAAGTGTGAGGGCACGAGTTAGTGTTGGTGTACTGGTTAAGACAAAGGCACCGATGAGGGTAAGGCCTCGGAAAAGGGTTACATTCAGGGTTTCGCTTAGGGTTAGGGTTAGGGAATGGGGAGGGATTAGGGTACAGGATAGGGTACGACAATGCTTAAGGGTTAGCGTACGTTTGAGGGCATGAGTTAGTGTTTGTGTACTGGTTAAGGTTAGGGCATTGGTTAGCGTAGGGCATCGGAAGTGGGTCAGGTTTAGGGATGGGTTTAGGGTTAGAGTTAAGGAATGGGGAGGGATTAGGGTACAATTTAGGGTACGACAACGCTTAAGGTTTAGTGTACGTGTGAGGGCACGAGTTAGTGTTGGTGTCCTGGTTAAGATTAGGGCACGGATGAGGGTAAGGCTTCGGGTGAGGGTCAGGGTTAGGATTCGTGTTAGGGTTAGGGTTAAGGAATGCAGAGGGATTAGGGTACAGCTTAGGGTACGACAGTGCTTAAGGTTTAGCGTTCGTGTGAGGGCAAGGGTTAGTGTTAGTGTCCTGGTTAAGATTAGGTCACGGGTGAGGGTAAGGCTTCGGGTGAGGGTCAGGGTTAGGATTCGGGTTAGGGTTAGGGTTAGGGAATGGGGAGGGATTAGGGTACAATTTGGGGTACGACAACGCTTAAGGTTTAGCGTACGTGTGAGGTCACTAGTTAGTGTTAGTGTACTGCTTACGATTAGGGCACGGGTGAGTGTAAGGCCTCGGAAGATGGTCACGTTAAGGGTTAGGGTTAGGGTTAGGGTTAGGGAATGGGGATTGATTAGGGTACAGGTTAGGGTACAGCAATGGCTTAGGGTTAGCGTACGTTAGAGGGCATGGGTTAGTGTTGATGTACTGGTTAAAATTAGGACACGGGTGAGG
This sequence comes from Inia geoffrensis, assembly GCA_036417435.1. Lineage (NCBI taxonomy): Eukaryota > Metazoa > Chordata > Mammalia > Artiodactyla > Iniidae > Inia > Inia geoffrensis. Next base: position 92,382,420 of record CM070912.1, on the reverse strand, counting down.
GTAAAGTTTCGGGTGAGTGTCATGGTTAGGTTTCAGGTTAGGGTTAGGGTTAGGGAATGGAGAGGGATTAGGGTACAGGTTAGGGTACTGCTGCGGTTTAGTGTTAGCACACGTGTGAGGGCACGAGTTAGTCTTGGTGTCCTGGTTAAGATTAGGGCACGGGTGAGTGTAAGGCTTCGGGTGAGGGTCAGGGTTAGGATTCGGGTTAGGGTTAGGGTTCGGGAATGGGGAGATATTAGGGCACAGTTTAGGGTACCACAACGCTTAAGGTTTAGCGTACGTGTGAGGGCACGAGTTAGTGTTGGTGTCCTGGTTAAGATCAGGGCACGGGTGAGGGTAAGATTTCGGGTGAGGGTCAGGGATAGAATTCGGGTTAGGTTTAGTGTTAGGGAATGGGGAGATATTAGGGCACAGTTTAGGGTACCACAACACTTAAGGTTTAGCGTACGTGTGAGGTCACTAGTTAGTGTTAGTGTACTGCTTACGATTAGGGCACGGGTGAGGGTAAGGTCTCGGAAGAGGGTCACGTTAAGGTTAGGTTTATGGTTAGGGTTGGGGAATGGGGATTGATTAGGGTACAGGTTAGTGTACGGCAATGGCTTAGGGTTAGCGTACGTTAGAGGGCATGGGTTAGTGTTGATGTACTGGTTAAAATTAGGACACGGGTGAGGGTAAAGTTTCGGGTGAGTGTCATGGTTAGGTTTCAGGTTAGGTTTAGGGTTAGGGAATGGAGAGGGATTAGTGTACAGGTTAGGGTACGACAATGCTTAAGGGTTAGCGTAAGTGTGAGGGCACGAGTTAGTGTTGGTGTACTGGTTAAGACAAAGGCACCGATGAGGGTAAGGCCTCGGAAAAGGGTAACGTTCAGGGTTTAGCTTAGGGTTAGGGTTAGGGAATGCGGAGGGATTAGGGTACAGGATAGGGTACGACAACGCTTAAGGTTTAGCGTACGTGTGAGGGCACGAGTTAGTCTTGGTGTCCTGGTTAAGATTAGGGCACGGGTGAGGGTAAGGCTTCGGATGAGGGTCAGGTTTAGGATTCGGGTTAGGGTTAGGGTTAGGGAATGGGGATTGATTAGGGTACAGATTAGGGTACGGCAATGTCTTAGGGTTAGCGTACGTTAGAGGGCATGGGTTAGTGTTGATGTACTGGTTAAAATTAGGACACGGGTGAGGGTAAAGTTTCGGGTGAGTGTCATGGTTTGGTTTCAGGTTAGGGTTAGGGTTAGGGAATGGAGAGGGATTAAGGTACAGGTTAGGGTACCGCTGAGGTTTAGTGTTAGCGTACGTGTGAGGTCACGAGTTAGTCTTGGTGTCCTGGTTAAGATTAGGGAACGGGTGAGGGTAAGGCTTCGGGTGAGGGTCAGTGTAAGGATTCGGGTTAGGGTTAGGGTTAAGGAATGCAGATGGATTAGGGTACAGCTTAGGGTACGACAGTGCTTAAGGGTTAGCGTTCGTGTGAGGGCAAAGGTTAGTGTTAGTGTCCTGGTTAAGATTAGGGCACGGGTGAGGGTAAGGATTCAGGTGAGGGTCAGGGTTAGGATTCGGGTTAGGGTTAGAGTCAGGAAATGGGGAGGGATTAGGGTACAGTTTAGGGTACGACAACGATTAAGGGTTAGCGTACGTGTGAGGGCACGAGTTAGTGTTGGTGTCCTAGTTAAGATTAGGGCACGGGTGAGGGTAAGGTTTCGGGTGAGCGTCAGGGATAGAATTCGGGTTAGGGTTAGGGTTAGGGAATGGGGAGATATTAGGGCACAGTTTAGGGTACCACAACGCTTAAGGTTTAGCGTACGTGTGAGGTCACAAGTTAGTGTTAGTGTACTGCTTACGATTAGGGCACGGGTGAGGCTAAGGCCTCGGAAGAGGGTCACGTTAAGGGTTATGTTTAGGGTTAGGGTTAGGGAATGGGGATTGATTAGGGTACAAGTTAGGGTACGGAAATGGCTTAGGGTTAGCGTACGTTAGAGGGCATGGGTTAGTGTTGATGTACTGGTTAAAATTAGGACACGGGTGAGGGTAAAGTTTCGGGTGAGTGTCATGGTTAGGTTTCAGGTTAGGGTTAGGGTTAGGGAATAGAGAGGGATTAGGGTACAGGTAAGGGTACCGCTGCGGTTTAGTGTTAGCGTACGTGTGAGGGCACAAGTTAGTCTTGGTGTCCTGGTTAAGATTAGGGCACGGGTGAGGGTAAGGCTTCGGGTGAGGGTCAGGTTTAGGATTCGGGTTAGGGTTAGGGTTAGGGAATGCAGAGGGATTAGGGTACATGTTAGTGTACGACAATGCTTAAGTGTTAGCGTAAGTGTGAGGGCACGAGTTAGTGCTGGTGTAGTGGTTAAGACAAAGGCACCGATGAGGGTAAGGCCTCGGAAAAGGGTCACATTCAGGGTTTCGCTTAGGGTTAGGGTTAGGGAATGGGGAGGGATTAGGGTACAGGATAGGGTACGACAATGCTTAAGGGTTAGCGTACGTTTGAGGGCATGAGTTCGTGTTTGTGTACTGGTTACGTTTAGGGCATTGGTTAGGGTAGGGCATCGGAAGTGGGTCAGGTTTAGGGATGGGGTTAGCGTTAGGGTTAAGGAATGGGGAGGGATTAGGGTACAGTTTAGGGTACAACAACACTTAAGGTTTAGTGTACGTGTGAGGGCACGAGTTAGTGTTGGTGTCCTGGTTAAGATTAGGGCACGGATGAGGGTAAGGCTTCGGGTGAGGGTCAGGGTTAGGATTCGGTTTAGGCTTAGGGTTAAGGAATGCAGAGGGATTAGGGTACAGCTTAGGGTATGACAGTGCTTAAGGGTTAGCGTTCGTGTGAGGGCAAGGGTTAGTGTTAGTGTCCTGGTTAAGATTAGGGCACGGGTGAGGGTAAGGATTCAGGTGAGGGTCAGGGTTAGGATTCGGGTTAGGGTTAGGGTTAGGGAATGGGGAGGGATTAGGGTACAATTTAGGGTACGACAACGCTTAAGGTTTAGCGTACGTGTGAGGTCACTAGTTAGTGTTAGTGTACTGCTTACGATTAGGGCACGGGTGAGGGTAAGGCCTCGGAAGATGGTCACGTTAAGGGTTAGGGTTAGGGTTAGGGTTAGGGAATGGAGATTGATTAGTGTACAGGTTAGGGTACGGCAATGGCTTAGGGTTAGCGTACGTTAGAGGGCATGGGTTAGTGTAGATGTACTGGTTAAAATTAGGACACGGGTGAGGGTAAAGTTTCGGGTGAGTGTCATGGTTATGTTTCAGGTTAGGGTTAGGGTTAGGGAATGGAGAGGGATTAGGGTACAGGTTAGGGTACCGCTGCGGTTTAGTGTTAGCGTACGTGTGAGGGCACGAGTTAGTCTTGGTGTCCTGGTTAAGATTAGGGCACGGGTGAGGGTAAGGCTTCGGGTGAGGGTCAGGGTTAGGATTCGGGTTATGGTTAGGGTTAGGGAATGGAGAGGGATTAGGGTACATGTTAGTGTACGACAATGCTTAAGTGTTAGCGTAAGTGTGAGGGCACGAGTTAGTGTTGGTGTACTGGTTAATACAAGGGCACCGATGAGGGTAAGGCCTCGGAAAAGGGTCACGTTCAGGGTTTCGCTTAGGGTTAGGGTTAGGGAATGGGGAGGGATTAGGGTACAGGATAGGGTACGACAATGCTTAAGGGTTAGCGTACGTTTGAGGGCATGAGTTAGTCTTTCTGTACTGGTTGAGGTTAGGGCATTGGTTAGGGTAGGGCATCGGAAGTGGGTCAGGTTTAGGGATGGGGTTAGGGTTAGGGTTAAGGAATGGGGAGGGATTAGGGTACAATTTAGGGTACGACAACGCTTAAGGTTTAGCGTACGTGTGAGGGCACGAGTTAGTGTTGGTGTCCTCGTTAAGATTAGGGCATGGGTGAGGGTAAGGCTACGGGTGAGGGTCAGGGTTAGGATTCGTGTTAGGGTTAGGGTTAAGGAATGCAGAGGGATTAGGGTACAGCTTAGGGTACGACAGTGCTTAAGGGTAAGCGTTCGTGTGAGGGCAAGGGTTAGTGTTAGTGTCCTGGTTAAGATTAGGGCACTGGTGAGGGTAAGGCTTCAGGTGAGGGTCAGGGTTAGGATTCGGGTTAGAGTTAGGGTTAGGGAATGGGGAGGGATTAGGGTACAGTTTAGGGTACGACAACGATTAAGGGTTAGCGTACGTGTGAGGGCACGAGTTAGTGTGGGTGTCCTGGTTAAGATTAGGGCACGGGTGAGGGTAAGGTTTCGGGTGAGGGTCAGGGATAGAATTCGGGTTAGGTTTAGGGTTAGGGAATGGGGAGATATTAGGGCACAGTTTAGGGTACCACAACGCTTAACGTTTAGCGTACGTGTGAGGTCACTAGTTAGTGTTATTGTACTGCTTACGATTAGGGCACGGGTGAGGGTAAGGCCTCGGAAGTGGGTCACGTTAAGGTTAGGGTAATGGTTAGGGTTAGGGAATGGGGATTGATTAGGGTACAGGTTAGGGTACGGCAATGGCTTAGGGTTAGCGTACGTTAGAGGGCCTGGGTTAGTGTTGATGTACTGATTAAAATTAGGACACGGGTGAGGGTAAAGTTTCGGGTGAGTGTCATGGTTAGGTTTCAGGTTAGGGTTAGGGTTAGGGAATGGAGAGTGATTAGGGTGCAGGTTAGGGTACCGCTACGGTTTAGTGTTAGCGTACGTGTGAGGGCACGAGTTAGTCTTGGTGTCCTGGTTAAGATTAGGGCACGGGTGAGGGTAAGGCTTCGGGTGAGGGTCAGGGTTAGGATTCGGGTTAGGGTTAGGGTTAGGGAATGGAGAGGGATTAGGGTACATGTTAGTGTACGACAATGCTTAAGTGTTAGCGTAAGTGTGAGGGCACGAGTTAGTGTTGGTGTACTGGTTAAGACAAGGGCACCGATGAGGGTAAGGCATCGGAAAAGGGTCACGTTCAGGGTTTCGCTTAGGGTTAGGGTTAGGGAATCGGGAGGGATTAGAGTACAGGATAGGGTACGACAATGCTTAAGGGTTAGCGTACGTTTGAGGGCATGAGTTAGTCTTTGTGTACTGGTTGAGATTAGGGCATTGATAGGGTAGGGCATCGGAAGTGGGTCAGGTTTAGGGATGGGGTTAGGGTTAGGGTTAAGGAATGGGGAGGGATTAGGGTACAATTTAGGGTACGACAACGCTTAAGGTTTAGCGTACGTGTGTGGGCACGTGTTAGTGTTGGTGTCCTGGTTAAGATTAGGGCACGGGTGAGGGTAAGGCTTCGGGTGAGGTTCAGGGTTAGGATTCGTGTTAGGGTTAGGGTTAAGGAATGCAGAGGGATTAGGGTACAGCTTAGGGTACGACAGTGCTTAAGGGTTAGCGTTCGTTTGAGGGCAAGGGTTAGTGTTAGTGTCCTGGTTAAGATTAGGGCACGGGTGAGGGTAAGGCTTCAGGTGAGGGCCAGAGTTAGGATTCGGGTTAGGGTTAGGGTTAGGGAATGGGGAGGGATTAGGGTACAGCTTAGGGTACGAGGACGATTAAGGGTTAGCGTACGTGTGAGGGCACGAGTTAGTGTTGGTGTCCTGGTTAAGATTAGGGCACGGGTGAGGGTAAAGTTTCGGGTGAGGGTCAGGGATAGAATTCGTGTTAGGGTTAGGGTTAGGGTATGGGGAGATATTAGGGCACAGTTTAGGGTACCACAACGCTTATGGTTTAGCGTACGTGTGAGGTCACTAGTTAGTGTTAGTGTACTGCTTACGATTAGGGCATGGGTGAGGGTAAGGCCTCGGAAGAGGGTCACGTTAAGGGTTAGGGTTAGGGTTAGGGTTAGGGAATGGGGATTGATTAGGGTACTGGTTAGGGTACGGCAATGGCTTAGGGTTAGCGTACGTTAGAGGGCATGGGTTAGTGTTGATGTACTGGTTAAAATTAGGACACGGGTGAGGGTCAAGTTTCGGGTGAGTGTCATGGTTAGGTTTCAGGTTAAGGTTAGGGTTAGGGAATGGAGAGGGATTAGGGTACAGGTTAAGGTACCGCTGTGGTTTAGTGATAGCGTACGTGTGAGGGCACGAGTTAGTCTTGGTGTCCTGGTTAAGATTAGGGCCTGGGCGAGGGTAAGGCTTCGGGTGAGGGTCAGGTTTAGGATTCGGGTTAGGGTTAGTGTTAGGGAATGGAGAGGGATTAGGGTACATGTTAGGGTATGACAATGCTTAAGGGTTAGCGTAAGTGTGAGGGCACGAGTTAGTGTTGGTGTACTGGTTAAGATAAGGGCACCGATGTGGGTAAGGCCTCGGAAAAGGGTCACGTTCAGGGTTTCGCTTAGGGTTAGGGTTAGGGAATGGGGAGGCATTAGGGTACAGGATAGGGTACGACAATGCTTAAGGGTTAGCGTACGTTTGAGGGCATGAGTTAGTGCTTCTGTACTGGTTAAGATTAGGGCATTGGTTAGGGTAGGGCATCGGAAGTGCACCAGTTTTAGGGATGGGGTTAGGGTTAGGGTTAAGGAATGGGGAGGGATTAGGGTACAATTTAGGGTACGACAACGCTTAAGGTTTAGCGTACGTGTGAGGGCACGAGTTAGTGTTGGTGTCCTGGTTAAGATTAGGGCACGGGTGAGGGTAAGGCTTCGGGTGAGGGTCAGGGTTAGGATTCGTGTTAGGGTTAGGGTTAAGGAATGCAGAGGGATTAGGGTACAGCTTAGGGTACGACAGTGCTTAAGGGTTAGCGTTCGTGTGAGGGCAAGGGTTAGTGTTAGTGTCCTGGTTAAGATTAGGGCACGGGTGAGGGTAAGGCCTCAGGTGAGGGCCAGAGTTAGGATTCGGGTTAGGGTTAGTGTTAGGGAATGGGGAGGGATTAGGGTACAGTTTAGGGTACGACAACGATTAACGGTTAGCGTACGTGTGAGGGCACGAGTTAGTGTTGGTGTCTTGGTTAAGATTAGGGCACGGGTGAGGGTAAGGTTTCGGGTGAGGGTCAGGGATAGAATTCGTGTTAGGGTTAGGGTTAGGGAATGGGGAGATATTAGGGCACAGTTTAGGGTACCACAATGCTTAAGGTTTAGCGTACGTGTGAGGTCACTAGTTAGTGTTAGTGTACTGCTTACGATTAGGGCATGGGTGAGGATAAGGCCTCAGAAGAGGGTCACGTTAAGGGTTAGGGTTAGGGTTAGGGTTAGGGAATGGGGATTGATTAGGGTACTGGTTAGGGTACGGCAATGTCTTAGGGTTAGCGTACGTTAGAGGGCATGGGTTAGTGTTGATGTACTGGTTAAAATTAGGACACGGGTGAGGGTCAAGTTTCGGGTGAGTGTCATGGTTAGGTTTCAGGTTAGGGTTAGGGTTAGGGAATGGAGAGGGATTAGGGTACAGGTTAAGGTACCGCTATGGTTTAGTGATAGCGTACGTGTGAGGGCACGAGTTAGTCTTGGTGTCCTGGTTAAGATTAGGACACGGGCGAGGGTAAGGCTTCGGGTGAGGGTCAGGGTTAGGATTCGGGTTAGGGTTAGGGTTAGGGAATGGAGAGGGATTAGGGTACATGTTAGGGTACGACAATGCTTAAGGGTTAGCGTAAGTGTGAGGGCACGAGTTAGTGTTGGTGTACTGGTTAAGACAAGGGCACCGAAGAGCGTAAGGCCTCGGAAAAGTGTCACGTTCAGGGTTTGGCTTGGGGTGAGGGTTAGGGAATGGGGAGGCATTAGGGTACAGGATAGGGTACGACAATGCTTAAGGGTTAGCGTACGTTTGAGGAGATGTGTTAGTGCTTCTGTACTGGTTAAGATTAGGGCATTGGTTAGGGTAGGGCATCGGAAGTGCGTCAGTTTTAGGGATGGGGTTAGGGTTAGGGTTAAGGAATGGGGAGGGATTAGGGTACAATTTATGGTACGAAAACGCTTAAGGTTTAGCGTACGTGCGAGGGCACGAGTTAGTGTTGGTGTCCTGGTTAAGATTAGGGCACGGGTGAGGGTAAGGCTTCGGGTGAGGGTCAGAGTTAGGATTCGGGTTAGGGTTAGGGTTAAGGAATGCAGATGGATAGGGTACAGCTTAGGGTACGCCAGTGCTAAAGGGTTAGCGTTCGTGTGAGGGCAAAGGTTAGTGTTAGTGTCCTGGTTAAGATTAGGGCACGGGTGAGGGTAAGGCTTCAGGTGAGGGTCAGGGTTAGGATTCGGGTTAGAGTTAGGGTTAGGGAATGGGGAGGGATTAGGGTACAGTTTAGGGTACGACAGCGATTAAGGGTTAGCGTACGTGTGAGGGCACAAGTTAGTGTTGGTGTCCTGGTTAAGATTAGGGCACGGGTGAGGGTAAGGTTTCGGGTGAGGGTCAGGGATAGAATTCGGGTTAGGTTTAGGGTTAGGGAATGGGGAGATATTAGGGCACAGTTTAGGGTACCACAACGCTTAAGGTTTAGCGTACGTGTGAGGGCACGAGTTAGTGTTGGTGTCCTTGTTAAGATTAGGGCACGGGTGAGGGTAAGATTTCGGGTGAGGTTCAGGGATAGAATACGGGTTAGGTTTAGGGTTAGGGAATGGGGAGGGATTAGGGTACAGGTTAGTGTATGGCAATGGCTTAGGGTTGGCGTACGTTAGAGGGCATGGGTTAGTGTTGATGTACTGGTTAAAATTAGGACACGGGTGAGGGTAAAGTTTCGGGTGAGTGTCATGGTTAGGTTTCAGGTTAGGGTTAGGGTTACGGAATGGAGAGGGATTAGGGTACAGGTTAGGGTACCGCTGCGGTTTAGTGTTACCGTACGTTTGAGGGCACGAGTTAGTCTTGGTGTCCTGGTTAAGATTAGGGCACGGGTGAGGGTAAGGCTTCGGGTGAGGGTCAGGGTTAGGATTCGGGTTAGGGTTAAGGTTAGGGAATGGAGAGGGATTAGGGTACATGTTAGTGTACGACAATGCTTAAGTGTTAGCGTAAGTGTGAGGGCACGAGTTAGTGTTGGTGTACTGGTTAAGACAAGGGCACCGATGAGGGTAAGGCCTCGGAAAAGGGTCACGTTCAGGGTTTTGCTTAGGGTTAGTGTTAGGGAATGGGGAGGGATTAGGTTACAGGATAGGGTACGACAATGCTTAAGGGTTGGCGTAGGTTTGAGGGCATGAGTTAGTCTTTGTGTACTGGTTGAGATTAGGCCATTGGTTAGGGTAGGGCATCGGAAGTGGGTCAGGTTTAGGGATGGGGTTAGGGTTAGGGTTAAAGAAATGGGGAGGGATTAGGGTACAATTTAGGGTACGACAACGCTTAAGGATTAGCGTACGTGTGAGGGCACGAGTTAGTGTTGGTGTCCTGGTTAAGATTAGGGCACGGGTGAGGATAAGGCTTCTGGTGAGGGTCAGGGTTAGGATTCGGGTTAGGGTTAGGGTTAGGGAATGGGGAGGGATTAGGGTACAGTTTAGGGTACGACAACGATTAAGGGTTAGCGTACGTGTGAGGGCACGAGTTAGTGTTGGTGTCCTGGTTAAGATTAGGGCACGGGTGAGGGTAAGGTTTCGGGTGAGGGTCAGGGATAGAATTCGGGTTAGGGTTAGGGTTAGGGAATGGGGAGATATTAGGGCACAGTTAATGGTACCACAACGCTTAAGGTTTATCGTACGTGTGAGGTCACTAGTTAGTGTTAGTGTACTGCTTACGATTAGAGCACGGGTGAGGGTAAGGCCTTGGAAGAGGGTCACGTTAAGGGTTAGGGTTAGGGTTAGGGAATGGGGATTGATTAGGGTACAGGTTAGGGTACGGCAATGGCTTAGGATTAGCGTACGTTAGAGGGCATGGGTTAGTGTTGATGTACTGGTTAAAATTAGGACACGGGTGAGGGTCAAGTTTCGGGTGAGTGTCATGGTTAGGTTTCAGGTTAGGGTTAGGGTTAGGGAATGGAGAGGGATTAGGGTACAGGTTAGGGTACCGCTGCGGTTTAGTGTTAGCGTACGTTTGAGGGCACGAGTTAGTCTTGGTGTCCTGGTTAAGATTAGGGCACGGGTGAAGGTAAGGCTTCGGGTGAGGGTCAGGGATAGAATTCGGGTAAGGGTTAGGGTTAGGGAATGGGGAGATATTAGGGCACAGTTTAGGGTACCACAACGCTTAAGATTTAGCGTACGTGTGAGGTCACCAGTTAGTGTTAGTATACTGCTTCCTATTAGGGCACGGGTGAGGTTAAGGCCTCGGAAAAGGGTCACGTTAAGGGTTAGGGTTATGGTTAGGGTTAGGGAATGGAGATTGATTAGGGTACAGGTTAGGGTACGGCAATGGCTTAGGGTTAGCGTACGTTAGAGGGCATGGGTTAGTGTTGATGTACTGGTTAAAATTAGGACACGGGTGAGGGTGTAGTTTCGGGTGAGTGTCATGGTTAGGTTTCAGGTTAGGGTTAGGGTTAGGGAATGGAGAGGGATTAGGGTACAGGTTAGTGTACGACAATGCTTAAGTGTTAGCGTAAGTGTGAGGGCACGAGTTAGGGTTGGTGTACTGGTTAAGACAAGGGCAACGATGAGGGTAAGGCCTCGGAAAAGGGTCACGTTCAGGGTTTCGCTTAGGGTTAGGGTTAGGGAATGGGGAGGGATTAGGGTACAGGATAGGGTACGACAATGCTTCAGGGTTAGCGTACGTTTGAGGGCATGAGTTAGTGTTTGTGTACTGGTTAAGGTTAGGGCATTCGTTAGGGTAGGGCATCGGAAGTGGGTCAGGTTTAGGGATGGGGTTAGGGTTAGGGTTAAGGAATGGGGAGGGATTAGGGTACAATTTAGGGTACGACAACGCTTAAGGTTTAGCGTACGTTTGAGGGCATGAGTTAGTGTTTGTGTACTGGTTAAGGTTAGGGCATTCGTTAGGGTAGGGCATCGGAAGTGGGTCAGGTTTAGGGATGAGGTTAGGGTTAGGGTTAAGGAATGGGGAGGGATTAGGGTACAATTTAGGGTACGACAACGCTTAAGGTTTAGCGTACGTGTGAGGGCATGAGTTAGTGTTGGTGTCCTGGTTAAGATTAGGGCACGGGTGAGGGTAAGGCTTCGGGTGAGGGTCAGGGTTAGGATTCGTGTTAGGGTTAGGGTTAAGGAATGCAGAGGGATTAGGGTACAGCTTAGGGTACGACAGTGCTTAAGGGTTAGCGTTCGTGTGAGGGCAAGTGTTAGTGTTAGTGTCCTATTTAAGATTAGGGCACGGGTGAGTGTAAGGCTTCAGGTGAGGGTCAGGGTTAGGATTGGGGTTAGGGTTAGGGTTAGGGAATGGGGAGGGATTAGGGTACAGTTTAGGGTATGACAGCGATTAAGGTTTAACGTACGTGTGAGCGCACGAGTTAGTGTTGGTATACTGGTTAAGACAAGGACACCGATGAGGGTAAGGCCTCGGAAAAGGGTCACGTTCAGGGTTTCGTTTAGGGTTAGGGTTAGGGAATGGGGAGGGATTAGGGTACAGGATAGGGTACGACAATGCTTAAGGGTTAGCGTACGTTTGAGGGCATGAGTTAGTGTTTGTGTACTGGTTAAGATTAGGGCATTCGTTAGGGTAGGGCATCGGAAGTGGGTCAGGTTTAGGGATGGGGTTAGGGCTAGGGTTAAGGAATTGGGAGGGATTAGGGTACAATTTAGGGTACGACAACGCTTAAGGTTTAGCGTACGTGTGAGGGCACGAGTTAGTGTTGGTGTCCTGGTTAAGATTAGGGCACGGGTGAGGGTAAGGCTTCGGGTGAGGGTCAGGGTTAGGATTCGGGTTAGGGTTAGGGTTAGGGAATGGGGAGGGATTAGGGTACAGTTTAGGGTACGACAAGGATTAAGGGTTAGCATACGTTTGGGTGCACGAGTTAGTGTTGGTGTCCTGGTTAAGATTAGGGCACGGGTGAGGGTAAGGTTTCGGGTGACGGTCAGGGATAGAATTCGGGTTAGGGTTAGGGTTAGGGAATGGGGAGATATTTGGGCACAGTTTAGGGTACCACAACGCTTAAGGTTTAGCGTACGTGTGAGGTCACTAGTTAGTGTTAGTGTACTGCTTACGATTAGGGCACGGGTGAGGGTAAGGCCTCGGAAGAGGGTCACGTTAAGGGTTAGGGTTAGGGTTAGGGTTAGGGAATGGGGATTGATTAGGGTACAGGTTAGGGTACGGCAATGGCTTAGGGTTAGCGTACGTTAGAGGGCATGGGTTAGTGTTGATGTACTGGTTAAAATTAGGACAAGGGTGAGGGTAAAGTTTCAGGTGAGTGTCATGGTTAGGTTTCAGGTTAGGGTTAGGGTTAGGGAATGGAGAGGGATTAGGGTACAGGTTAGGGTACCGCTGCGGTTTAGTGTTAGCGTACGTGTGAGGGCACGAGTTAGTCTTGGTGTCCTGGTTAAGATTAGGGCCCGGGTGAGGGTAAGGCTTCGGGTGAGGGTCAGGGTTAGGATTCAGTTTAGGGTTAGGGTTAGGGAATGGAGAGGGATTAGGGTACTGGTTAGGGAACGACAATGCCTAAAGGTTAGCGTAAGTGTGAGGGCACAAGTTAGTGTTGGTGTACTGGTTAAGACAAGGGCACCGATGAGGGTAAGGCCTCGGAAAAGGGTCACGTTCAGGGTTTCGCTTAGGGTTAGGGTTAGGGAATGGGGAGGGATTAGGGTACAGGATAGGGCACGACAATGCTTAAGGGTTAGCGTACGTTTGAGGGCATGAGTTAGTGTTTGTGTACTGGTTAAGATTAGGGCATTGGTTAGGGTAGGGCATCGGAAGTGGGTCAGGTTTAGGGATGGGGTTAGGGTTAGGGTTAAGGAATGGGGAGGGATTAGGTTACAATTTAGGGTACGAGAACGCTTAAGGTTTAGCGTACATGTGAGGGCATGAGTTAGTGTTGGTGTCCTGGTTAAGATTAGGGCACGGGTGAGGGTAAGGCTTCGGGTGAGGGTCAGGGTTAGGATTCGTGTTAGGGTTAGGGTTAAGGAATGCAGAGGGATTAGGGTACAGCTTACGGTACGACAGTGCTTAAGGGTTAGCGTTCGTGTGAGGGCAAGGGTTAGTGTTAGTGTCCTGGTTAAGATTAGGGCACGGGTGAGGGTAAGGCTTCAGGTGAGGGTCAGGGTTAGGATTCGGGTTAGGGTTAGGGTTAGGGAATGGGGAGATATTAGGGCAAAGTTTAGGGTACCACAACGCTTAATGTTTAGCGTACGTGTGAGGTCACTAGTTAGTGTTAGTGTACTGCTTACGATTAGGGCACGGGGGAGGGTAAGGCCTCGGAAGAGGTTCACGTTAAGGGTTAGGGTTAGGGTTAGGGTTAGGGAATGGGGATGGATTAGGGTACAGGTTACGGTAAGGCAATGGCTTAGGGTTTGCGTACGTTAGAGGGCATGGGTTAGTGTTGATATATTGGTTAAAATTAGGACACGGGTGAGGGTAAAGTTTCGGGTGAGTGTCATGGTTAGGTTTCAGGTTAGGGTTAGGGTTAGGGAATGGAGAGGGATTAGGGTACACGTTAGGGTACCGCTGTGGTTTAGTGTTAGCGTACGTGTGAGGGCACGAGTTAGTCTTGATGTCCTGGTTAAGATTAGGGCACGGGTGAGGGTAAGGCTTCGGGTGAGGGTCAGGGTTTGGATTCGGGTTAGGGTTTGGGTTAGAGAATGGAGAGGGATTAGGGTACAGGTTAGGGTACGACAATGCTTAAGGGTTAGCGTAAGTGTGAGGGCACGAGTTAGTGTTGGTGTACTTGTTAAGACAAGGGCACCGATGAGGGTAAGGCCTCGGAAAAGGGTCACGTTCAGGGTTTCGCTTAGGGTTAGGGTTAGGGAAAGGGGAGGGATTAGGGTACAGGATAGGGTACGACAATGCTTAAGGGTTAGCGTACGTTTGAGGGCATGAGTTAGTGTTTGTGTACTGGTTAAGATTAGGGCATTGGTTAGGGTAGGGCATCGGAAGTGGGTCAGGTTTAGGGATGGGGTTAGGGTTAGGGTTAAGGAATGGGGAGGGATTAGGGTACAATTTAGTGTACGACAACGATTAAGGTTTAGCGTACGTGTGAGGGCAAGAGTTAGTGTTGGTGTCCTGGTTAAGATTAGGTCACGGGTGAGGGTAAGGCTTCGGGTGAGGGTCAGGGTTATTATTCGTTTTAGGGTTAGGGTTAAGGAATGCAGAGGGTTTAGGGTACAGCTTAGGGTACGACAGGGCCTAAGGGTTAGCGTTCGTGTTAGGGCTAGGGTTAGTGTTAATATCCTGGTTAAGTTTAGGGCACGGGTGAGGGTAAGACTTCAGGTGTGGGTCAGGGTTAGGATTCGGGTTAAGGTTAGGATTAGGGAATGGGGAGGGATTAGGGTACACTTTAGGGTATGACAACGATTAAGGGTGGGCGTACGTGTGAGGGCACGAGTTAGTGTTGGTGTCATGGTTAAGATTGGGGCACGGTTGAGGGTAAGGCTTCGGGTGAGGGTCAGGGTTAGGATTCGTGTTAGGGTTAGGGTTAGGGAATGGAGAGGGATTAGGGTACAGGTTAGGGTACGATAATGCTTAAGGGTTAGCGTAAGTGTGAGGGCACGAGTTAGTGTTGGTGTACTGGTTAAGACAAGGGCACCGATGAGGGTAAGGCCTCGGAAAAGGGTCACGTTCAGGGTTTCGCTTAGGGTTAGGGTTAGGGAATGGGGAGGGATTAGTGTACAGGATAGGGTACGACAATGCTTAAGGGTTAGCGTACATTTGAGGGCATGAGTTATTGCCTCTGTACTGGTTAAGATTAGGGCATTGGTTAGGGTAGGGCATCGGAAGTGGGTCAGGTTTAGGGATGGGGTTAGGGTTAGGGTTAAGGAATGGGTAGGGTTTCGGGTACAATTTAGGGTACGACAACGCTAAAGGTTTAGCGTACGTGTGAGGGCACGAGTTAGTGTTGGTGTCTTTGTTAAGATTAGGGCACGGGTGAGGGTAAGGCTTCGGGTGAGGGTCAGGGTTAGGATTCGTGTTAGGGTTAGGGTTAAGGAATGCAGAGGGATTAGGGTACAGCTTAGGGTACGACAGTGCTTAAGGGTTAGCGTTTGTGTGAGGGCAAGGGTTAGTGTTAGTGTCCTGGTTAAGATTAGGGCACGGGTGAGGGTAAGGCTTCAGGTGAGGGTCAGGGTTAGGATTCGGGTTAGTGTTAGGGTTAGGGAATGGGGAGGGATTAGGGTACAGTTTAGGGTACGACAACGATTAAGGGTGGATGTACGTGTGAGGGCACGAGTTAGTGTTGGTGTCCTGGTTAAGATTAGGGCACGGGTGAGGGTAAGGTTTCGGGTGAGGGTCAGGGATAGAATTCGGGTTAGGGTTAGGGTTAGGGAATGGGGAGATATTAGGGCACAGTTTAGGGTACCACAACGCTTAAGGTTTAGCGTACATGTGAGGTCACTAGTTAGTGTTAGTGTACTGCTTACGATTTGGGCACGGGTGAGGGTAAGGCCTCGAAAGAGGGTCACGTTACGGGTTAGGGTTAGGGTTAGGGTTAGGGAATGGGGATTGATTAGGGTACAGTTTTGGGTACGGCATTTGCTTAGGGTTAGCGTACGTTAGAGGGCATGGGTTAGTGTTGATGTACTGGTTAAAATTAGGACACGGGTGAGGGTGAAGTTTCGGGTGAGTGTCATGGTTAGGTTTCAGGTTAGGGTTAGGGTTAGGGAATGGAGAGGGATTAGGGTACAGGTTAGGGTATCACTGCGGTTTAGTGTTAGCGTACGTGTGAGGGCACGAGTTAGTCTTGGTGAACTGGTTAAGATTAGGGCACGGGTGAGGGTAAGGCTTCGGGTGAGGGTCAGGGTTAGGATTCGGGTTAGGGTTAGGGTTAGGGAATGGAGAGGGATTAGGGTACAGGTTAGGGTACGACAATGCTTAAGGGTTAGCGTAAGTGTGAGGGCACGAGTAAGTTTTGGTGTACTGGTTAAGACAAGGGCACCGATGAGAGTAAGGCCTCGGAAAAGTGTCACGTTCAGGGTTTCGCTTAGGGTTAGGGTTAGGGAATGGGGAGGGATTAGGGTACAGGATAGGGTACGACAATCCTTAAGGGTTAGCGTACGATTGAGGGCATGAGTTAGTGCTTGTGTACTGGTTAAGATTAGGGCATTGGTTAGGGTAGGTCATCGGAAGTGGGTCAGGTTTAGGGATGGGGTTAGGGTTAGGGTTAAGGAATGGGGAGGGATTAGGGTACAATTTAGGGTACGACAACGCTTAAGGTTTAGCGTACGTGTGAGAGCACAAGTTAGTGTTGGTGTCCTGGTTAAGATTAGGGCACGGGTGAGGGTAAGGCTTCGGGTGAGGGTCAGGGTTAGGATTCGTGTTAGGGTTAGGGGTAAGGAATGCAGAGGGATTAGGGTACAGCTTAGGATACGACAGTGCTTAAGGGTTAGGGTTTGTGTGAAGGCAAGGGTTAGTGTTAGTGTCCTGGTTAAGATTAGGGCACGGGTGAGGGTAAGGCTTCAGGTGAGGGTCAGTGTTAGGATTCGGGTTAGGGTTAGGGTTAGGGAATGGGGAGATATTAGGGCACAGTTTAGGGTACCACAACGCTTAAGGTTTAGCGTACGTGTGAGGTCACTAGTTAGTGTTAGTGTACTGCATACGATTAGGGCACGGGTGAGGGTAAGGTCTCGGAAGAGGGTCACGTTAAGGGTTAGGGTTAGGGTTAGGGTTAGGGAATGGGGATTGATTAGGGTACAGGTTAGGGTACGGCAATGGCTTAGGGTTAGCGTACGTTAGAGGGCATGGTTTAGTGTTGATGTACTGGTTAAAATTAGGATACGGGTGAGGGTGAAGTTTCGGGTGAGTGTCATGGTAAGGTTTCAGGTTAGGGTTAGGGTTAGGGAATGGAGAGGGATTAGGGTACAGGTTAGGGTACCACTGCGTTTTAGTGTTAGCGTACGTGTGAGGGCACGAGTTAGTCTTGGTGTCCTGGTTAAGATTAGGGCACGGTTGAGGGTAAGGCTTCGGGTGAGGGTCAGGGTTAGGATTCGGGTTAGGGTTAGGGTTAGGGAATGGAGAGGGATTAGGGTACAGGTTAGGGTACGACAATGCTTAAGGGTTAGCGTAAGTGTGAGGTCACGAGTTAGTGTTGGTGTACTGGTTAAGACAAGGGCACCAATGAGGGTAAGGCCTCGGAAAAGGGTCACGTTCAGGGTTTCGCTTAGGGTTAGGGTTAGGGAATGGGGAGGGATTAGGGTACAGGATAGGATACGACAATGCTTAAGGGTTAGCGTACGTCTGAGGGCATGAGTTAGTGCTTCTGTACTGGTTAAGATAAGGGCATTGGTTAGGGTAGGGCATTGGAAGTGGGTCAGGTTTAGAGATTGGGTTAGGGTTAGGGTTAAGGAATGGGGAGGGTTTAGGGTACAATTTAGGGTATGACAGCGCTAAAGGTTTAGTGTACGTGTGAGGGCACGAGTTAGTGTTGGTGTCCTGGTTAAGATTAGGGCACGGGTGAGGGTAAGGCTTCAGGTGAGGGTCAGGGTTAGGATTCGTGTTAGGGTTAGGGTTAAGGAATGCAGAGGGATTAGGGTACAGCTTAGGGTACGACAGTGCTTAAGGGTTAGCGTTCGTGTGAGGGCAAGGTTTAGTGTTAGTGTCCTGGTTAAGATTAGGGCACGGGTGAGGGTAAGGCTTCAGGTGAGGGTCAGGGTTAGGATTCGGGTAAGGGTTAGGGTTAGGGAATGGGGAGGAATTAGGGTACAGTTTAGGGTACGACAGCGATTAAGTGTTAGCGTTTGTTTGAGGGCAAGGGTTAGTGTTAGTGTCCTGGTTAAGATTAGGGCACAGTTGAGGGTAAGGCTTCAGGTGAGGGTCAGGGTTAGGATTCGGGTTAGGGTTAGGGTTAGGGAATGGGGAGATATTAGGGCACAGTTTAGGGTACCACAACGCTTAAGGTTTAGCGTACGTGTGAGGTTACTAGTTAGTGTTAGTGTACTGCTTACGATTAGGGCACGGGTGAGGGTAAGGCCTCGGAAGAGGGTCACGTTAAGGGTTAGGGTTAGGGTTAGGGTTAGGGAATGGGGATTGATTAGGGTACAGGTTAGGGTACGGCAATGGCTTAGGGTTAGCGTACGTTAGAGGGCATGGTTTAGTGTTGATGTACTGGTTATAATTAGGACATGGGTGAGGGTGAAGTTTCGGGTGAGTGTCATGGTTAGGTTTCAGGTTAGGGTTAGGGTTAGGGAATGGAGAGGGATTAGGGTACAGGTTAGGGTACCACTGCGGTTTAGTGTTAGCGTACGTGTGAGGGCACGAGTTAGTCTTGGTGTCCTGGTTAAGATTAGGGCACGGTTGAGGGTAAGGCTTCGGGTGAGGGTCAGGGTTAGGATTCGGGTTAGGGTTAGGGTTAGGGAATGGAGAGGGATTAGGGTACAGGTTAGGGTACGACAATGCTTAAGGGTTAGCGTAAGTGTGAGGTCACGAGTTAGTGTTGGTGTACTGGTTAAGACAAGGGCCCCAATGAGGGTAAGGCCTCGGAAAAGGGTCACGTTCAGGGTTTCGCTTAGGGTTAGGGTTAGGGAATGGGGAGGGATTAGGGTACAGGATAGGATACGACAATGCTTAAGGGTTAGCGTACGTCTGAGGGCATGAGTTAGTGCTTCTGTACTGGTTAAGATAAGGGCATTGGTTAGGGTAGGGCATCGGAAGTGGGTCAGGTTTAGAGATGGGGTTAGGGTTAGGGTTAAGGAATGGGGAGGGTTTAGGCTACAATTTAGGGTATGACAGCGCTAAAGATTTAGCGTACGTGTGAGGGCACGAGTTAGTGTTGGTGTCCTGGTTAAGATTAGGGCACGGGTGAGGGTAAGGCTTCAGGTGAGGGTCAGGGTTAGGATTCGTGTTAGGGTTAGGGTTAAGGAATGCAGAGGGATTAGGGTACAGCTTAGGGTACGACAGTGCTTAAGGGTTAGCGTTCGTGTGAGGGCAAGGTTTAGTGTTAGTGTCCTGGTTAAGATTAGGGCACGGGTGAGGGTAAGGCTTCAGGTGAGGGTCAGGGTTAGGATTCGGGTTAGGGTTAGGGTTAGGGAATGGGGAGGAATTAGGGTACAGTTTAGGGTACGACAGCGATTAAGTGTTAGCGTTTGTGTGAGGGCAAGGGTTAGTGTTAGTGTCCTGGTTAAGATTAGGGCACAGGTGAGGGTAAGGCTTCAGGTGAGGGTCAGGGTTAGGATTCGGGTTAGGGTTAGGGTTAGGGAATGGGGAGATATTAGGGCACAGTTTAGGGTACCACAACGCTTGAGGTTTAGCGTACGTGTGAGGTTACTAGTTAGTGTTAGTGTACTGCTTACGATTAGGGCACGGGTGAGGGTAAGGCCTCGGAAGAGGGTCACGTTAAGGGTTAGGGTTAGGGTTAGGGTTAGGGAATGGGGATTGATTAGGGTACAGGTTAGGGTACGGCAATGGCTTAGGGTTAGCGTACGTTAGAGGGCATGGTTTAGTGTTGATGTACTGGTTATAATTAGGACACGGGTGAGGGTGAAGTTTCGGGTGAGTGTCATGGTTAGGTTTCAGGTTAGGGTTAGGGTTAGGGAATGGAGAGGGATTAGGGTACAGGTTAGGGTACCACTGCGGTTTAGTGTTAGCGTACGTGTGAGGGCACGAGTTAGTCTTGGTGTCCTGGTTAAGATTAGGGCACGGTTGAGGGTAAGGCTTCGGGTGAGGGTCAGGGTTAGGATTCGGGTTAGGGTTAGGGTTAGGGAATGGAGAGGGATTAGGGTACAGGTTAGGGTACGACAATGCTTAAGGGTTAGCGTAAGTGTGAGGGCACGAGTTAGTGTTGGTGTACTGGTTAAGACAAGGGAACCAATGAGGGTAAGGCCTCGGAAAAGGGTCACGTTCAGGGTTTCGCTTAGGGTTAGGGTTAGGGAATGGGGAGGGATTAGGGTACAGGATAGGATACGACAATGCTTAAGGGTTAGCGTACGTTTGAGGGCATGAGTTAGTGCTTCTGTACTGGTTAAGATTAGGGCATTGGTTAGGGTAGGGCATCGGAAGTGGGTCAGGTTTAGAGATGGGGTTAGGGTTAGGGTTAAGGAATGGGGAGGGTTTAGGGTACAATTTAGGGTACGACAACGCTAAAGGTTTAGCGTACGTGTGAGGGCACGAGTTAGTGTTGGTGTCCTGGTTAAGATTAGGGCACGGGTGAGGGTAAGGCTTCGGGAGAGGGTCAGGGTTAGGATTCGTGTTAGGGTTAGGGTTAAGGAATGCAGAGGGATTAGGGTACAGCTTAGGGTACGACAGTGCTTAAGGATTAGCCTTCGTGTGAGGGCAAAGGTTAGTTTTAGTGTCCTGGTTAAGATTAGGGCACGGGTGAGGGTAAGGCTTCAGGTGAGGGTCAGGGTTAGGATTCGGGTTAGGGTTAGGGTTAAGGAATGCAGAGGGATTAGGGTACAGCTTAGGGTACGACAGTGCTTAAGGGTTAGCGTTCGTGTGAGGGCAAGGTTTAGTGTTAGTGTCCTCGTTAAGATTAGGGCACGGGTGAGGGTAAGGCTTCAGGTGAGGGTCAGGGTTAGGATTCGGGTTAGGGTTAGGGTTAGGGAATGGGGAGGAATTAGGGTACAGTTTAGGGTACGACAGCGATTAAGTGTTAGCGTTTGTGTGAGGGCAAGGGTTAGTGTTAGTGTCCTGGTTAAGATTAGGGCACAGGTGAGGGTAAGGCTTCAGGTGAGGGTCAGGGTTAGGATTCGGGTTAGGGTTAGGGTTAGGGAATGGGGAGATATTAGGGCACAGTTTAGGGTACCACAACGCTTAAGGTTTAGCGTACGTGTGAGGTTACTAGTTAGTGTTAGTGTACTGCTTACGATTAGGGCACGGGTGAGGGTAAGGCCTCGGAAGAGGGTCACGTTAAGGGTTAGGGTTAGGGTTAGGGTTAGGGAATTGGGATTGATTAGGGTACAGGTTAGGGTACGGCAATGGCTTAAGGTTAGCGTACGTTAGAGGGCATGGTTTAGTGTTGATGTACTGGTTATAATTAGGACACGGGTGAGGGTGAAGTTTCGGGTGAGTGTCATGGTTAGGTTTCAGGTTAGGGTTAGGGTTAGGGAATGGAGAGGGATTAGGGTACAGGTTAGGGTACCACTGCGGTTTAGTGTTAGCGTACGTGTGAGGGCACGAGTTAGTCTTGGTGTCCTGGTTAAGATTAGGGCACGGTTGAGGGTAAGGCTTCGGGTGAGGGTCAGGGTTAGGATTCAGGTTAGGGTTAGGGTTAGGGAATGGAGAGGGATTAGGGTACAGGTTAGGGTACGACAATGCTTAAGGGTTAGCGTAAGTGTGAGGGCACGAGTTAGTGTTGGTGTACTGGTTAAGACAAGGGAACCAATGAGGGTAAGGCCTCGGAAAAGGGTCACGTTCAGGGTTTCGCTTAGGGTTAGGGTTAGGGAATGGGGAGGGATTAGGGTACAGGATAGGATACGACAATGCTTAAGGGTTAGCGTACGTTTGAGGGCATGAGTTAGTGCTTCTGTACTGGTTAAGATTAGGGCATTGGTTAGGGTAGGGCATCGGAAGTGGGTCAGGTTTAGAGATGGGGTTAGGGTTAGGGTTAAGGAATGGGGAGGGTTTAGGGTACAATTTAGGGTACGACAACGCTAAAGGTTTAGCGTACGAGTGAGGGCACGAGTTAGTGTTGGTGTCCTGGTTAAGATTAGGGCACGGGTGAGGGTAAGGCTTCGGGAGAGGGTCAGGGTTAGGATTCGTGTTAGGGTTAGGGTTAAGGAATGAATAGGGATTAGGGTAGAGCTTAGGGTACGACAGTGCTTAAGGATTAGCCTTCGTGTGAGGGCAAAGGTTAGTGTTAGTGTCGGGTTAAGATTAGGGCACGGGTGAGGGTAAGGCTTCAGGTGAGGGTCAGGGTTAGGATTCGGGTTAGGGTTAGGGTTAGGGAATGGGGAGAGATTAGGGTACAGTTTAGGGTACGACAACGATTAAGGGTTAGCGTACGTGTGAGGGCACGAGTTAGTGGTGGTGTCCTGGTTAAGATTAGGGCACGGACGAGGGTAAGGCTTCGGGTGAGGGTCAGGGTTAGGATTCGGTTTAGGGTTAGGGTTAAGGAATGCAGAGGGATTAGGGTACAGCTTAGGGTACGACAGTGCTTAAGGGTTAGCGTTCGTGTGAGGGCAAGGGTTAGTTTTAGTGTCCTGCTTAAGATTATGGCACCGGTGAGGGTAAGGCTTCAGGTGAGGGTCAGGGTTAGGATCCGGGTTAGGGTTAGGGTTAGGGAATGGGGAGGGATTAGGGTACAGTATAGGGTACGACAACGATTAAGGGTTAGCGTACGTGTGAGGGCACGAGTTAGTGTTGGTGTCCTGGTTAAGATTAGGGCACGGGTGAAGGTAAGGTTTAGGGTGAGGGTCAGGGATAGAATTCGGGTTAGGGTTAGGGTTAGGGAATGGGAAGATATTAGGGCACAGCTTAGGGTACCACAACGCTTAAGGTTTAGCGTACGTTTCAGGTCACTAGTTAGTGTTAGTGTACTGCTTACGATTAGTGCACGGGTGAGGGTGAGGCCTCGGAAGAGTGTCACGTTAAGGGTTAGGGTTAGGGCTAGGGTTAGGGAATGGGGATTGCTTAGGGAACAGGTTAGTGTACGGCAATGGCTTAGGGTTAGCGTACGTTAGAGGGCATGGGTTAGTGTTGATGTACTGGTTAAAATTAAGACACGGGTGAGGGTAAAGTTTCGGGTGAGTGTCATGGTTAGGTTTCAGGTTAGGGTTAGGGTTAGGGAATGGAGAGGCATTAGGGTACAGGTTAGGGTACCGCTGCGGTTTAGTGTTAGCATACGTGTGAGGGCACAAGTTAGTCTTGGTGACCTGGTTAAGATTAGGGCACGGGTGAGGGTAAGGCTTCGGGTGAGGGTCAGGGTTAGGATTCGGGTTAGGGTTAGGGTTCGGGAATGGAGAGGGATTAGGGTACAGGTTAGGGTACGACAATGCTTAAGGGTTAGCGTAAGTGTGAGGGCACGAGTTAGTGTTGGTGTACTGGTTAAGACAAAGCACCGATGAGGGTAACGCCTCAGAAAAGGGTCATGTTCAGGGTTTCGCTTAGGGTTAGGGTTAGGGAATGCGGAGGGATTAGGGTACAGGATAGGGTATGACAATGCTTAAGGGTTAGCGTACGTTTGAGGGCATGAGTTAGTGATTGTGTACTGGTTAAAGTTAGGGCATTGGTTAGGGTAGAGCATCGGAAGTGGGTCAGGTTTAGGGATGGGGTTAGGGTTAGGGTTAAGGAATGGGGAGGGATTAGGGTACAATTTAGGGTACGACAACGCTTAAGGTTTAGCATACGTGTGAGGGCACGAGTTAGTGTTGGTGTCCTGGTTAAGATTAGGGCACGGGTGAGGGTAAGGTTTCGGGTGAGGGTCAGGGATAGAATTCGGGTTAGGGTTAGGGTTAGGGAATGGGGAGATATTAGGGCAGTGTTTAGGGTACCAAAACCCTTAAGGTTTAGCGTACGTGTGAGGTCACTAGTTAGTGTTAGTGTACTGCGTAGGATTAGGGCACGGGTGAGGCTAAGGCCTCGGAAGAGGGTCACGTTAAGAGTTAGGGTTAGGGTTAGGGTTAGGGAATGGGGATTGATTAGGGTACAGGTTAGGGTACGGCAATGGCTTAGGGTTAGCGTACGTTAGAGGGCATGGGTTAGTGTTGATGTACTGGTTAAAATTAGGACACGGGTGAGGGTAAAGTTTCGGGTGAGTGTCATGGTTAGGTTTCAGGTTAGGGTTAGGGTTAGGGAATGGAGAGGGATTAGGGTACAGGTTAGGGTACCGCTGCGGTTTAGTGATAGCGTACGTGTGAGGGCACGAGTTAATCTTGGTGTCCTGGTTAAGATTAGGGCACGGGTGAGGGTAAGGCTTCGGGTGAGGGTCAGTGTAAGGATTCGGGTTAGGGTTAGGGTTAAGGAATGCAGATGGATTAGGGTACAGCTTAGGGTACGACAGTGCTTAAGGGTTAGCGTTCGTGTGAGGGCAAAGGTTAGTGTTAGTGTCCTGGTTAAGATTAGGGCACGGGTGAGGGTAAGGCTTCAGGTGAGGGTCAGGGTTAGGATTCGGGTTAGGGTTAGAGTCAGGAAATGGGGAGGGATTAGGGTACAGTTTAGGGTACGACAACAATTAAGGGTTAGCGTACGTGTGAGGGCACGAGTTAGTGTTGGTGTCCTAGTTAAGATTAGGGCACGGGTGAGGGTAAGGTTTCGGGTGAGCGTCAGGGATAGAATTCGGGTTAGGGTTAGGGTTAGGGAATGGGGAGATATTAGGGCACAGTTTAGGGTACCACAACGCTTAAGGTTTAGCGTACGTGTGAGGTCACAAGTTAGTGTTGGTGTACTGCTTACGATTAGGGCACGGGTGAGGCTAAGGCCTCGGAAGAGGGTCACGTTAAGGGTTAGGTTTAGGGTTAGGGTTAGGGAATGGGGATTGATTAGGGTACAAGTTAGGGTACGGAAATGGCTTAGGGTTAGCGTACGTTAGAGGGCATGGGTTAGTGTTGATGTACTGGTTAAAATTAGGACACGGGTGAGGGTAAAGTTTCGGGTGAGTGTCATGGTTAGGTTTCAGGTTAGGGTTAGGGTTAGGGAATAGAGAGGGATTAGGGTACAGGTAAGGGTACCGCTGCGGTTTAGTGTTAGCGTACGTGTGAGGGCACAAGTTAGTCTTGGTGTCCTGGTTAAGATTAGGGCACGGGTGAGGGTAAGGCTTCGGGTGAGGGTCAGGTTTAGGATTCGGGTTAGGGTTAGGGTTAGGGAATGGAGAGGGATTAGGGTACATGTTAGTGTACGACAATGCTTAAGTGTTAGCGTAAGTGTGAGGGCACGAGTTAGTGCTGGTGTAGTGGTTAAGATAAAGGCACCGATGAGGGTAAGGCCTCGGAAAAGGGTCACATTCAGGGTTTCGCTTAGGGTTAGGGTTAGGGAATGGGGAGGGATTAGGGTACAGGATAGGGTACGACAATGCTTAAGGGTTAGCGTACGTTTGAGGGCATGAGTTAGTCTTTGTGTACTGGTTGAGATTAGGGCATTGATAGGGTAGGGCATCGGAAGTGGGTCAGGTTTAGGGATGGGGTTAGGGTTAGGGTTAAGGAATGGGGAGGGATTAGGGTACAATTTAGGGTACGACAACGCTTAAGGTTTAGCGTACGTGTGTGGGCACGTGTTAGTGTTGGTGTCCTGGTTAAGATTAGGGCACGGGTGAGGGTAAGGCTTCGGGTGAGGTTCAGGGTTAGGATTCGTGTTAGGGTTAGGGTTAAGGAATGCAGAGGGATTAGGGTACAGCTTAGGGTACGACAGTGTTTAAGGATTAGCGTTCGTTTGAGGGCAAGGGTTAGTGTTAGTGTCCTGGTTAAGATTAGGGCACGGGTGAGGGTAAGGCTTCAGGTGAGGGCCAGAGTTAGGATTCGGGTTAGGGTTAGGGTTAAGGAATGGGGAGGGATTAGGGTACAGCTTAGGGTACGAGGACGATTAAGGGTTAGCGTACGTGTGAGGGCACGAGTTAGTGTTGGTGTCCTGGTTAAGATTAGGGCACGGGTGAGGGTAAAGTTTCGGGTGAGGGTCAGGGATAGAATTCGTGTTAGGGTTAGGGTTAGGGTATGGGGAGATATTAGGGCACAGTTTAGGGTACCACAACGCTTAAGGTTTAGCGTACGTGTGAGGTCACTAGTTAGTGTTAGTGTACTGCTTACGATTAGGACATGGGTGAGGGTAAGGCCTCGGAAGAGGGTCACGTTAAGGGTTAGGGTTAGGGTTAGGGTTAGGGAATGGGGATTGATTAGGGTACTGGTTAGGGTACGGCAATGGCTTAGGGTTAGCGTACGTTAGAGGGCATGGGTTAGTGTTGATGTACTGGTTAAAATTAGGACACGGGTGAGGGTCAAGTTTCGGGTGAGTGTCATGGTTAGGTTTCAGGTTAGGGTTAGGGTTAGGGAATGGAGAGGGATTAGGGTACAGGTTAAGGTACCGCTGTGGTTTAGTGATAGCGTACGTGTGAGGGCACGAGTTAGTCTTGGTGTCCTGGTTAAGATTAGGGCCTGGGCGAGGGTAAGGCTTCGGGTGAGGGTCAGGTTTAGGATTCGGGTTAGGGTTAGGGTTAGGGAATGGAGAGGGATTAGGGTACATGTTAGGGTATGACAATGCTTAAGGGTTAGCGTAAGTGTGAGGGCACGAGTTAGTGTTGGTGTACTGGTTAAGACAAGGGCACCGATGTGGGTAAGGCCTCGGAAAAGGGTCACGTTCAGGGTTTCGCTTAGGGTTAGGGTTAGGGAATGGGGAGGCATTAGGGTACAGGATAGGGTACGACAATGCTTAAGGGTTAGCGTACGTTTGAGGGCATGAGTTAGTGCTTCTGTACTGGTTAAGATTAGGGCATTGGTTAGGGTAGGGCATCGGAAGTGCATCAGTTTTAGAGATGGGGTTAGGGTTAGGGTTAAGGAATGGGGAGGGATTAGGGTACAATTTAGGATACGACAACGCTTAAGGTTTAGCGTACGTGTGAGGGCACGAGTTAGTGTTGGTGTCCTGGTTAAGATTAGGGCACGGGTGAGGGTAAGGCTTCGGGTGAGGGTCAGGGTTAGGATTCGTGTTAGGGTTAGGGTTAAGGAATGCAGAGGGATTAGGGTACAGCTTAGGGTACGACAGTGCTTAAGGGTTAGCGTTCGTGTGAGGGCAAGGGTTAGTGTTAGTGTCCTGGTTAAGATTAGGGCACGGGTGAGGGTAAGGCCTCAGGTGAGGGCCAGAGTTAGGATTCGGGTTAGGGTTAGTGTTAGGGAATGGGGAGGGATTAGGGTACAGTTTAGGGTACGACAACGATTAACGGTTAGCGTACGTGTGAGGGCACGAGTTAGTGTTGGTGTCTTGGTTAAGATTAGGGCACGGGTGAGGGTAAGGTTTCGGGTGAGGGTCAGGGATAGAATTCGTGTTAGGGTTAGGGTTAGGGAATGGGGAGATATTAGTGCACAGTTTAGGGTACCACAACGCTTAAGGTTTAGCGTACGTGTGAGGTCACTAGTTAGTGTTAGTGTACTGCTTACGATTAGGGCATGGGTGAGGGTAAGGCCTCGGAAGAGGGTCACGTTAAGGGTTAGGGTTAGGGTTAGGGTTAGGGAATGGGGATTGATTAGGGTACTGGTTAGGGTACGGCAATGTCTTAGGGTTAGCGTACGTTAGAGGGCATGGGTTAGTGTTGATGTACTGGTTAAAATTAGGACACGGGTGAGGGTCAAGTTTCGGGTGAGTGTCATGGTTAGGTTTCAGGTTAGGGTTAGGGTTAGGGAATGGAGAGGGATTAGGGTACAGGTTAAGGTACCGCTACGGTTTAGTGATAGCGTACGTGTGAGGGCACGAGTTAGTCTTGGTGAGCTGGTTAAGATTAGGGCACGGGCGAGGGTAAGGCTTCGGGTGAGGGTCAGGGTTAGGATTCGGGTTAGGGTTAGGGTTAGGGAATGGAGAGGGATTAGGGTACATGTTAGGGTACGACAATGCTTAAGGGTTAGCGTAAGTGTGAGGGCACGAGTTAGTGTTGGTGTACTGGTTAAGACAAGGGCACCGAAGAGCGTAAGGCCTCGGAAAAGTGTCACGTTCAGGGTTTGGCTTGGGGTGAGGGTTAGGGAATGGGGAGGCATTAGGGTACAGGATAGGGTACGACAATGCTTAAGGGTTAGCGTACGTTTGAGGAGATGTGTTAGTGCTTCTGTACTGGTTAAGATTAGGGCATTGGTTAGGGTAGGGCATCGGAAGTGCGTCAGTTTTAGGGATGGGGTTAGGGTTAGGGTTAAGGAATGGGGAGGGATTAGGGTACAATTTAGGGTACGAAAACGCTTAAGGTTTAGCGTACGTGCGAGGGCACGAGTTAGTGTTGGTGTCCTGGTTAAGATTAGGGCACGGGTGAGGGTAAGGCTTCGGGTGAGGGTCAGGGTTAGGATTCGGGTTAGGGTTAGGGTTAAGGAATGCAGATGGATAGGGTACAGCTTAGGGTACGCCAGTGCTAAAGGGTTAGCGTTCGTGTGAGGGCAAAGGTTAGTGTTAGTGTCCTGGTTAAGATTAGGGCACGGGTGAGGGTAAGGCTTCAGGTGAGGGTCAGGGTTAGGATTCGGGTTAGAGTTAGGGTTAGGGAATGGGAAGGGATTAGGGTACAGTTTAGGGTACGACAGCGATTAAGGGTTAGCGTACGTGTGAGGGCACAAGTTAGTGTTTGTGTCCTGGTTAAGATTAGGGCACGGGTGAGGGTAAGGTTTCGGGTGAGGGTCAGGGATAGAATTCGGGTTAGGTTTAGGGTTAGGGAATGGGGAGATATTAGGGCACAGTTTAGGGTACCACAACGCTTAAGGTTTAGCGTACGTGTGAGGGCACGAGTTAGTGTTGGTGTCCTGGTTAAGATTAGGGCACGGGTGAGGGTAAGATTTCGGGTGAGGTTCAGGGATAGAATACGGGTTAGGTTTAGGGTTAGGGAATGGGGAGGGATTAGGGTACAGGTTAGTGTATGGCAATGGCTTAGGGTTGGCGTACGTTAGAGGGCATGGGTTAGTGTTGATGTACTGGTTAAAATTAGGACACGGGTGAGGGTAAAGTTTCGGGTGAGTGTCATGGTTAGGTTTCAGGTTAGGGTTAGGGTTACGGAATGGAGAGGGATTAGGGTACAGGTTAGGGTACCGCTGCGGTTTAGTGTTACCGTACGTTTGAGGGCACGAGTTAGTCTTGGTGTCCTGGTTAAGATTAGGGCACGGGTGAGGGTAAGGCTTCGGGTGAGAGTCAGGGTTAGGATTCGGGTTAGGGTTAAGGGTAGGGAATGGAGAGGGATTAGGGTACATGTTAGTGTACGACAATGCTTAAGTGTTAGCGTAAGTGTGAGGGCACGAGTTAGTGTTGGTGTACTGGTTAAGACAAGGGCACCGATGAGGGTAAGGCCTCGGAAAAGGGTCACGTTCAGGGTTTTGCTTAGGGTTAGTGTTAGGGAATGGGGAGGGATTAGGTTACAGGATAGGGTACGACAATGCTTAAGGGTTGGCGTAGGTTTGAGGGCATGAGTTAGTCTTTGTGTACTGGTTGAGATTAGGCCATTGGTTAGGGTAGGGCATCGGAAGTGGGTCAGGTTTAGGGATGGGGTTAGGGTTAGGGTTAAAGAAATGGGGAGGGATTAGGGTACAATTTAGGGTACGACAACGCTTAAGGATTAGCGTACGTGTGAGGGCACGAGTTAGTGTTGGTGTCCTGGTTAAGATTAGGGCACGGGTGAGGATAAGGCTTCTGGTGAGGGTCAGGGTTAGGATTCGGGTTAGGGTTAGGGTTAGGGAATGGGGAGGGATTAGGGTACAGTTTAGGGTACGACAACGATTAAGGGTTAGCGTACGTGTGAGGGCACGAGTTAGTGTTGGTGTCCTGGTTAAGATTAGGGCACGGGTGAGGGTAAGGCTTCGGGTGAGGGTCAGGGTTAGGATTCGTGTTAGGGTTAAGGAATGCAGAGGGATTAGGGTACAGCTTAGGGTACGACAGTGCTTAAGGGTTAGCGTTCGTGTGAGGGCAAGGGTTAGTGTTAGTGTCCTGGTTAAGATTAGGGCACGGGTGAGGGTAAGGCCTCAGGTGAGGGCCAGAGTTAGGATTCGGGTTAGGGTTAGTGTTAGGGAATGGGGAGGGATTAGGGTACAGTTTAGGGTACGACAACGATTAACGGTTAGCGTACGTGTGAGGGCACGAGTTAGTGTTGGTGTCTTGGTTAAGATTAGGGCACGGGTGAGGGTAAGGTTTCGGGTGAGGGTCAGGGATAGAATTCGTGTTAGGGTTAGGGTTAGGGAATGGGGAGATATTAGGGCACAGTTTAGGGTACCACAACGCTTAAGGTTTAGCGTACGTGTGAGGTCACTAGTTAGTGTTAGTGTACTGCTTACGATTAGGGCATGGGTGAGGGTAAGGCCTCGGAAGAGGGTCACGTTAAGGGTTAGGGTTAGGGTTAGGGTTAGGGAATGGGGATTGATTAGGGTACTGGTTAGGGTACGGCAATGTCTTAGGGTTAGCGTACGTTAGAGGGCATGGGTTAGTGTTGATGTACTGGTTAAAATTAGGACACGGGTGAGGGTCAAGTTTCGGGTGAGTGTCATGGTTAGGTTTCAGGTTAGGGTTAGGGTTAGGGAATGGAGAGGGATTAGGGTACAGGTTAAGGTACCGCTACGGTTTAGTGATAGCGTACGTGTGAGGGCACGAGTTAGTCTTGGTGAGCTGGTTAAGATTAGGGCACGGGCGAGGGTAAGGCTTCGGGTGAGGGTCAGGGTTAGGATTCGGGTTAGGGTTAGGGTTAGGGAATGGAGAGGGATTAGGGTACATGTTAGGGTACGACAATGCTTAAGGGTTAGCGTAAGTGTGAGGGCACGAGTTAGTGTTGGTGTACTGGTTAAGACAAGGGCACCGAAGAGCGTAAGGCCTCGGAAAAGTGTCACGTTCAGGGTTTGGCTTGGGGTGAGGGTTAGGGAATGGGGAGGCATTAGGGTACAGGATAGGGTACGACAATGCTTAAGGGTTAGCGTACGTTTGAGGAGATGTGTTAGTGCTTCTGTACTGGTTAAGATTAGGGCATTGGTTAGGGTAGGGCATCGGAAGTGCGTCAGTTTTAGGGATGGGGTTAGGGTTAGGGTTAATGAATGGGGAGGGATTAGGGTACAATTTAGGGTACGAAAACGCTTAAGGTTTAGCGTACGTGCGAGGGCACGAGTTAGTGTTGGTGTCCTGGTTAAGATTAGGGCACGGGTGAGGGTAAGGCTTCGGGTGAGGGTCAGGGTTAGGATTCGGGTTAGGGTTAGGGTTAAGGAATGCAGATGGATAGGGTACAGCTTAGGGTACGCCAGTGCTAAAGGGTTAGCGTTCGTGTGAGGGCAAAGGTTAGTGTTAGTGTCCTGGTTAAGATTAGGGCACGGGTGAGGGTAAGGCTTCAGGTGAGGGTCAGGGTTAGGATTCGGGTTAGAGTTAGGGTTAGGGAATGGGAAGGGATTAGGGTACAGTTTAGGGTACGACAGCGATTAAGGGTTAGCGTACGTGTGAGGGCACAAGTTAGTGTTGGTGTCCTGGTTAAGATTAGGGCACGGGTGAGGGTAAGGTTTCTGGTGAGGGTCAGGGATAGAATTCGGGTTAGGTTTAGGGTTAGGGAATGGGGAGATATTAGGGCACAGTTTAGGGTACCACAACGCTTAAGGTTTAGCGTACGTGTGAGGGCACGAGTTAGTGTTGGTGTCCTGGTTAAGATTAGGGCACGGGTGAGGGTAAGATTTCGGGTGAGGTTCAGGGATAGAATACGGGTTAGGTTTAGGGTTAGGGAATGGGGAGGGATTAGGGTACAGGTTAGTGTATGGCAATGGCTTAGGGTTGGCGTACGTTAGAGGGCATGGGTTAGTGTTGATGTACTGGTTAAAATTAGGACACGGGTGAGGGTAAAGTTTCGGGTGAGTGTCATGGTTATGTTTCAGGTTAGGGTTAGGGTTACGGAATGGAGAGGGATTAGGGTACAGGTTAGGGTACCGCTGCGGTTTAGTGTTACCGTACGTTTGAGGGCACGAGTTAGTCTTGGTGTCCTGGTTAAGATTAGGGCACGGGTGAGGGTAAGGCTTCGGGTGAGAGTCAGGGTTAGGATTCGGGTTAGGGTTAAGGTTAGGGAATGGAGAGGGATTAGGGTACATGTTAGTGTACGACAATGCTTAAGTGTTAGCGTAAGTGTGAGGGCACGAGTTAGTGTTGGTGTACTGGTTAAGACAAGGGCACCGATGAGGGTAAGGCCTCGGAAAAGGGTCACGTTCAGGGTTTTGCTTAGGGTTAGTGTTAGGGAATGGGGAGGGATTAGGTTACAGGATAGGGTACGACAATGCTTAAGGGTTGGCGTAGGTTTGAGGGCATGAGTTAGTCTTTGTGTACTGGTTGAGATTAGGCCATTGGTTAGGGTAGGGCATCGGAAGTGGGTCAGGTTTAGGGATGGGGTTAGGGTTAGGGTTAAAGAAATGGGGAGGGATTAGGGTACAATTTAGGGTACGACAACGCTTAAGGATTAGCGTACGTGTGAGGGCACGAGTTAGTGTTGGTGTCCTGGTTAAGATTAGGGCACGGGTGAGGATAAGGCTTCTGGTGAGGGTCAGGGTTAGGATTCGGGTTAGGGTTAGGGTTAGGGAATGGGGAGGGATTAGGGTACAGTTTAGGGTACGACAACGATTAAGGGTTAGCGTACGTGTGAGGGCACGAGTTAGTGTTGGTGTCCTGGTTAAGATTAGGGCACGGGTGAGGGTAAGGTTTCGGGTGAGGGTCAGGGATAGAATTCGGGTTAGGGTTAGGGTTAGGGAATGGGGAGATATTAGGGCACAGTTAATGGTACCACAACGCTTAAGGTTTATCGTACGTGTGAGGTCACTAGTTAGTGTTAGTGTACTGCTTACGATTAGAGCACGGGTGAGGGTAAGGCCTTGGAAGAGGGTCACGTTAAGGGTTAGGGTTAGGGTTAGGGAATGGGGATTGATTAGGGTACAGGTTAGGGTACGGCAATGGCTTAGGATTAGCGTACGTTAGAGGGCATGGGTTAGTGTTGATGTACTGGTTAAAATTAGGACACGGGTGAGGGTCAAGTTTCGGGTGAGTGTCATGGTTAGGTTTCAGGTTAGGGTTAGGGTTAGGGAATGGAGAGGGATTAGGGTACAGGTTAGGGTACCGCTGCGGTTTAGTGTTAGCGTACGTTTGAGGGCACGAGTTAGTCTTGGTGTCCTGGTTAAGATTAGGGCACGGGTGAAGGTAAGGCTTCGGGTGAGGGTCAGGGATAGAATTCGGGTAAGGGTTAGGGTTAGGGAATGGGGAGATATTAGGGCACAGTTTAGGGTACCACAACGCTTAAGATTTAGCGTACGTGTGAGGTCACCAGTTAGTGTTAGTATACTGCTTCCTATTAGGGCACGGGTGAGGGTAAGGCCTCGGAAAAGGGTCACGTTAAGGGTTAGGGTTATGGTTAGGGTTAGGGAATGGAGATTGATTAGGGTACAGGTTAGGGTACGGCAATGGCTTAGGGTTAGCGTACGTTAGAGGGCATGGGTTAGTGTTGATGTACTGGTTAAAATTAGGACACGGGTGAGGGTGTAGTTTCGGGTGAGTGTCATGGTTAGGTTTCAGGTTAGGGTTAGGGTTAGGGAATGGAGAGGGATTAGGGTACAGGTTAGGGTACCGCTGCGGTTTAGTGTTAGCATACGTGTGAGGTCACGAGTTAGTCTTGGTGTCCTGGTTAAGATTAGGGAAAGGGTAAGGGTAAGGCTTCGGGTGAGGGTCAGGGTTAGGATTCAGGTTAGGGTTAGGGTTAGGGAATGGAGATGGATTAGGGTACAGGTTAGGGTACGACAATGCTTAAGGGTTGCGTAAGTGTGAGGGCACGAGTTAGTGTTGGTGTACTGGTTAAGACAAGGGCACCGATGAGGGTAAGGCCTCGGAAAAGGGTCACGTTCAGGGTTTCGCTTAGGGTTAGGGTTAGGGAATGGGAGGGATTAGGGTACAGGATAGGGTACGACAATGCTTAAGGGTTAGCGTAAGTTTGAGGGCATGAGTTAGTCTTTGTGTACTGGTTGAGGCTAGGGCATTGTTTAGGGTAGGGCATCGGAAGTGGGTCAGGTTTAGGGATGGGGTTAGGGTTAGGGTTAAGGAATGGGGAGGGATTAGGGTACAATTTAGGGTACGACAACGCTTAAGGTTTAGCGTACGTGTGAGGGCATGAGTTAGTGTTGGTGTCCTGGTTAAGATTAGGGCACGGGTGAGGGTAAGGCTTCGGGTGAGGGTCAGGGTTAGGATTCGTGTTAGGGTTAGGGTTAAGGAATGCAGAGGGATTAGGGTACAGCTTAGGGTACGACAGTGCTTAAGGGTTAGCGTTCGTGTGAGGGCAAGGGTTAGTGTTAGTGTCCTGTTTACGATTAGGGCACGGGTGAGCGTAAGGCTTCAGGTGAGGGTCAGGGTTAGGATTGGGGTTAGGGTTAGGGTTAGGGAATGGGGAGGGATTAGGGTACAGTTTAGGGTATGACAACGATTAAGGTTTAACGTACGTGTGAGCGCACGAGTTAGTGTTGGTGTCCTGGTTAAGATTAGGGCACGGGTGAGGGTAAGGTTTCTGGTGAGGGTCAAGGATAGAATTCGGGTTAGGGTTAGGGTTAGGGAATGCGGAGATAGTAGGGCACAGTTTAGGGTATCACAACGCTTAAGGTTTAGCGTACGTGTGAGGTCACTAGTTAGTGTTAGTGTACTGCTTACGATTAGGGCACGGGTGAGGGTAAAGCCTTGGAAGAGGATCACGTTAAGGGTTAGGGTTAGGGTTAGGGTTAGGAAATGGGGATTGATTAGGGTACAGGTTAGGGTACGGCAATGGCTTAGGGTTAGCGTATGTTAGAGGGCATGGGTTAGTGTTGATGTACTGGTTAAAATTAGGACACGGGTGAGGGTAAAGTTTCGGGTGGGTGTCATGGTTAAGTTTCAGGTTAGGGTTAGGGTTAGGGAATGGAGAGGGATTAGGGTACAGGTTAGGGTACCGCTGCGGTTTAGTGTTAGCGTACGTGTGAGGGCACGAGTTAGTCTTGGTGTCCTGGTTACGATTAGGGCACGGGTGAGGGTAAGGCTTCGGGTGAGGGTCAGGGTTACGATTCAGGTTAGGGTTAGGGTTAGGGAATGGAGACGGATTAGTGTACAGGCTAGGGTACGAAAATGCTTAAGTGTTAGCGTAAGTGTGAGGGCACGAGTTAGTGTTGATGTACTGGTTAAGACAAGGGCACCGATGAGGGTATGGCCTCGGAAAAGGGTCACTTTCAGAGTTTCGCTTAGGGTTAAGGTTAGGGAATGGGGAGGGATTAGGGTACAGGATAGGGTACGACAATGCTTAAGGGTTAGCGTACGTTTGAGGGCATGAGTTAGTGTTTGTGTACTGGTTAAGATTACGGCATGGGTTAGGGTAGGGCATCGAAGTGGGTCAGGTTTAGGGATGGGGTTAGGGTTAGGGTTAAGGAATGGGGAGGGATTAGGGTACAATTTAGGGTACGACAACGCTTAAGGTTTAGCATACGTGTGAGGGCACCAGTTACTGTTGGTGTCCTGGTTAAGATTAGGGAACGGTTGAGGGTAAGGCTTCCGGTGAGGGTCAGGGATAGAATTCGTGTTAGGGTTAGGGTTAGGGAATGGGGAGATATTAGGGCACAGTTTAGGGTACCACAACGCTTAAGGTTTAGCGTACGTCTGAGGTCAGTAGTTAGAGTTAGTGTACTGCTTACGATTAGGTCACGAGTGAGGGTAAGGCCTCGGAGGAGGGTCACGTTAAGGGTTAGGTTTAGGGTTAGGGTTAGGGAATGGGGATTGATTAGGGTACAGGTTAGGGTACGGCAATGGCTTAGGGTTAGCGTATGTTAGAGGGCATGGGTTAATGTTGATGTACTGGTTAAAATTAGGACATGGGTGAGGGTAAAGTTTCGGTGAGTGTCATGGTTAGGTTTCAGGTTAGGGTTAGGGTTATGGAATGGAGAGGGATTAGGGTACAGGTTAGGGTACCCCTGCGGTTTAGTGTTAGCGTACGTGTGAGGGCACGAGTTAGTCTTGGTGTCATGGTTAAGGTTAGGGCACGGGTGAGGGTAAGGCTTCGGGTGAGGGTCAGGGTTAGGATTCGGGTTAGGGTTAGTGTTAGGGAATGGAGAGGGATTAGGGTACAGGTTAGGGTACGACAATGCTTAAGGGTGAGCGTAAGTGTGAGGGCACGAGTTAGTGTTGGTGGACTGGTTAAGACAAGGGCACCGATGAGGGGAAGGCCTCGGAAAAGGGTCACGTTCAGGGTTTCGCTTATGGTTAGGGTTAGGGAATGGGGAGGGATTAGGGTACAGGATAGGGTACGACAATGCTTAAGGGTTAGCGTACGTTTGAGGGCATGAGTTAGTCTTTGTGTACTGGTTGAGGTTAGGGCATTGTTTAGGGTAGGGCATCGGAAGTGGGTCAGGTTTAGGGATGGGGTTAGGGTTAGGGTTAAGGAATGGGGAGGGATTAGGGTACAATTTAGGGTACGACAACGCTTAAGGTTTAGCGTACGTGTGAGGGCATAAGTTAGTGTTTGTGTCCTGGTTAAGATTAGGGCACGGGTGAGGGTAAGGCTTCTGGTGAGGGTCAGGGTTAGGATTCGGGTTAGGGTTAGGGTTAAGGAATGCAGAGGGATTAGGGTACAGCTTAGGGTACGACAGTGCTTAAGGGTTAGCGTTCATGTGAGGGCAAGTGTTAGTGTTAGTGTCCTGGTTAAGATTAGGGCACTGGTGAGGGTACGGCTTCAGGTGAGGGTCAGGGTTAGGATTCGGGTTAGGGTTAGGGTTAGGGAATGGGGAGGGATTAGGGTACAGTTTAGGGTACAACAACGATTAAGGGTTAGCGTACGTGTGAGGGCAAGAGTTAGTGTTGGTGTCCTGGTTAAGATTAGGGCACGGGTGAGGGTAAGGCCTCGGAAAAGGGTCACGTTAAGGGTTAGGGTTATGGTTAGGGTTAGGGAATGGAGATTGATTAGGGTACAGGTTAGGGTACGGCAATGGCTTAGGGTTAGCGTACGTTAGAGGGCATGGGTTAGTGTTGATGTACTGGTTAAAATTAGGACACGGGTGAGGGTGTAGTTTCGGGTGAGTGTCATGGTTAGGTTTCAGGTTAGGGTTAGGGTTAGGGAATGGAGAGGGATTAGGGTACAGGTTAGGGTACCGCTGCTGTTTAGTGTTAGCATACGTGTGAGGTCACGAGTTAGTCTTGGTGTCCTGGTTAAGATTAGGGAACGGGTGAGGGTAAGGCTTCGGGTGAGGGTCAGGGTTAGGATTCAGGTTAGGGTTAGGGTTAGGGAATGGAGATGGATTAGGGTACAGGTTAGGGTACGACAATGCTTAAGGGTTGCGTAAGTGTGAGGGCACGAGTTAGTGTTGGTGTACTGGTTAAGACAAGGGCACCGATGAGGGTAAGGCCTCGGAAAAGGGTCACGTTCAGGGTTTCGCTTAGGGTTAGGGTTAGGGAATGGGGAGGGATTAGGGTACAGGATAGGGTACGACAATGCTTAAGGGTTAGCGTACGTTTGAGGGCATGAGTTAGTCTTTGTGTACTGGTTGAAGTTAGGGCATTGTTTAGGGTAGGGCATCGGAAGTGGGTCAGGTTTAGGGATGGGGTTAGGGTTAGGGTTAAGGAATGGGGAGGGATTAGGGTACAATTTAGGGTACGACAACGCTTAAGGTTTAGCGTACGTGTGAGGGCATGAGTTAGTGTTGGTGTCCTGGTTAAGATTAGGGCACGGGTGAGGGTAAGGCTTCGGGTGAGGGTCAGGGTTAGGATTCGTGTTAGGGTTAGGGTTAAGGAATGCAGAGGGATTAGGGTACAGCTTAGGGTACGACAGTGCTTAAGGGTTAGCGTTCGTGTGAGGGCAAGTGTTAGTGTTAGTGTCCTATTTAAGATTAGGGCACGGGTGAGTGTAAGGCTTCAGGTGAGGGTCAGGGTTAGGATTGGGGTTAGGGTTAGGGTTAGGGAATGGGGAGGGATTAGGGTACAGTTTAGGGTATGACAGCGATTAAGGTTTAACGTACGTGTGAGCGCACGAGTTAGTGTTGGTGTCCTGGTTAAGATTAGGGCACGGGTGAGGGTAAGGTTTCGGGTGAGGGTCAGGGATAGATTTCGTGTTAGGGTTAGGGTTAGGGAATGGGGAGATAGTAGGGCACAGTTTAGGGTATCACAACTCTTAAGGTTTAGCGTACGTGTGAGGTCACTAGTTAGTGTTAGTGTACTGCTTACGATTAGGGCACGGGTGAGGGTAAAGCCTTGGAAGAGGATCATGTTAAGGGTTAGGGTTAGGGTTAGGGTTAGGAAATGGGGATTGATTAGGGTACAGGTTAGGGTACGGCAATGGCTTAGGGTTAGCGTATGTTAGAGGGCATGGATTAGTGTTGATGTACTGGTTAAAATTAGGACACGGGTGAGGGTAAAGTTTCGGGTGGGTGTCATGGTTAAGTTTCAGGTTAGGGTTAGGGTTAGGGAATGGAGAGGGATTAGGGTACAGGTTAGGGTACCGCTGCGGTTTAGTGTTAGCGTACGTGTGAGGGCACGAGTTAGTCTTGGTGTCCTGGTTACGATTAGGGCACGGGTGAGGGTAAGGCTTCGGGTGAGGGTCAGGGTTACGATTCAGGTTAGGGTTAGGGTTAGGGAATGGAGAGGGATTAGTGTACAGGCTAGGGTACGACAATGCTTAAGTGTTAGCGTAAGTGTGAGGGCATGAGTTAGTGTTGGTGTACTGGTTAAGACAAGGGCACCGATGAGGGTATGGCCTCGGAGAAGGGTCACTTTCAGAGTTTCGCTTAGGGTTAAGGTTAGGGAATGGGGAGGGATTAGGGTACAGGATAGGGTACGACAATGCTTAAGGGTTAGCGTACGTTTGAGGGCATGAGTTAGTGTTTGTGTACTGGTTAAGATTAGGGCATAGGTTAGGGTAGGGCATCGAAGTGGGTCAGGTTTAGGGATGGGGTTAGGGTTAGGGTTAAGGAATGGGGAGGGATTAGGGTACAATTTAGGGTACGACAACGCTTAAGGTTTAGCGTACGTGTGAGGGCACCAGTTACTGTTGGTGTCCTGTGTAAGATTAGGGAACGGTTGAGGGTAAGGCTTCTTGTGAGGGTCAGGGTTAGGATTCGGGTTAGGGTTAGGGTTAAGGAATGCAGAGGGATTAGGGTACAGCTTAGGGTACGACAGTGCTTAAGGGTTAGCGTTCATGTGAGGGCAAGGGTTAGTGTTAGTGTCCTGGTTAAGATTAGGGCACTGGTGAGGGTAAGGCTTCAGGTGAGGGTCAGGGTTAGGATTCGGGTTAGGGTTAGGGTTAGGGAATGGAGAGGGATTAGTGTACAGTTTAGGGTACGACAACGATTAAGGGTTAGCGTACGTGTGAGGGCACGAGTTAGAGTTGGTGTCCTGGTTAAGATTAGGGCACGGGTGAGGGTAAGGTTTCGGGTGAGGGTCAGCGATAGAATTCGGGTTAGGGTTAGGGTTAGGGAATGGGGAGATATTAGGGCACAGTTTAGGGTACCACAACGCTTAAGGTTTATCGTACGTGTGAGGTCACTAGTTAGTGTTAGTGTACTGCTTACGATTAGAGCACGGGTGAGGGTAAGGCCTTGGAGGAGGGTCACGTTAAGGGTTAGGGTTAGGGTTAGGGAATGGGGATTGATTAGGGTACAGGTTAGGGTACGGCAATGGCTTAGGATTAGCGTACGTTAGAGGGCATGGGTTAGTGTTGATGTACTGGTTAAAATTAGGACACAGGTGAGGGTAAAGTCTCGGGTGAGTGTCATGGTTAGGTTTCAGGTTAGGGTTAGGGTTAGGGAATGGAGAGGGATTAGGGTACAGGTTAGGGTACCGCTGCGGTTTAGTGTTAGCGTACGTGTGAGGGCCCGAGTTAGTCTTGGTGTCCTGGTTAAGATTAGGGCACGGGTGAGGGTAAGGCTTCGGGTGAGGGTCAGGGTTAGGATTCGGGTTAGGGTTAGGGTTAGGGAATGGAGAGGGATTAGGGTACATGTTAGTGTACGACAATGCTTAAGTGTTAGCGTAAGTGTGAGGGCACGAGTTAGGGTTGGTGTACTGGTTAAGACAAGGGCAACGATGAGGGTAAGGCCTCGGAAAAGGGTCACATTCAGGGTTTCGCTTAGGGTTAGGGTTAGGGAATGGGGAGGGATTAGGGTACAGGATAGGGTACGACAATGCTTCAGGTTTAGCGTACGTTTGAGGGCATGAGTTAGTGTTTGTGTACTGGTTAAGGTTAGGGCATTCGTTAGGGTAGGGCATCGGAAGTGTGTCAGGTTTAGGGATGGGGTTAAGGTTAGGGTTAAGGAATGGGGAGGGATTAGGGTACAATTTAGGGTACGAGAACGCTTAAGGTTTAGCTTACGTGTGAGGGCACGAGTTAGTGTTGGTGTCCTGGTTAAGATTAGGGCAAGGGTGAGGGTAAGGCTTCGGGTGAGGGTCAGGGTTAGGATTCGTGTTAGGGTTAGGATTAAGGAATGCAGAGGGATTAGGGTACAGCTTAGGGTACGACAGTGCTTAAGGGTTAGCGTTCGTGTGAAGGCAAGGGTTAGTGTTACTGTCCTGGTTAAGATTAGGGCGCGGGTG
The DNA here is from genome assembly GCA_036417435.1 of Inia geoffrensis. NCBI lineage: Eukaryota > Metazoa > Chordata > Mammalia > Artiodactyla > Iniidae > Inia > Inia geoffrensis. Next base: position 92,342,475 of record CM070912.1, on the reverse strand, counting down.
AGGGTAAGGCTTCAGGTGAGGGTCAGGGTTAGGATTCGGGTTAGGGTTAGGGTTAGGGAATGGGGAGGGATTAGGGTACAGTTTAGGGTACAACAACGATTAAGGGTTAGCGTACGTGTGAGGGCAAGAGTTATTGTTGGTGTCCTGGTTAAGATTAGGGCACGGGTGAGGGTAAGGTTTCGGGTTAGGGTCAGGGATAGAATTCGGGTAAGGGTTAGGGTTAGGGAATGGGGAGATATTAGGGCACAGTTTAGGGTACCACAACGCTTAAGGTTTAGCGTACGTGTGAGGTCACCAGTTAGTGTTAGTATAGTGCTTCCTATTAGGGCACAGGTGAGGGTAAGGCCTCGGAAAAGGGTCACGTTAAGGGTTAGGGTTAGGGTTAGGGTTAGGGAATGGAGATTGATTAGGGTACAGGTTAGGGTACGGCAATGGCTTAGGGTTAGCGTACGTTAGAGGGCATGGGTTAGTGTTGATGTACTGGTTAAAATTAGGACACGGGTGAGGGTGTAGTTTCGGGTGAGTGTCATGGTTAGGTTTCAGGTTAGGGTTAGGGTTAGGGAATGGAGAGGGATTAGGGTACAGGTTAGGGTACCGCTGCGGTTTAGTGTTAGCATACCTGTGAGGTCACGAGTTAGTCTTGGTGTCCTGGTTAAGATTAGGGAACGGGTGAGGGTAAGGCTTCGGGTGAGGGTCAGGGTTAGGATTCAGGTTAGGGTTAGGGTTAGGGAATGGAGATGGATTAGGGTACAGGTTAGGGTACGACAATGCTTAAGGGTTGCGTAAGTGTGAGGGCACGAGTTAGTGTTGGTGTACTGGTTAAGACAAGGGCACCGATGAGGGTAAGGCCTCGGAAAAGGGTCACGTTCAGGGTTTCGCTTAGGGTTAGGGTTAGGGAATGGGGAGGGATTAGGGTACAGGATAGGGTACGACAATGCTTAAGGGTTAGCGTACGTTTGAGGGCATGAGTTAGTCTTTGTGTACTGGTTGAGGTTAGGGCATTGTTTAGGGTAGGGCATCGGAAGTGGGTCAGGTTTAGGGATGGGGTTAGGGTTAGGGTTAAGGAATGGGGAGGGATTAGGGTACAATTTAGGGTACGACAACGCTTAAGGTTTAGCGTACGTGTGAGGGCACCAGTTACTGTTGGTGTCCTGGTTAAGATTAGGGAACGGTTGAGGGTAAGGCTTCGGGTGAGGGTCAGGGTTAGGATTCGTGTTAGGGTTAAGGTTAAGGAATGCAGAGGGATTAGGGTACAGCTTAGGGTACGACAGTGCTTACGGGTTAGCGTTCGTGTGAGGGCAAGGGTTAGTGTTAGTGTCCTGGTTAAGATTAGGGCACGGGGTGAGGGTAAGGCTTCAGGTGAGGGTCAGGATTAGGATTCGGGTTAGGGTTAGGGAATGGGGAGGGATTAGGGTACAGTTTAGGGTACGACAACGATTAAGGATTAGCGTACGTGTGAGGTCACGAGTTAGTGTTGGTGTCCTGGTTAAGATTAGGGCACGGGTGAGGGTAAGGTTTCGGGTGAGGGTCAGGGATAGAATTCGTGTTAGGGTTAGGGTTAGGGAATGGGGAGATATTAGGGCACAGTTTAGGGTACCACAACGCTTAAGGTTTAGCGTACGTCTGAGGTCAGTAGTTAGAGTTAGTATACTGCTTACGATTAGGTCACGAGTGAGGGTAAGGCCTCGGAGGAGGGTCACGTTAAGGGTTAGGGTTAGGGTTAGGGAATGGGGATTGATTAGGGTACAGGTTAGGGTACGGCAATGGCTTAGGGTTAGCGTATGTTAGAGGGCATGGGTTAGTGTTGATGTACTGGTTAAAATTAGGACATGGGTGAGGGTAAAGTTTTGGGTGAGTGTCATGCTTAGGTTTCAGGTTAGGGTTAGGGTTAGGGAATGGAGAGGGATTAGGGTACAGGTTAGGGTACCGCTGGGGTTTAGTGTTAGCATACGTGTGAGGGCACGAGTTAGTCTTGGTGTCATGGTTAAGATTAGGGCACGGGTGAGGGTAAGGCTTCGGGTGAGGGTCAGGGTTAGGATTCGGGTTAGGGTTAGTGTTAGGGAATGGAGAGGGATTAGGGTACAGGTTAGGGTACGACAATGCTTAAGGGTTAGCGTAAGTCTGAGGGCACGAGTTAGTGTTGGTGGACTGGTTAAGACAAGGGCACCGATGAGGGTAAGGCCTCGGAAAAGGGTCACGTTCAGGGTTTCGCTTATGGTTAGGGTTAGGGAATGGGGAGGGATTAGGGTACAGGATAGGGTACGACAATGCTTAAGGGTTAGCGTACGTTTGAGGGCATGAGTTAGTGTTTGTGTACTGGTTAAGATTAGGGCACTGGTTAGGGTACGGCATCGGAAGTGGGTCAGGTTTAGGGATGGGGTTAGGGTTAGGGTTAAGGAATGCAGAGGGATTAGGGTACAGCTTAGGATACGACAGCCCTTAAGGGTTAGCGTTTGTGTGAGGGCAAGGGTTAGTGTTAGTGTGCTGGTTAAGATTAGGGCACGTGTGAGGGTAAGGCTTCAGGTGAGGGTCAGGGTTAGGATTCGGGTTAGGGTTAGGGTTAGGGAATGGGGAGATATTAGGGCACAGTTTAGGGTACCACAACGCTTAAGGTTTAGCGTACGTGTGAGGTCACTAGTTAGTGTTAGTGTACTGCTTACGATTAGGGCACGGGTGAGGGTAAGGCCTCGGAAGAGGGTCACGTTAAGGGTTAGGGTTAGGGTTAGGGTTAGGGAATGGGGATTGATTAGGGTACAGGTTAGGGTACGGCAATGGCTTAGGGTTAGCGTACGTTAGAGGGCATGGTTTAGTGTTGATGTAGTGGTTAAAATTAGGACACGGGTGAGGGTGAAGTTTCGGGTGAGTGTCATGGTTAGGTTTCAGGTTAGGGTTAGGGTTAGGGAATGGAGAGGAATTAGGGTACAGGTTAGGGTACCACTGCAGTTTTGTGTTAGCGTACGTGTGAGGGCACGAGTTAGTCTTGGTGTCCTGGTTAAGATTAGGGCACGGGTGAGGGTAAGGCTTCGGGTGAGGGTCAGGGTTAGGATTCGGGTTAGGGTTAGGGTTAGGGAATGGAGAGGGATTAGGGTACAGGTTAGGGTACGACAATGCTTAAGGGTTAGCGTAAGTGTGAGGGCACGAATTAGTGTTGGTGTACTGGTTAAGACAAGGGCACCGATGAGGGTAAGGCCTCGGAAAAGGGTCACGTTCAGGGTTTCGCTTAGGGTTAGGGTTAGGGAATGGGGAGGGATTAGGGTACAGGATAGGGTACGACAATGCTTAAGTGTTAGCGTACGTTTGAGGGCATGAGTTAGTGCTTGTGTACTGGTTAAGATTAGGGCATTGGTTAGGGTAGGGCATCGGAAGTGGGTCAGGTTTAGGGATTGGGTTAGGGTTAGGGTTAAGGAATGTGGAGGGATTAGGGTACAATTTAGGGTACGAGAACGCTTAAGGTTTAGCGTACGTGTGAGGGCACGAGTTAGTGTTGGTGTCCTGGTTAAGATTAGGGCACGGGTGTGGGTAAGGCTTCGGGTGAGGGTCAGGGTTAGGATTCGTGTTAGGGTTAGGGTTAAGGAATGCAGAGGGATTAGGGTACAGCTTAGGATACGACAGTGCTTAAGGGTTAGCGTTTGTGTGAGGGCAAGGGTTAGTGTTAGTGTCCTGGTTAAGATTAGGGCACGGGTGAGGGTAAGGCTTCAGGTGAGGGTCAGGGTTAGGATTCGGGTTACGGTTAGGGTTAGGGAATGGGGAGGGATTAGGGTACAGTTTAGGGTACGACAACGATTAAGTGTTAGCGTTTGTGTGAGGGCAAGGGTTAGTGTTAGTGTGCTGGTTAAGATTAGGGCACGGGTGAGGGTAAGGCTTCAGGTGAGGGTCAGGGTTAGGATTCGGGTTAGGGTTAGGGTTAGGGAATGGGGAGATATTAGGGCACAGTTTAGGGTACCACAACGCTTAAGGTTTAGCGTACGTGTGAGGTCACTAGTTAGTGTTGGTGTACTGCTTACGATTAGGGCACGGGTGAGGGTAAGGCCTCGGAAGAGGGTCACGTTAAGGGTTAGGGTTAGGGTTAGGGTTAGGGAATGGGGATTGATTAGGGTACAGGTTATGGTACGGCAATGGCTTAGGGTTAGCGTACGTTAGAGGGCATGGTTTAGTGTTGATGTAGTGGTTAAAATTAGGTCACGGGTGAGGGTGAAGTTTCGGGTGAGTGTCATGGTTAGGTTTCAGGTTAGGGTTAGGGTTAGGGAATGGAGAGGGATTAGGGTACAGGTTAGGGTACCACTGCAGTTTTGTGTTAGCGTACGTGTGAGGGCACGAGTTAGTCTTGGTGTCCTGGTTAAGATTAGGGCACGGGTGAGGGTAAGGCTTCGGGTGAGGGTCAGGGTTAGGATTCGGGTTAGGGTTAGGGTTAGGGAATGGAGAGGGATTAGGGTACAGGTTAGGGTACGACAATGCTTAAGGGTTAACGTAAGTGTGAGGGCACGAATTAGTGTTGGTGTACTGGTTAAGACAAGGGCACCGATGAGGGTAAGGCCTCGGAAAAGGGTCACGTTCAGGGTTTCGCTTAGGGTTAGGGTTAGGGAATGGGGAGGGATTAGGGTACAGGATAGGGTACGACAATGCTTAAGGGTTAGCGTACGTTTGAGGGCATGAGTTAGTGCTTGTGTACTGGTTAAGATTAGGGCACTGGTTAGGGTACGGCATCGGAAGTGGGTCAGGTTTAGGGATTGGGTTAGGGTTAGGGTTAAGGAATGCAGAGGGATTAGGGTACAGCTTAGGATACGACAGCACTTAAGGGTTAGCGTTTGTGTGAGGGCAAGGGTTAGTGTTAGTTTCCTGGTTAAGATTAGGGCACGGGTGAGGGTAAGTCTTCAGGTGAGGGTCAGGGTTAGGATTCGGGTTAGGGTTAGGGTTAGGGAATGGGGAGGGATTAGGGTACAGTTTAGGGTACGACAACGATTAAGTGTTAGCGTATGTGTGAGGGCAAGGGTTAGTGTTAGCATCCTGGTTAAGATTAGGGCACGGGTGAGGGTAAGGCTTCAGGTGAGGGTCAGGGTTAGGATTCGGGTTAGGGTAAGGGTTAGGGAATGGGAAGATATTAGGGCACAGTTTAGGGTACCACAACGCTTAAGGTTTAGCGTACATGTGAGGTCACTAGTTAGTGTTAGTGTGCTGCTTACGATTAGGGCACGGGTGAGGGTTAGGTCTCGGAAGAGGGTAACATTAAGGGTTAGGGTTAGGGTTAGGGTTAGGGAATGGGGATTGATTAGGGTACAGGTTAGGGTACGGCAATGGCTTAGGGTTAGCGTACGTTAGAGGGCATGGTTTAGTGTTGATGTACTGGTTAAAATTAGGACACGGGTGAGGGTGAAGTTTCGGGTGAGTGTCATGGTTAGGTTTCAGGTTAGGGTTAGGGTTAGGGAATGGACAGGGATTAGGGTACAGGTTAGGGTACCGCTGCGGTTTAGTGTTAGCGTATGTGTGAGAGCACGAGTTAGTCTTGGTGTCCTGGTTAAGATTAGGGCACGGTTGAGGGTAAGGCTTCGGCTGAGGGTCAGGGTTAGGATTCGGGTTAGGGTTAGGGTTAGGGAATGGAGAGGGATTAGGGTACAGGTTAGAGTACGACAATGCTTAAGGGTTAGCGTAAGTGTGAGGGCACGAGTTAGTGTTGGTGTACTGGTTAAGACAAGGGCACCGATGAGGGTAAGGCCTTGGAAAAGGGTCACGTTCAGGGTTTCGATTAGGGTTAGGGTTAGGGAATGGGGAGGGATTAGGGTACAGGATAGGGTACGACAATGCTTAAGGGTTAGCGTACGTTTGAGGGCATGAGTTAGTGCTTCTGTACTGGTTAAGATTAGGGCATTGGTTAGGGTAGGGCATCGGAAGTGGGTCAGGTATAGGAATGGGGTTAGGGTTAGGGTTAAGGAATGGGGATTGATTAGGGTACAATTTAGGGTACGACAACGCTTAAGGTTTAGCGTACGTGTGCGAGCACGAGTTAGTGTTGGTGTCCTGGTTAAGATTAGGGCACGGGTGAGGGTAAGGCTTCGGGTGAGGGTCAGGGTTAGGATTCGTGTTAGGGTTAGGGTTAAGGAATGCAGAGGGATTAGGGTATAGCTTAGGATACGACAGTGCTTAAGGGTTATCGTTTGTGTGAGGGCAAGGGTTAGTGTTAATGTCCTGGTTAAGATTAGGGCACGGGTGAGGGTAAGGCTTCAGGTGAGGGTCAGGGTTAGGATTCGGGTTACGGTTAGGGTTAGGGAATGGGGAGGGATTAGGGTACAGTTTAGGGTACGACAACGATTAAGTGTTAGCGTTTGTGTGAGGGCAAGGGTTAGTGTTAGTGTGCTGGTTAAGATTAGGGCACGGGTGAGGGTAAGGCTTCAGGTGAGGGTCAGGGTTAGGATTCGGGTTAGGGTTAGGGTTAGGGAATGGGGGGATATTAGGGCACAGTTTAGGGTACCACAACGCTTAAGGTTTAGCGTACGTGTGAGGTCACTAGTTAGTTTTGGTGTACTGCTTACGATTAGGGCACGGGTGAGGGTAAGGCCTCGGAAGAGGGTCACGTTAAGGGTTAGGGTTAGGGTTAGGGTTAGGGAATGGGGATTGATTAGGGTACAGGTTATGGTACGGCAATGGCTTAGGGTTAGCGTACGTTAGAGGGCATGGTTTAGTGTTGATGTAGTGGTTAAAATTAGGTCACGGGTGAGGGTGAAGTTTCGGGTGAGTGTCATGGTTAGGTTTCAGGTTAGGGTTAGGGTTAGGGAATGGAGAGGGATTAGGGTACAGGTTAGGGTACCACTGCAGTTTTGTGTTAGCGTACGTGTGAGGGCACGAGTTAGTCTTGGTGTCCTGGTTAAGATTAGGGCACGGGTGAGGGTAAGGCTTCGGGTGAGGGTCAGGGTTAGGATTCGGGTTAGGGTTAGGGTTAGGGAATGGAGACGGATTAGGGTACAGGTTAGGGTACGACAATGCTTAAGGGTTAACGTAAGTGTGAGGGCACGAATTAGTGTTGGTGTACTGGTTAAGACAAGGGCACCGATGAGGGTAAGGCCTCGGAAAAGGGTCACGTTCAGGGTTTCGCTTAGGGTTAGGGTTAGGGAATGGGGAGGGATTAGGGTACAGTTTAGGGTACGACAACGATTAAGGGTGGACGTACGTGTGAGGGCACGAGTTAGTGTTGGTGTCCTGGTTAAGATTAGGGCACGGGTGAGGGTAAGGCTTCAGGTGAGGGTCAGGGTTAGGATTCGGGTTAGGGTTAGGGTTAGGGAATGGGGAGATATTAGGGCACAGTTTAGGGTACCACAACGCTTAAGGTTTAGCGTACGTGTGAGGCCACTAGTTAGTGTTAGTGTGCTGCTTACGATTAGGGCACGGGTGAGGGTAAGGCCTCGGAAGAGGGTCACGTTAAGGGTTAGGGTTAGGGAATGGGGATTGATTAGGGTACAGGTTAGGGTACGGCAATGGCTTAGGGTTAGCGTACGTTAGAGGGCATGGTTTAGTGTTGATGTACTGGTTAAAATTAGGACACGGGTGAGGGTGAAGTTTCGGGTGAGTGTCATCGTTAGGTTTCAGGTTAGGGTTAGGGTTAGGGAATGGAGAGGGATTAGGGTACAGGTTAGGGTACCACTGTGGTTTAGTGTTAGCGTACGTGTGAGGGCACGAGTTAGTCTTGGTGTCCTGGTTAAGATTAGGGCACGGGTGAGGGTAAGGCTTCGGGTGAGGGTCAGGGTTAGGATTCGGGTTAGGGTTAGGGTTAGGGAATGGAGAGGGATTAGGGTACAGGTTAGGGCACGACAATGCTTAAGGGTTAGCGTAAGTGTGAGGGCACGAGTTAGTTTTGGTGTACTGGTTAAGACAAGGGCACCGATGAGGGTAAGGCCTCGGAAAAGGTTCACGTTCAGGGTTTCGCTTAGGGTTAGGGTTAGGGAATGGGGAGGGATTAGGGTACAGGATAGGGTACGACAATGCTTAAGGGTTAGCGTACATTTGAGGGCATGAGTTAGTGCTTGTGTACTGGTTAAGATTAGGGCATTGGTTAGGGTAGGGCATCGGAAGTGGGTCAGGTTTACGGTGTGGGGTTAGGGTTAGGGTTAAGGAATGGGGAGGGATTAGGGTACAATTTAGGGTACGACAACGCTTAAGGTTTAGCGTACGTGTGAGAGCACGAGTTAGTGTTGGTGTCCTGGTTAAGATTAGGGCACGGGTGAGGGTAAGGCTTTGGGTGAGGGTCAGGGTTAGGATTCGTGTTAAGGTTAGGGTTAAGGAATGCAGATGGATTAGGGTACAGCATAGGATACGACAGTGCTTAAGGGTTAGCGTTTGTGTGAGGGCAAGGGTTAGTGTTAGTGTCCTGGTTAAGATTAGTACACGGGTGAGGGTAAGGCTTCAGGTGAGGGTAAGGGTTAGGATTCGGGTTAGGGTTAGGGTTAGGGAATGGGGAGGGATTAGGGTACAGTTTACGGTACAACAACGATTAAGGGTTAGCATACGTGTGAGGGCACGTGTTAGTGTTGGTGTCCTGGTTAAGATTAGGGCACGGGTGAGGGTAAGGTATCGGGTGAGGGTCAGGGATAGAATTCGGGTTAGGGTTAGGGTTAGGGAATGGGGAGATATTAGGGCACAGTTTAGGGTACCACAACGCTTAAGATTTAGCGTACGTGTGAGGTCACTAGTTAGTGTTAGTGTACTGCTTACGATTAGGGCACGGGTGAGGGTAAGGCCTCGGAAGAGGGTCACGTTAAGGGTTAGGGTTAGGGTTAGGGTTAGGGAATGGGGATTGATTAGGGTACAGGTTAGGGTATGGCAATGGCTTAGGGTTAGCGTACGTTAGAGGGCATGGTTTAGTGTTGATGTACTGGTTAAAATTAGGACACGGGTGAGGGTGATGTTTCGGGTGAGTGTCATCGTTAGGTTTCAGGTTAGGGTTAGGGTTAGGGAATGGAGAGGGATTAGGGTACAGGTTAGGGTATCACTGTGGTTTAGTGTTAGCGTACGTGTGAGGGCACGAGTTAGTCTTGGTGTCCTGGTTAAGATTAAGGCACGGGTGAGGGTAAGGCTTCGGGTGAGGGTCAGGGTTAGGATTCGGGTTAGGGTTAGGGTTAGGGAATGGAGAGGGATTAGGGTACAGGTTAGGGCACGACAATGCTTAAGGGTTAGCGTAAGTGTGAGGGCACGAGTTAGTTTTGGTATACTGGTTAAGACAAGGGCACCGATGTGGGTAAGGCCTCGGAAAAGGGTCACGTTCAGGGTTTCGCTTAGGGTTAGGGTTAGGGAATGGGGAGGGATTAGGGTACAGGATAGGGTACGACAATGCTTAAGGGTTAGCGTACATTTGAGGGCATGAGTTAGTGCTTGTGTACTGGTTAAGATTAGGGCATTGGTTAGGGTAGGGCATCGGAAGTGGGTCAGGTTTAGGGATTGGGTTAGGGTTAGGGTTAAGGAATGGGGAGAGATTAGGGTACAATTTAGGGTACGACAACGCTTAAGGTTTAGCGTACGTGTGAGAGCACGAGTTAGTGTTGGTGTCCTGGTTAAGATAAGGGCACGGGTGAGGGTAAGGCTTCGGGTGAGGGTCAGGGTTAGGATTCGTGTTAAGGTTAGGGTTAAGGAATGCAGAGGGATTAGGGTACAGCTTAGGATACGACAGTGCTTAAGGGTTAGCGTTTGTGTGAGGGCAAGGGTTAGTGTTAGTGTCCTGGTTAAGATTAGGGCACGGGTGAGGGTAAGGCTTCAGGTGAGGGTCAGGGTTAGGATTCGGGTTAGGGTTAGGGTTAGGGAATGGGGAGGGATTAGGGTACAGTTTAGGGTACGACAACGATTAAGTGTTAGCGTTTGTGTGAGGGCAAGGGTTAGTGTTAGTGTCCTGGTTAAGATTAGGGCATGGGTGAGGGTAAGGCTTCAGGTGAGGGTCAGGGTTAGGATTCGGGTTAGGGTTAGGGTTAGCGAATGGGGAGATATTAGGGCAAAGTTTAGGGTACCACAACGCTAAAGGTTTAGCGTGCGTGTGAGGTCACTAGTTAGTGTTAGTGTACTGCTTACGATTAGGGCACGGGGGAGGGTAAGGCCTCGGAAGAGGTTCACGTTAAGGGTTAGGGTTAGGGTTAGGGTTAGGGAATGGGGATTGATTAGGGTACAGGTTAGGGTACGGCAGTGGCTTAGGGTTAGCGTACGTTAGAGGGCATGGGTTAGTGTTGATGTACTGGTTAAAATTAGGACACGGGTGAGGGTAAAGTTTCGGGTGAGTGTCATGGTTAGGTTTCAGGTTAGGGTTAGGGTTAGGGAATGGAGAGGGATTAGGGTACAGGTTAGGGTACCGCTGCGGTTTAGTGTTAGCGTACGGGAGAGGGCACGAGTTAGTCTTGGTGTCCTTGTTAAGATTAGGGTACGGGTGAGGGTAAGGCTTCGGGTGAGGGTCAGGGTTAGGATTCGGGTTAGGGTTAGGGTTAGGGAATGGAGAGGAATTAGGATACAGGTTAGGGTACGACAATGCTTAAGGGTTAGCGTAAGTGTGAGGGCACGAGTTAGTGTTGCTGTACTGGATAAGACAAGGGCACCGATGAGGGTAAGGCCTCGGAAAAGGGTCACGTTCAGGGTTTCGCTTAGGGTTAGGGTTAGGGAATGGGGAGGGATTAGGGTACAGGATAGGGTACGACAATGCTTAAGGGTTAGCGTACATTTGAGGGCATGAGTTAGTGCTTGTGTACTGGTTAAGATAAGGGCATTGCTTAGGGTAGGGCATCGGAAGTGGGTCAGGTTTAGGGATGGGGTTAGGGTTAGGGTTAAGGAATGGGGAGGGATTAGGGTACAATTTAGGGTACGACAACGCTTAAGGTTTAGCGTACGTGTGAGAGCACGAGTTAGTGTTGGTGTCCTGGTTAAGATTAGGGCACGGTGAGGGTAAGGCTTTGGGTGAGGGTCAGGGTTAGGATTCGTGTTAAGTTTAGGGTTAAGGAATGCAGAGGGATTAGGGTACAGCTTAGGATACGACAGTGCTTAAGGGTTAGCGTTTGTGTGAGGGCAAGGGTTAGTGTTAGTGTCCTGGTTAAGATTAGGGCACGGGTGAGGGTAAGGCTTCAGGTGAGGGTCAGGGTTAGGATTCGGGTTAGGGTTAGGGTTAGGGAATGGGGAGGGATTAGGGTACAGTTTAGGGTACGACAACGATTAAGTGTTAGTGTTTGTGTCAGGGCAAGGGTTAGTGTTAGTGTCCTGGTTAAGATTAGGGCACTGGTGAGGGTAAGGCTTCAGGTGAGGGTCAGGGTTAGGATTCGGGTTAGGGTTAGGGTTAGGGAATGGGGAGATATTAGGGCACCGTTTAGGGTACCACAACGCTTAAGTTGTAGCGTACGTGTGAGGTCACAAGTTAGTGTTAGTGTACTGCTTACGATTAGGGCACGGGTGAGGGTAAGGTTTCGGGTGAGGGTCAGGGATAGAATTCGGGTTAGGGTTAGGGTTAGGGAATGCAGAGGGATTAGGGTACAGCTTACGGTACGACAGTGCTTAAGGGTTAGCGTTCGTGTGAGGGCAAGGGTTAGTGTTAGTGTCCTGGTTAAGATTAGGGCACGGGTGAGGGTAAAGTTTCGGGTGAGTGTCATGGTTAGGTTTCAGGTTAGGGTTAGGGTTAGGGAATGGAGAGGGATTAGGGTACAGGTTAGGGTACCGCTGCGGTTTAGTGTTAGCGTACGTGTGAGGGCACGAGTTAGTCTTGGTGTCCTGGTTAAGATTAGGGCACGGGTGAGGGTAAGGCTTCGGGTGAGGGTCAGGGTTAGGATTCGGGTTAGGGTTAGGGTTAGGGAATGGAGAGGAATTAGGATACAGGTTAGGGTACGACAATGCTTAAGGGTTAGCGTAAGTGTGAGGGCACGAGTTAGTGTTGCTGTACTGGTTAAGACAAGGGCACCGATGAGGGTAAGGCCTCGGAAAAGGGTCACATTCAGGGTTTCGCTTAGGGTTAGTGTTAGGGAATGGGGAGGGATTAGGGTACAGGATAGGGTACGACAATGCTTAAGGGTTAGCGTACGTTTGAGGGCATGAGTTAGTGTTTGTGTACTGGTTAAGATAAGGGCATTGGTTAGGGTAGGGCATCGGAAGTGGGTCAGGTTTAGGGATGGGGTTAGGGTTAGGGTTAAGGAATGGGGAGGGATTAGGGTACAATTTAGTGTACGACAACGATTAAGGTTTAGCGTACGTGTGAGGGCAAGAGTTAGTGTTGGTGTCCTGGTTAAGATTAGGTCACGGGTGAGGGTAAGGCTTCGGGTGAGGGTCAGGGTTAGGATTCGTTTTAGGGTTAGGGTTAAGGAATGCAGAGGGATTAGGGTACAGCTTAGGGTACGACAGGGCCTAAGGGTTAGCGTTCGTGTTAGGGCAAGGGTTAGTGTTAATATCCTGGTTAGGTTTAGGGCACGGGTGAGGGTAAGACTTCAGGTGAGGGTCAGGGTTAGGATTCGGGTTAGGGTTAGGGTTAGGGAATGGGGAGGGATTAGGGTACAGTTTAGGGTACCACAACGCTTAAGGTTTAGCGTACGTGTGAGGTCACTAGTTAGTGTTAGTGTACTGCTTACGATTAGGGCACGGGTGAGGGTAAGGCCTCGGAAGAGGGTCACGTTAAGTGTTAGGGTTAGGGTTAGGGTTAGGGAATGGGGATTGATTAGGGTACAGGTTAGGGTAAGGCAATGGCTTAGGGTTTGCGTACGTTAGAGGGCATGGGTTAGTGTTGATATATTGGTTAAAATTAGGACACGGGTGAGGGTAAAGTTTCGGGTGAGGGTCAGGGTTAGGATTCGGGTTAGGGTTTGGGTTAGGGAATGGAGAGGGATTAGGGTACAGGTTAGGGTACGACAATGCTTAAGGGTTAGCGTACGTGTGAGGGCACGAGTTAGTCTTGGTGTCCTGGTTAAGATTAGGGCACGGGTGAGGGTAAGGCTTCGGGTGAGGGTCAGGGTTAGGATTCGGGTTAGGGTTTGGGTTAGGGAATGGAGAGGGATTAGGGTACAGGTTAGGGTACGACAATGCTTAAGGGTTAGCGTAAGTGTGAGGGCACGAGTTAGTGTTGGTGTACTGGTTAAGACAAGGGCACCGATGAGGGTAAGGCCTCGGAAAAGGGTCACGTTCAGGGTTTCGCTTAGGGTTAGGGTTAGGGAATGGGGAGGGATTAGGGTACAGGATAGGGTACGACAATGCTTAAGGGTTAGCGTACATTTGAGGGCATGAGTTAGTGCTTGTGTACTGGTTAAGATAAGGGCATTGCTTAGGGTAGGGCATCGGAAGTGGGTCAGGTTTAGGGATGGGGTTAGGGTTAGGGTTAAGGAATGGGGAGGGATTAGGGTACAATTTAGGGTACGACAACGCTTAAGGTTTAGCGTACGTGTGAGAGCACGAGTTAGTGTTGGTGTCCTGGTTAAGATTAGGGCACGGTGAGGGTAAGGCTTTGGGTGAGGGTCAGGGTTAGGATTCGTGTTAAGGTTAGGGTTAAGGAATGCAGAGGGATTAGGGTACAGCTTAGGATACGACAGTGGTTAAGGGTTAGCGTTTGTGTGAGGGCAAGGGTTAGTGTTAGTGTCCTGGTTAAGATTAGGGCACGGGTGAGGGTAAGGCTTCAGGTGAGGGTCAGGGTTAGGATTCGGGTTAGGGTTAGGGTTAGGGAATGGGGAGGGATTAGGGTACAGTTTAGGGTACGACAACGATTAAGTGTTAGTGTTTGTGTCAGGGCAAGGGTTAGTGTTAGTGTCCTGGTTAAGATTAGGGCACTGGTGAGGGTAAGGCTTCAGGTGAGGGTCAGGGTTAGGATTCGGGTTAGGGTTAGGGTTAGGGAATGGGGAGATATTAGGGCACAGTTTAGGGTACCACAACGCTTAAGTTGTAGCTTACGTGTGAGGTCACTAGTTAGTGTTAGTGTACTGCTTACGATTAGGGCACGGGTGAGGGTAAGGCCTCGGAAGAGGGTCACGTTAAGGGTTAGGGTTAGGGTTAGGGTTAGGGAATGGGGATTGATTAGGGTACAGGTTAGGGTACGGCAATGGCTTAGGGTTAGCGTACGTTAGAGGGCATGGTTTAGTGTTGATGTACTGGTTAAAATTAGGACACGGGTGAGGGTGAAGTTTCGGGTGAATATCATGGTTAGGTTTCAGGTTAGGGTTAGGGTTAGGGAATGGAGAGGGATTAGGGTACAGGTTAGGGTACCACTGCGGTTTAGTGTTAGCGTACGTGTGAGGGCACGAGTTAGTCTTGGTGTCCTGGTTAAGATTAGGGCACGGGTGAGGGTAAGGCTTTGGGTGAGGGTCAGGGTTAGGATTCGGGTTAGGGTTATGGTTAGGGAATGGAGAGGGATTAGGGTACAGGTTAGGGTACGACAATGCTTAAGTGTTAGCGTAAGTGTGAGGGCACGAATTAGTTTTGGTGTACTGGTTAAGACAAGGGCACCGATGAGGTTAAGGCCTCGGAAAAGGGTCACGTTCAGGGTTTCGCTTAGGGTTAGGGTTAGGGAATGGGGAGGGATTAGGGTACAGGATAGGGTACGACAATGCTTAAGGGTTAGCGTACGTTTGAGGGCATGAGTTAGTGCTTGTGTACTGGTTAAGATTAGGGCATTTGTTAGGGTAGGGCATCGGAAGTGGGTCAGGTTTAGGGGTGGGGTTAGGGTTAGGTTTAAGGAATGGGGAGGGATTAGGGTACAATTTAGGGTACGACAACGCTTAAGGTTTAGCGTACGTGTGAGGGCACGAGTTAGTGTTGGTGTCCTGGTTAAGATTAGGGCACGGGTGAGGGTAAGGCTTCGGGTGAGGGTCAGGGTTAAGATTCGTGTTAAGGTTAGGGTTAAGGAATGCAGAGGGATTAGGGTACAGCTCTGGGTACGACAGTGCTTAAGGGTTAGCGTTCGTGTGAGGGCAAGGGATAGTGTTAGTGTCCTGGTTAAGATTAGGGCACGGGTGAGGGTAAGGCTTCAGGTGAGGGTCAGGGTTAGGATTCGGGTTAGGGTTAGGGTTATGGAATGGGGAGATATTAGGGCACAGTTTAGGGTACCACAACGCTTAAGGTTTAGCGTACGTGTGAGGTCACTAGTTAGTGTTGGTGTCCTGGTTAAGATTAGGGCACGGGTGAGGGTAAGGTTTCGGGTGAGGGTCAGGGATAGAATTCGGGGTAAGGTTAGGGTTAGGGAATGGGGAGATATTAGGGCACAGTTTAGGGTACCACAACGCTTAAGGTTTAGCGTACGTGTGAGGTCACTAGTTAGTGTTAGTGTACTGCTTACGATTAGGGCACGGGTGATGGTAAGGCCTCGGAAGAGGGTCACGTTAAGTGTTAGGGTTAGGGTTAGGGTTAGGGAATGGGGATTGATTAGGGTACAGGTTAGAGTAAGGCAATGGCTTAGGGTTTGCGTACGTTAGAGGGCATGGGTTAGTGTTGATATATTGGTTAAAATTAGGACACGGGTGAGGGTAAAGTTTCGGGTGAGTGTCATGGTTAGGTTTCAGGTTAGGGTTAGGGTTAGGGAATGGAGAGGGATTAGGGTACACGTTAGGGTACCGCTGTGGTTTAGTGTTAGCGTACATGTGAGGGCACGAGTTAGTCTTGGTGTCCTGGTTAAGATTAGGGCACGGGTGAGGGTAAGGCTTCGGGTGAGGGTCAGGGTTAGGATTCGGGTTAGGGTTTGGGTTAGGGAATGGAGAGGGATTAGGGTACAGGTTAGGGTACGAGAATGCTTAAGGGTTAGCGTAAGTGTGAGGGCACGAGTTAGTGTTGGTGTACTGGTTAAGACAAGGGCACCGATGAGGGTAAGGCCACGGAAAAGGGTCACGTTCAGGGTTTCGCTTAGGGTTAGGGTTAGGGAATGGGGAGGGATTAGGGTACAGGATAGGGTACGACGATGCTTAAGGGTTAGCGTACATTTGAGGGCATGAGTTAGTGCTTGTGTACTGGTTAAGATAAGGGCATTGGTTAGGGTAGGGCATCGGAAGTGGGTCAGGTTTAGGGATGGGGTTAGGGTTAGGGTTAAGGAATGGGGAGGGATTAGGGTACAATTTAGGGTACGACAACGCTTAAGGTTTAGCGTACGTGTGAGAGCACGAGTTAGTGTTGGTGTCCTGGTTAAGATTAGGGCACGGGTGAGGGTAAGGCTTTGGGTGAGGGTCAGGGTTAGGATTCGTGTTAAGGTTAGGGTTAAGGAATGCAGAGGGATTAGGGTACAGCTTAGGATACGACAGTGCTTAAGGGTTAGCGTTTGTGTGAGGGCAAGGGTTAGTGTTAGTGTCCTGGTTAATATTAGGGCACGGGTGAGGGTAAGGCTTCAGGTGAGGGTCAGGGTTAGGATTCGGGTTAGGGTTAGGGTTAGGGAATGGGGAGGGATTAGGGTACAGTTTAGGGTACGACAACGATTAAGTGTTAGCGTTTGTGTGAGGGCAAGGGTTAGTGTTAGTGTGCTGGTTAAGATTAGGGCACGGGTGAGGGTAAGGCTTCAGGTGAGGGTCAGGGTTAGGATTCGGGTTAGGGTTAGGTTTAGGGAATGGGGAGATATTAGGGCACAGTTTAGGGTACCACAACGCTTAAGTTGTAGCGTACGTGTGAGGTCACTAGTTAGTGTTAGTGTACTGCTTACGATTAGGGCACGGGTGAGGGTAAGGCCTCGGAAGAGGGTCACGTTAAGGGTTAGGGTTAGGGTTAGGGTTAGGGAATGGGGATTGATTAGGGTACAGGTTAGGGTACGGAAATGGCTTAGGGTTAACGTACGTTAGAGGCCATGGTTTAGTGTTGATGTACTGGTTAAAATTAGGACACGGGTGAGGGTGAAGTTTCGGGTGAATATCATGGTTAGGTTTCAGGTTAGGATTAGGGTTAGGGAATGGAGAGGGATTAGGGTACAGGTTAGGGTACCACTGCGGTTTAGTGTTAGCGTACGTGTGAGGGCACGAGTTAGTCTTGGTGTCCTTGTTAAGATTAGGGCACGGGTGAGGGTAAGGCTTTGTGTGAGGGTCAGGGTTAGGATTCGGGTTAGGGTTAGGGTTAGGGAATGGAGAGGGATTAGGGTACAGGTTAGGGTACGACAATGCTTAAGGGTTAGCGTAAGTGTGAGGGCACGAATTAGTTTTGGTGTACTGGTTAAGACAAGGGCACCGATGAGGGTAAGGCCTCGGAAAAGGGTCACGTTCAGGGTTTCGCTTAGGGTTAGGGTTAGGGAATGGGGAGGGATTAGGGTACAGGATAGGGTATGACAATGCTTAAGGGTTAGCGTACATTTGAGGGCATGAGTTAGTGCTTGTGTACTGGTTAAGATTAGGGCATTGGTTAGGGTAGGGCATCGGAAGTGGGTCAGGTTTAGGGGTGGGGTTAGGGTTAGGGTTAAGGAATGGGGAGGGATTAGGGTACAATTTAGGGTACGACAACGCTTAAGGTTTAGCGTACGTGTGAGGGCACGAGTTAGTGTTGGTGTCCTGGTTAAGATTAGGGCACGGGTGAGGGTAAGGCTTCGGGTGAGGGTCAGGGTTAAGATTCGTGTTAGGGTTAGGGTTAAGGAATGCAGAGGGATTAGGGTACAGCTCTCGGTACGACAGTGCTTAAGGGTTAGCGTTCGTGTGAGGGCAAGGGATAGTGTTAGTGTCCTGGTTAAGATTAGGGCACGGGTGAGGGTAAGGTTTCAGGTGAGGGTCAGGGTTAGGATTCGGGTTAGGGTTAGGGTTAGGGAATGGGGAGATATTAGGGCACAGTTTAGGGTACCACAACGCTTAAGGTTTAGCGTACGTGTGAGGTCACTAGTTTGTGTTAGTGTACTGCTTACGATTAGGGCACGGGTGAGGGTAAGGCCTCGGAAGAGGGTCACGTTAAGGGTTAGGGTTAGGGTTAGGGTTAGGGAATGGGGATTGATTAGGGTACAGGTTAGGGTACGGCAATGGCTTAGGGTTAGCGTACGTTAGAGGGCATGGGTTAGTGTTGATGTACTGGTTAAAATTAGGACACGGGTGAGGGTAAAGTTTCGGGTGAGTGTCATGGTTAGGTTTCAGGTTAGGGTTAGGGTTAGGGAATGGAGAGGGATTAGGGTACAGGTTAGGGTACCGCTGCGGTTTAGTGTTAGCGTACGTGTGAGGGCACGAGTTAGTCTTGGTGTCCTGGTTAAGATTAGGGCACGGGTGAGTGTAAGGCTTCGGGTGAGGGTCAGGGTTAGGATTCAGCTTAGGGTTAGGGTTAGGGAATGGAGAGGGATTAGGGTACTGTTTAGGGAACGACAATGCCTAAAGGTTAGCGTAAGTGTGAGGGCACGAGTTAGTGTTGGTGTACTGGATAAGACAAGGGCACCGATGAGGGTAAGGCCTCGGAAAAGGGTCACGTTCAGGGTTTCGCTTAGGGTTAGGGTTAGGGAATGGGGAGGGATTAGGGTACAGTATAGGGTACGACAATGCTTAAGGGTTAGCGTACGTTTGAGGGCATGAGTTAGTGTTTGTGTACTGGTTAAGATTAGGGCATTGGTTAGGGTAGGGCATCGGAAGTGGGTCAGGTTTAGGGATAGGGTTAGGGTTAGGGTTAAGGAATGGGGAGGGATTAGGTTACAATTTAGGGTACGACAACGCTTAAGGTTTAGCGTACATGTGAGGGCACGAGTTAGTGTTGGTGTCCTGGTTAAGATTAGGGCACGGGTGAGGGTAAGGCTTCGGGTGAGGGTCAGGGTTAGGATTCGTGTTAGGGTTAGGGTTAAGGAATGCAGAGGGATTAGGGTACAGCTTACGGTACGACAGTGCTTAAGGGTTAGCGTTCGTGTGAGGGCAAGGGTTAGTGTTAGTGTCCTGGTTAAGATTAGGGCACGGGTGAGGGTAAGGCTTCAGGTGAGGGTCAGGGTTAGGATTCGGGTTAGGGTTAGGGTTAGGGAATGAGGAGATATTAGGGCAAAGTTTAGGGTACCACAACGCTTAAGGTTTAGCGTACGTGTGAGGTCACTAGTTAGTGTTAGTGTACTGCTTACGATTAGGGCACGGGTGAGGGTAAGGCCTCGGAAGAGGGTCACGTTAAGGGTTAGGGTTAGGGTTAGGGTTAGGGAATGGGGATTGATTAGGGTACAGGTTAGGGTACGGCAATGGCTTAGGGTTAGCGTACGTTAGAGGGCATGGGTTAGTGTTGATGTACTGGTTAAAATTAGGACACTGGTGAGGGTGAAGTTTCGGGTGAATGTCATGGTTAGGTTTCAGGTTATTGTTAAGGTTAGGGAATGGAGAGGGATTAGGGTACAGGTTAGGGTACCGCTGCGGTTTAGTGTTAGCGTACGGGAGAGGGGACGAGTTAGTCTTGGTGTCCTTGTTAAGATTAGGGCACGGGTGAGGGTAAGGCTTCGGGTGAGGGTCAGGGTTAGGATTCGTGTTAGGGTTAGGGTTAGGGAATGGAGAGGAATTAGGATACAGGTTAGGGTACGACAATGCTTAAGGGTTAGCGTAAGTGTGAGGGCACGAGTTAGTGTTGCTGTACTGGTTAAGACAAGGGCACCGATGAGGGTAAGGCCTCGGAAAAGGGTCACATTCAGGGTTTCGCTTAGGGTTAGTGTTAGGGAATGGGGAGGGATTAGGGTACAGGATAGGGTACGACAATTCTTAAGGGTTAGCGTACGTTTGAGGGCATGAGTTAGTGTTTGTGTACTGGTTAATATTAGGGCATTGGTTAGGGTAGGGCATCGGAAGTGGGTCAGGTTTAGGGATGGGGTTAGGGTTAGGGTTAAGGAATGGGGAGGGATTAGGGTACAATTTAGTGTACGACAACGATTAAGGTTTAGCGTACGTGTGAGGGCAAGAGTTAGTGTTGGTGTCCTGGTTAAGATTAGGTCACGGGTGAGGGTAAGGCTTCGGGTGAGGGTCAGGGTTATTATGCGTTTTAGGGTTAGGGTTAAGGAATGCAGAGGGTTTAGGGTACAGCTTAGGGTACGACAGGGCCTAAGGGTTAGCGTTCGTGTTAGGGCTAGGATTAGTGTTAATATCCTGGTTAAGTTTAGGGCACGGGTGAGGGTAAGACTTCAGGTGAGGGTCAGGGTTAGGATTCGGGTTAAGGTTAGGATTAGGGAATGGGGAGGGATAAGGGTACACTTTAGGGTATGACAACGATTAAGGGTGGGCGTACGTGTGAGGGCACGAGTTAGTGTTGGTGTCATGGTTAAGATTGGGGCACGGTTGAGGGTAAGGCTTCGGGTGAGGGTCAGGGTTAGGATTCGGGTTAGGGTTAGGTTTAGGGAATGGAGAGGGATTAGGGTACAGGTTAGGGTACGACAATGCTTAAGGGTTAGCGTAAGTGTGAGGGCACGAGTTAGTGTTGGTGTACTGGTTAAGACAAGGGCACCGATGAGGGTAAGGCCTCGGAAAAGGGTCACGTTCAGGGTTTCGCTTAGTGTTAAGGTTAGGGAATGGGGAGGGATTAGGTTACAATATAGGGTACGACAATGCTTAAGGGTTAGCGTATGTTTGAGGGCATGAGTTAGTGCTTCTGTAATGGTTAAGATTAGGGCATTGGTTAGGGTAGGGCATCGGAAGTGGGTCAGGTTTAGGGATGGGGTTAGGGTTAGGGTTAAGGAATGGGGAGGGTTTAGGGTACAATTAAGGGTACGACAACGCTAAAGGTTTAGCGTACGTGTGAGGGCACGAGTTAGTGTTGGTGTCCTGGTTAAGATTAGGGCACGGGTGAGGGTAAGGCTTCGGGTGAGGGTCAGGGTTAGGATTCGTGTTAGGGTTAGGGTTAAGGAATGCAGAGGGATTAGGGTACAGCTTAGGGTACGACAGTGCTTAAGGGTTAGCGTTCGTGTGAGGGCAAGGGTTAGTGTTAGTGTCCTGGTTAAGATTAGGGCACGGGTGAGGGTAAGGCTTCAGATGAGGGTCAGGGTTAGGATTCGGGTTAGGGTTAGGGTTAGGGAATGGGGAGATATTAGGGCACAGTTTAGGGTACCACAACGCTTAAGGGTTAGCGTACGTGTGAGGTCACTACTTAGTGTTAGTGTACTACTTACGATTAGGGCACGGGTGAGGGTAAGGCCTCGGAAGAGGGTCACGTTAAGGGTTAGGGTTACGGTTAGGGTTAGGTAATGGGGATTGATTAGGGTACAGGTTAGGGTATGGCAATGGCTTAGGGTTAGCGTACGTTAGAGGGCATGGGTTAGTGTTGATGTACTGGTTAAAATTAGGACACGGGTGAGGGTGAAGTTTCGGGTAGGTGTCATGGATAGGTTTCAGGTTAGGGTTAGGGTTAGGGAATGGAGAGGGATTAGGGTACAGGTTAGGGTACCGCTGCGGTTTAGTGTTAGCGTATGTGTGAGAGCACGAGTTAGTCTTGGTGTCCTGGTTAAGATTAGGGCACGGTTGAGGGTAAGGCTTCGGGTGAGGGTCAGGGTTAGGATTCGTGTTAGGGTTAGGGTTAAGGAATGCAGAGGGATTAGGGTACAGCTTAGGATACGACAGTGCTTAAGGGTTAGCGTTTGTGTGAGGGCAAGGGTTAGTGTTAGTGTCCTGGTTAAGATTAGGGCACGGGTGAGGGTAAGGCTTCAGGTGAGGGTCAGGGTTAGGGTTCGGGTTAGGGTTAGGGTTAGGGAATGGGGAGGGATTAGGGTACAGTTTAGGATACGACAACGATTAAGTGTTAGCGTTTGTGTGAGGGCAAGGGTTAGTGTTAGTGTCCTGGTTAAGATTAGGGCACGGGTGAGGGTAAGGCTTCGGGTGAGGGTCAGGGTTAGGATTCGGGTTAGGGTTAGGGTTAGGGAATGGAGGGGGATTAGGGTACAGGTTAGCGTACGACAATGCTTAAGGGTTAGCGTAAGTGTGAGGGCACGAGTTAGTTTTGGTGTACTGGTTAAGACAAGGGCACCGATGAGGGTAAGGCCTCGGAAAAGGTTCACGTTCAGGGTTTCGCTTAGGGTTAGGGTTAGGGAATGGGGAGGGATTAGGGTACAGGATAGGGTACGACAATGCTTAAGGGTTAGCGTTCATTTGAGGGCATGAGTTAGTGCCTCTGTACTGGTTAAGATTAGGGCATTGGTTAGGGTAGGGCATCGGAAGTGGGTCAGGTTTAGTGATGGGGTTAGGGTTAGGGTTAAGGAATGGGTAGGGTTTCGGGTACAATTTAGGGTACGACAACGCTAAAGGTTTAGCGTACGTGTGAGGGCACGAGTTAGTGTTGGTGTCCTGGTTAAGATTAGGGCACGGGTGAGGGTAAGGCTTCGGGTGAGGGTCAGGGTTAGGATTCATGTTAGGGTTAGGGTTAAGGAATGCAGAGGGATTAGGGTACAGCTTAGGGTACGACAGTGCTTAAGGGTTAGCGTTCGTGTGAGGGCAAGGGTTAGTGTTAGTGTCCTGGTTAAGATTAGGGCACGGGTGAGGGTAAGGCTTCGGGTGAGGGTCAGGGTTAGGATTCGGGTTAGTGTTAGGGTTAGGGAATGGGGGGGGATTAGGGTACAGTTTAGGGTACGACAACGATTAAGGGTGGATGTACGTGTGAGGGCATGAGTTAGTGTTGGTGTCCTGGTTAAGATTAGGGCACGGGTGAGGGTAAGGTTTCGGGTGAGGGTCAGGGATAGAATTCGGGTTAGGGTTAGGGTTAGGGAATGGGGAGATATTAGGGCACAGTTTAGGGTACCACAACGCTTAATGTTTAGCGTACGTGTGAGGTCACTAGTTAGTGTTAGTGTACTGCTTACGATTAGGGCACGGGTGAGGGTAAGGCCTCGGAAGAGGGTCACGTTAAGGGTTAGGGTTAGGGTTAGGGTTAGGGAATGGGGATTGATTAGGGTACAGCTTAGGGTACGACAGTGGTTAAGGGTTAGCGTACGTTAGAGGGCATGGTTTAGTGTTGATGTACTGGTTAAAATTAGGACACGGGTGAGGGTGAAGCTTCGGGTGAGTGTCATGGTTAGGTTTCAGGTTAGGGTTAGGGTTAGGGAATGGAGAGGGATTAGGGTACAGGTTAGGGTACCACTGCGGTTTAGTGTTAGCATACATGTGAGGACACGAGTTAGTCTTGGTGTCCTGGTTAAGATTAGGGCACGGGTGAGGGTAAGGCTTCGGGTGAGGGTCAGGGTTAGGATTCGGGTTAGGGTTTGGGTTAGGGAATGGAGAGGGATTAGGGTACAGGTTAGGGTACGACAATGCTTAAGGGTTAGCGTAAGTGTGAGGGCACGAGTTAGTGTTGGTGTACTGGTTAAGACAAGGGCACCGATGAGGGTAAGGCCTCGGAAAAGGGTCACGTTCAGGGTTTCGCTTAGGGTTAGGGTTAGGGAATGGGGAGGGATTAGGGTACAGGATAGGGTACGACAATGCTTAAGGGTTAGCGTACATTTGAGGGCATGTGTTAGTGCTTGTGTACTGGTTAAGATAAGGGCATTGGTTAGGGTAGGGCATCGGAAGTGGGTCAGGTTTAGGGATGGGGTTAGGGTTAGGGTTAAGGAATGGGGAGGGATTAGGGTACAATTTAGGGTACGACAACGCTTAAGGTTTAGCGTACGTGTGAGAGCACGAGTTAGTGTTGGTGTCCTGGTTAAGATTAGGGCACGGGTGAGGGTAAGGCTTCGGGTGAGGGTCAGGGTTAGGATTCGTGTTAGGGTTAGGGTTAAGGAATGCAGAGGGATTAGGGTACAGCTTAGGGTACGACAGTGCTTAAGGGATAGCGTTCGTGTGAGGGCAAGGGTTAGTGTTAGTGTCCTGGTTAAGATTAGGGCACGGGTGAGGGTAAGGCTTCAGGTGAGGGTCAGGGTTAGGATTCGGGTTAGGGTTAGGGTTAGGGAATGGGGAGATATTAGGGCACAGTTTAGGGTACCACAACGCTTAAGGGTTAGCGTACGTGTGAGGTCACTACTTAGTGTTAGTGTACTACTTCCGATTAGGGCACGGGTGAGGGTAAAGCCTCGGAAGAGGGTCACGTTAAGGGTTAGGGTTAGGGTTAGGGTTAGGTAATGGGGATTGATTAGGGTACAGGTTAGGGTATGGCAATGGCTTAGGGTTAGCGTACGTTAGAGGGCATGGGTTAGTGTTGATGTACTGGTTAAAATTAGGACACGGGTGAGGGTGAAGTTTCGGGTGAGTGTCATGGTTAGGTTTCAGGTTAGGGTTAGGGTTAGGGAATGGAGAGGGATTAGGGTACAGGTTAGGGTACCGCTGCGGTTTAGTGTTAGCGTATGTGTGAGAGCACGAGTTAGTCTTGGTGTCCTGGTTAAGATTAGGGCTGGTTGAGGGTAAGGCTTCGGGTGAGGGTCAGGGTTAGGATTCGTGTTAGGGTTAGGGTTAAGGAATGCAGAGGGATTAGGGTACAGCTTAGGATACGACAGTGCTTAAGGGTTAGCGTTTGTTTGAGGGCAAGGGTTAGTGTTAGTGTCCTGGTTAAGATTAGGGCACGGGTGAGGGTAAGGCTTCAGGTGAGGGTCAGGGTTAGGATTCGGGTTAGGGTTAGGGTTAGGGAATGGGGAGATATTAGGGCAGAGTTTAGGGTACCACAACGCTTAAGGTTTAGCGTACGTGTGAGGTCACTAGTTAGTGTTAGTGTACTGCTTACGATTAGGGCACGGGTGAGGGTAAGGCCTCGGAAGAGGGTCACGTTAAGGGTTAGGGTTAGGGTTAGGGTTAGGTAATGGGGATTGATTAGGGTACAGGTTAGGGTATGGCAATGGCTTAGGGTTAGCGTACGTTAGAGGGCATGGGTTAGTGTTGATGTACTGGTTAAAATTAGGACACGGGTGAGGGTGAAGTTTCGGGTAGGTGTCATGGATAGGTTTCAGGTTAGGGTTAGGGTTAGGGAATGGAGAGGGATTAGGGTACAGGTTAGGGTACCGCTGCGGTTTAGTGTTAGCGTATGTGTGAGAGCACGAGTTAGTCTTGGTGTCCTTGGTAAGATTAGGGCACGGTTGAGGGTAAGGCTTCGGGTGAGGGTCAGGGTTAGGATTCGTGTTAGGGTTAGGGTTAAGGAATGCAGAGGGATTAGGGTACAGCTTAGGATACGACAGTGCTTAAGGGTTAGCGTTTGTGTGAGGGCAAGGGTTAGTGTTAGTGTCCTGGTTAAGATTAGGGCACGGGTGAGGGTAAGGCTTCAGGTGAGGGTCAGGGTTAGGGTTCGGGTTAGGGTTAGGGTTAGGGAATGGGGAGGGATTAGGGTACAGTTTAGGATACGACAACGATTAAGTGTTAGCGTTTGTGTGAGGGCAAGGGTTAGTGTTAGTGTCCTGGTTAAGATTAGGGCACGGGTGAGGGTAAGGCTTCGGGTGAGGGTCAGGGTTAGGATTCGGGTTAGGGTTAGGGTTAGGGAATGGAGGGGGATTAGGGTACAGGTTAGCGTACGACAATGCTTAAGGGTTAGCGTAAGTGTGAGGGCACGAGTTAGTTTTGGTGTACTGGTTAAGACAAGGGCACCGATGAGGGTAAGGCCTCGGAAAAGGTTCACGTTCAGGGTTTCGCTTAGGGTTAGGGTTAGGGAATGGGGAGGGATTAGGGTACAGGATAGGGTACGACAATGCTTAAGGGTTAGCGTACATTTGAGGGCATGAGTTAGTGCCTCTGTACTGGTTAAGATTAGGGCATTGGTTAGGGTAGGGCATCGGAAGTGGGTCAGGTTTAGGGATGGGGTTAGGGTTAGGGTTAAGGAATGGGTAGGGTTTCGGGTACAATTTAGGGTACGACAACGCTAAAGGTTTAGCGTACGTGTGAGGGCACGAGTTAGTGTTGGTGTCCTGGTTAAGATTAGGGCACGGGTGAGGGTAAGGCTTCGGGTGAGGGTCAGGGTTAGGATTCATGTTAGGGTTAGGGTTAAGGAATGCAGAGGGATTAGGGTACAGCTTAGGGTACGACAGTGCTTAAGGGTTAGCGTTCGTGTGAGGGCAAGGGTTAGTGTTAGTGTCCTGGTTAAGATTAGGGCACGGGTGAGGGTAAGGCTTCGGGTGAGGGTCAGGTTTAGGATTCGGGTTAGTGTTAGGGTTAGGGAATGGGGGGGGATTAGGGTACAGTTTAGGGTACGACAACGATTAAGGGTGGATGTACGTGTGAGGGCATGAGTTAGTGTTGGTGTCCTGGTTAAGATTAGGGCACGGGTGAGGGTAAGGTTTCGGGTGAGGGTCAGGGATAGAATTCGGGTTAGGGTTAGGGTTAGGGAATGGGGAGATATTAGGGCACAGTTTAGGGTACCACAACGCTTAATGTTTAGCGTACGTGTGAGGTCACTAGTTAGTGTTAGTGTACTGCTTACGATTAGGGCACGGGTGAGGGTAAGGCCTCGGAAGAGGGTCACGTTAAGGGTTAGGGTTAGGGTTAGGGTTAGGGAATGGGGATTGATTAGGGTACAGCTTAGGGTACGACAGTGGTTAAGGGTTAGCGTACGTTAGAGGGCATGGTTTAGTGTTGATGTACTGGTTAAAATTAGGACACGGGTGAGGGTGAAGCTTCGGGTGAGTGTCATGGTTAGGTTTCAGGTTAGGGTTAGGGTTAGGGAATGGAGAGGGATTAGGGTACAGGTTAGGGTACCACTGCGGTTTAGTGTTAGCATACATGTGAGGACACGAGTTAGTCTTGGTGTCCTGGTTAAGATTAGGGCACGGGTGAGGGTAAGGCTTCGGGTGAGGGTCAGGGTTAGGATTCGGGTTAGGGTTTGGGTTAGGGAATGGAGAGGGATTAGGGTACAGGTTAGGGTACGACAATGCTTAAGGGTTAGCGTAAGTGTGAGGGCACGAGTTAGTGTTGGTGTACTGGTTAAGACAAGGGCACCGATGAGGGTAAGGCCTCGGAAAAGGGTCACGTTCAGGGTTTCGCTTAGGGTTAGGGTTAGGGAATGGGGAGGGATTAGGGTACAGGATAGGGTACGACAATGCTTAAGGGTTAGCGTACATTTGAGGGCATGTGTTAGTGCTTGTGTACTGGTTAAGATAAGGGCATTGGTTAGGGTAGGGCATCGGAAGTGGGTCAGGTTTAGGGATGGGGTTAGGGTTAGGGTTAAGGAATGGGGAGGGATTAGGGTACAATTTAGGGTACGACAACGCTTAAGGTTTAGCGTACGTGTGAGAGCACGAGTTAGTGTTGGTGTCCTGGTTAAGATTAGGGCACGGGTGAGGGTAAGGCTTCGGGTGAGGGTCAGGGTTAGGATTCGTGTTAGGGTTAGGGTTAAGGAATGCAGAGGGATTAGGGTACAGCTTAGGGTACGACAGTGCTTAAGGGATAGCGTTCGTGTGAGGGCAAGGGTTAGTGTTAGTGTCCTGGTTAAGATTAGGGCACGGGTGAGGGTAAGGCTTCAGGTGAGGGTCAGGGTTAGGATTCGGGTTAGGGTTAGGGTTAGGGAATGGGGAGATATTAGGGCACAGTTTAGGGTACCACAACGCTTAAGGGTTAGCGTACGTGTGAGGTCACTACTTAGTGTTAGTGTACTACTTCCGATTAGGGCACGGGTGAGGGTAAAGCCTCGGAAGAGGGTCACGTTAAGGGTTAGGGTTAGGCTTAGGGTTAGGTAATGGGGATTGATTAGGGTACAGGTTAGGGTATGGCAATGGCTTAGGGTTAGCGTACGTTAGAGGGCATGGGTTAGTGTTGATGTACTGGTTAAAATTAGGACACGGGTGAGGGTGAAGTTTCGGGTGAGTGTCATGGTTAGGTTTCAGGTTAGGGTTAGGGTTAGGGAATGGAGAGGGATTAGGGTACAGGTTAGGGTACCGCTGCGGTTTAGTGTTAGCGTATGTGTGAGAGCACGAGTTAGTCTTGGTGTCCTGGTTAAGATTAGGGCTGGTTGAGGGTAAGGCTTCGGGTGAGGGTCAGGGTTAGGATTCGTGTTAGGGTTAGGGTTAAGGAATGCAGAGGGATTAGGGTACAGCTTAGGATACGACAGTGCTTAAGGGTTAGCGTTTGTTTGAGGGCAAGGGTTAGTGTTAGTGTCCTGGTTAAGATTAGGGCACGGGTGAGGGTAAGGCTTCAGGTGAGGGTCAGGGTTAGGATTCGGGTTAGGGTTAGGGTTAGGGAATGGGGAGATATTAGGGCAGAGTTTAGGGTACCACAACGCTTAAGGTTTAGCGTACGTGTGAGGTCACTAGTTAGTGTTAGTGTACTGCTTACGATTAGGGCACGGGTGAGGGTAAGGCCTCGGAAGAGGGTCACCTTAAGGGTTCGGGTTAGGGTTAGGGTTAGGGAATGGGGATTGATTAGGGTACAGGTTAGGGTACGGCAATGGCTTAGGGTTAGCGTACGTTAGAGGGCATGGTTTAGTGTTGATATACTGGTTAAAATTAGGACACAGGTGTGGGTGAAGTTTCGGGTGAGTGTCATGGTTAGGTTTCAGGTTAGGGTTAGGGTTAGGGAATGGAGAGGGAGTAGGGTACAGGTTAGGGTACCACTGCGGTTTTGTTTTAGCGTACGTGTGAGGGCACGAGTTAGTCTTGGTGTCCTGGTTAAGATTAGGGCACGGGTGAGGGTAAGGCTTCGGGTGAGGGTCAGGGTTAGGATTCGGGTTAGGGTTAGGGTTAGGGAATGGAGGGGGATTAGGGTACAGGTTAGGGTACGACAATGCTTAAGGGTTAGCGTAAGTGTGAGGGCACGAGTTAGTTTTGGTGTACTGGTTAAGACAAGGGCACCGATGAGGGTAAGGCCTCGGAAAAGGGTCACGTTCAGGGTTTCGCTTAGGGTTAGGGTTAGGGAATGGGGAGGGATTAGGGTACAGGATAGGGTACGATAATGCTTAAGGGTTAGCGTACATTTGAGGGCATGAGTTAGTGCTTGTGTACTGGTTAAGATTAGGGCATTGGTTAGGGTAGGGCATCGGAAGTGGGTCAGGTTTAGGGATGGGGTTAGGGTTAGGGTTAAGGAATGGGTAGGGTTTCGGGTACAATTTAGGGTACGACAAGGCTAAAGGTTTAGCGTACGTGTGAGGGCACGAGTTAGTGTTGGTGTCCTGGTTAAGATTAGGGCACGGGTGAGGGTAAGGCTTCGGGTGAGGGTCAGGGTTAGGATTCGTGTTAGGGTTAGGGTTAAGGAATGCAGAGGGATTAGGGTACAGCTTAGGGTACGACAGTGCTTAAGGGTTAACGTACGTTTGAAGGCATGAGTTAGTGTTTGTGTACTGGTTAAGATTAGGGCATTGGTTAGGGTAGGGCATCGGACGTGGGTCAGGTTTAGGGATGGGTTTAGGGTTAGGGTTAAGGAATGGGGACGGATTAGGGTTTAATTTAGGGTACGACAACGTTTAAGGTTTAGTGTACGTGTGAGGGCACGAGTTATTGTTGGTGTCCTGGTTAAGACTAGGGCACAGGTGAGGGTAAGGCTTCGGGTGAGGGTCAGGGTTAGGATTCGTGTTATGGATAGGGTTAAGGAATGCAGAGGGTTTAGGGTACAGCTTAGGGTACGACAGTGCTTAAGGGTTAGTGTTCGTGTGAGGGCAAGGGTTAGTGTTAGTGTCTTGGTTAAGATTAGGGCACGGGTGAGGTTAAGGCTTCAGGTGAGGGTCAGGGTTAGGATTCGGGTTAGGGTTAGGGTTAGGGAATGGGGAGGGATAAGGGTACAGTTTAGGGTATGACAACGATTAAGTGTTAGCGTACGTGTGAGGGCACGAGTTAGTGTTGGTTTCCTGGTTAAGATTAGGGCACGGGTGAGGGTAAGGCTTCGGGTGAGGGTCAGGGTTAGGATTCAGGTTAGGGTTAGGGTTCAGGAATGGAGAGGGATTAGGGTACAGGTTAGGGTACGACAATGCTTAAGGGTTAGCGTAAATGTGAGGGCACGAGTTATTGTTGGTGTACTGGTTAAGACAAGGGCAGCGATGAGGGTAAGGCCTCGGAAAAGGGTCACGTTCAGGGTTTCGCTTAGGGTTAGGGTTTCGGAATGGGGAGGGATTAGGGTACAGGATAGGGTACGAAAATGCTTAAGGGTTAACTTACGTGTGAGGGCATGAGTTAGCTTTGGTGTCCTGGTTAAGATTAGGGCACGGGTGAGGGTAAGGCTTCAGGTGAGGGTCAGGGTTAGGATTCGGGTTAGGGTTAGGGTTAGGGAATGGGGAGGGATTAGGGTACAGTTTAGGGTACGACAACGATTAAGGGTGGGCGTACGTGTGAGGGCACGAGTTAGTGTTGGTGTCCTGGTTAAGATTAAGGCACGGGTGAGAGTAAGGTTTCGGGTGAGGGTCAGGGATAGAATTCGGTTTAGGGTTAGGGTTAGGGAATGGGGAGATATTAGGGCACAGTTTAGGGTACCACAACGCTTAATGTTTAGCGTACATGTGAGGTCACTAGTTAGTGTCAGTGTACTGCTTACGATTAGGGCACGGGTGAGGGTAAGGCCTCGGAAGAGGGTCACGTTAAGGGTTAGGGTTTGGGTTAGGGTTAGGGAATGGGGATTGATTAGGGTACAGGTTAGTGTACGGCAATTGCTTAGGGTTAGCATACGTTAGAGGGCATGGGTTAGTGTTGATGTACTGGTTAAAATTAGGACAGGGGTGAGGGTAAAGTTTCGGGTGAGTGTCATGGTTAGGTTTCAGGTTAGGGTTAGGGTTAGGGAATGGAGAAGGATTAGGGTACAGGTTAGGGTACCGCTGCGGTTTAGTGTTAGCGTACATGTGAGGGCACAAGTTAGTCTTGGTGTCCTGGTTAAGATTAGGTCACAGGTGAGGTTAAGGCTTCGGGTGAGGGTCAGGGTTAGGATTCGGGTTAGGGATAGGGTTCGGGAAAGGAGAGGGTTTAGGGTACAGGTTAGGGTACGACAATGCTTAAGGGTTAGCGTAAGTGTGAGGGCATGAGTTAGTGTTGGTGTACTGGTTAAGACAAGGGCACCGATGAGGGTAAGGCCTCGGAAAAGGGTCACGTTCAGGGTTTCGCTTAGGGTTAGGGTTTCGGAATGGGGAGGGATTAGGGTACAGGATAGGGTACGACATTGCTTAAGGGTTAACGTACGTTTTTGGGCATGAGTTAGTGTTTGTGTACTGGTTAAGATTAGGGCATTAGTTAGGGTAGGGCATCGGAAGTGGGTCAGTTTAGGGATGGGGTTAGGGTTAGGGTTAAGGAATGGGGAGGGATTAGGGTACAATTTAGGGTACGACAACGCTTAAGGTTTAGCGTACGTGTGAGGGCACGAGTTAGTGTTGGTGTCCTGGTTAAGATTAGGGCACGAGTGAGGGTAAGGCTTCGGGTGAGGGTCAGGGTTAGGATTCGTGTTAGGGTTAAGGTTAAGGAATGCAGAGGGATTAGGGTACAGCTTAGGGTACGACAGTGCTTAAGGGTTAGCGTTCGTGTGAGGGCAAGGGTTAGTGTTAGTGTCCTTGTTAAGATTAGGGCACGGGTGAGGGTAAGGATTCAGGTGAGGGTCAGGGTTAGTATTCGTGTTAGGGTTAGGGTTAGGGAATGGGGAGGGATTAGGGTACCGTTTAGGGTACGACAACGATTAAGGGTTGGCGTACGTGTGAGGGCACGAGTTAGTGTTGGTGTCCTGGTTAAGATTAGGGCACGGGTGAGGGTAAGGTTTCGGGTGAGGGTCAGGGATAAAATTCGCTTTAGGGTTAGGGTTAGGGAATGGGGAGATATTAGGGCACAGTTTAGGGTACCACAACGCTTAAGGTTTAGCGTACGTGTGACGTCACTAGGTAGTGTTAGTGTACTGCTTACGATTAGGGCACTGGTGAGGGTAAGGCCTCGGAAGAGGGTCACGTTATGGGTTAGGGTTAGGGTTAGGGTTAGGGAATGGGGATTGACTAGGGTACAGGTTACAGTACGGCAATGGCTTAGGGTTATCGTACGTTAGAGGGCATGGGTTAGTGTTGATGTACTGGTTAAAATTAGGACAGGGGTGAGGGTAAAATTTCGGGTGAGGGTCATGGTTAGGTTTCAGGTTAGGGTTAGGGTTAGGGAATGGAGAGGGATTAGGGTACAGGTTAGGGTACCGCTGCGGTTTAGTGTTAGCGTACGTGTGAGGGCACGAGTTAGTCTTGGTATCCTGGTTAAGATTAGGGCACGGGTGAGGGTAAGGGTTCGGGTGAGGGTCAGGGTTAGGATTTGGGTTAGGGTTAGGGTTAGGGAATGGAGAGGGATTAGGGTACAGGTTAGGGTACGATAATGGTTAAGGTTTAGCGTAAGTGTGAGGGCACGATTTAGTGTTGGTGTACTGGTTAAGACAAGGGCACCGATGAGGGTAAGGCCTCGGAAAAGGGTCACGTTCAGGGTTTCGCTTAGGGTTAGGGTTAGGGAATGGGGAGGGATTAGGGTAGAGGATAGGGTACGACAATGCTTAAAGGTTAACGTACGTTTGAGGGCATGAGTTAGTGTTTGTGTACTAGTTAAGATTAGGGCATTGGTTAGGGTAGGGCATCGGACGTGGGTCAGGTTTAGGGATGGGGTTAGGGTTAGGGTTAAGGAATGGGGAGGGATTAGGGTATAATTTAGTGTACGACAACGCTTAAGGTTTAGCGTACGTGTGAGGGCACGAGTTAGTGTTGGTGTCCTGGTTAAGATTAGGGCACGGGTGAGGGTAAGGCTTCGGGAGAGGGTCAGGGTTAGGATTCGGGTTAGGGTTAGGGTTAGGGAATGGGGAGGGATTAGGGTACAGTTTAGGGTACGACAACGATTAAGGGTGGGCGTACGTGTGAGGGCACGAGTTAGTGTTGGTGTCCTGGTTAAGATTAGGGCACGGGTGAGAGTAAGGTTTCAGGTGAGGGTCAGCGATAGAATTCGGGTTAGGGTTAGGGTTAGGGAATGGGGAGATATTAGGGCACAGTTTAGGGTACCACAACGCTTAATGTTTAGCGTACATGTGAGGTCACTAGTTAGTGTCAGTGTACTGCTTACGATTAGGGCACGGGTGAGGGTAAGGCCTCGGAAGAGGGTCACGTTAAGGGTTAGGGTTTGGGTTAGGGTTAGGGAATGGGGATTGATTAGGGTACAGGTTAGTGTACGGCAATTGCTTAGGGTTAGCATACGTTAGAGGGCATGGGTTAGTGTTGATGTACTGGTTAAAATTAGGACAGGGGTGAGGGTAAAGTTTCGGGTGAGTGTCATGGTTAGGTTTCAGGTTAGGGTTAGGGTTAGGGAATGGAGAAGGATTAGGGTACAGGTTAGGGTACCGCTGCGGTTTAGTGTTAGCGTACATGTGAGGGCACAAGTTAGTCTTGGTGTCCTGGTTAAGATTAGGTCACAGGTGAGGTTAAGGCTTCGGGTGAGGGTCAGGGTTAGGATTCGGGTTAGGGATAGGGTTCGGGAAAGGAGAGGGTTTAGGGTACAGGTTAGGGTACGACAATGCTTAAGGGTTAGCGTAAGTGTGAGGGCATGAGTTAGTGTTGGTGTACTGGTTAAGACAAGGGCACCGATGAGGGTAAGGCCTCGGAAAAGGGTCACGTTCAGGGTTTCGCTTAGGGTTAGGGTTTCGGAATGGGGAGGGATTAGGGTACAGGATAGGGTACGACATTGCTTAAGGGTTAACGTACGTTTTTGGGCATGAGTTAGTGTTTGTGTACTGGTTAAGATTAGGGCATTAGTTAGGGTAGGGCATCGGAAGTGGGTCAGTTTAGGGATGGGGTTAGGGTTAGGGTTAAGGAATGGGGAGGGATTAGGGTACAATTTAGGGTACGACAACGCTTAAGGTTTAGCGTACGTGTGAGGGCACGAGTTAGTGTTGGTGTCCTGGTTAAGATTAGGGCACGAGTGAGGGTAAGGCTTCGGGTGAGGGTCAGGGTTAGGATTCGTGTTAGGGTTAAGGTTAAGGAATGCAGAGGGATTAGGGTACAGCTTAGGGTACGACAGTGCTTAAGGGTTAGCGTTCGTGTGAGGGCAAGGGTTAGTGTTAGTGTCCTTGTTAAGATTAGGGCACGGGTGAGGGTAAGGATTCAGGTGAGGGTCAGGGTTAGTATTCGTGTTAGGGTTAGGGTTAGGGAATGGGGAGGGATTAGGGTACCGTTTAGGGTACGACAACGATTAAGGGTTGGCGTACGTGTGAGGGCACGAGTTAGTGTTGGTGTCCTGGTTAAGATTAGGGCACGGGTGAGGGTAAGGTTTCGGGTGAGGGTCAGGGATAAAATTCGCTTTAGGGTTAGGGTTAGGGAATGGGGAGATATTAGGGCACAGTTTAGGGTACCACAACGCTTAAGGTTTAGCGTACGTGTGACGTCACTAGGTAGTGTTAGTGTACTGCTTACGATTAGGGCACTGGTGAGGGTAAGGCCTCGGAAGAGGGTCACGTTATGGGTTAGGGTTAGGGTTAGGGTTAGGGAATGGGGATTGACTAGGGTACAGGTTACAGTACGGCAATGGCTTAGGGTTATCGTACGTTAGAGGGCATGGGTTAGTGTTGATGTACTGGTTAAAATTAGGACAGGGGTGAGGGTAAAATTTCGGGTGAGGGTCATGGTTAGGTTTCAGGTTAGGGTTAGGGTTAGGGAATGGAGAGGGATTAGGGTACAGGTTAGGGTACCGCTGCGGTTTAGTGTTAGCGTACGTGTGAGGGCACGAGTTAGTCTTGGTATCCTGGTTAAGATTAGGGCACGGGTGAGGGTAAGGGTTCGGGTGAGGGTCAGGGTTAGGATTTGGGTTAGGGTTAGGGTTAGGGAATGGAGAGGGATTAGGGTACAGGTTAGGGTACGATAATGGTTAAGGTTTAGCGTAAGTGTGAGGGCACGATTTAGTGTTGGTGTACTGGTTAAGACAAGGGCACCGATGAGGGTAAGGCCTCGGAAAAGGGTCACGTTCAGGGTTTCGCTTAGGGTTAGGGTTAGGGAATGGGGAGGGATTAGGGTAGAGGATAGGGTACGACAATGCTTAAAGGTTAACGTACGTTTGAGGGCATGAGTTAGTGTTTGTGTACTAGTTAAGATTAGGGCATTGGTTAGGGTAGGGCATCGGACGTGGGTCAGGTTTAGGGATGGGGTTAGGGTTAGGGTTAAGGAATGGGGAGGGATTAGGGTATAATTTAGTGTACGACAACGCTTAAGGTTTAGCGTACGTGTGAGGGCACGAGTTAGTGTTGGTGTCCTGGTTAAGATTAGGGCACGGGTGAGGGTAAGGCTTCGGGAGAGGGTCAGGGTTAGGATTCGGGTTAGGGTTAGGGTTAGGGAATGGGGAGGGATTAGGGTACAGTTTAGGGTACGACAACGATTAAGGGTGGGCGTACGTGTGAGGGCACGAGTTAGTGTTGGTGTCCTGGTTAAGATTAGGGCACGGGTGAGAGTAAGGTTTCAGGTGAGGGTCAGCGATAGAATTCGGGTTAGGGTTAGGGTTAGGGAATGGGGAGATATTAGGGCACAGTTTAGGGTGCCATAACGCTTAATGTTTAGCGTACATGTGAGGTCACTAGTTAGTGTTAGTGTACTGCTTACGATTAGGGCACAGGTGAGGGTAAGGCCTCGGAAGAGGGTCACGTTAAGGGTTAGAGTTTGGGTTAGGGTTAGGGAATGGGGATTGATTAGGGTACAGGTTAGTGTACGGCAATGGCTTAGGGTTAGCATACGTTAGAGGGCATGGGTTAGTGTTGATGTACTGGTTAAAATTAGGACAGGTGTGAGGGTAAAGTTTCGGGTGAGTGTCATGGTTAGGTTTCAGGTTAGGGCTGGGTTATGGAATGGAGAGGGATTAGGGTACAGGTTAGGGTACCGCTGCGGTTTAGTGTTAGCGTACATGTGAGGGCACAAGTTAGTCTTGGTGTCCTGGTTAAGATTAGGTCACAGGTGAGGGTAAGGCTTCGGGTGAGGGTCAGGGTTAGGATTCGGGTTAGGGTTAGGGTTCGGGAAAGGAGAGGGATTAGGGTACAGGTTAGGGTACGAAAATGCTTAAGTGTTAGCGTAAGTGTGAGAGCATGAGTTAGTGTTGGTGTACTGGTTAAGACAAGGGGACCGATGAGGGTAAGGCCTCGGAAAAGGGTCACGTTCAGGGTTTCGCTTAGGGTTAGGGTTTCGGAATGGGGAGGGATTAGGGTACAGGATAGGGTACGACAATGCTTAAGGGGTAACGTACGTTTTTGTGCATGAGTTAGTGTTTGTGTACTGATTAAGATTAGGGCATTGGTTAGGGTAGGGCATCGGAAGTGGGTCAGGTTTAGGGATGGGGTTAGGGTTAGTGTTAAGGAATGGGGAGGGATTAGGGTACAGTTTAGGGTACGATAACGCTTAAGGTTAAGCGTACGTGTGAGGGCACGAGTTAGTGTTGGTGTCCTGGTTAAGATTAGGGCACGGGTGAGGGTAAGGCTTCGGGTGAGGGTCAGAGTTAGGATTCGTGTTAGGGTTAAGGTTAAGGAATGCAGAGGGATTAGGGTACAGCTTAGGGTACGACAGTGCTTAATGGTTAGCGTTCGTGGGAGGGCAAGGGTTAGTGTTAGTGTCCTGGTTAAGATTAGGGCACGGGTGAGGGTAAGGCTTCAGGTGAGGGTCAGGGTTAGGATTCGGGTTAGGGTTAGGGTTAGGGAATGGGGAGGGATTAGGGTACAGTTTAGGGTACGACAAGGATTAAGGGTTGGCCTACGTGTGAGGGCACTAGTTAGTGTTGGTGTCCTGGTTAAGATTAGGGCACGGGTGAGGGTAAGGTTTCGGGTGAGGGACAGGGATAGAATTCGGGTTAGGGTTAGGGTTAGGGAATGGGGAGATATTAGGGCACAGTTTAGGGTACCACAACGCTTAAGTTTTAGCGTACGTGTGAGGTCCCTAGTTAGTGTTAGTGTACTGCTTACGATTAGGGCACGGGTGAGGGTAAGGCCTCGGAAGAGGGTCACGTTAAGGGTTAGGGTTTGGGTTAGGGTTAAGGAATGGGGATGGATTAGGGTACAGGTTAGGGTACGACAATGGCTTAGGGTTAGCGTACGTTAGAGGGCATGGGTTAGTGTTGATGTACTTGTTAAAATTAGGACAGGGGTGAGGTTTTAGTTTCGGGTGAGTGTCATGGTTAGGTTTCAGGTTAGGGTTAGGGTTAGAGAATGGAGAGGGATTAGGGTACAGGTTAGGGTACCGCTGCGGTTTAGTGTTAGCGTACGTGTGAGGGCACGAGTTAGTCTTGGTGTCCTGGTTAAGATTAGGGCACGGGTGAGGGTAAGGCTTCTGGTGAGGGTCAGGGTCAGGATTCGGGTTAGGGTTCGGGTTAGGGAATGGAGAGGGATTAGGGTACAGGTTAGGGTACGACAATGCTAAGGGTTAGTGTAAGTGTGAGGGCACGAGTCAGTGTTGGTGTACTGGTTAAGACAAGGGCACCGATGAGGGTAAGGCCTCGGAAAAGGGTCACGTTCTGGGTTTCGCTTAGGGTTGGGGTTAGGGAATGGGGAGGGATTAGGGTAGAGGATAGGGTACGAAAATGCTTAAGGGTTAACGTACATTTGAGGGCATGCGTTAGTGTTTGTGTACTGGTTAAGATTAGGGCATTGGTTAGGTTAGGGCATCGGACGTGGGTCAGGTTTAGGGATGGGGTTAGGGTTAGGGTTAAGGAATGGGGAGGGATTAGCGTTTAATTTAGGGTACGACAACGTTTAAGGTTTAGTGTACGTGTGAGGGCACGAGTTAGTGTTGGTGTCCTGGTTAAGACTAGGGCACGGGTGAGGGTAAGGCTTCGGGTGAGGGTCAGGGATAGGATTCGTGTTAGGGTTAGTGTTAAGGAATGCAGAGGGATTTGGGTACAGCTTAGGGTACGACAGTGCTTAAGGGTTAGTGTTCGTGTGAGGGCAAGGGTTAGTGTTAGTGTCCTGGTTAAGATTAGGGCACGGGTGAGGGTAAGGCTTCAGGTGAGGGTCAGGGTTAGGATTCGGGTTAGGGTTAGGGTTAGGGAATGGGGAGATATTAGGGCACAATTTTGGGTA
This sequence comes from Inia geoffrensis, assembly GCA_036417435.1. NCBI lineage: Eukaryota > Metazoa > Chordata > Mammalia > Artiodactyla > Iniidae > Inia > Inia geoffrensis. The sequence goes on along the minus strand of CM070912.1, from coordinate 92,304,784 downwards.
CCACAAAGCTTAAGGTTTAGCATACGTGTGAGGTCACTAATTAGTGTTAGTGTACTGCTTACGATTAGGGCACGGGTGAGGGTAAGGCCTCGGAAGAGGGTCACGTTAAGGGTTAGGGTTAGGGTTAGGGTTAGGGAATGGGGATTGATTAGGGTACAGGTTAGGGTACGGCAATGGCTTAGGGTTAGCATACGTTAGAGGGCATGGGTTAGTGTTGATGTACTGGTTAAAATTAGGACACGGGTGAGGGTAAAGTTTCGGGTGAGTGTCATGGTTAGGTTTCAGGTTAGGGTTAGGGTTAGGGAATGGAGAGGGATTAGGGTGCAGGTTAGGGTACGACAATGCTTAAGGGTTAGCGTAAGTGTGAGGGCACGAGTTAGTGTTGGTGTATTCGTTAAGACAAAGGCAGCTATGAGGGTAAGGCCTCGGAAAAGGGTCACGTTCAGGGTTTCGCTTAGGGTTAGGGTTAGGGAATGGGGAGGGATTGGGGTACAGGTTAGGGTACGACAATGCTTAAGGGTTAACGTACGTTTGAGGGCATGAGGTAGTGTTTGTGTACTGGTTAAGATTAGGGCATTGGTTAGGGTAGGGCATCGGACGTGGGTCAGTTTAGGGATGGGGTTAGGGTTAGGGTTAAGGAATGGGGAGGGATTAGGGTACAATTTAGGGTACGACAACACTTAAGGTTTAGCGTACGTGTGAGGTCACTAGTTAGTGTTAGTGTACTGCTTACGATTAGGGCACGGGTGAGGATAAGGCCTCGGAAGAGGGTCACGTTAAGGGTTAGGGTTAGGGTTAGGGTTAGGGAATGGGGATTGATTAGGGTACAGGTTAGTGTACGGCAATGGCTTAGGGTTTGCGTACGTTAGAGGGCATGAGTTAGTGTTGATGTACTGGTTAATATTAGGACACGGGTGAGGGTAAAGTTTCGGATGAGTGTCATGGTTAGGTTTCAGGTTAGGGTTAGGGTTAGGGAATGGAGAGGGATTAGTGTACAGGATAGGGTACCGCTGCGGTTTAGTGTTAGCGTACGTGTGAGGGCACGAGTTAGTCTTGGTGTCCTGGTTAAGACTAGGGCACGGGTGAGGGTAAGGCTTCGGGTGAGGGTCAGGGTTAGGATTCGGGTTAGCGTTAGGGTTAGGGAATGGAGAGGGATTAGGGTACAGGTTAGGGTACAACAATGCTTAAGGTTTAGCGTAAGTGTGAGGGCACGAGTTAGTGTTGGTGTACTGGTTAAGACAAGGACACCGATGAGGGTAAGGCCTCGGAAAAGGGTCACGTTCAGGGTTTCGCTTAGGGTTAGGGTTAGGGAATGGGGAGGGATTAGGGTACAGGATTGGGTACGACAATGCTTAAAGGTTAACGTACGTCTTTGGGCATGAGTTAGTGTATGTGTACTGGTTAAGATTAGGGCATTGGTTAGGGTAGGGCATCGGAAGTGGGTCAGGTTTAGGGATGGGGTTAGGGTTAGGGTTAAGGAATGGGGAGGGATTAGGGTACAATTTAGAGTACAACAACGCTTAAGGTTTAGCGTACATGTGAGGGCACGAGTTAGTGTTTGTGTCCTGGTTAAGTTTAGGGCACGGGTGAGGGTAAGGCTTCGGGTGAGGGTCAGTGTTAGGATTCGTGTTAGGGTTAGGGTTAAGGAATGCAGAGGGATTAGGGTACAGCTTAGGGTACGACAGTGCTTAAGGGTTAGCGTTCGTGTGAGGGCAAGGGTTAGTGTTAGTGTCCTGGTTAAGATTAGGGCACGGGTGAAGGTAAGGTTTCAGGTGAGGGTCAGGGTTAGGATTCGGGTTAGGGTTAGGGTTAGGGAATGGGGAGGGATTAGGGTACAGTTTAGGGTATGACAACGATTAAGGTTTAGCGTACATGTGAGGGCATGAGTTAGTGTTGGTGTCCTGGTTAAGATTAGGGCACGGGTGAGGGTAAGGTTTCGGGTGAGGGTCAGGGATAGAAATCGGGTTAGGGTTAGGGTTAGGGAATGGGGAGATATTAGGGCACAGTTTAGGGTACCACAACGCTTAAGGTTTAGCGTACGTGTGAGGTCACTAGTTAGTGTTAGTGTACTGCTTACGATTAGGGCACGGGTGAGGGTAAGGCCTCGGAAGAGGGTCACGTTAAGAGTTAGGGTTAGGGTTAGGGTTAGGGAATGGGAATTGATTAGGGTACAGGTTACGGTACGGCAATGGCTTAGGGTTAGCGTACGTTAGAGGGCATGGGTTAGTGTTGATGTACTGGTTAAAATTAGGACAGGGGTGAGGGTAAAGTTTTGGGTGAGTGTCATGGTTAAGTTTCAGGTTAGGGTTAGGTTTAGGGAATGGAGAGGGATTAGGGTACAGGTTATGGTACCGCTGCGGTTTAGTGTTAGCCTACGTGTGAGGGCACTAGTTAGTCTTGGTGTCCTGTTTAAGATTAGGGCACGGGTGAGGTTAAGGCTTCGGGTGACGGTCAGGGTTAGGATTCGGGTTTGGGTTAGGGTTAGGGAATGGAGAGGGATTAGGGTACAGGTTAGGGTACGACAATGCTTTAGGGTTAGCGTAAGTGTGAGGGCACGAGTTAGTGTTGGTGTACTGTTTAAGACAAGGACACCGATGAGGGAAAGGCCTCGGAAAAGGGTCATGTTCAGGGTTTCGCTTAGGGTTAGGGTTAGGGAATGGGGAGGGATTAGGGTAGAGGATAGGGTACGACAATGCTTAAGGAATAAAGTACGTTTGAGGGCATGAGTTAGTGTTTGTGTACTGGTTAAAATTAGGGCATTCGTTAGGGTAGGGCATCGTACGTGGGTCAGGTTTAGGGATGGGGTTAGGGTTAGGGTTAAGGAATGGGGAGGGATTAGGGTACAATTTAGGGTACGACAACGCTTAAGGTTTAGCGTACGTGTGAGGGCACGAGTTAGTGTTGGTGTCCTGGTTAAGATTAGGGCACGGGTGAGGGTAAGGCTTCAGTGAGGGTCAGGGTTAGGATTCGTGTTAGGGTTAGGGTTAAGGAATGCAGAGGGATTAGGGTACAGCTTAGGGTACGACAGTGCTTTAGGGTTAGCGTTCGTGTGAGGGCAAGGGTTAGTGTTAGTGTCCTGGTTAAGATTAGGGCACGGGTGAGGGTAAGGCTTCGGGTGAGGGTCAGGGTTAGGATTCAGGTTAGGGTTAGGGTTCGGGAATGGAGAGGGATTAGGGAACAGGTTAGGGTACGACAATGCTTAAGGGTTAGCGTAAGTGTGAGGGCACGAGTTTGTGTTGGTGTACAGGTTAAGACAAGGGCACCGATGAGGGTAAGGCCTCGGAAAAGTGTCACGTTCAGGGTTTCGCTTAGGGTTAGGGTTTCGGAATGGGGAGGGATTAGAGTACAGGATAGGGTACGACAATGCTTAAGGGTTAACGTACGTGTGAGGGCATGAGTTAGTGTTGGTGTCCTGGTTAAGATTAGGGCACGGGTGAGGGTAAGGCTTCAGGTGAGGGTCAGGGTTAGGATTCGGGTTAGGGTTAGGGTTAGGGAATGGGGAGGGATTAGGGTACAGTTTAGGGTACGAAAACGATTAAGGGTGGGCGTACGTGTGAGGGCACGAGTTAGTGTTGGTGTCCTGTTTAAGATTAGGGCACGGGTGAGAGTAAGGTTTCGGGTGAGGGTCAGGGATAGAATTCGGGTTAGGGTTAGGGTTAGGGAATGGGGAGATATTAGGGCACAGTTTAGGGTACCACAACGCTTAATGTTTAGCGTACATGTGAGGTCACTAGTTAGTGTCAGTGTACTGCTTACGATTAGGGCACGGGTGAGGGTAAGGCCTCGGAAGAGGGTCACGTTAAGGGTTAGGGTTTGGGTTAGGGTTAGGGAATGGGGATTGATTAGGGTACAGGTTAGTGTACGGCAATGGCTTAGGGTTAGCATACGTTAAAGGGCATGGGTTAGTGTCGATGTACTGGTTAAAATTAGGACAGGGGTGAGGGTAACGTTTCGGGTGAGTGTCATGGTTAGGTTTCAGGTTAGGGTTAGGGTTACGGAATGGAGAGGGATTAGGGTACAGGTTAGGGTACCGCTGCGGTTTAGTGTTAGCGTACATGTGAGGGCACAAGTTAGTCTTGGTGTCCTGGTTAAGATTAGGTCACAGGTGAGGTTAAGGCTTCGGGTGAGGGTCAGGGTTAGGATTCGGGTTAGGGTTAGGGTTCGGGAAAGGAGAGGGATTAGGGTACAGGTTAGGGTACGACAATGCTTAAGGGTTAGCGTAAGTGTGAGGGCATGAGTTAGTGTTGGTGTACTGGTTAAGACACGGGCACCGATGAGGGTAAGGCCTCGGAAAAGGGTCACGTTCAGGGTTTGGCTTAGGGTTAGGGTTTCAGAATGGGGAGGGATTAGGGTAGAGGATAGGGTACGACAATGCTTAAGGGTTAACATACGTTTTTGGGCATGAGTTAGTGTTTGTGTACTGGTTAAGATTAGGGCATTGGTTAGGTTAGGGCATCGGAAGTGGGTCAGGTTTAGGGATGGGATTAGGGTTAGGGTTAAGGAATGGGGAGGGATTAGGGTACAATTTAGGGTACGACAACGCTTAAGGTTTAGCGTACGTGTGAGGGCACGAGTTAGTGTTGGTGTCCTGGTTAAGATTAGGGCACGGGTGAGGGTAAGGATTCGGGTGAGGGTCTGGGTTAGGATTCGGGTTAGGGTTAGGGTTAGGGAATGGGGAGGGATTAGGGTACAGTTTAGGGTACGACAACGATTAAGGGTGGGCGTACGTGTGAGAGCACGAGTTAGTGTTGGTGTCCTTGTTAAGATTAGGGCACGGGTGAGAGTAAGGTTTCGGGTGAGGGTCAGCGATAGAATTCGGGTTAGGGTTAGGGTTAGGGAATGGGGAGATATTAGGGCACAGTTTAGGGTACCACAACGCTTAATGTTTAGCGTACATGTGAGGTCACTATTTAGTGTTAGTGTACTGCTTACGATTAGGGCACGGGTGAAGGTAAGGCCTCGGAAGTGGGTCACGTTAAGGTTTAGGGTTTGGGTTAGCGTTAGGGAATGGGGATTGATTAGGGTACAGGTTAGTGTACAGCAATGGCTTAGGGTTAGCATACGTTAGAGGGCATGGGTTAGTGTTGATGTACTGGTTAAAATTAGGACAGGGGTGAGGGTAAAGTTTTGGGTGAGTGTCATGGTTAGGTTTCAGGTTAGGGTTAGGGTTAGGGAATGGAGAGGGATTAGGGTACAGGTTAGGGTACCGCTGCGCTTTAGTGTTAGCGTACATGTGAGGGCACAAGTTAGTCTTGGTGTCCTGGTTAAGATTAGGTCACATGTGAGGGTAAGGCTTCGGGTGAGGGTCAGGGTTAGGATTCGGGTTAGGGTTAGGGTTCGGGAAAGGAGAGGGATTAGGGTACAGGTTAGGGTACGAAAATGCTTAAGTGTTAGCGTAAGTGTGAGGGCATGAGTTAGTGTTGGTGTACTGGTTAAGACAAGGGCACCGATGAGGGTAAGGCCTCGGAAAAGGGTCACGTTCAGGGCTTCGCTTAGGGTTAGGTTTTCGGAATGGGGCGGGATTAGGGTACAGGATAGGTTACGACAATGCTTAAGGGTTAACGTACGTTTTTGGGCATGAGTTAGTTTATGTGTACTGGTTAAGATTAGGGCATTGGTTAGGGTAGGGCATCGGAAGTGGGTCAGGTTTAGGGATGGGGTTAGGGTTAGGGTTGAGGAATGGGGAGGGATTAGGGTACAATTTAGGGTACGACAACGCTTAAGGTTTAGCGTACGTGTGAGGGCACGAGTTAGTGTTGGTGTCCTGGTTAAGATTAGGGCACAGGTGAGGGTAAGGCTTCGGGTGAGTGTCAGGGTTAGGATTCGTGTTAGGGTTAGGGTTAAGGAATGCAGAGGGATTAGGGTACAGCTTAGGGGACGACAGTGCTTAAGGGTTAGCGTTCGTGTGAGGGCAAGGGTTAGTGTTAGTGTCCTGGTTAAGATTAGGGCACGGGTGAGGGTAAGGCTTCAGGTGAGGGTCAGGGTTAGGATTCGGGTTAGGGTTAGGGTTAGGGAATGGGGAGATATTAGGGCAAAGTTTAGGGTACCACAACGCTTAAGGTTTAGCGTACGTGTGAGGTCACTAGCTAGTGTTAGTGTACTGCTTACGATTAGGGCACGGGGGAGGGTAAGGCCTCGGAAGAGGTTCACGTTAAGGGTTAGGGTTAGGGTTAGGGTTAGGGAATGGGGATTGATTAGGGTACAGGTTAGGGTACGGCAGTGGCTTAGTGTTAGCGTACGTTAGAGGGCATGGGTTAGTGTTGATGTACTGGTTAAAATTAGGACACGGGTGAGGGTGAAGTTTCGGGTGAATATCATGGTTAGGTTTCAGGTTAGGGTTAGGGTTAGGGAATGGAGAGGGATTAGGGTACAGGTTAGGGTACCGCTGCGGTTTAGTGTTAGCGTACGGGAGAGGGCACGAGTTAGTCTTGGTGTCCTTGTTAAGATTAGGGCACGGGTGAGGGTAAGGCTTCGGGTGAGGGTCAGGGTTAGGATTCGGGTTAGGGTTTGGGTTAGGGAATGGAGAGGGATTAGGGTACAGGTTAGGGTACGACAATGCTTAAGGGTTAGCGTAAGTGTGAGTGCACGAGTTAGTGTTGCTGTACTGGTTAAGACAAGGGCACCGATGAGGGTAAGGCCTCGGAAAAGGGTCACATTCAGGGTTTCGCTTAGGGTTAGTGTTAGGGAATGGGGAGGGATTAGGGTACAGGATAGGGTACGACAATGCTTAAGGGTTAACGTACGTTTGAGGGCATGAGTTAGTGTTTGTGTACTGGTTAAGATAAGGGCATTGGTTAGGGTAGGGCATCGGAAGTGGGTCAGGTTTAGGGATGGGGTTAGGGTTAGGGTTAAGGAATGCAGAGGGATTAGGGTACAGCTTAGGGTACGACAGTGCTTAAGGGTTAGTGTTCGTGTGAGGGCAAGTGTTAGTGTTAGTGTCCTGGTTAAGATTAGGGCACGGGTGAGGGTAAGGCTTCGGGTGAGGGTCAGGGATAGGATTCGTGTTAGGGTTAGGGTTAAGGAATGCAGAGGGATTAGGGTACAGCTTAGGGTACGACAGTGCTTAAGGGTTAGTGTTCGTGTGAGGGCAAGGGTTAGTGTTAGTGTCCTGGTTAAGATTAGGGCACGGGTGAGGGTAAGGCTTCAGAGGAGGGTCAGGGTTAGGATTCGGGTTAGGGTTAGGGTTAGGGAATGGGGAGGGATAAGGGTACAGTTTAGGGTACGACAACGATTAAGGGTTAGCGTACGTGTGAGGGCACGAGTTAGTGTTGGTGTCCTGGTTAAGATTAGGGCACGGGTGAGGGTAAGGTTTCGGGTGAGTGTCAGGGATAGAATTCGGGTTAGGGTTAGGGTTAGGGAATGGGGAGATATTAGGGCACAGTTTAGGGTACCACAACGCTTAAGGTTTAGCATACGTGTGAGGTCACTAATTACTGTTAGTGTACTGCTTACGATTAGGGCACGGGTGAGGGTAAGGCCTCGGAAGACGTCACGTTAAGGGTTAGGGTTAGGGTTAGGGTTAGGGAATGGGGATTGATTAGGGTACAGGTTAGGGTACGGCAATGGCTTAGGGTTAGCGTACGTTAGAGGGCATGGGTTAGTGTTGATGTACTGGTTAAAATTAGGACAGGGGTGAGGGTAAAGTTTTGGGTGAGTGTCATGGTTAGGTTTCAGGTTAGGGTTAGGTTTAGGGAATCGAGAGGGATTAGGGTACAGGTTAGGGTACCGCTGCGGTTTAGTGTTAGCGTACGTGTGAGGGTACGAGTTAGTCTTGGTGTCCTGGTTAAGATTAGGGCACGGGTGAGGTTAAGGCTTCGGGTGAGGGTCAGGGTTAGGATTCGGGTTAGGGTTAGGGTTAGGGAATGGAGAGGAATTAGGGTACATGTTAGGGTACGACAATGCTTAAGGGTTAGCGTAAGTGTGAGGGCACGAGTTAGTGTTGGTGTACTGGTTAAGACAAAGGCACTTATGAGGGTAAGGCCTCGGAAAAGGGTCACGTTCAGGGTTTCGCTTAGGGTTAGGGTTAGGGAATGGGGAGGGATTAGGGTACAGTTTAGGGTACGACAATGCTTGACTGTTAACGTACGTTTGAGAGCATGAGGTAGTGTTTGTGTACTGGTTAAGATTAGGGCATTGGTTAGGGTAGGGCATCGGACGTGGGTCAGGTTTAGGGATAGGGTTAGGGTTAGGGTTAAGGAATGGGGAGGGATTAGGGTACAATTTAGGGTACGACAACGCTTAAGGTTTAGCGTACGTGTGAGGGCACGAGTTAGTGTTGGTGTCCTGGTTAAGATTAGGGCACGGGTGAGGGTAAGGCTTCGGGTGAGGGTCAGGGTTAGGATTCGTGTTAGGGTTAGTGTTAAGGAATTCAGAGTGATTAGGGTACAGCTTAGGGTACGACAGTGCTTAAGGGTTCGCGTTCGTGTGAGGGCAAGTGTTAGTGTTAGTGTCCTGGGCAAGATTAGGGCATGGGTGAGGGTAAGGCTTCAGGTGAGGGTCACGGTTAGGATTCGGGTTAGGGTTAGGGTTAGGGAATGGGGAGGGATTAGGGTACAGTTTAGGGCACGACAACGATTAAGGGTTAGCGTACGTGTGAGGGCACGAGTTAGTGTTGCTGTCCTGGTTAAGATTAGGGCACGGGTGAGGGTAAGGTTTCTGGGGAGGGTCAGGTATAGAATTCGGATTAGGGTTAGGGTTAGGGAATCGGGAGATATTAGGGCACAGTTTAGTGTACCGCAACGCTTAAGGTTTAGCGTACGTGTGTGGTCACTAGTTAGTGTTAGTGTACTGCTTACGATTAGGGCACAGGTGAGGATAAGGCCTCGGAAGAGGGTCACGTTAAGGGTTAGGGTTAGGGTTAGGGTTAGGGAATGGGGATTGATTAGGGTACAGGTTAGGGTACGGCAATGGCTTAGGGTTTGCGTACGTTAGAGGGCATGAGTTTGTGTTGATGTATTGGTTAAAATTAGGACACGGGGGAGGGTAAAATTTCGGGTGAGTGTCATGGTTAGGTTTCAGGTTAGGGTTAGGGTTAGGGAATGGAGAGGGATTAGTGTACAGGTTAGGGTACCGCTGCGGTTTAGTGTTAGCGTACGTGTGAGGGCACGAGTTAGTCTTGGTGTCCTGGTTAAGATTAAGGCACGGGTGAGGGTAAGGCTTCGGGTGAGGGTCAGGGTTAGGATTCGGGTTAGCGTTAGAATTAGGGAATGGAGAGGGATTAGGGTACAGGTTACGGTACGACAGTGCTTAAGGGTTAGCGTAAGTGTGAGGGCACGAGTTAGTGTTGGTGTACTGGTTAAGACAAGGACACCGATGAGGGTAAGGCCTCGGAAAAGGTTCACGTTCAGGATTTCGATTAGGGTTAGGGTTAGGGAATGGGGAGGGATTAGGGTACAGGATAGGGTACGACAATGCTTACAGGTTAACGTACGTTTTTGGGCATGAGTTAGTGTTTGTGTACTGGTTAAGATTAGGGCATTGGTTAGGGTAGGACATCGGAAGTGGGTTAGGTTTAGGGATGGGGTTAGGATTAGGGTTAAGGAATGGAGAGGGATTAGGGTACAATTTAGGGTACGACAACGCTTAAGGTTTAGCGTACGTGTGAGGGCACGAGTTAGTGTTGGTGTCCTGGTTAAGATTAGGGCACGGGTGAGGGTAAGGCTTCGGGTGAGGGTCAGGGTAAGGATTCGTGGTAGGGTTAGGGTTAAGGAATGCAGAGGGATTAGGGTACAGCTTAGGGTACGACAGTGCTTAAGGGTTAGCATTCGTGTGAGGTCAAGTGTCAGTGTTAGTGTCCTGGTTAAGATTAGGTCACGGGTGAGGGTAAGGCTTCAGGAGAGGGTCAGAGTTAGGATTCGGGTTAGGGTTAGGCTTAGGGAATGGGGAGGGTTTAGGGTACAGTTTAGGGTACGACAACGATTAAGGGTTAGCGTACGTGTGAGGGCACGAGATAGTGTTGGTGTCCTGGTTAAGATTAGGGCACGGGTGAGAGTAAGGTTTCGGGTGAGGGTCAGAGATAGAATTCGGGTTAGGGTTAGGGTTAGGGAATGGGGAGATATTAGGGCACAGTTTAGGGTACCACAACGCTTAAGGTTTAGCGTACATGTGAGGTCACTAGTTAGTGTTAGTGTACTGCTTACGATTAGGCCACGGGTGAGGGTAAGGCCTCGGAAGAGGGTCACGTTAAGGGTTAGGGTTTGGGTTAGGGTTAGGGAATGGGGATTGATTAGGGTACAGGTTAGGGTACGGCAATGGCTTAGGGTTAGCATACGTTAGAGGGCATGGGTTAGTGTTGATGTACTGGTTAAAATTAGGACACCGGTGTGGGTAAAGTTTCCGGTGAGTGTCATGGTTAGGTTTCAGGTTAGGGTTAGGGTTAGGGAATGGAGAGGGATTAGGGTACAGGTTAGGGTACGACAATGCTTAAGGGTTAGCGTAAGTGTGAGGGCACGAGTTAGTGTTGGTGTACTGGTTAAGACAAAGGCACCTATGAGGGTAAGGCCTCGGAAAAGGGTCACGTTCATTGTTTCGCTTAGGGTTAGGGTTAGGGAATGGGGAGGGATTAGGGTACAGGTTATGGTACCGCTGCGGTTTAGTGTTAGCCTACGTGTGAGGGCACTAGTTAGTCTTGGTGTCCTGGTTAAGATTAGGGCACGGGTGATGTTAAGGCTTCGGGTGACGGTCAGGGTTAGGATTCGGGTTTGGGTTAGGGTTAGGGAATGGAGAGGGATTAGGGTACAGGTTAGGGTACGACAATGCTTTAGGGTTAGCGTAAGTGTGAGGGCACGAGTTAGTGTTGGTGTACTGTTTAAGACAAGGACACCGATGAGGGAAAGGCCTCGGAAAAGGGTCATGTTCAGGGTTTCGCTTAGGGTTAGGGTTAGGGAATGGGGAGGGATTAGGGTAGAGGATAGGGTACGACAATGCTTAAGGAATAAAGTACGTTTGAGGGCATGAGTTAGTGTTTGTGTACTGGTTAAAATTAGGGCATTCGTTAGGGTAGGGCATCGGACGTGGGTCAGGTTTAGGGATGGGGTTAGGGTTAGGGTTAAGGAATGGGGAGGGATTAGGGTACAATTTAGGGTACGACAACGCTTAAGGTTTAGCGTACGTGTGAGGGCACGAGTTAGTGTTGGTGTCCTGGTTAAGATTAGGGCACGGGTGAGGGTAAGGCTTCAGTGAGGGTCAGGGTTAGGATTCGTGTTAGGGTTAGGGTTAAGGAATGCAGAGGGATTAGGGTACAGCTTAGGGTACGACAGTGCTTAAGGGTTAGCGTTCGTGTGAGGGCAAGGGTTAGTGTTAGTGTCCTGGTTAAGATTAGGGCACGGGTGAGGGTAAGGCTTCGGGTGAGCGTCAGGGTTAGGATTCAGGTTAGGGTTAGGGTTCGGGAATGGAGAGGGATTAGGGAACAGGTTAGGGTACGACAATGCTTAAGGGTTAGCGTAAGTGTGAGGGCACGAGTTAGTGTTGGTGTACAGGTTAAGACAAGGGCACCGATGAGGGTAAGGCCTCGGAAAAGTGTCACGTTCAGGGTTTCGCTTAGGGTTAGGGTTTCGGAATGGGGAGGGATTAGGGTACAGGATAGGGTACGTCAATGCTTAAGGGTTAACGTACGTGTGAGGGCATGAGTTAGTGTTGGTGTCCTGGTTAAGATTAGGGCACGGGTGAGGGTAAGGCTTCAGGTGAGGGTCAGGGTTAGGATTCGGGTTAGGGTTAGGGTTAGGGAATGGGGAGGGATTAGGGTACCGTTTAGGGTACGAAAACGATTAAGGGTTGGCGTACGTGTGAGGGCACGAGTTAGTGTTGGTGTCCTGTTTAAGATTAGGGCACAGGTGAGAGTAAGGTTTCGGGTGAGGGTCAGGGATAGAATTCAGGTTAGGGTTAGGGTTAGGGAATGGGGAGATATTAGGGCACAGTTTAGGGTACCACAACGCTTAATGTTTAGCGTACATGTGAGGTCACTAGTTAGTGTCAGTGTACTGCTTACGATTAGGGCACGGGTGAGGGTAAGGCCTCGGAAGAGGGTCACGTTAAGGGTTAGGGTTTGGGTAAGGGTTAGGGAATGGGGATTGATTAGGGTACAGGTTAGTGTACGGCAATGGCTTAGGGTTAGCATACGTTAAAGGGCATGGGTTAGTGATGATGTACTGGTTAAAATTAGGACAGGGGTGAGGGTAACGTTTCGGGTGAGTGTCATGGTTAGGTTTCAGGTTAGGGTTAGGGTTACGGAATGGAGAGGGATTAGGGTACAGGTTAGGGTACCGCTGCGGTTTAGTGTTAGCGTACATGTGAGGGCACAAGTTAGTCTTGGTGTCCTGGTTAAGATTAGGTCACAGGTGAGGTTAAGGCTTCGGGTGAGGGTCAGGGTTAGGATTCGGGTTAGGGTTAGGGTTCGGGAAAGGAGAGGGATTAGGGTACAGGTTAGGGTACGACAATGCTTAAGGGTTAGCGTAAGTGTGAGGGCATGAGTTAGTGTTGGTGTACTGGTTAAGACACGGGCACCGATGAGGGTAAGGCCTCGGAAAAGGGTCACGTTCAGGGTTTGGCTTAGGGTTAGGGTTTCGGAATGGGGAGGGATTAGGGTAGAGGATAGGGTACGACAATGCTTAAGGGTTAACATACGTTTTTGGGCATGAGTTAGTGTTTGTGTACTGGTTAAGATTAGGGCATTGGTTAGGTTAGGGCATCGGAAGTGGGTCAGGTTTAGGGATGGGATTAGGGTTAGGGTTAAGGAATGGGGAGGGATTAGGGTACAATTTAGGGTACGACAACGCTTAAGGTTTAGCGTACGTGTGAGGGCACGAGTTAGTGTTGGTGTCCTGGTTAAGATTAGGGCACGGGTGAGGGTAAGGATTCGGGTGAGGGTCTGGGTTAGGATTCGGGTTAGGGTTAGGGTTAGGGAATGGGGAGGGATTAGGGTACAGTTTAGGGTACGACAACGATTAAAGGTGGGCGTACGTGTGAGGGCACGAGTTAGTGTTGGTGTCCTGGTTAAGATTAGGGCACGGGTGAGAGTAAGGTTTCGGGTGAGGGTCAGCGATAGAATTCGGGTTAGGGTTAGGGTTAGGGAATGGGGAGATATTAGGGCACAGTTTAGGGTACCACAACGCTTAATGTTTAGCGTACATGTGAGGTCACTATTTAGTGTTAGTGTACTGCTTACGATTAGGGCACGGGTGAAGGTAAGGCCTCGGAAGTGGGTCACGTTAAGGTTTAGGGTTTGGGTTAGCGTTAGGGAATGGGGATTGATTAGGGTACAGGTTAGTGTACGGCAATGGCTTAGGGTTAGCATACGTTAGAGGGCATGGGTTAGTGTTGATGTACTGGTTAAAATTAGGACAGGGGTGAGGGTAAAGTTTTGGGTGAGTGTCATGGTTAGGTTTCAGGTTAGGGTTAGGGTTAGGGAATGGAGAGGGATTAGGGTACAGGTTAGGGTACCGCTGCGCTTTAGTGTTAGCGTACATGTGAGGGCACAAGTTAGTCTTGGTGTCCTGGTTAAGATTAGGTCACATGTGAGGGTAAGGCTTCGGGTGAGGGTCAGGGTTAGGATTCGGGTTAGGGTTAGGGTTCGGGAAAGGAGAGGGATTAGGGTACAGGTTAGGGTACGAAAATGCTTAAGGGTTAACGTACGTTTTTGGGCATGAGTTAGTTTATGTGTACTGGTTAAGATTAGGGCATTGGTTAGGGTAGGGCATCGGAAGTGGGTCAGGTTTAGGGATGGGGTTAGGGTTAGGGTTAAGGAATGGGGAGGGATTAGGGTACAATTTAGGGTACGACAACGCTTAAGGTTTAGCGTACGTGTGAGGGCACGAGTTAGTGTTGGTGTCCTGGTTAAGATTAGGGCACAGGTGAGGGTAAGGCTTCGGGTGAGTGTCAGGGTTAGGATTCGTGTTAGGGTTAGGGTTAAGGAATGCAGAGGGATTAGGGTACAGCTTAGGGGACGACAGTGCTTAAGGGTTAGCGTTCGTGTGAGGGCAAGGGTTAGTGTTAGTGTCCTGGTTAAGATTAGGGCACGGGTGAGGGTAAGGCTTCAGGTGAGGGTCAGGGTTAGGATTCGGGTTAGGGTTAGGGTTAGGGAATGGGGAGATATTAGGGCAAAGTTTAGGGTACCACAACGCTTAAGGTTTAGCGTACGTGTGAGGTCACTAGTTAGTGTTAGTGTACTGCTTACGATTAGGGCACGGGGGAGGGTAAGGCCTCGGAAGAGGTTCACGTTAAGGGTTAGGGTTAGGGTTAGGGTTAGGGAATGGGGATTGATTAGGGTACAGGTTAGGGTACGGCAGTGGCTTAGTGTTAGCGTACGTTAGAGGGCATGGGATAGTGTTGATGTACTGGTTAAAATTAGGACACGGGTGAGGGTGAAGTTTCGGGTGAATATCATGGTTAGGTTTCAGGTTAGGGTTAGGGTTAGGGAATGGAGAGGGATTAGGGTACAGGTTAGGGTACCGCTGCGGTTTAGTGTTAGCGTACGGGAGAGGGCACGAGTTAGTCTTGGTGTCCTTGTTAAGATTAGGGCACGGGTGAGGGTAAGGCTTCGGGTGAGGGTCAGGGTTAGGATTCGGGTTAGGGTTTGGGTTAGGGAATGGAGAGGGATTAGGGTACAGGTTAGGGTACGACAATGCTTAAGGGTTAGCGTAAGTGTGAGTGCACGAGTTAGTGTTGCTGTACTGGTTAAGACAAGGGCACCGATGAGGGTAAGGCCTCGGAAAAGGGTCACATTCAGGGTTTCGCTTAGGGTTAGTGTTAGGGAATGGGGAGGGATTAGGGTACAGGATAGGGTACGACAATGCTTAAGGGTTAACGTACGTTTGAGGGCATGAGTTAGTGTTTGTGTACTGGTTAAGATAAGGGCATTGGTTAGGGTAGGGCATCGGAAGTGGGTCAGGTTTAGGGATGGGGTTAGGGTTAGGGTTAAGGAATGCAGAGGGATTAGGGTACAGCTTAGGGTACGACAGTGCTTAAGGGTTAGTGTTCGTGTGAGGGCAAGTGTTAGTGTTAGTGTCCTGGTTAAGTTTAGGGCACGGGTGAGGGTAAGGCTTCGGGTGAGGGTCAGGGATAGGATTCGTGTTAGGGTTAGGGTTAAGGAATGCAGAGGGATTAGGGTACAGCTTAGGGTACGACAGTGCTTAAGGGTTAGCGTTCGTGTGAGGGCAAGGGTTAGTGTTAGTGTCCTGGTTAAGATTAGGGCACGGGTGAGGGTAAGGCTTCAGGGGAGGGTCAGGGTTAGGATTCGGGTTAGGGTTAGGGTTAGGGAATGGGGAGGGATAAGGGTACAGTTTAGGGTACGACAACGATTAAGGGTTAGCGTACGTGTGAGGGCACGAGTTAGTGTTGGTGTCCTGGTTAAGATTAGGGCACGGGTGAGGGTAAGGTTTCGGGTGAGTGTCAGGGATAGAATTCGGGTTAGGGTTAGGGTTAGGGAATGGGGAGATATTAGGGCACAGTTTAGGGTACCACAACGCTTAAGGTTTAGCATACGTGTGAGGTCACTAATTAGTGTTAGTGTACTGCTTACGATTAGGGCACGGGTGAGGGTAAGGCCTCGGAAGACGTCACGTTAAGGGTTAGGGTTAGCGTTAGGGTTAGGGAATGGGGATTGATTAGGGTACAGGTTAGGGTACGGCAATGGCTTAGGGTTAGCGTACGTTAGAGGGCATGGGTTAGTGTTGATGTACTGGTTAAAATTAGGACAGGGGTGAGGGTAAAGTTTTGGGTGAGTGTCATGGTTAGGTTTCAGGTTAGGGTTAGGTTTAGGGAATCGAGAGGGATTAGGGTACAGGTTAGGGTACCGCTGCGGTTTAGTGTTAGCGTACGTGTGAGGGTACGAGTTAGTCTTGGTGTCCTGGTTAAGATTAGGGCACGGGTGAGGTTAAGGCTTCGGGTGAGGGTCAGGGTTAGGATTCGGGTTAGGGTTAGGGTTAGGGAATGGAGAGGAATTAGGGTACATGTTAGGGTACGACAATGCTTAAGGGTTAGCGTAAGTGTGAGGGCACGAGTTAGTGTTGGTGTACTGGTTAAGACAAAGGCACTTATGAGGGTAAGGCCTCGGAAAAGGGTCACGTTCAGGGTTTCGCTTAGGGTTAGGGTTAGGGAATGGGGAGGGATTAGGGTACAGGATAGGGTACGACAATGCTTAAGGGTTAACGTACGTTTGAGGGCATGAGTTAGTGTTTGTGTACTGGTTAAGATTAGGGCATTGGTTAGGGTAGGGCTTCGGACGTGGGTCAGGTTTAGGGATGGGGTTAGGGTTAGGGTTAAGGAATGGGGAGGGATTAGGGTACAATTTAGGGTACGACAACGCTTAAGGTTTAGCGTACGTGTGAGAGCACGAGTTATTGTTGGTGTCCTGGTTAAGATTAGGGCACGGGTGAGTGTAAGACTTCGGGTGAGGGTCAGGGTTAGGATTCGTGTTAGGGTTAGGGTTAAGGAATGCAGAGGGATTAGGGTACAGCTTAGGGTACGACAGTGCTTAAGGGTTAGCCTTCGTGTGAGGGCAAGGGTTAGTGTTAGTGTCCTGGTTAAGATTAGGGCACGGGTGAGGGTAAGGTTTCAGGTGAGGGTCAGGGTTAGGATTCGGGTTAGGGTTAGGGTTAGGGAATGGGGAGGGATTAGGGTACAGGTTAGGGTACGACAATGCTTAAGGGTTAACGTACGTTTGAGGGCATGAGGTAGTGTTTGTGTACTGGTTAAGATTAGGGCATTGGTTAGGGTAGGGCATCGGACGTGGGTCAGGTTTAGGGATGGGGTTAGGGTTAGGGTTAAGGAATGGGGAGGGATTAGGGTACAATTTAGGGTACGACAACGCTTAAGGTTTAGCGTACGTGTGAGGGCACGTGTTAGTGTTGGTGTCCTGGTTAAAATTAGGGCACGGGTGAGGGTAAGGCTTCGGGTGAGGGTCAGGGTTATGATTCGTGTTAGGGTTAGGGTTAAGGAATGCAGAGGGATTAGGGTACAGCTTAGGGTACGACAGTGCTTAAGGTTTAGCGTTCGTGTGAGGGCAAGTGTTAGTGTTAGTGTCCTGGTTAAGATTAGGGCATGGGTGAGGGTAAGGCTTCAGGTGAGGGTCAGGGTTAGGATTCGGGTTAGGGTTAGGGTTAGGGAATGGGGAGGGATTAGGGTACAGTTTAGGGTACGACAACGATTAAGGGCTAGCGTACGTGTGAGGGCACGAGTTAGTGTTGGTGTCCTGGTTAAGATTAGGGCACGGGTGAGGGTAAGGTTTCGGGTGAGAGTCAGGGATAGAATTCGGGTTAGGGTTAGGGTTAGGGAATGGGGAGATATTAGGGCACAGTTTAGGGTACCACAACGCTTAAGGTTTAGCGTATGTGTGAGGTCACTAGTTAGTGTTAGTGTACTGCTTTCGATTAGGGCACGGGTGAGGATAAGGCCTCAGAAGAGGGTCACGTTAAGGGTGAGGGTTAGGGTTAGGGTTAGGGAATGGGGATTGATTAGTGTACAGGTTAGGGTACGGCAATGGCTTAGGGTTTACGTACGTTAGAGGGCATGAGTTAGTGTTGATGTACTGGTTAAAATTAGGACACGGGTGAGGGTAAAGTTTCGGGTGAGTGTCATGGTTAGGTTTAAGGTTAGGGTTAGAGTTAGGGAATGGAGAGGGATTAGTGTACAGGTTAGGGTACCGCTGCGGTTTAGTGTTAGCGTACGTGTGAGGGCACGAGATAGTCTTGGTGTCCTGGTTAAGATTAGGGCACGGGTGAGGGTAAGGCTTCGGGTGAGGGTCAGGTTTAGGATTCGGGTTAGCGTTAGGGTTAGGGAATGGAGAGGGATTAGGGTACAGGTTAGGGTACGACAATGTTTAAGGGTTAGCGTAAGTGTGAGGGCACGAGTTAGTGTTGGTGTACTGGTTTAGACAAGGACACCGATGAGGGTAAGGCCTCGGAAAAGGGTCACGTTCAGGGTTTCGCTTAGGGTTAGGGTTAGGGAATGGTGAGGGATTAGGGTACTGGATAGGTTACGACAATGCTTAAAGGTTAACATACGTTTTGGGGAATGAGTTAGTGTTTGTGTACTGGTGAAGATTAGGGCATTGGTTAGGGTAGGGCATCGGAAGTGGGTCAGGTTTAGGGATGGGGTTAGGGTTAGGGTTAAGGAATGGGGAGGGATTAGGGTACAATTTAGGGTACAACAACGCTTAAGGTTTAGCGTACGTGTGAGGGCACGAGTTAGTGTTGGTGTCCTGGTTAAGATTAGGGCACGGGTGTGGGTAAGGCTTCGGGTGAGGGTCAGGGTTAGGATTCGTGTTAGGGTTAGGTTTAAGGAATGCAGAGGGATTAGGGTACAGCTTAGGGTACGACAGTGATTAAGGGTTAGCGTTCGTGTGAGGGCAAGGGTTAGTGTAAGTGTCCTGGTTAACATTAGGGCACGGGTGAGGGTAAGGTTTCGGGTGAGGGTCAGGGATAGAAATCGGGTTAGGGTTAGGGTTAGGGAATGGGGAGATATTAGGGCACAGTTTAGGGTACCACAACGCTTAAGGTTTAGCGTACGTGTGAGGTCACTAGTTAGTGTTAGTGTACTGCTTACGATTAGGGCACGGGTGAGGGAAAGGCCTCAGAAGAGGGTCACGTTAAGGGTTAGGGTTAGGGTTAGGGTTAGGGAATGGGGATTGATTAGGGTACAGGTTAGGGTACGGCAATGGCTTAGGGTTAGCGTACGTTAGAGGGCATGGGTTAGTGTTGAAGTACTGGTTAAAATTAGGACAGGGGTGAGGGTAAAGTTTTGGGTGAGTGTCATGGTTAGGTTTCAGGTTAGGGTTAGGTTTAGGGAATGGAGAGGAGTTAGGGTACAGGTTAGGGTACCGCTGCGGTTTAGTGTCAGCGTACGTGTGAGAGCACGAGTTATTGTTGGTGTCCTGGTTAAGATTAGGGCACGGGTGAGGGTAAGACTTCGGGTGAGGGTCAGGGTTAGGATTCGTGTTAGGGTTAGGGTTAAGGAATGCAGAGGGATTAGAGTACAGCTTAGGGTACGACAGTGCTTAAGGGTTAGCCTTCGTGTGAGGGCAAGGGTTAGTGTTAGTGTCCTGGTTAAGATTAGGGCACGGGTGAGGGTAAGGTTTCAGGTGAGGGTCAGGGTTAGGATTCGGGTTAGGGTTAGGGTTAGGGAATGGGGAGGGATTAGGGTACAGTTTAGGGTACGACAACTATTAAGGTTTAGCGTACATGTGAGGGCACGAGTTAGTGTTGGTGTCCTGGTTAAGATTAGGGCACGGGTGAGGGTAAGGTTTCGGGTGAGGGTCAGCGATAGAATTCGGGTTAGGGTTAGGGTTAGGGAATGGGGAGATATTAGGGCACAGTTTAGGGTACCACAACGCTTAAGGTTTAGCGTACGTGTGATGTCACTAGTTAGTGTTAGTGTACTGCTTACGATTAGGGCACGGGTGAGGGTAAGGCCTCGGAAGAGGGTCACGTTAAGGGTTAGGGTTAGGGTTAGGGTTAGAGAATGGGGATTGAATAGGGTACAGGTTAGGGTACGCCAATGGCTTAGGGTTAGCGTACGTTAGAGGGCATGGGTTAGTGTTGATGTACTGGTTAAAATTAGGACATGGGTGAGGGTAAAGTTTCGGGTGAGTGTCATGGTTAGGTTTCAGGTTAGGGTTAGGGTTAGGGAATGGAGAGGGATTAGGGTACAGGTTAGGGTACCGCTGCGGTTTAGTGTTAGCGTACGTGTGAGGGCACGAGTTAGTCTTGGTGTCCTGGTTAAGATTAGGTCACGGGTGAGGGTAAGGCTTCGGGTGAGGGTCAGGGTTAGGATTCGAGTTAGGGTTAGGGTTAGGGAATGGAGAGGGATTAGGGTACAGGTTAGGGTACGACAATGCTTAAGGGTTAGCCTAAGTGTGAGGGCACGAGTTAGTGTTGGTGTACTTGTTAAGACAAGGGCACCGATGAGGGTAAGGCCTCAGAAAAGGGTCACGTTCAGGGTTTCGCTTAGGGTTAGGGTTAGGGAATGGGGAGGGATTAGGGTACAGGATAGGGTACGACAATGCTTAAGGGTTAACGTACGTTTGAAGGCATGAGTTAGTGTTTGTGTACTGGTTAAGATTAGGGCATTGGTTAGGGTAGGGCATCGGACGTGGGTCAGGTTTAGGGATGGGTTTAGGGTTAGGGTTAAGGAATGGGGACGGATTAGGGTTTAATTTAGGGTACGACAACGTTTAAGGTTTAGTGTACGTGTGAGGGCACGAGTTATTGTTGCTGTCCTGGTTAAGACTAGGGCACAGGTGAGGGTAAGGCTTCGGGTGAGGGTCAGGGTTAGGATTCGTGTTATGGATAGGGTTAAGGAATGCAGAGGGTTTAGGGTACACCTTAGGGTACGACAGTGCTTAAGGGTTAGTGTTCGTGTGAGGGCAAGGGTTAGTGTTAGTGTCTTGGTTAAGATTAGGGCACGGGTGAGGGTAAGGCTTCAGGTGAGGGTCAGGGTTAGGATTCGGGTTAGGGTTAGGGTTAGGGAATGGGGAGGGATAAGGGTACAGTTTAGGGTATGACAACGATTAAGTGTTAGCGTACGTGTGAGGGCACGAGTTAGTGTTGGTGTCCTGGTTAAGATTAGGGCACGGGTGAGGGTAAGGCTTCGGGTGAGGGTCAGGGTTAGGATTCAGGTTAGGGTTAGGGTTCGGGAATGGAGAGGGATTAGGGTACAGGTTAGGGTACGACAATGCTTAAGGGTTAGCGTAAATGTGAGGGCACGAGTTAGTGTTGGTGTACTGGTTAAGACAAGGGCACCGATGAGGGTAAGGCCTCGGAAAAGGGTCACGTTCAGGGTTTCGCTTAGGGTTAGGGTTTCGGAATGGGGAGGGATTAGGGTACAGGATAGGGTACGAAAATGCTTAAGGGTTAACTTTCGTGTGAGGGCATGAGTTAGCTTTGGTGTCCTGGTTAAGATTAGGGCACGGGTGAGGGTAAGGCTTCAGGTGAGGGTCAGGGTTAGGATTCGGGTTAGGGTTAGGGTTAGGGAATGGGGAGGGATTAGGGTACAGTTTAGGGTACGACAACGATTAAGGGTGGGCGTACGTGTGAGGGCACGAGTTAGTGTTGGTGTCCTGGTTAAGATTAGGGCACGGGTGAGAGTAAGGTTTCGGGTGAGGGTCAGGGATAGAATTCGGTTTAGGGTTAGGGTTAGGGAATGGGGAGATATTAGGGCACAGTTTACGGTACCACAACGCTTAATGTTTAGCGTACATGTGAGGTCACTAGTTAGTGTCAGTGTACTGCTTACGATTAGGGCACGGGTGAGGGTAAGGCCTCGGAAGAGGGTCACGTTAAGGGTTAGGGTTTGGGTTAGGGTTAGGGAATGGGGATTGATTAGGGTACAGGTTAGTGTACGGCAATGGCTTAGGGTTAGCATACGTTAGAGGGCATGGGTTAGTGTTGATGTACTGGTTAAAATTAGGACAGGGGTGAGGGTAAAGTTTTGGGTGAGTGTCATGGTTAGGTTTCAGGTTAGGGTTAGGGTTAGGAATGGAGAAGGATTAGGGTACAGGTTAGTGTACCGCTGCGGTTTAGTGTTAGCGTACATGTGAGGGCACAAGTTAGTCTTGGTGTCCTGGTTAAGATTAGGTCACAGGTGAGGTTAAGGCTTCGGGTGAGGGTCAGGGTTAGGATTCGGGTTAGGGTTAGGGTTCGGGAAAGGAGAGGGTTTAGGGTACAGGTTAGGGTACGACAATGCTTAAGGGTTAGCGTAAGTGTGAGGGCATGAGTTAGTGTTGGTGTACTGGTTAAGACAAGGGCACCGATGAGGGTAAGGCCTCGGAAAAGGGTCACGTTCAGGGTTTCGCTTAGGGTTAGGGTTTCGGAATGGGGAGGGATTAGGGTACAGGATAGGGTACGACAATGCTTAAGGGTTAACGTACGTTTTTGGGCATGAGTTAGTGTTTGTGTACAGGTTAAGATTAGGGCATTGGTTAGGGTAGGGCATCGGAAGTGGGTCAGTTTAGGGATGGGGTTAGGGTTAGGGTTAAGGAATGGGGAGGGATTAGGGTACAATTTAGGGTACGACAACGCTTAAGGTTTAGCGTACGTGTGAGGGCACGAGTTAGTGTTGGTGTCCTGGTTAAGATTAGGGCACGAGTGAGGGTAAGGCTTCGGGTGAGGGTCAGGGTTAGGATTCGTGTTAGGGTTAAGGTTAAGGAATGCAGAGGGATTAGGGTACAGCTTAGGGTACGACAGTGCTTAAGGGTTAGCGTTCGTGTGAGGGCAAGGGTTAGTGTTAGTGTCCTTGTTAAGATTAGGGCACGGGTGAGGGTAAGGATTCAGGTGAGGGTCAGGGTTAGTATTCGTGTTAGGGTTAGGGTTAGGGAATGGGGAGGGATTAGGGTACCGTTTAGAGTACGACAACGATTAAGGGTTGGCGTACGTGTGAGGGCACGAGTTAGTGTTGGTGTACTGGTTTAGACAAGGACACCGATGAGGGTAAGGCCTCGGAAAAGGGTCACGTTCAGGGTTTCGCTTAGGGTTAGGGTTAGGGAATGGTGAGGGATTAGGGTACAGGATAGGGTACGACAATGCTTAAAGGTTAACATACGTTTTGGGGCATGAGTTAGTGTTTGTGTACTGGTGAAGATTAGGGCATTGGTTAGGGTAGGGCATCGGAAGTGGGTCAGGTTTAGGGATGGGGTAAGGGTTAGGGTTAAGGAATGGGGAGGGATTAGGGTACAATTTAGGGTACAACAACGCTTAAGGTTTAGCGTACGTGTGAGGGCACGAGTTAGTGTTGGTGTCCTGGTTAAGATTAGGGCACGGGTGTGGGTAAGGCTTCGGGTGAGGGTCAGGGTTAGGATTCGTGTTAGGGTTAGGTTTAAGGAATGCAGAGGGATTAGGGTACAGCTTAGGGTACGACAGTGATTAAGGGTTAGCGTTCGTGTGAGGGCAAGGGTTAGTGTAAGTGTCCTGGTTAATATTAGGGCACGGGTGAGGGTAAGGTTTCGGGTGAGGGTCAGGGATAGAAATCGGGTTAGGGTTAGGGTTAGGGAATGGGGAGATATTAGGGCACAGTTTAGGGTACCACAACGCTTAAGGTTTAGCGTACGTGTGAGGTCACTAGTTAGTGTTAGTGTACTGCTTACGATTAGGGCACGGGTGAGGGAAAGGCCTCGGAAGAGGGTCACGTTAAGGGTTAGGGTTAGGGTTAGGGAATGGGGATTGATTAGGGTACAGGTTAGGGTACGGCAATGGCTTAGGGTTAGCGTACGTTAGAGGGCATGGGTTAGTGTTGATGTACTGGTTAAAATTAGGACAGGGGTGAGGGTAAAGTTTTGGGTGAGTGTCATGGTTAGGTTTCAGGTTAGGGTTAGGTTTAGGGAATGGAGAGGGGTTAGGGTACAGGTTAGGGTACCGCTGCGGTTTAGTGTCAGCGTACGTGTGAGGGCACGAGTTAGTCTTGGTTTCCTGGTTAAGATTAGGGCACGGGTGAGGGTAAGGCTTCGGGTGAGGGTCAGGGTTAGGATTCAGGTTAGGGTTAGGGTTCGGGAATGGAGAGGGATTAGGGTACAGGTTAGGGTACGACAATGCTTAAGGGTTAGCGTAAATGTGAGGGCACGAGTTAGTGTTGGTGTACTGGTTAAGACAAGGGCACCGATGAGGGTAAGGCCTCGGAAAAGGGTCACGTTCAGGGTTTCGCTTAGGGTTAGGGTTTCGGAATGGGGAGGGATTAGGGTACAGGATAGGGTACGAAAATGCTTAAGGGTTAACTTTCGTGTGAGGGCATGAGTTAGCTTTGGTGTCCTGGTTAAGATTAGGGCACGGGTGAGGGTAAGGCTTCAGGTGAGGGTCAGGGTTAGGATTCGGGTTAGGGTTAGGGTTAGGGAATGGGGAGGGATTAGGGTACAGTTTAGGGTACGACAACGATTAAGGGTGGGCGTACGTGTGAGGGCACGAGTTAGTGTTGGTGTCCTGGTTAAGATTAGGGCACGGGTGAGAGTAAGGTTTCGGGTGAGGGTCAGGGATAGAATTCGGTTTAGGGTTAGGGTTAGGGAATGGGGAGATATTAGGGCACAGTTTACGGTACCACAACGCTTAATGTTTAGCGTACATGTGAGGTCACTAGTTAGTGTCAGTGTACTGCTTACGATTAGGGCACGGGTGAGGGTAAGGCCTCGGAAGAGGGTCACGTTAAGGGTTAGGGTTTGGGTTAGGGTTAGGGAATGGGGATTGATTAGGGTACAGGTTAGTGTACGGCAATGGCTTAGGGTTAGCATACGTTAGAGGGCATGGGTTAGTGTTGATGTACTGGTTAAAATTAGGACAGGGGTGAGGGTAAAGTTTTGGGTGAGTGTCATGGTTAGGTTTCAGGTTAGGGTTAGGGTTAGGAATGGAGAAGGATTAGGGTACAGGTTAGTGTACCGCTGCGGTTTAGTGTTAGCGTACATGTGAGGGCACAAGTTAGTCTTGGTGTCCTGGTTAAGATTAGGCCACAGGTGAGGTTAAGGCTTCGGGTGAGGGTCAGGGTTAGGATTCGGGTTAGGGTTAGGGTTCGGGAAAGGAGAGGGTTTAGGGTACAGGTTAGGGTACGACAATGCTTAAGGGTTAGCGTAAGTGTGAGGGCATGAGTTAGTGTTGGTGTACTGGTTAAGACAAGGGCACCGATGAGGGTAAGGCCTCGGAAAAGGGTCACGTTCAGGGTTTCGCTTAGGGTTAGGGTTTCGGAATGGGGAGGGATTAGGGTACAGGATAGGGTACGACAATGCTTAAGGGTTAACGTACGTTTTTGGGCATGAGTTAGTGTTTGTGTACAGGTTAAGATTAGGGCATTGGTTAGGGTAGGGCATCGGAAGTGGGTCAGTTTAGGGATGGGGTTAGGGTTAGGGTTAAGGAATGGGGAGGGATTAGGGTACAATTTAGGGTACGACAACGCTTAAGGTTTAGCGTACGTGTGAGGGCACGAGTTAGTGTTGGTGTCCTGGTTAAGATTAGGGCACGAGTGAGGGTAAGGCTTCAGGTGAGGGTCAGGGTTAGGATTCGTGTTAGGGTTAAGGTTAAGGAATGCAGAGGGATTAGGGTACAGCTTAGGGTACGACAGTGCTTAAGGGTTAGCGTTCGTGTGAGGGCAAGGGTTAGTGTTAGTGTCCTTGTTAAGATTAGGGCACGGGTGAGGGTAAGGATTCAGGTGAGGGTCAGGGTTAGTATTCGTGTTAGGGTTAGGGTTAGGGAATGGGGAGGGATTAGGGTACCGTTTAGGGTACGACAACGATTAAGGGTTGGCGTACGTGTGAGGGCACGAGTTAGTGTTGGTGTACTGGTTTAGACAAGGACACCGATGAGGGTAAGGCCTCGGAAAAGGGTCACGTTCAGGGTTTCGCTTAGGGTTAGGGTTAGGGAATGGTGAGGGATTAGGGTACAGGATAGGGTACGACAATGCTTAAAGGTTAACATACGTTTTGGGGCATGAGTTAGTGTTTGTGTACTGGTGAAGATTAGGGCATTGGTTAGGGTAGGGCATCGGAAGTGGGTCAGGTTTAGGGATGGGGTTAGGGTTAGGGTTAAGGAATGGGGAGGGATTAGGGTACAATTTAGGGTACAACAA
The DNA here is from genome assembly GCA_036417435.1 of Inia geoffrensis. NCBI lineage: Eukaryota > Metazoa > Chordata > Mammalia > Artiodactyla > Iniidae > Inia > Inia geoffrensis. Next base: position 92,279,257 of record CM070912.1, on the reverse strand, counting down.
CGCTTAAGGTTTAGCGTACGTGTGAGGGCACGAGTTAGTGTTGGTGTCCTGGTTAAGATTAGGGCACGGGTGTGGGTAAGGCTTCGGGTGAGGGTCAGGGTTAGGATTCGTGTTAGGGTTAGGTTTAAGGAATGCAGAGGGATTAGGGTACAGCTTAGGGTACGACAGTGATTAAGGGTTAGCGTTCGTGTGAGGGCAAGGGTTAGTGTAAGTGTCCTGGTTAATATTAGGGCACGGGTGAGGGTAAGGTTTCGGGTGAGGGTCAGGGATAGAAATCGGGTTAGGGTTAGGGTTAGGGAATGGGGAGATATTAGGGCACAGTTTAGGGTACCACAACGCTTAAGGTTTAGCGTACGTGTGAGGTCACTAGTTAGTGTTAGTGTACTGCTTACGATTAGGGCACGGGTGAGGGAAAGGCCTCGGAAGAGGGTCACGTTAAGGGTTAGGGTTAGGGTTAGGGTTAGGGAATGGGGATTGATTAGGGTACAGGTTAGGGTACGGCAATGGCTTAGGGTTAGCGTACGTTAGAGGGCATGGGTTAGTGTTGATGTACTGGTTAAAATTAGGACAGGGGTGAGGGTAAAGTTTTGGGTGAGTGTCATGGTTAGGTTTCAGGTTAGGGTTAGGTTTAGGGAATGGAGAGGGTTTAGGGTACAGGTTAGGGTACCGCTGCGGTTTAGTGTCAGCGTACGTGTGAGGGCACGAGTTAGTCTTGGTTTCCTGGTTAAGATTAGGGCACGGGTGAGGGTAAGGCTTCGGGTGAGGGTCAGGGTTAGGATTCGAGTTAGGGTTAGGGTTAGGGAATGGAGAGGGATTAGGGTACAGGTTAGGGTACGACAATGCTTAAGGGTTAGCCTAAGTGTGAGGGCAAGAGTTAGTGTTGGTGTACTGGTTAAGACAAGGGCACCGATGAGGGTAAGGCCTCAGAAAAGGGTCACGTTCAGGGTTTCGCTTAGGGTTAGGGTTAGGGAATGGGGAGGGATTAGGGTACAGGATAGGGTACGACAATGCTTAAGGGTTAACGTACGTTTGAGGGCATGAGTTAGTGTTTGTGTACTGGTTAAGATTAGGGCATTGGTTAGGGTAGGGCTTCGGACGTGGGTCAGGTTTAGGGATGGGGTTAGGGTTAGGGTTAAGGAATGGGGAGGGATTAGGGTACACTTTAGGGTACGACAACGCTTAAGGTTTAGCGTACGTGTGAGAGCACGAGTTATTGTTGGTGTCCTGGTTAAGATTAGGGCACGGGTGAGGGTAAGACTTCGGGTGAGGGTCAGGGTTAGGATTCGTGTTAGGGTTAGGGTTAAGGAATGCAGAGGGATTAGGGTACAGCTTAGGGTACGACAGTGCTTAAGGGTTAGCCTTCGTGTGAGGGCAAGGGTTAGTGTTAGTGTCCTGGTTAAGATTAGGGCACGGGTGAGGGTAAGGTTTCAGGTGAGGGTCAGGGTTAGGATTCGGGTTAGGGTTAGGGTTAGGGAATGGGGAGGGATTAGGGTACAGGTTAGGGTACGACAATGCTTAAGGGTTAACGTACGTTTGAGGGCATGAGGTAGTGTTTGTGTACTGGTTAAGATTAGGGCATTGGTTAGGGTAGGGCATCGGACGTGGGTCAGGTTTAGGGATGGGGTTAGGGTTAGGGTTAAGGAATGGGGAGGGATTAGGGTACAGGATAGGGTACGACAATGCTTAAGGGTTAACGTACGTGTGAGGACATGAGTTAGTGTTGGTGTCCTGGTTAAGATTAGGGCACGGCGGAGGGTAAGGCTTCAGGTGACGGTCAGGGTTAGGATTCGGCTTAGGGTTAGGGTTAGGGAATGGGGAGGGATTAGGGTACAGTTTAGGGTAAGACAACGATTAAGGGTTAGCGTTCGTGTGAGGGCACAAGTTAGTGTTGGTGTCCTGGTTAATATTAGGGCACGGGGGAGGGTAAGGTTTCGGGTGAGGGTCAGGGATAGAATTCGGGTTAGGGTTAGGGTTAAGGAATGGGGAGATATTAGGGCACAGTTTAGGGTACCAAAACGCTTAAGGTTTAGCGTACGTGTGAGGTCACTAGTTAGTGTTAGTGTACTGCTTACGATTAGGGCACGGGTGAGGGTAAGGCCTCGGAAGAGGGTCACGTTAAGGGTTAGGGTTAGGGTTAGGGTTAGGGAATGGGGATTGATTAGGGTACAGGTTAGGGTACGGCAATGGCTTAGGGTTGGCATACGTTAGAGGGCATGGGTTAGTGTTGATGTACTGGTTAAAATTAGGACACGGGTGAGGGTAAAGTTTCGGGTGAGTGTCATGGTTAGGTTTCAGGTTAGGGTTAGGGTTAGGGAATGGAGAGGGATTAGGGTACAGGTTAGGGTACCGCTGCGGTTTAGTGTTAGCGTACGTGTGAGGGCACGGGTTAGTCTTGGTGTCCTGGTTAAGATTAGGGCACGGGTGAGGGTAAGGCTTCTGGTGAGGGTCAGGGTTAGGATTCGGGTTAGGGTTCGGGTTAGGGAATGGAGAGGGATTAGGGTACAGGTTAGGGTACGACAATGCTAAGGGTTAGCGTAAGTGTGAGGGCACAAGTCAGTGTTGGTGTACTGGTTAAGACAAGGGCACCGATGAGGGTAAGGCCTCGGAAAAGGGTCACGTTCAGGGTTTCACTTAGGGTTAGGGTTAGGGAATGGGGAGGGATTAGGGTAGAGGATAGGGTACGAAAATGCTTAAGGGTTTACGTACGTTTGTGGGCATGCGTTAGTGTTTGTGTACTGGTTAAGATTAGGGCATTGGTTAGGTTAGGGCATCGGACGTGGGTCAGGTTTAGGGATGGGGTTAGGGTTAGGGTTAAGGAATGGGGAGGGATTAGGGTATAATTTAGGGTACGACAACGCTTAAGGTTTAGCGTACGTGTGAGGGCACAAGTTAGTGTTGGTGTCCTGGTTAAGATTAGGGCACGGGTGAGGGTAAGGCTTCGGGTGAGGGTCAGGGTTAGGATTCGGATTAGGGTTAGGGTTAAGGAATGCAGAGCGATTAGGGTACAGCTTAGGGTACGACAGTGCTTAAGGGTTAGCATTCGTGTGAGGGCAAGGGTTAGTGTTGGTGTCCTGGTTAAGATTAGGGCACGGGTGAGGGTAAGATTTCAGGTGAGGGTCAGGGTTAGGATTCGGGTTACGGTTAGGGTTAGGGAATGGGGAGGGATTAGGGTACAGTTTAGGGTACGACAACGATTAAGGGTTAGCGTACGTGTGAGGGCACGAGTTAGTGTTGGTGTCCTGGTTAAGATTAGGGCACGGGTGAGGGTAAGGTTTCGGGTGAGGGTCAGGGATAGAATTCGGGTTAGGGTTAGTGTTAGGGAATGGGGAGTTATTAGGGCAAAGTTTAGGGTACCACAACGCTTAAGGTTTAGCATGCGTGTGAGGTCAATAGTTAGTGTTAGTGTACTGCTTACGATTAGGGCACGGGTGAGGGTAAGGCCTCGGAAGAGTGTCACGTTAAGGGTTAGGGTTAGGGTTAGGGTTAGGGAATGGGGATTGATTAGGGTACAGGTTAGGGTACGGCAATGGCTTAGGGTTAGCATACGTTAGAGGGCATGGGTTAGTGTTGATGTACTGGTTAAAATTAGGACACGGGTGAGGGTAAAGTTTCCGGTGAGTGTCATGGTTAGTTTTCAGGTTAGGGTTAGGGTTAGGGAATGGAGAGGGATTAGGGTACAGGTTAGGGTACGACAATGCTTAAGGGTTAGCGTAAGTGTGAGGGCACGAGTTAGTGTTGTTGTACTGGTTAAGACAAAGTCACCTATGAGGGTAATGCCTCGGAAAAGGGTCACGTTCAGGGTTAGGGTTAGGGTTAGCGTTAGGGAATGGGGATTGATTAGGGTACAGGTTAGGGTACGGCAATGGCTTAGGGTTAGCATACGTGTGAGGGCACGAGTTAGTCTTGGTGTCCTGGTTAAGATTAGTTCACGGGTGAGGTTAAGGCTTCGGGTGAGGGTCAGGGTTAGGATTCGGGTTAGGGTTAGGGTTAGGGAATGGAGAGGGATTAGGGTACAAGTTATGGTACGACAATGCTTAAGGGTTAGCGTAAGTGTGAGGGCACAAGTTAGTGTTGGTGTACTGTGTAAGACAAGGACACCGATGAGGGAAAGGCCTCGGAAAAGGGTCACGTTCAGGGTTTCGCTTAGGGTTAGGGTTTCGGAATGGGGAGGGATTAGGGTACAGGATAGGGTACGACAATGCTTAAGGGTTAACGTACGTGTGAGGGCATGAGTTAGTGTTGGTGTCCTGGTTAAGATTAGGGCACGGGTGAGGGTAATGCTTCAGGTGAGGGCCAGGGTTAGGATTCGGGTTAGGGTTAGGGTTAGGGAATGGGGAGGGATTAGGGTACAGTTTAGGGTACGACAACGATTAAGGGTGGGCGTACGTGTGAGGGCACGAGTTAGTGATGGTGTCCTGGTTAAGATTAGGGCACGGGTGAGAGTAAGGTTTCGGGTGAGGGTCAGGGATAGAATTCGGGTTAGGGTTAGGGATAGGGAATGGGGAGATATTAGGGCACAGTTTAGGGTACCACAACGCTTAATGTTTAGCGTACATGTGAGGTCACTAGTTAGTGTTAGTGTACTGCTTACGATTAGGGCACGGGTGAAGGTAAGGCCTCGGAAGAGGGTCACGTTAAGGGTTAGGGTTAGGGTTAGGGTTAGGGAATGGGGATTGATTAGGGTACAGGTTAGGGTACGGCAATGGCTTAGGGTTAGCGTACGTTAGAGGGCATGGGTTAGTGTTGATGTACTGGTTAAAATTAGGACAGGGGTGAGGTTTTAGTTTCGGGTGAGTGTCATGGTTAGGTTTCAGGTTAGGGTTAGGGTTAGGGAATGGAGAGGGATTAGGGTACAGGTTAGGGTACCGCTGCGGTTTAGTGTTAGCGTACGTGTGAGGGCACGAGTTAGTCTTGGTGTCCTGGTTAAGATTAGGGCACGGGTGAGGGTAAGGCTTCGGGTGAGAGTCAGGGTTAGGATTCGGGTTAAGGTTAGGGTTCGGGAAAGGAGAGGGATTAGGGTACAGGTTACGGTACGACAATGCTTAAGGGTTAGCGTAAGTGTGAGGGCATGAGTTAGTGTTGGTGTACTGGTTAAGACAAGGGCACCGATGAGGGTAAGGCCTCGGAAAAGGGTCACGTTCAGGGTTTCGCTTAGGGTTAGGGTTTCGGAATGGGGAGGGATTAGGGTACAGGATAGGGTAAGACAATGCTTAAGGGTTAACGTACGTTTTTGGGCATGAGTTAGTGTTTGTGTACTGGTTAAGATTAGGGCATTGGTTAGGGTAGGGCATCGGAAGTGGGTCAGGTTTATGGATGGGGTTAGGGTTAGGGTTAAGGAATGGGGAGGGATTAGGGTATAATTTAGGGTACGACAACGCTTAAGGTTTATCGTACGTGTGAGGGCACGAGTTATTGTTGGTGTCCTGGTTAAGATTAGGGCACGGGTGAGGGTAAGGTTTCGGGTGAGGGTCAGGGATAGAATTCGGGTTAGGGTTAGGGTTAGGGAATGGGGAGATATTAGGGCACAGTTTAGGGTACCACAACGCTTAATGTTTAGCGTACATGTGAGGTCACTAGTTAGTGTTAGTGTACTGCTTACGATTAGGGCACTGGTGAGGGTAAGGCCTCGGAAGAGGGTCACGTTAAGGGTTAGGGTTTGGGTTAGGGTTAGGGAATGGGGATTGATTAGGGTACAGGTTAGTGTACGGCAATGGCTTAGGGTTAGCATACGTTCGAGGGCATGGATTAGTGTTGATGTACTGGTTTAAATTAGGACAGGGGTGAGGGTAAAGTTTCGGGTGAGTGTCATGGTTAGGTTTCAGGTTAGCGTTAGGGTTAGGGAATGGAGAGGGATTAGGGTACAGGTTAGGGTACCGCTGCGGTTTAGTGTTAGCGTACATGTGAGGGCACAAGTTAGTCTTGGTGTCCAGGTTAAGATTAGGTCACAGGTGAGGGTAAGGCTTCGGGTGAGGGTCAGGGTTAGGATTCGGGTTAGGGTTAGGGTTCGGGAAAGAGAGGGATTAGGGTACAGGTTAGGGTACCAAAATTCTTAAGTGTTAGCGTAAGTGTGAGTGCATGAGTTAGTGTTGGTGTACTGGTTAAAACAAGGGCACCGATGAGGGTAAGGCCTCGGAAAACGGTCACGTTCAGGGTTTCGCTTAGGGTTAGGGTTTCGGAATGGGGAGGGATTAGGGTACAGGATAGGGTACGAGAATGCTTAAGGGTTAACGTACGTCTTTGGGCATGAGTTAGTGTTTGTGTACTGGCTAAGATTAGGGCATTGGTTAGGGTAGGGCATCGGAAGTGGGTCAGGTTTAGGGATGGGGTTAGGGTTAGTGTTAAGGAATGGGGAGGGATTAGGGTACAATTTAGGGTACGACAACGCTTAAGGTTTAGCGTACGTGTGAGGGCACGAGTTAGGGTTGGTGTCCTTGTTAAGATTAGGGCACGGGTGAGGGTAAGGATTCGGGTGATGGTCAGGGTTAGGATTCGTGTTAGGGTTAGGGTTAAGGAATGCAGAGGGATTAGGGTACAGCTTAGGGTACGACAGTGCTTAAGGGTTAGCGTTCGTGTGAGGGCAAGGGTTAGTGTTAGTGTCCTGGTTAAGATTAGGGCACGGGTGAGGGTAAGGTTTCAGGTGAGGGTCAGGGTTAGGATTCGGGTTAGGGTTAGGGTTAGGGGATGGGGAGGGATTAGGGTACAGTTTAGGGTACGAGAACGATTAAGGGTTACCGTACATGTGAGGGCACGAGTTAGTGTTGGTGTCCTGGTTAAGAGTAGGGCACGGGTGAGGGTAAGGTTTCGGTTGAGGGTCAGGGATAGAATTCGGGTTAGGGTTAGGGTTAGGGAATGGGGAGATATTAGGGCACAGTTTAGGGTACCACAACGCTTAAGGTTTAGCGTACGTGTGAGGTCACTAGTTAGTGTTAGTGTACTGCTTACGATTAGGGCACGGGTGAGGGTAAGGCCTCGGAAGAGGGTCACGTTAAGGGTTAGGGTTAGGGTTAGGGTTAGGGAATGGGGATTGATTAGGGTACAGGTTACGGTACGGCAATGGCTTAGGGTTAGCGTACGTTAGAGGGCATGGGTTAGTGTTGGTGTACTGGTTAAAATTAGGACAGGGGTGAGGGTAAAGTTTCGGGTGAGTGTCATGGTTAGGTTCCAGGTTAGGGTTAGGTTTAGGGAATGGAGAGGGATTAGGGTAAAGGTTAGGGTACCGCTGCGGTTTAGCGTTAGCGTACGTGTGAGGGCAGGAGTTAGTCTTGGTGTCCTGGTTAAGATTAGGGCACGGGTGAGGGTAAGGCTTCGGGTGAGAGTCAGGGTTAGGATTCGGGTTAGGGTTAGGGTTAGGGATTGGAGAGGGATTACGGTACAGGTTAGGGTACCAAAACGATTAAGGCTTAGCGTACGTGTGAGGGCACAAGTTAGTGTTGGTGTCCTGGTTAAGATTAGGGCACGGGTGAGGGTAAGGCTTCGGGTGAGGGTCAGGGTTAGGATTCGGGTTAGGGTTAGGGTTAGGGAATGGGGAGGGATTAGGGTACAGTTTAGGGTACGACAACGATTAAGGGTTAGCGTACGTGTGAGGGCACAAGTTAGTGTTGGTGTCCTGGTTAAGATTAGGGCACGGGTGAGGGTAAGGCTTCGGGTGAGAGTCAGGGTTAGGATTCGTGTTAGGGTTAGGGTTAAGGAATGCAGAGGGATTAGGGTAGAGCTTAGGGTACGACAGTGCTTAAGGGTTAGCGTTCATGTGAGGGCAGGTGTTAGTGTTAGTGTCCTTGTTAAGATTAGGGCACGGGTGAGGGTAAGGCTTCAGGTGAGGGTCAGGGTTAGTAATCGGGTTAGGGTTAGGGTTAGGGAATGGGGAGGGTTTAGGGTACAATTTAGGGTACGACAACGCTTAAGGTTTAGCGTACGTGTGAGGGCACGAGTTATTGTTGGTGTCCTGGTTAAGATTAGGGCACAGGTGAGGGTAAGGTTTCGGGTGAGGGTCAGGGATAGAATTCGGGTTAGGGTTAGGGTTAGGGAATGGGGAGATATTAGGGCACAGTTTAGGGTACCACAACGCTTAATGTTTAGCGTACATGTGAGGTCACTAGTCTGTGTTAGTGTACTGCTTACGATTAGGGCACGTGTGAGGGTAAGGCCTCGGAAGAGGGTCACGTTAAGGGTTAGGGTTTGGGTTAGGGTTAGGGAATGGGGATTGATTAGGGTACAGGTTAGTGTACGTCAATGGCTTAGGGTTAGCAAACGTTCGAGGGCATGGATTAGTGTTGATATACTGGTTTAAATTAGGACAGGGGTGAGGGTAAAGTTTCGGGTGAGTGTCATGGTTAGGTTTCAGGTTAGCGTTAGGGTTAGGGAATGGAGAGGGATTAGGGTACAGGTTAGGGTACCGCTGCGGTTTAGTGTTAGCGTACATGTGAGGGCACAATTTAGTCTTGGTGTCCAGGTTAAGATTAGGTCACAGGTGAGGGTAAGGCTTCGGGTGAGGGTCAGGGTTAGGATTCGGGTTAGGGTTAGGGTTCGGGAAAGGAGAGGGATTAGGGTACAGGTTAGGGTACGAAAATTCCTAAGTGTTAGCGTAAGTGTGAGGGCATGAGTTAGTGTTGGTGTACTGGTTAAAACAAGGGCACCGATGAGGGTAAGGCCTCGGAAAAGGGTCACGTTCAGGGTTTCGCTTAGGGTTAGGGTTTCGGAATGGGGAGGGATTAGGGTACAGGATAGGGTACGACAATGCTTAAGGGTTAACATACGTTTTTGGGCATGAGTTAGTGTTTGTGTACTGGTTAAGATTAGGGCATTGGTTAGGGTAGGGCATCGGAAGTGGGTCAGGTTTAGGGATGGGGTTAGGGTTAGGGTTAAGGAATGGGAAGGGATTAGGGTACAATTTAGGGTACGAGAACGCTTAAGGTTTAGCGTACGTGTGAGGGCATGAGTTAGTGTTGGTGTCCTGGTTAAGATTAGGGCACGGGTGAGGGTAAGGTTTCGGGTGTGGGTCAGGGATAGAATTCGGGTTAGGGTTAGGGTTAGGGAATGGGGAGATATTAGGGCACAGTTTAGGGTACCACAACGCTTAAGGCTTAGCGTACGTGTGAGGTCACTAGTTAGTGTTAGTGTACTGCTTACGATTAGGGCACGGGTGAGGATAAGGCCTCGGAAGAGGGTCACGTTAAGGGTTAGGGTTAGGGTTAGGGTTAGGGAATGGGGATTGATTAGGGTACAGGTTAGGGTATGGCAATGGCTTAGGGTTAGCGTACGTTAGAGGGCATGGGTTAGTGTTGATGTACTGGTTAAAATTAGGACACGGGTGAGGGTAAAGTTTCGGGTGAGGGTCATGGTTAGGTTTCAGCTTAGGGTTAGGGTTAGGGAATGGAGAGGGATTAGGGTACAGGTTAGGGTACCGCTGCGGTTTAGTTTTAGCGTACGTGTGAGGGCACGAGTTATTCTTGGTGTCCTGGTTAAGATTAGGGCACGGGTGAGGGTAAGGCTTCGGGTGAGGGTCAGGGTTAGGATTCGGGTTAGGGTTCGGGTTAGGGAATGGAGAGGGATTAGGGTACAGGTTAGGGTACGACAGTGCTTAAGGGTTAGCGTAAGTGTGAGGGCACGAGTTAGTGTTGGTGTACTGGTTAAGACAAGGGCACCGATGAGGGTAAGGCCTCGGAAAAGGGTCACGTTCAGGGTTTCGCTTAGGGTTAGGGTTAGGGAATGGGGAGGGATTAGGGTAGAGGATAGGGTACGACAATGCTTAAAGGTTAACGTACGTTTGAGGGCATGAGTTAGTGTTTGTGTACTGGTTAAGATTAGGGCATTGGTTAGGGTAGGGCATCGGACGTGGGTCAGGTTTAGGGATGGGGTTAGGGTTAGGGTTAAGGAATGGGGAGGGATTAGGGTATAATTTAGGGTACGACAACGCTTAAGGTTTAGCGTACGTGTGAGGGCACGAGTTATTGTTGGTGTCCTGGTTAATATTAGGGCACGGGTGAGGGTAAGTCTTCGGGTGAGGGTCAGGGTTAGGATTCGGGTTAGGGTTAGGGTTAGGGAATGGGGAGGGATTAGGGTACAGTTTAAGGTACGACAACGATTAAGGGTGGGCGTACGTGTGAGGGCACGAGTTAGTGTTGGTGTCCTGGTTAAGATTAGGGCACGGGTGAGAGTAAGGTTTCGGGTGAGGGTTAGGGATAGAATTCTGGTTAGGGTTAGGGTTATGGAATGGGGAGATATTAGGGCACAGTTTAGGGTACCACAACGCTTAATGTTTAGCGTACATGTGAGGTCACTTGTTAGTGTTAGTGTACTGCTTACGATTAGGGTACGGGTGAGGGTAAGGCCTCGGAAGTGGGTCACGTTAAGGGTTAGGGTTTGGGTTAGGGTTAGGGAATGGGGATTGATTAGGGTACAGGTTAGTGCACGGCAATGGCTTAGGGTTAGCATACGTTAGAGGGAATGGGTTAGTGTTGATGTACTGGTTAAAATTAGGACAGGGGTGAGGGTAAAGTTTCGGGTGAGTGTCATGGTTAGGTTTCAGGTTAGGGTTAGGGTTAGGGAATGGAGAGGGATTAGGGTACAGGTTAGGGTACCGCTGCGGTTTAGTGATAGCGTACGTGTGAGGGCACGAGTTAGTGTTCGTGTCCTGGTTAAGAGTAGGGCACGGGTGAGGGTAAGGTTTCGGTTGAGGGTCAGGGATAGAATTCGGGTTAGGGTTAGGGTTAGGGAATGGGGAGATATTAGGGCACAGTTTAGGGTACCACAACGCTTAAGGTTTAGCGTACGTGTGAGGTCACTAGTTAGTGTTAGTGTACTGCTTACGATTAGGGCACGGGTGAGGGTAAGGCCTCGGAAGAGGGTCACGTTAAGGGTTAGGGTTAGGGTTAGGGTTAGGGAATGGGGATTGATTAGGGTACAGGTTACGGTACGGCAATGGCTTAGGGTTAGCGTACGTTAGAGGGCATGGGTTAGTGTTGGTGTACTGGTTAAAATTAGGACAGGGGTGAGGGTAAAGTTTCGGGTGAGTGTCATGGTTAGGTTCCAGGTTAGGGTTAGGTTTAGGGAATGGAGAGGGATTAGGGTAAAGGTTAGGGTACCGCTGCGGTTTAGCATTAGCGTACGTGTGAGGGCACGAGTTAGTCTTGGTGTCCTGGTTAAGATTAGGGCACGGGTGAGGGTAAGGCTTCGGGTGAGAGTCAGGGTTAGGATTCGGGTTAGGGTTAGGGTTAGGGATTGGAGAGGGATTACGGTACAGGTTAGGGTACGAAAACGATTAAGACTTAGCGTACGTGTGAGGGCACAAGTTAGTGTTGGTGTCCTGGTTAAGATTAGGGCACGGGTGAGGGTAAGGCTTCGGGTGAGGGTCAGGGTTAGGATTCGGGTTAGGGTTAGGGTTAGGGAATGGGGAGGGATTAGGGTACAGTTTAGGGTACGACAACGATTAAGGGTTAGCGTACGTGTGAGGGCACAAGTTAATGTTGGTGTCCTGGTTAAGATTAGGGCACGGGTGAGGGTAAGGCTTCGGGTGAGGGTCAGGGTTAGGATTCGTGTTAGGGTTAGGGTTAAGGAATGCAGAGGGATTAGGGTAGAGCTTAGGGTACGACAGTGCTTAAGGGTTAGCGTTCATGTGAGGGCAGGTGTTAGTGTTAGTGTCCTGGTTAAGATTAGGGCACGGGTGAGGGTAAGGCTTCAGGTGAGGGTCAGGGTTAGTAATCGGGTTAGGGTTAGGGTTAGGGAATGGGGAGGGTTTAGGGTACAGTTTAGGGTACCACAACGCATAAGGTTTAGCGTACGTGTGAGGTCACTAGTTAGTGTTAGTGTACTGCTTACGATTAGGGCACGGGTGAGGGTAAGGCCTCGGAAGAGGGTCACGTTAAGGGTTAGGGTTAGGGTTAGGGTTAGGGAATGGGGATTGATTAGGGTACAGGTTAGGGTACGGCAATGGCTTAGGGTTAGCGTACGTTAGAGGGCATGGGTTAGTGTTGATGTACTGGTTAAAATTAGGACAGTGGTGAGGTTTTAGTTTCGGGTGAGTGTCATGGTTAGGTTTCAGGTTAGGGTTAGGGTTAGAGAATGGAGAAGGATTAGGGTACAGGTTAGGGTACCGCTGCGGTTTAGTGTTAGCGTACGTGTGAGGGCACGAGTTAGTCTTGGTGTCCTGGTTAAGATTAGGGCACGGGTGAGGGTAAGGCTTCTGGTGAGGGTCAGGGTTAGGATTCGGGTTAGGGTTCGGGTTAGGGAATGGAGAGGGATTAGGGTACACGTTAGGGTACGACAATGCTAAGGGTTAGCGTAAGTGTGAGGGCACAAGTCAGTTTTGGTGTACTGGTTAAGACAAGGGCACCGATGAGGGTAAGGCCTAGGAAAAGGTTCACGTTCAGGGTTTCGCTTAGGGTTAGGGTTAGGGAATGGGGAGGGATTAGGGTAGAGGATAGGGTACGAAAATGCTTAAGGGTTTACGTACGTTTGAGGGCATGCGTTAGTGTTTGTATACTGGTTAAGATTAGGGCATTGGTTAGGGTAGGGCATCGGAAGTGGGTCAGGTTTAGGGATGGGGTTAGGGTTAGGGTTAAGGAATGGGGAGGGATTAGGGTACAATTTAGGGTACGACAACGCTTAAGGTTTAGCATACGTGTGAGGTCAATAGTTAGTGTTAGTGTACTGCTTACGATTAGGGCACGGGTGAGGGTAAGGCCTCGGAAGAGGGTCACGTTAAGGGTTAGGGTTAGGGTTAGGGAATGGGGATTGATTAGGGTACAGGTTAGGGTACGGCAATGGCTTAGGGTTAGCATACGTTAGAGGGCATGGGTTAGTGTTGATGTACTGGTTAAAATTAGGACACGGGTGAGGGTAAAGTTTCCGGTGAGTGTCATGGTTAGGTTTCAGGTTAGGGTTAGGGTTAGGGAATGGAGAGGGATTAGGGTACAGGTTAGGGTACGACAATGCTTAAGGGATAGCGTAAGTGTGAGGGCACGAGTTAGTGTTGGTGTACTGGTTAAGACAAAGTCACCTATGAGGGTAAGGCCTCGGAAAAGGGTCACGTTCAGGGTTTCGCTTAGGGTTAGGGTTAGGGAATGGAGAGGGATTAGGGTACAGGTTAGGGTACGACAATGCTTAAGGGTTAGCGTAAGTGTGAGGGCATGAGTTAGGGTTGGTGTACTGGTTAAGACAAGGGCACCGATGAGGGTAAGGCCTCAGAAAAGGGTCACGTTCAGGGTTTCGCTTAGGGTTAGGGTTTCGGAATGGGGAGGGATTAGGGTACAGGATAGGGTACGACAATGCTTAAGGGTTAACGTACGTTTTTGGGCATGAGTTAGTGTTTGTGTACTGGTTAAGATTAGGGCATTGGTTAGGGTAGGGCATCCGAAGTGGGTCAGGTTTAGGGATGGGGTTAGGGTTAGGGTTAAGGAATGGGAAGGGATTAGGGTACAATTTAGGGTACGACAACGCTTAAGGTTTAGCGTACGTGTGAGGGCATGAGTTAGTGTTGGTGTCCTGGTTAAGATTAGGGCACGGGTGAGGGTAAGGCTTCGGGTGAGGGTCAGGGTTAGGATTCGTGTTAGGGTTCAGGTTAAGGAATGCAGAGGGATTAGGGTACAGCTTAGGGTACGACAGTGCTTAAGGGTTAGCGTTCGTGTGAGGGCAAGGGTTAGTGTTAGTGTCCTGGTTAAGATTAGGGCACGGGTGAGGGTAAGGATTCAGGTGAGGGTCAGGGTTAGTATTCGTGTTAGGGTTAGGGTTAGGGAATGGGAAGGGATTAGGGTACAGTTTAGGGTACGACAACGATTAAGGGTTGGCGTACGTGTGAGGGCACGAGTTAGTGTTGGTCTCCTGGTTAAGATTAGGGCACGGGTGAGGTTAAGGTTTCGGGTGAGGGTCAGGGATAAAATTCGGGTTAGGGTTAGGGTTAGGGAATGGGGAGATATTAGGGCACAGTTTAGGGTACCACAACGCTTAAGGTTTAGCATACGTGTGAGGTCACTAGTTAGTGTTAGTGTACTGCTTACGATTAGGGCACGGGTGAGGGTAAGGCTTCGGAAGAGGGTCATGTTAAGGGTTAGGGTTAGGGTTAGGGTTAGGGAATGGGGATTGACTATGGTACAGGTTAGGGTACGGCAATGGCTTAGGGTTAGCGTACGTTAGAGGGCATGGGTTAGTGTTGATGTACTGGTTAAAATTAGGACAGGGGTGAGGGTAAAGTTTCGGGTGAGGGTCATGGTTAGGTTTCAGGTTAGGGTTAGGGTTAGAGAATGGAGAGGGATTAGGGTACAGGTTAGGGTACCGCTGCGGTTTAGTTTTAGCGTACGTGTGAGGGCACGAGTTAGTCTTGGTGTCCTGGTTAAGATTAGGGCACGGGTGAGGGTAAGGCTTCGGGTGAGGGTCAGGGTTAGGATTCGGGTTAGGGTTCGGGTTAGGGAATGGAGAGAGATTAGGGTACAGGTTAGGGTACGACAATGCTTAAGGGTTAGCGTAAGTGTGAGGGCACGAGTTAGTGTTGGTGTACTGGTTAAGACAAGGGCACCGATGAGGGTAAGGCCTCGGAAAAGGGTCACATTCAGGGTTTCACTTAGGGTTAAGGTTAGGGAATGGGGAGGGATTAGGGTAGAGGATTGGGTACGACAATGCTTAAGGGTTAAAGTACGTTTGAGTGCATGAGTTAGTGTTTGTGTACTGGTTAAAATTAGGGCATTGGTTAGGGTAGGGCATCGGACGTGGGTCAGGTTTAGGGATGCGGTTAGGGTTAGGGTTAAGGAATTGGGAGGGATTACGGTACAATTTAGGGTACGACAACGCTTAAGGTTTAGCGTACGTGTGAGGGCACGAGTTAGTGTTGGTGTCCTGGTTAAGATTAGGGCACGGGTGAGGGTAAGGCTTCGGGTGAGGGTCAGGGTTAGGATTCGTGTTAGGGTTAGGGTTAAGGAATGCAGAGGGATTAGGGTAGAGCTTAGGGTACGACAGTGCTTAAGGGTTAGCGTTCATGTGAGGGCATGTGTTAGTGTTAGTGTCCTGGTTAAGATTAGGGCACGGGTGAGGGTAAGGCTTCAGGTGAGGGTCAGGGTTAGGATTCGGGTTAGGGTTAGGGTTAGGGAATGGGGAGGGTTTAGGGTACAGTTTAGGGTATGACAACGATTAAGGGTTAGCGTACGTGTGAGGGCACGAGTTAGTGTTGATGTACTGGTTAAAATTAGGACACGGGTGAGGGTAAAGTTTCGGGTGAGTGTCATGGTTGTTTCAGGTTAGGGTTAGGGTTAGGGAATGGAGAGGGATTAGGGTACAGGTTAGGGTACCGCTGCGGTTTAGTGATAGCGTACGTGTGAGGGCACGAGTTAGTTTTCGTGTCCTGGTTAAGATTAGGGCACGGGTGAGGGTAAGGTTTCGGGTGAGGGTCAGGGATAAAATTCGGGTTAGGGTTAGGGTTAGGGAATTGGGAGATATTAGGGCACAGTTTAGGGTACCACAACGCTTAAGGTTTAGCGTACGTGTGAGGTCAATAGTTAGTGTTAGTGTACTGCTTACGATTAGGGCACGGGTGAGGGTAAGGCCTCGGAAGAGGGTCACGTTAAGGGTTAGGGTTAGGGTTAGGGTTAGGGAATGGGGATTGATTAGGGTACAGGTTAGGGTACGGCAATTGCTTAGGGTTAGCATACGTTAGAGGGCATGGGTTAGTGTTGATGTACTGGTTAAAATTAGGACACGGGTGAGGGTAAAGTTTCCGGTGAGTGTCATGGTTAGGTTTCAGGTTAGGGTTAGGGTTAGGGAATGGAGAGAGATTAGGGTACAGGTTAGGGTACGACAATGCTTAAGGGATAGCGTAAGTGTGAGGGCACGAGTTAGTGTTGGTGTACTGGTTAAGACAAAGTCACCTATGAGGGTAAGGCCTCGGAAAAGGGTCACGTTCAGGGTTTCGCTTAGGGTTAGGGTTAGGGAATGGGGAGGGATTAGGGTACAGGTTAGGGTACAACAATGCTAAAGGGTTAACGTACGTTTGAGGGCATGAGGTAGTGTTTGTGTACTGGTTAAGTTTAGGGCATTGGTTAGGGTAGGGCATCGGACGTCGGTCAGGTTTAGGGATGGGGTTAGGGTTAGGGTTAAGGAATGGGGAGGGATTAGGGTACAGTTTAGGGTACGACAACGATTAAGGGTTAGCGTATGTGGGAGGGCACGAGTTAGTGTTAGTGTACTGCTTACGACTAGGGCACGGGTGAGGGTAAGGCCTCGGAAGAGGGTCACGTTAAGGGTTAGGGTTTGGGTTAGGGTTAGGGAATGGGGATGGATTAGGGTACAGGTTAGTGTACGGCAATGGCTTAGGATTAGCATACGTTAGAGGGCATGGGTTAGTGTTGATGAACTGGTTAAAATTAGGACAGGCGTGAGGGTCAAGTTTCGGGTGAGTGTCATGGTTAGGTTTCAGGTTAGGGTTAGGGTTAGGGAATGGAGAGGCATTAGAGTACAGGTTAGGGTACCGCTGCGGTTTAGTGTTAGCGTACGTTTGAGGGCACGAGTTAGTCTTGGTGTCCTGGTTAAGATTAGGGCACGGGTGAGGGTAAGGCTTCGGGTGAGGGTCAGGGTTAGGATTCGGGTTAGGGTTAGGGTTAGGGAATTGGGAGATATTAGGGCACAGTTTAGGGTACCACAACGCTTAAGGTTTAGCGTACGTGTGAGGTCAATAGTTAGTGTTAGTGTACTGCTTACGATTAGGGCACGGGTGAGGGTAAGGCCTCGGAAGAGGGTCACGTTAAGGGTTAGGGTTAGGGTTAGGGTTAGGGAATGGGGATTGATTAGGGTACAGGTTAGGGTACGGCAATTGCTTAGGGTTAGCATACGTTAGAGGGCATGGGTTAGTGTTGATGTACTGGTTAAAATTAGGACACGGGTGAGGGTAAAGTTTCCGGTGAGTGTCATGGTTAGGTTTCAGGTTAGGGTTAGGGTTAGGGAATGGAGAGAGATTAGGGTACAGGTTAGGGTACGACAATGCTTAAGGGATAGCGTAAGTGTGAGGGCACGAGTTAGTGTTGGTGTACTGGTTAAGACAAAGTCACCTATGAGGGTAAGGCCTCGGAAAAGGGTCACGTTCAGGGTTTCGCTTAGGGTTAGGGTTAGGGAATGGGGAGGGATTAGGGTACAGGTTAGGGTACAACAATGCTAAAGGGTTAACGTACGTTTGAGGGCATGAGGTAGTGTTTGTGTACTGGTTAAGTTTAGGGCATTGGTTAGGGTAGGGCATCGGACGTCGGTCAGGTTTAGGGATGGGGTTAGGGTTAGGGTTAAGGAATGGGGAGGGATTAGGGTACAGTTTAGGGTACGACAACGATTAAGGGTTAGCGTATGTGGGAGGGCACGAGTTAGTGTTAGTGTACTGCTTACGACTAGGGCACGGGTGAGGGTAAGGCCTCGGAAGAGGGTCACGTTAAGGGTTAGGGTTTGGGTTAGGGTTAGGGAATGGGGATGGATTAGGGTACAGGTTAGTGTACGGCAATGGCTTAGGATTAGCATACGTTAGAGGGCATGGGTTAGTGTTGATGAACTGGTTAAAATTAGGACAGGCGTGAGGGTAAAGTTTCGGGTGAGTGTCATGGTTAGGTTTCAGGTTAGGGTTAGGGTTAGGGAATGGAGAGGCATTAGAGTACAGGTTAGGGTACCGCTGCGGTTTAGTGTTAGCGTACGTTTGAGGGCACGAGTTAGTCTTGGTGTCCTGGTTAAGATTAGGGCACGGGTGAGGGTAAGGCTTCGGGTGAGGGTCAGGGTTAGGATTCGGGTTAGGGTTAGGGTTAGGGAATGGAGAGGGATTAGGGTACAGGTTAGGGTACGACAATGCTTAAGGGTTAGCGTAAGTGTGAGGGCACAAGTTAGTGTTGGTGTACTGTGTAAGACAAGGACACCGATGAGGGAAAGGCCTCGGAAAAGGGTCACGTTCACGGTTTCGCTTAGTGTTAGGGTTTCGGAATGGGGAGGGATTAGGGTACAGGATAGGGTACGACAATGCTTAAGGGTTAGCGTACGTTTGAGGGCATGAGTTAGTGTTTGTGTACTGGTTAAGATTAGGGCATTGGTTAGGGTAGGGCATCGGAAGTGGGTCAGGTTTAGGGATGGGGTTAGGGTTAGGGTTAAGGAATGGGAAGGGATTAGGGTACAATTTAGGGTACGACAACGCTTAAGGTTTAGCGTACGTGTGAGGGCATGAGTTAATGTTGGTGTCCTGGTTAAGATTAGGGCACGGGTGAGGGTAAGGCTTCGGGTGAGGGTCAGGGTTAGGATTCGTGTTAGGGTTCAGGTTAAGGAATGCAGAGGGATTAGGGTACAGCTTAGGGTACGACAGTGCTTAAGGGTTAGCGTTCGTGTGAGGGCAAGGGTTAGTGTTAGTGTCCTGGTTAAGATTAGGGCACGGGTGAGGGTAAGGATTCAGGTGAGGGTCAGGGTTAGTATTCGTGTTAGGGTTAGGGTTAGGGAATGGGGAGGGATTAGGGTGCAGTTTAGGGTACGACAACGATTAAGGGTTGGCGTACGTGTGAGTGCACGAGTTAGTGTTGGTCTCCTGGTTAAGATTAGGGCACGGGTGAGGTTAAGGTTTCGGGTGAGGGTCAGGGATAAAATTCGGGTTAGGGTTAGGGTTAGGGAATGGGGAGATATTAGGGCACAGTTTAGGGTACCACAACGCTTAAGGTTTAGCATACGTGTGAGGTCACTAGTTAGTGTTAGTGTACTGCTTACGATTAGGGCACGGGTGAGGGTAAGGCTTCGGAAGAGGGTCACGTTAAGGGTTAGGGTTAGGGTTAGGGTTAGGGAATGGGGATTGATTAGGGTACAGGTTAGGGTACGGCAATGGCTTAGGGTTAGCGTACGTTAGAGGGCATGGGTTAGTGTTGATGCACTGGTTAAAATTTGGACAGGGGTGAGGGTAAAGTTTCGGGTGAGGGTCATGGTTAGGTTTCAGGTTAGGGTTAGGGTTAGAGAATGGAGAGGGATTAGGGTACAGGTTAGGGTACCGCTGCGGTTTAGTTTTAGCGTACGTGTGAGGGCACGAGTTAGTCTTGGTGTCCTGGTTAAGATTAGGGCACGGGTGAGGGTAAGGCTTCGGGTGAGGGTCAGGGTTAGGATTCGGGTTAGGGTTCGGGTTAGGGAATGGAGAGGGATTAGGGTAAAGGTTAGGGTACGACAATGCTTAAGGGTTAGCGTAAGTGTGAGGGCACGAGTTAGTGTTGGTTTACTGGTTAAGACAAGGGCACCGATGAGGGTAAGGCCTCGGAAAAGGGTCACGTTCAGGGTTTCACTTAGGGTTAAGGTTAGGAAATGGGGAGGGATTAGGGTAGAGGATTGGGTACGACAATGCTTAAGGGTTAAAGTACGTTTGAGGGCATGAGTTAGTGTTTGTGTACTGGTTAAAATTAGGGCATTGGTTAGGGTAGGGCATCGGACATGGGTCAGGTTTAGGGATGCGGTTAGGGTTAGGGTTAAGGAATGGGGAGGGATTAGGGTACAATTTAGGGTACGACAACGCTTAAGGTTTAGCGTACGTGTGAGGGCACGAGTTAGTGTTGGTGTCCTGGTTAAGATTAGGGCACGGGTGAGGGTAAGGCTTCGGGTGAGGGTCAGGGTTAGGATTCGTGTCAGGGTTAGGGTTAAAGAATGCAGAGGGATTAGGGTAGAGCTTAGAGTACGACAGTGCTTAAGGGTTAGCGTTCATGTGAGAGCAGGTGTTAGTGTTAGTGTCCTGGTTAAGATTAGGGCACGGGTGAGGGTAAGGCTTCAGGTGAGGGTCAGGGTTAGGATTCGGGTTAGGGTTAGTGTTAGGGAATGGGGAGATATTAAGGCACAGTTTAGGGTACCACAACGCTTAAGGTTTAGCGTACGTGTGAGGTCACTATTTAGTGTTAGTGTACTGCTTACGATTAGGGCACGGGTGAGGATAAGGCCTCGGAAGAGGGTCACGTTAAGGGTTAGGGTTAGGGTTAGGGTTAGGGAATGGGGATTGATTAGGGTACAGGTTAGGGTACGGCAATGTCTTATGGTTAGCGTACGTTAGAGGGCATGCGTTAGTGTTGATGTACTGGTTAAATTTAGGACACGGGTGAGGGTAAAGTTTCGGGTGAGTGTCATGGTTGTTTCATGTTAGGGTTAGGGTTAGGGAATGGAGAGGGATTAGGGTACAGGTTAGGTTACCGCTGCAGTTTAGTGATAGCGTACGTGTGAGGGCACGAGTTAGTGTTCGTGTCCTGGTTAAGATTAGGGCACGGGTGAGGGTAAGGTTTCGGGTGAGGGTCAGGGATAAAATTCGGGTTAGGGTTAGGGTTAGGGAATGAGGAGATATTAGGGCACAGTTTAGGGTACCACAACGCTTAAGGTTTAGCGTACGTGTGAGGTCACTAGTTAGTGTTAGTGTACTGCTTATGATTAGGGCACGGGTGAGGGTAAGGCCTCGGAAGAGGGTCACGTTAAGGGTTAGGGTTAGGGTTAGGGTTAGGGAATGGGGATTGATTAGGGTACAGGTTAGGGTACGGCAATGGCTTAGGGTTAGCGTACGTTAGAGGGCATGGGTTAGTGTTGATGTACTGGTTAAAATTAGGACAGGGGTGAGGTTTTAGTTTCGGGTGAGTGTCATGGTTAGGTTTCAGGTTAGGGTTAGGGTTAGGGAATGGAGAGGGATTAGGGTACAGGTTAGGGTACCGCTGCGGTTTAGTGTTAGCGTACGTTTGAGGGCACGAGTTAGTCTAGGTGTCCTGGTTAAGATTAGGGCACGGGTGAGGGTAAGGCTTCGGGTGAGGGTCAGGGTTAGGATTCGGGTTAGGGTTAGGGTTAGGGAATGGAGAGGGATTAGGGTACAGGTTAGGGTACGACAATGCTTAAGGGTTAGCGTAAGTGTGAGGGCACGAGTTAGTGTTGGTGTACTGGTTAAGACAACGGCACCGATGAGGGTAAGGCCTCGGAAAAGGGTCACGTTCAGGGTTTCGCTTAGGGTTAGGGTTTCGGAATGGGGAGGGATTAGGGTACAGGATAGGGTACGACAATGCTTAAGGGTTAAGGTACGTTTTTGGGCATGAGTTAGTGTTTGTGTACTGGTTAAGATAAGGGCATTGGTTAGGGTAGGGCATCGGAAGTGGGTCAGGTTTAATGATGGGGTTAGGGTTAGGGTTAAGGAATGGGGAGGGATTAGGGTACAATTTAGGGTACCACAACTCTTAAGGTTTAGCGTACGTGTGAGGGCACGAGTTAGTGTTGGTGTCCAGGGTAAGATTAGGGCACAGGTGAGGGTAAGGCTTCAGGTGAGTGTCAGGGTTAGGATTCGTGTTAGGGTTAGGGTTAAGGAATGCAGAGGGATTAGGGTACAGCTTAGGGTACGACAGTGCTTAAGGGTTAGCATTCATGTGAGGGCAAGTGTTATTGTTAGTGTCCTGGTTAAGATTAGGGCACGGGTGACGTTAAGGCCTCAGGTGAGGGTCAGGGTTAGTATTCGGGTTAGGGTTAGGGTTAGGGAATGGGGAGGGATTAGGGTACAGTTTAGGGTACGACAACGATTAAGGGTTGGCGTACGTGTGAGGGCACGAGTTAGTGTTGGTGTCCTGGTTAAGATTAGGGCACGGGTGAGGGTAAGGTTTCGGGTGAGGGTCAGGGATAGAATTCGGGTTAGGGTTAGGTTTAGGGAATGGGGAGATATTAGGGCACAGTTTAGGGTACCACAACGCTTAAGGTTTAGCGTACGTGTGAGGTCACTAGTTAGTGTTAGTGTACTGCTTACGATTAGGGCACGGGTGAGTGTAAGGCCTCGGAAGAGGGTCACGTTAAGGGTTAGGGTTAGGGTTAGGGTTAGGGAATATGGATTGATTAGGGTACAGGTTAGGGTACGGCAATGGCTTAGGGTTAGCATACGTTAGAGGGCATGGGTTATTGTTGATGTACTGGTTAAAATTAGGACACGGGTGAGGGTAAAGTTTCCAGTGAGTGTCATGGTTAGGTTTCAGGTTAGGGTTAGGGTTAGGGAATGGAGAGGGATTAGGGTACAGGTTAGGGTACGACAATGCTTAAGGGTTAGCGTAAGTGTGAGGGCACGAGTTAGTGTTGGTGTACTGGTTAAGACAAAGTCACCTATGAGGGTAAGGCCTCGGAAAAGGGTCACGTTCAGGGTTTCGCTTAGGGTTAGGGTTAGGGAATGGGGAGGGATTTGGGTACAGGTTAGGGTACAACAATGCTAAAGGGTTAACGTACATTTGAGGGCATGAGGTAGTGTTTGTGTACTGGTTAAGATTAGGGCATTGGTTACGGTAGGGCATCGGACGTGGGTCAGGTTTAGGGATGGTGTTAGGGTTAGGGTTAAGGAATGGGGAGGGATTAGGGTACAGTTTAGGGTACGACAACGATTAAGGGTTAGCGTACGTGTGAGGGCACGAGTTAGTGTTAGTGTACTGCTTATGACTAGGGCACGGGTGAGGGTAAGGCCTCGGAAGAGGGTCACGTTAAGGGTTAGGGTTTGGGTTAGGGTTTGGGAATGGGGATGGATTAGGGTACAGGTTAGTGTACGGCAATGGCTTAGGATTAGCATACGTTAGAGGGCATGGGTTAGTGTTGATGTACTGGTTAAAATTAGGACAGGGGTGAGGGTAAAGTTTCGGGTGAGTGTCATGGTTAGGTTTCAGGTTAGGTTTAGGGTTAGGGAATGGAGAGGGATTAGGGTACAGGTTAGGGTACCGCTGCGGTTTAGTGTTAGCGTACGTTTGAGGGCACGAGTTAGTCTTGGTGTCCTGGTTAAGATTAGGGCACGGGAGAGGGTTAGGCTTCGGGTGAGGGTCAGGGTTAGGATTCGGGTTAGGGTTAGGGTTAGGGAATGGAGAGGGATTAGGGTACAGGTTAGGGTACGACAATGCTTAAGGGTTAGCGTAAGTGTGAGGGCACAAGTTAGTGTTGGTGTACTGTGTAAGACAAGGACACCGATGAGGGAAAGGCCTCGGAAAAGGGTCACGTTCAGGGTTTCGCTTAGTGTTAGGGTTTCGGAATGGGGAGGGATTAGGGTACAGGTTAGGGTACGACAATGCTTAAGGGTTAACGTACGTGTGAGGGCATGAGTTAGTGTTGGTGTCCTGGTTAAGATTAGGGCACGGGTGAGGTTAAGGCTTCAGGTGAGGGTCAGGGTTAGGATTCGGGTTAGGGTTAGGGTTAGGGAATGGGGAGGGATTAGGGTACAGGTTAGGGTACGACAACGATTAAGGGTGGGCGTACGTGTGAGGGCACGAGTTAGTGTTGGTGTCATGGTTAAGATTAGGGCACGGGTGAGAGTAAGGTTTCGGTTGAGGGTCAGGGATAGAATTCGGGTTAGGGTTAGGGTTAGGGAATGGGGAGATATTAGGGCACAGTTTAGGGTACCACAACGCTTAATGTTTAGCGTACATGTGAGGTCACTAGTTAGTGTTAGTGTACTGCTTACGATTAGGGCACGGATGAGGGTAAGGCCTCGGAAGAGTGTCACGTTAAGGGTTAGGGTTTGGGTTAGGGTTAGGGAATGGTTATTGATTAGGGTACAGGTTAGTGTACGGCAATGGCTTAGGGTTAGCATACGTTAGAGGGCATGGGTTAGTGTTGAAGTACTGGTTAAAATTAGGACAGGGGTGAGGTTTTAGTTTCGGGTGAGTGTCATGGTTAGGTTTCAGGTTAGGGTTAGGGTTAGGGAATGGAGAGGGATTAGGGTACAGGTTAGGGTACCGCTGCGGTTTAGTGTTAGCGTACGTGTGAGGGCACGAATTAGTCTTGGCGTCCTGGTTAAGATTAGGGCACGGGTGAGGGTAAGGCTTCGGGTGAGGGTCAGGGTTAGGATTCGTGTTAGGGTTAAGGTTAAGGAATGCAGAGGGATTAGGGTACAGCTTAGGGTACGACAGTGCTTAAGGGTTAGCATTCGTGTGAGGGCAAGGGTTAGTGTTAGTGTCCTGGTTAAGATTAGGGCACGGGTGAGGGTAAGGATTCAGGTGAGGGTCAGGGTTAGTATTCGTGTTAGGGTTAGGGTTAGGGAATGGGGAGGGATTAGGGTACAGTTTAGGGTACGACAACGATTAAGGGCTGGCGTACGTGTGAGGGCACGAGTTAGTGTTGGTGTCCTGGTTAAGATTAGGGCACGGGTGAGGTTAAGGTTTCGGTTGAGGGTCAGGGATAAAATTCGGGTTAGGGTTAGGGTTAGGGAATGGGGAGATATTAGGGCACAGTTTAGGGTACCACAACGCTTAAGGTTTAGCATACGTGTGAGGTCACTAGTTAGTGTTAGTGTACTGCTTACGATTAGGGCACGGGTGAGGGTAAGGCTTCGGAAGAGGGTCACGTTAAGGGTTAGGGTTAGGGTTAGGGTTAGGGAATGGGGATTGACTAGGGTACAGGTTAGGGTACGGCAATGGCTTAGGGTTAGCGTACGTTAGAGGGCATGGGTTAGTGTTGATGTACTGGTTAAAATTAGGACAGGGGTGAGGGTAAAGTTTCGGGTGAGGGTCATGGTTAGGTTTCAGGTTAGGGTTAGGGTTAGAGAATGGAGAGGGATTAGGGTACAGGTTAGGGTACCGCTGCGGTTTAGATTTAGCGTACGTGTGAGGGCACGAGTTAGTCTTGGTGTCCTGGTTAAGATTAGGTCACGGGTGAGGGTAAGGCTTCGGGTGAGGGTCAGGGTTAGGATTCGGGTTAGGGTTCGGGTTCGGGAATGGAGAGGGATTAGGGTACAGGTTAGGGTACGACAATGCTTAAGGGTTAGCGTAAGTGTGAAGGCACGAGTTAGTGTTGGTGTACAGGTTAAGACAAGGGCACCGATGAGGGTAAGGCCTTGGAAAAGGGTCACGTTCAGTGTTTCACTTAGGGTTAAGGTTAGGGAATGGGGAGGGATTAGGTTAGAGGATTGGGTACGACAATGCTTAAGGGTTAAAGTACGTTTGAGGGCATGAGTTAGTGTTTGTGTACTGGTTAAAATTAGGGCATTGGTTAGGGTAGGACATCGGACGTGGGTCAGGTTTAGGGATGCGGTTAGGGTTAGGGTTAAGGAATTGGGAGGGATTAGGGTACAATTTAGGGTACGACAACGCTTAAGGTTTAGCGTACATGTGAGGGCACGAGTTAGTGTTGGTGTCCTGGTTAAGATTAGGGCACGGGTGAGGGTAAGGCTTCGGGTGAGGGTCAGGGTTAGGATTCGTGTTAGGGTTAGGGTTAAGGAATGCAGAGGGATTAGGGTAGAGCTTAGGGTACGACAGTGCTTAAGGGTTAGCGTTCATGTGAGGGCAGGTGTTAGTGTTAGTGTCCTGGTTAAGATTAGGGCACGGGTGAGGGTAAGGCTTCAGGTGAGGGTCAGGGTTAGGATTCGGGTTAGGGTTAGGGTTAGGGAATGGGGAGGGATTAGGGTACAGTTTCGGGTACGACAACGATTAAGGGTTACCGTACATGTGAGTGCACGTGTTAGTGTTGGTGTCCTGGTTAAGATTAGGGCACGGGTGAGGGTAAGGTTTCGGTTGAGGGTCAGGGATAGAATTCGGGTTAGGGTTAGGGTTAGGGAATGGGGAGATATTAGGGCACACTTTAGGGTACCACAATGCTTAAGGTTTAGCGTACGTGTGAGGTCACTAGTTAGTGTTAGTGTACTGCTTGCGATTAGGGCACGGGTGAGGGTAAGGCCTCGGAAGAGGGTCACGTTAAGGGTTAGGGTTAGGGTTAGGGTTAGGGAATGGGGATTGATTAGGGTACAGGTTAGGGTACGGCAATGGCTTAGGGTTGGCGTACGTTAGAGGGCATGGGTTAGTGTTGATATACTGGTTAAAATTAGGACACGGGTGAGGGTAAAGTTTCGGGTGAGTGTCATGGTTAGGTTTCAGGTTAGGGTTAGGGTTAGGGAATGGAGAGGGATTAGGGTACAGGTTAGGGTACCACTGCGGTTTAGTGTTAGCGTACGTTTGAGGGCACGAGTTAGTCTTGGTGTCCTGGTTAAGATTAGGGCACGGGTGAGGGTAAGGCTTCGGGTGAGGGTCAGGGTTAGGATTCGGGTTAGGGTTAGGGTTAGGGAATGGAGAGGGATTAGGGTACAGGTTAGGGTACGACAATGCTTAAGGGTTAGCGTAAGTGTGAGGGCACGAGTTAGTGTTGGTGTACTGGTTAAGACAACGGCACCGATGAGTGTAAGGCCTCGGAAAAGGGTCACGTTCAGGGTTTCGCTTAGGGTTAGGGTTAGGGAATGGGGAGGGATTAGGGTACAGGATAGGGTACGACAATGCTTAAGGGTTAGCGTACGTTTGAGGGCATGAGGTAGTGTTTGTGTACTGGTTAAGATTAGGGCATTGGTTAGGGTGGGGCATCGGAAGTGGGTCAGGTTTAGGGATGGGGTTAGGGTTAGGGTTAAGGAATGGGGAGGGATTAGGGTACAATTTAGGATACGACAACGCTTAAGGTTTAGCGTACGTGTGAGGGCACGCGTTAGTGTTGGTGTCCTGGTTAAGATTAGGGCACGGGTGAGGGTAAGGCTTCGGGTGAGGGTCAGGGTTAGGATTCGGGTTAGGGTTAGGGTTAAGGAATGCAGAGGGATTAGGGTACAGCTTAGGGTACGACAGTGCTTAAGGGTTAGCGTTCGTGTGAGGGCAAGGGTTAGTGTTAGTGTCCTGGTTAAGATTAGGGCACGGGTGAGGGAAAGGCTTCAGGTGAGGGTCAGGGTTAGGATTCGGGTTAGGGTTAGTGTTAGGGAATGGGGAGGGATTAGGGTACAGTTTAGGTTACGACAACGATTAAGGGTTAGCGTACGTGTGAGGGCACAAGTTAGTGTTGGTGTCCTGGTTAAGATTAGGGCACGGGTGAGGGTAAGGTTTCGGGTGAGGGTCAGGGATAGAATTCGGGTTAGGGTTAGGGTTAGGGAATGGGGAGATATTAGGGCACAGTTTAGGATACCACAACGCTTAAGGTTTAGCATACGTGTGAGGTCACTAGTTAGTGTTAGTGTACTGCTTACGATTAGGGCACGGGTGAGGGTAAGGCCTCGGAAGAGGGTCACGTTAAGGGTTAAGGTTAGGGTTAGGGTTAGGGAATGGGGATTGATTAGGGTACATGTTAGTGTATGGCAATGGCTTAGGGTTGGCGTACGTTAGAGGGCATGGGTTAGTGTTGATGTACTGGTTAAAATTAGGACACGGGTGAGGGTAAAGTTTCGGGTGAGTGTCATGGTTAGGTTTCAGGTTAGGGTTAGGGTTAGGGAATGGAGAGGGATTAGGGTACAGGTTAGGGTACCGCTGCGGTTTAGTGTTAGCGTACGTTTGAGGGCACGAGTTAGTCTTGGTGTCCTGGTTAAGATTCGGGCACGGGTGAGGGTAAGGCTTCGGGTGAGGGTCAGGGTTAGGATTCGGGTTAGGGTTAGGGTTAGGGAATGGAGAGGGATTAGGGTACAGGTTAGGGTACGACAATGCTTAAGGGTTAGCGTAAGTGTGAGGGCACGAGTTAGTGTTGGTGTACTGGTTAAGACAACGGCACCGATGAGGGTAAGGCCTAGGAAAAGGGTCACGTTCAGGGTTTCGCTTAGGGTTAGGGTTAGGGAATGGGGAGGGATTAGGGTACAGGATAGGGTACGACAACGCTTAAGGGTTAGCGTACGTTTGAGGGCATGAGTTAGTGTTTGTGTACTGGTTAAGATTAGGGCATTGGTTAGGGTAGGGCATCGGAAGTGGGTCAGGTTTAGGGTTGGGGTTACGGTTAGGGTTAAGGAATGGGGAGCGATTAGGGTACAATTTAGGGTACGACAATGCTTAAGGTTTAGCGTACGTGTGAGGGCACACGTTAGTGTTGGTGTCCTGGTTAAGATTAGGGCACGGGTGAGGGTAAGGCTTCGGGTGAGGGTCAGTGTTAGGATTCGGGTTAGGGTTAGGGTTAAGGAATGCAGAGGGATTAGGGTACAGCTTAGGGTACGACAGTGCTTAAAGGTTAGCGTTCGTGTGAGGGCAAGGGTTAGTGTTAGTGTCCTGGTTAAGATTAGGGCACGGGTGAGGGAAAGGCTTCAGGTGAGGGTCAGGGTTAGGATTCGGGTTAGGGTTAGTGTTAGGGAATGGGGAGGGATTAGGGTACAGTTTAGGTTACGACAACGATTAAGGGTTAGCGTACGTGTGAGGGCACAAGTTAGTGTTGGTGTCCTGGTTAAGATTAGGGCACGGGTGAGGGTAAGGTTTCGGGTGAGGGTCAGGGATAGAATTCGGGTTAGGGTTAGGGTTAGGGAATGGGGAGATATTAGGGCACAGTTTAGGGCACCACAACGCTTAAGGTTTAGCTTACGTGTGAGGTCACTAGTTAGTGTTAGTGTACTGCTTACGATTAGGGCACGGGTGAGGGTAAGGCCTCGGAAGAGGGTCACGTTAAGGGTTAGGGTTAGGGTTAGGGTTAGGGAATGGGGATTGATTAGGGTACAGGTTAGGGTACGGCAATGGCTTAGGGTTGGCGTACGTTAGAGGGCATGGGTTAGTGTTGATGTACTGGTTAAAATTAGGACACGGGTGAGGGTAAAGTTTCGGGTGAGTGTCATGGTTAGGTTTCAGGTTAGGGTTAGGGTTAGGGAATGGAGAGGGATTAGGGTACAGGTTAGGGTACCGCTGCGGTTTAGTGTTAGCGTACGTTTGAGGGCACGAGTTAGTCTTGGTGTCCTGGTTAAGATTAGGGCACGGGTGAGGATAAGGGTTCGGGTGAGGGTCAGGGCTAGGATTCAGGTTAGGGTTAGGGTTAGGGAATGGAGAGGGATTAGGGTACAGGTTATGGTACGACAATGCTTAAGGGTTAGAGTAAGTGTGAGGGCACGAGTTAGTGTTGGTGTACTGGTTAAGACAACGGCACCGATGAGGGTAAGGCCTAGGAAAAGGGTCACGTTCAGGGTTTAGCTTAGGGTTAGGGTTTCGGAATGGGGAGGGATTAGGGTACAGGATAGTGTACGACAATGCTTAAGCGTTAAAGTACGTTTTTGGGCATGAGTTAGTGTTTGTGTACTGGTTAAGATTAGGGCATTGGTTAGGGTAGGGCATCGGAAGTGGGTCAGGTTTAGGGTTGGGGTTAGGGTTAGGGTTAAGGAATGGGGAGGGATTAGGGTACAATTTAGGGTACGACAACGCTTAAGGTTTAGCGTACGTGTGAGGTCACTAGTTAGTGTTAGTGTACTGCTTACGATTAGGGCACGGGTGAGAGTAAGGCCTCGGAAGAGGGTCACGTTAAGGGTCAGGGTTAGGGTTAGGGTTAGGGTTAGTGAATGGGGATTGAATAGGGTACAGTTTAGGGTACGGCAATGGCTTAGGGTTGGCGTACGTTAGAGGGCATGGGTTAGTGTTGATGTACTGGTTAAAATTAGGACACGGGTGAGGGTAAAGTTTCGGGTGAGTGTCATGGTTAGGTTTCAGGTTAGGGTTAGGGTTAGGGAATGGAGAGGGATTAGGGTACAGGTTAGGTTACCGCTGCGGTTTAGTGTTAGAGAACGTTTGAGGGCACGAGTTAGTCTTGGTGTCCTGGTTAAGATTAGGGCACGGGTGAGGGTAAGGCTTCGGGTGTGGGTCAGGGTTAGGATTCGGGTTAGGGTTAGGTTTAGGGAATGGAGAGGGATTAGGGTACAGGTTAGGGTACGACAATGCTTAAGGGTTAGCGTAAGTGTGAGGGCACGAGTTAGTGTTGGTGTACTTGTTAAGATAACGGCACCGATGAGGGTAAGGCCTCGGAAAAGGGTAACGTTCAGCGTTTCGCTTAGGGTTAGGGTTAGGGAATGGGGAGGGATTAGGGTACAGGATAGGGTACGACAATGCTTAAGGGTTAGCGTACGTTTGAGGGCATGAGTTAGTGTTTGTGTACTGGTTAAGATAAGGGCATTGGTTAGGGTAGGGCATCGGAAGTGGGTCAGGTTTAGGGATGGGGTTAGGGTTAGGGTTAAGGAATGGGGAGGGATTAGGGTACATTTTAGGGTACGACAACGCTTAAGGTTTAGCGTACGTGTGAGGTCACTAGTTAGTGTTAGTGTACTGCTTACGATTAGGACACGGGTGAGAGTAAGGCCTCGGAAGAGGGTCACGTTAAGGGTCAGGGTTAGGGTTAGGGTTAGGGTTAGTGAATGGGGATTGAATAGGGTACAGGTTAGGGTACGGCAATGGCTTAGGGTTGGCGTACGTTAGAGGGCATGGGTTAGTGTTGATGTACTGGTTAAAATTAGGACACGGGTGAGGGTAAAGTTTCGGGTGAGTGTCATGGTTAGGTTTCAGGTTAGGGTTAGGGTTAGGGAATGGAGAGGGATTAGGGTACAGGTTAGGTTACCGCTGCGGTTTAGTGTTAGAGAACGTTTGAGGGCACGAGTTAGTCTTGGTGTCCTGGTTAAGATTAGGGCACGGGTGAGGGTAAGGCTTCGGGTGTGGGTCAGGGTTAGGATTCGGGTTAGGGTTAGGTTTAGGGAATGGAGAGGGATTAGGGTACAGGTTAGGGTACGACAATGCTTAAGGGTTAGCGTAAGTGTGAGGGCACGAGTTAGTGTTGGTGTACTTGTTAAGATAACGGCACCGATGAGAGTAAGGCCTCGGAAAAGGGTAACGTTCAGCGTTTCGCTTAGGGTTAGGGTTAGGTAATGGGGAGGGATTAGGGTACAGGATAGGGTACGACAATGCTTAAGGGTTAGCGTACGTTTGAGGGCATGAGTTAGTGTTTGTGTACTGGTTAAGATAAGGGCATTGGTTAGGGTAGGGCATCGGAAGTGGGTCAGGTTTAGGGATGGGTTTAGGGTTAGGGTTAAGGAATGGGGAGGGATTAGGGTACTATTTAGGGTACGACAACGCTTAAGGTTTAGCGTACGTGTGAGGGCATGCGTTAGTGTTGGTGTCCTGGTTAAGATTAGGGCACGGGTGAGGGTAAGGCTTCGGGTGAGGGTCAGGGTTAGGATTCGGGTTAGGGTTAGAGTTAAGGAATGCAGAGGGATTAGGGTACAGCTTAGGGTACGACAGTGCTTAAGGGTTAGCGTTCGTGTGAGGGCAAGGGTTAGTGTTAGTGTCCTGGTTAAGATTAGGGCACGGGTGAGGGTAAGGCTTCAGGTGAGGGTCAGGGTTAGGATTCGGGTTAGGGTTAGGGTTAGGGAATGGAGAGGGATTAGGGTACAGGTTAGGGTACCGCTGCGGTTTAGTGTTAGCTTACGTTTGAGGGCACGAGTTAGTCTTGGTGTCCTGGTTAAGATTAGGGCACGCGTGAGGGTAAGGCTTCGTGTTAGGGTCAGGGTTAGGATTCGGGTTAGGGTTAGGGTTAGTGAGTGGAGAGGGGTTAGGGTACAGGTTAGGGTACGACAATGCTTAAGGGTTAGCGTAAGTGTGAGGGCATGAGTTAGTGTTTGTGTACTGGTTAAGATAAGGGCATTGGTTAGGGTAGGGCATCGGAAGTGGGTCAGGTTTAGGGATGGGGTTAGGGTTAGGGTTAAGGAATGGGGAGGGATTAGGGTACAGTTTAGGGTACGACAACGATTAAGGGTTAGCCTACGTGTGAGGGCACAAGTTAGTATTGGTGTCCTGGTTAAGATAAGGGCACGGGTGAGGGTAAGGTTTCGGGTGAGGGTGAGGGATAGAATTCGGTTTAGGGTTAGGGTTAGGGAATGGGGAGATATTAGGGCACAGTTTAGGGTACCACAACGCTTAAGGTTTAGCGTACGTGTGAGGTCACAGGTTAGTGTTAGTGTATTGCTTACGATTAGGGCACGGGTGAGAGTAAGGTCTCGGAAGAGGGTCACGTTAAGGGTTAGGGTTAGGGTTAGGGTTAGGGAATGGGGATTGATTAGGGTACAGGTTAGGGTACGGCAATGGCTTAGGGTTGGCATACGTTAGAGGGCATGGGTTAGTTTTGATGTACTGGTTAAAATTAGGACACGGCTGAGGGTAAAGTTTCGGGTGAGTGTCATGGTTAGGTTTCAGGTTAGGGTTAGGGTTAGGGAATGGAGAGG
The DNA here is from genome assembly GCA_036417435.1 of Inia geoffrensis. Classification (NCBI taxonomy): domain Eukaryota; kingdom Metazoa; phylum Chordata; class Mammalia; order Artiodactyla; family Iniidae; genus Inia; species Inia geoffrensis. The sequence continues at coordinate 92,247,366 of CM070912.1, read as the reverse complement.
GATTAGGGTACAGGTTAGGGTACCGCTGCGGTTTAGTGTTAGCGTACGTTTGAGGCCATGAGTTAGTCTTGGTGTCCTGGTTAAGATTAGGGCACGGGTGAGGGTAAGGCTTCGGGTGAGTGTCAGGGTTAGGATTCGGGTTAGGGTTAGGGTTAGGGAATGGAGAGGGATTAGGGTACAGGTTAGGGTACGACAATGCTTAAGGGTTAGCGTAAGTGTGGGGGCACGTGTTAGTGTTGGTGTACTGGTTAAGAAAACGGCAACGATGAGGGTAAGGCCTCGGAAAAGGGTCACGTTCAGGGTTTCGCTTAGGGTTAGGGTTAGGGAATGGGGAGGGATTAGGGTACAGGATAGGGTACGACAATGCTTAAGGGTTAGCGTACGTTTGAGGGCATGAGTTAGTGTTTGTGTACTGGTTAAGATTAGGGCATTGGTTAGGGTAGGGCATCGGAAGTGGGTCAGGTTTAAGGATGAGGTTAGGGTTAGGGTTAAGGAATGGGGAGGGATTAGGGTACAATTTAGGGTACGACAACGCTTAAGGTTTAGCGTACGTGTGAGGGCACGAGTTAGTGTTGGTGTCCTGGTTAAGATTAGGGCACGGGTGAGGGTAAGGCTTCGGGTGAGGGTCAGGGTTAGGATTCGGGTTAGGGTTAGGGTTAAGGAATGCAGAGGGATTAAGGTACAACTTAGGGTACGACAGTGCTTAAGGGTTAGCGTTCGTGTGAGGGCAAGGTTTAGTGTTAGTGTCCTGGTTAAGATTAGGGCACGGGTGAGGGTAAGGCTTCAGGTGAGGGTCACTTTTAGGATTCGGGTTAGGGTTAGGATTAGGGAATGGGGAGGGATTAGGGTACAGTTTAGGGTACGACAATGATTAAGGGTTAGCGTACGTGTGAGGGCACGAGTTAGTGTTAGTGTACTGCTTACGATTATGGCACGGGTGAGGGTAAGGCCTCGGAAGAGGGTCACGTTAAGGGTTAGGGTTAGGGTTAGGGTTAGGGAATGGGGATTGATTAGGGTACAGGTTAGGGTGCGGCAATGGCTTAGGGTTGGCGTACGTTAGAGGGCATGGGTTAGTGTTGATGTACTGGTTAAAATTAGGACACGGGTGAGGGTAAAGTTTCGGGTGAGTGTCATGGTTAGGTTTCATGTAAGGGTTAGGGTTAGGGAATGGAGAGGGATTAGGGTACAGGTTAGGGTACCGCTGCGGTTTAGTGTTAGCGTACGTTTGAGGGCACGAGTTAGTCTTGGTGTCCTGGTTAAGATTAGGGCACGGGTGAGGGTAAGGCTTCGGGTGAGGGTCAGGGTTAGGATTCGGGTTAGGGTTAGGGTTAGGGAATGGAGAGGGATTAGGGTACAGGTTATGGTATGACAATTCTTAAGGGTTAGCGTAAGTGTGAGGGCACGAGTTAGTGTTGGTGTACTGGTTAAGACAACGGCACCGATGAGGGTAAGGCCTCGGAAAAGGGTCACGTTCAGGGTTTCGCTTAGGGTTAGGGTTAGGGAATGGGGAGGGATTAGGGTACAGGATAGGGTACGACAATGCTTAAGGGTTAGCGTACGTTTGAGGGCATGAGTTAGTGTTTGTGTACTGGTTACGTTTAGGGCATTGGTTAGGGTAGGGCATCGGAAGTGGGTCAGGTTTAGGGATGGGGTTAGGGTTAGGGTTAAGGAATGGGGAGGGATTAGGGTACAGCTTAGGGTACGACAGTGCTTAAGGGTTAGCGTTCGTGTGAGGGCAAGTGTTAGTGTTAGTGTCCTGGTTAAGATTAGGGCACGGGTGAGGGTAAGGCTTCGGCTGAGGGTCAGGGTTAGGATTCGGGTTAGGGTTAGGGTTAGGGAATCGGGAGGGATTAGGGTACAGTTTAGGGTACGACAACGATTAAGCGTTAGCATACGTGTGAGGGCACGAGTTAGTGTTGGTGTCCTTGTTAAGATTAGGGCACGGGTGAGGGTAAGGTTTCGGGTGAGGGTCAGGGATAGAATTCGGGTTAGGGTTAGGGTTAGGGAATAAGGAGATATTAGGGCACAGTTTAGGGTACCACAACGCTTAAGGTTTAGCGTACGTGTGAGGTCACTAGTTAGTGTTAGTGTTCTGCTTACGATTAGGGCACGGGTGAGGGTAAGGCCTCGGAAAAGGGTCACGTTCAGGGTTTCTCTTAGGGTTAGGGTTAGGGAATGGGGAGGGATTAGGGTACAGGATAGGGTACGACAATGCTTAAGGGTTAGCGTACGTTTGAGGGCATGAGTTAGTGTTTGTGTACTGGTTAAGATTAGGGCATTGGTTAGGGTAGGGCATTGGAAGTGGGTCAGGTTTAGGGATGGGGTTAGGGTTAGGGTTAAGGAATGGGGAGGGATTAGGGTACAATTTAGGGTACGACAACGCTTAAGGTTTAGCGTACGTGTGAGGGCACGCGTTAGTGTTGGTGTCCTGGTTAAGATTAGGGCACGGGTGAGGGTAAGGCTTCGGGTGAGGGTCAGGGTTAGGATTCGGGTTAGGGTTAGGGTTAAGGAATGCAGAGGGATTAGGGTACAGCTTAGGGTACGACAGTGCTTAAGGGTTAGCGTTCGTGTGAGGGCAAGGGTTAGTGTTAGTGTCCTGGTTAAGATTAGGGCACGGGTGAGGGTAAGGCTTCAGGTGAGGGTCAGGGTTAGGATTCGGGTTAGGGTTAGGGTTAGGGAATGGGGAGAGATTAGGGTACAGTTTAGGGTACGACAACGATTAAGGCTTAGCGTACGTGTGAGGGCACAAGTTAGTGTTGGTGTCCTGGTTAAGATTAGGGCACGGGTGCGGGTAAGGTTTCGGGTGAGGGTCAGGGATAGAATTCGGGTTAGGGTTAGGGTTAGGGAATGGGGAGATATTAGGGCACAGTTTAGGGTACCACAACGCTTAAGGTTTAGCGTACGTGTGAGGTCACTAGTTAGTGTTAGTGTACTGCTTACGATTAGGGCACGGGTGAGGGTAAGGCCTCGGAAGAGGGTCACGTTAAGGGTTAGGGTTAGGGTTAGGGTTAGGGAATTGGGATTGAGTAGGGTACAGGTTAGGGTACGGCAATGGCTTAGGGTTGGCGTACGTTAGAGGACATGGGTTAGTGTTGATGTACTGGTTAAAATTAGGACACGGGTGAGGGTAAAGTTTCGGGTGAGTGTCATGGTTAGGTTTCAGGTTAGGGTTAGGGTTAGGGAATGGAGAGGCATTAGTGTACAGGTTAGGGTACCGCTGCGGTTTAGTGTTAGCGTACGTTTGAGGGCACGAGTTAGTCTTGGTGTCCTGGTTAAGATTAGGGCACGGGTGAGGGTAAGGCTTCGGGTGAGGGTCAGGGTTAGGATTCGGGTTAGGGTTAGGGTTAGAGAATGGAGACGGATTAGGGTACAGGTTAGGGTACGACAATGCTTAAGGGTTAGCGTAAGTGTGAGGGCACGAGTTAGTGTTGGTGTACTGGTTAAGACAACGGCACCGATGAGGGTAAGGCATCGGAAAAGGGTCACGTTCAGGGTTTCGCTTAGGGTTAGGGTTAGGGAATGGGGAGGGATTAGGGTACAGGATAGGGTACGACAATGCTTAAGGGTTAGCGTACGTTTGAGGGCATGAGTTAGTGTTTGTGTACTGGTTAAAATTAGGGCATTGGTTAGGGTAGGGCATCGGAAGTGGGTCAGGTTTAGGGATGGGTTTAGTGTTAGGGTTAAGGAATGGGGAGGGATTAGGGTACAATTTAGGGTACGACAACGCTTAAGGTTTAGCGTACGTGTGAGGGCACGAGTTAGTGTTGGTGTCCTGGTTAAGATTAGGGCACGGGTGAGGGTAAGGCCTCGGGTGAGGGTCAGGGTTAGGATTCGGGTTAGGGTTAGGGTTAAGGAATGCAGAGGGATTAGGGTACAGCTTAGGGTACGACAGTGTTTAAGGGTTAACGTTCGTGTGAGGGCAAGGGTTAGTGTTGGTGTCCTGGTTAACATTAGGGCACGGGTGAGTGTAAGGTTTCGGGTGAGGTTCAGGGATAGAATTCGGGTTAGGGTTAGGGTTAGGGAATGGGGAGATATTAGGGCACAGTTTAGGGTACCACAACGCTTAAGGTTTAGCGTACGTGTGAGGTCACTAGTTAGTGTTAGTGTACTGCTTACGATTAGAGCACGGGTGAGGGTAAGGCCTCGGAAGAGGGTCACGTTAAGCGTTAGGGTTAGGGTTAGGGTTAGGGAATGGAGATTGATTAGGGTACAGGTTAGGGTACGGCAATGGCTTAGGGTTGGCGTACGTTAGAGGGCATGGGTTAGTGTTGATGTACTGGTTAAAATTAGGACACGGGTGAGGGTAAAGTTTCGGGTGAGTGTCATGATTAGATTTCAGGTTAGGGTTAGGGTTAGAGAATGGAGAGGGATTAGGGTACAGGTTAGGGTACCGCTGCGGTTTAGTGTTAGCGTACGCTGGAGGGCACGAGTTAGTCTTGGTGTCCTGGTTAAGATTAGGGCACGGGTGAGGGTAAGGCTTCGGGTGAGGGTCAGGGTTAGGATTCAGGTTAGGGTTAGGGTTAGGGAATGGAGAGGGATTAGGGTACAGGTTAGGGTACGACAATGCTTAAGGGTTAGCGTAAGTGTGAGGGCACGAGTTAGTGTTGGTGTACTGGTTAAGATAACGGCACCGATGAGGGTAAGGCCTCGGAAAAGGGTCACGTTCAGGGTTTCGCTTAGGGTTAGTGTTAGGGAATGGGGAGGGATTAGGGTACAATTTAGGTTACGACAACGCTTAAGGTTTAGCGTACGTGTGAGGGCACGAGTTAATGCTGGTGTCCTGGTTAAGATTAGGGCACGGGTGAGGGTAAGGCTTCGGGTGAGGGTCAGGGCTAGGATTCGGGTTAGGGTTAGGGTTAAGGAATGCAGAGGGTTTAGGGTACAGCTTAGGGTACGACAGTGCTTAAGGGTTAGCGTTCGTGTGAGGGCAAGGGTTAGTGTTAGTGTCCTGGTTAAGATTAGGGCACGCGTGAGGGTAAGGCTTCAGGTGAGGGTCAGTTTTAGGATTCGGGTTAGGGTTAGGGTTAGGGAATGTGGAGGGATTACGGTACAGTTTAGGGTACGACAATGATGAAGGGTTAGCGTACGTGTGAGGGCACGAGTTAGTATTGGTGTCCTGGTTAAGATTAAGGCACGGGTGAGGGTAAGGTTTCGGGTGAGGGTCAGGGATAGAATTCGGGTTAGGGTTAGGGTTAGGGAATGGGGAGATATTAGGGCACAGTTTAGGGTACCACAACGCTTAAGGTTTAGCGTACGTGTGAGGTCACTAGTTAGTGTTAGTGTACTGCTTACGATTAGGGCACGGGTGAGGGTAAGGCCTCGGAAGAGAGTCACGTTAAGGGTTAGGGTTAGGGTTAGGGTTTGGGAATGGGGATTGATTAGGGTACAGGTTAGGGTACGGCAATGGCTTAGGGTTGGCGTACGTCAGAGGGCATGGGTTAGTGTTGATGTACTGGTTAAAATTAAGACACGGGTGAGGGTAATGTTTCGGGTGAGTGTCATGGTTAGGTTTCAGGTTAGGGTTAGGGTTAGGGAATGGAGAGGGATTAGGGTACAGGATAGGGTACGACAATGCTTAAGGGTTAGCGTACGTTTGAGGGCATGAGGTAGTGTTTGTGTACTGGTTAAGATTAGGGCATTGGTTAGGGTGGGGCATCGGAAGTGGGTCAGGTTTAGGGATGGGGTTAGGGTTAGGGTTAAGGAATGGGGAGGGATTAGGGTACAATTTAGGATACGACAACGCTTAAGGTTTAGCGTACGTGTGAGGGCACGCGTTAGTGTTGGTGTCCTGGTTAAGATTAGGGCACGGGTGAGGGTAAGGCTTCGGGTGAGGGTCAGGGTTAGGATTCGGGTTAGGGTTAGGGTTAAGGAATGCAGAGGGATTAGGGTACAGCTTAGGGTACGACAGTGCTTAAGGGTTAGCGTTCGTGTGAGGGCAAGGGTTAGTGTTAGTGTCCTGGTTAAGATTAGGGCACGGGTGAGGGAAAGGCTTCAGGTGAGGGTCAGGGTTAGGATTCGGGTTAGGGTTAGTGTTAGGGAATGGGGAGGGATTAGGGTACAGTTTAGGTTACGACAACGATTAAGGGTTAGCGTACGTGTGAGGGCACAAGTTAGTGTTGGTGTCCTGGTTAAGATTAGGGCACGGGTGAGGGTAAGGTTTCGGGTGAGGGTCAGGGATAGAATTCGGGTTAGGGTTAGGGTTAGGGAATGGGGAGATATTAGGGCACAGTTTAGGATACCACAACGCTTAAGGTTTAGCATACGTGTGAGGTCACTAGTTAGTGTTAGTGTACTGCTTACGATTAGGGCACGGGTGAGGGTAAGGCCTCGGAAGAGGGTCACGTTAAGGGTTAAGGTTAGGGTTAGGGTTAGGGAATGGGGATTGATTAGGGTACATGTTAGTGTATGGCAATGGCTTAGGGTTGGCGTACGTTAGAGGGCATGGGTTAGTGTTGATGTACTGGTTAAAATTAGGACACGGGTGAGGGTAAAGTTTCGGGTGAGTGTCATGGTTAGGTTTCAGGTTAGGGTTAGGGTTAGGGAATGGAGAGGGATTAGGGTACAGGTTAGGGTACCGCTGCGGTTTAGTGTTAGCGTACGTTTGAGGGCACGAGTTAGTCTTGGTGTCCTGGTTAAGATTCGGGCACGGGTGAGGGTAAGGCTTCGGGTGAGGGTCAGGGTTAGGATTCGGGTTAGGGTTAGGGTTAGGGAATGGAGAGGGATTAGGGTACAGGTTAGGGTACGACAATGCTTAAGGGTTAGCGTAAGTGTGAGGGCACGAGTTAGTGTTGGTGTACTGGTTAAGACAACGGCACCGATGAGGGTAAGGCCTAGGAAAAGGGTCACGTTCAGGGTTTCGCTTAGGGTTAGGGTTAGGGAATGGGGAGGGATTAGGGTACAGGATAGGGTACGACAACGCTTAAGGGTTAGCGTACGTTTGAGGGCATGAGTTAGTGTTTGTGTACTGGTTAAGATTAGGGCATTGGTTAGGGTAGGGCATCGGAAGTGGGTCAGGTTTAGGGTTGGGGTTACGGTTAGGGTTAAGGAATGGGGAGGGATTAGGGTACAATTTAGGGTACGACAATGCTTAAGGTTTAGCGTACGTGTGAGGGCACACGTTAGTGTTGGTGTCCTGGTTAAGATTAGGGCACGGGTGAGGGTAAGGCTTCGGGTGAGGGTCAGTGTTAGGATTCGGGTTAGGGTTAGGGTTAAGGAATGCAGAGGGATTAGGGTACAGCTTAGGGTACGACAGTGCTTAAGGGTTAGCGTTCGTGTGAGGGCAAGGGTTAGTGTTAGTGTCCTGGTTAAGATTAGGGCACGGGTGAGGGTAAGGCTTCAGGTGAGTGTCAGGGTTAGGATTCGGGTTAGGGTTAGGGTTAGGGAATGGGGAGGGATTAGGGTACAGTTTAGGGTACGACAACGATTAAGGGTTAGCCTACGTGTGAGGGCACAAGTTAGTGTTGGTGTCCTGGTTAAGATTAGGGCACGGGTGAGGGTAAGGTTTCGGGTGAGGGTCAGGGATAGAATTCGGGTTACGGTTAGGGTTAGGGAATGGGGAGATATTAGGGCACAGTTTAGGGCACCACAACGCTTAAGGTTTAGCGTACGTGTGAGGTCACTAGTTAGTGTTAGTGTACTGCTTACGATTAGGGCACGGGTGAGGGTAAGGCCTCGGAAGAGGGTCACGTTAAGGGTTAGGGTTAGGGTTAGGGTTAGGGAATGGGGATTGATTAGGGTACAGGTTAGGGTACGGCAATGGCTTAGGGTTGGCGTACGTTAGAGGGCATGGGTTAGTGTTGATGTACTCGTTAAAATTAGGACACGGGTGAGGGTAAAGTTTCGGGTGAGTGTCATGGTTAGGTTTCAGGTTAGGGTTAGGGTTAGGGAATGGAGAGGGATTAGGGTACAGGTTAGGGTACCGCTGCGGTTTAGTGTTAGCGTACGTTTGAGGGCACGAGTTAGTCTTGGTGTCCTGGTTAAGATTAGGGCACGGGTGAGGATAAGGGTTCGGGTGAGGGTCAGGGTTAGGATTCAGGTTAGGGTTAGGGTTAGGGAATGGAGAGGGATTAGGGTACAGGTTATGGTACGACAATGCTTAAGGGTTAGAGTAAGTGTGAGGGCACGAGTTAGTGTTGGTGTACTGGTTAAGACAACGGCACCGATGAGGGTAAGGCCTAGGAAAAGGGTCACGTTCAGGGTTTAGCTTAGGGTTAGGGTTTCGGAATGGGGAGGGATTAGGGTACAGGATAGTGTACGACAATGCTTAAGCGTTAAAGTACGTTTTTGGGCATGAGTTAGTGTTTGTGTACTGGTTAAGATTAGGGCATTGGTTAGGGTAGGGCATCGGAAGTGGGTCAGGTTTAGGGTTGGGGTTAGGGTTAGGGTTAAGGAATGGGGAGGGATTAGGGTACAATTTAGGGTACGACAACGCTTAAGGTTTAGCGTACGTGTGAGGTCACTAGTTAGTGTTAGTGTACTGCTTACGATTAGGGCACGGGTGAGAGTAAGGCCTCGGAAGAGGGTCACGTTAAGGGTCAGGGTTAGGGTTAGGGTTAGGGTTAGTGAATGGGGATTGAATAGGGTACAGTTTAGGGTACGGCAATGGCTTAGGGTTGGCGTACGTTAGAGGGCATGGGTTAGTGTTGATGTACTGGTTAAAATTAGGACACGGGTGAGGGTAAAGTTTCGGGTGAGTGTCATGGTTAGGTTTCAGGTTAGGGTTAGGGTTAGGGAATGGAGAGGGATTAGGGTACAGGTTAGGTTACCGCTGCGGTTTAGTGTTAGAGAACGTTTGAGGGCACGAGTTAGTCTTGGTGTCCTGGTTAAGATTAGGGCACGGGTGAGGGTAAGGCTTCGGGTGTGGGTCAGGGTTAGGATTCGGGTTAGGGTTAGGTTTAGGGAATGGAGAGGGATTAGGGTACAGGTTAGGGTACGACAATGCTTAAGGGTTAGCGTAAGTGTGAGGGCACGAGTTAGTGTTGGTGTACTTGTTAAGATAACGGCACCGATGAGGGTAAGGCCTCGGAAAAGGGTAACGTTCAGCGTTTCGCTTAGGGTTAGGGTTAGGGAATGGGGAGGGATTAGGGTACAGGATAGGGTACGACAATGCTTAAGGGTTAGCGTACGTTTGAGGGCATGAGTTAGTGTTTGTGTACTGGTTAAGATAAGGGCATTGGTTAGGGTAGGGCATCGGAAGTGGGTCAGGTTTAGGGATGGGGTTAGGGTTAGGGTTAAGGAATGGGGAGGGATTAGGGTACATTTTAGGGTACGACAACGCTTAAGGTTTAGCGTACGTGTGAGGTCACTAGTTAGTGTTAGTGTACTGCTTACGATTAGGGCACGGGTGAGAGTAAGGCCTCGGAAGAGGGTCACGTTAAGGGTCAGGGTTAGGGTTAGGGTTAGGGTTAGTGAATGGGGATTGAATAGGGTACAGGTTAGGGTACGGCAATGGCTTAGGGTTGGCGTACGTTAGAGGGCATGGGTTAGTGTTGATGTACTGGTTAAAATTAGGACACGGGTGAGGGTAAAGTTTCGGGTGAGTGTCATGGTTAGGTTTCAGGTTAGGGTTAGGGTTAGGGAATGGAGAGGGATTAGGGTACAGGTTAGGTTACCGCTGCGGTTTAGTGTTAGAGAACGTTTGAGGGCACGAGTTAGTCTTGGTGTCCTGGTTAAGATTAGGGCACGGGTGAGGGTAAGGCTTCGGGTGTGGGTCAGGGTTAGGATTCGGGTTAGGGTTAGGTTTAGGGAATGGAGAGGGATTAGGGTACAGGTTAGGGTACGACAATGCTTAAGGGTTAGCGTAAGTGTGAGGGCACGAGTTAGTGTTGGTGTACTTGTTAAGATAACGGCACCGATGAGGGTAAGGCCTCGGAAAAGGGTAACGTTCAGCGTTTCGCTTAGGGTTAGGGTTAGGGAATGGGGAGGGATTAGGGTACAGGATAGGGTACGACAATGCTTAAGGGTTAGCGTACGTTTGAGGGCATGAGTTAGTGTTTGTGTACTGGTTAAGATAAGGGCATTGGTTAGGGTAGGGCATCGGAAGTGGGTCAGGTTTAGGGATGGGGTTAGGGTTAGGGTTAAGGAATGGGGAGGGATTAGGGTACAATTTAGGGTACGACAACGCTTAAGGTTTAGCGTACGTGTGAGGGCATGCGTTAGTGTTGGTGTCCTGGTTAAGATTAGGGCACGGGTGAGGGTAAGGCTTCGGGTGAGGGTCAGGGTTAGGATTCGGGTTAGGGTTAGGGTTAAGGAATGCAGAGGGATTAGGGTACAGCTTAGGGTACGACAGTGCTTAAGGGTTAGCGTTCGTGTGAGGGCAAGGGTTAGTGTTAGTGTCCTGGTTAAGATTAGGGCACGGGTGAGGGTAAGGCTTCAGGTGAGGGTCAGGGTTAGGATTCGAGTTAGGGTTAGGGTTAGGGAATGGAGAGGGATTAGGGTACAGGTTAGGGTACCGCTGCGGTTTAGTGTTAGCTTACGTTTGAGGGCACGAGTTAGTCTTGGTGTCCTGGTTAAGATTAGGGCACGCGTGAGGGTAAGGCTTCGTGTTAGGGTCAGGGTTAGGATTCGGGTTAGGGTTAGGGTTAGTGAGTGGAGAGGGGTTAGGGTACAGGTTAGGGTACGACAATGCTTAAGGGTTAGCGTAAGTGTGAGGGCATGAGTTAGTGTTTGTGTACTGGTTAAGATAAGGGCATTGGTTAGGGTAGGGCATCGGAAGTGGGTCAGGTTTAGGGATGGGGTTAGGGTTAGGGTTAAGGAATGGGGAGGGATTAGGGTACAGTTTAGGGTACGACAACGATTAAGGGTTAGCCTACGTGTGAGGGCACAAGTTAGTATTGGTGTCCTGGTTAAGATAAGGGCACGGGTGAGGGTAAGGTTTCGGGTGAGGGTGAGGGATAGAATTCGGTTTAGGGTTAGGGTTAGGGAATGGGGAGATATTAGGGCACAGTTTAGGGTACCACAACGCTTAAGGTTTAGCGTACGTGTGAGGTCACAGGTTAGTGTTAGTGTATTGCTTACGATTAGGGCACGGGTGAGAGTAAGGTCTCGGAAGAGGGTCACGTTAAGGGTTAGGGTTAGGGTTAGGGTTAGGGAATGGGGATTGATTAGGGTACAGGTTAGGGTACGGCAATGGCTTAGGGTTGGCATACGTTAGAGGGCATGGGTTAGTTTTGATGTACTGGTTAAAATTAGGACACGGCTGAGGGTAAAGTTTCGGGTGAGTGTCATGGTTAGGTTTCAGGTTAGGGTTAGGGTTAGGGAATGGAGAGGGATTAGGGTACAGGTTAGGGTACCGCTGCGGTTTAGTGTTAGCGTACGTTTGAGGCCATGAGTTAGTCTTGGTGTCCTGGTTAAGATTAGGGCACGGGTGAGGGTAAGGCTTCGGGTGAGTGTCAGGGTTAGGATTCGGGTTAGGGTTAGGGTTAGGGAATGGAGAGGGATTAGGGTACAGGTTAGGGTACGACAATGCTTAAGGGTTAGCGTAAGTGTGGGGGCACGAGTTAGTGTTGGTGTACTGGTTAAGAAAACGGCACCGATGAGGGTAAGGCCTCGGAAAAGGGTCACGTTCAGGGTTTCGCTTAGGGTTAGGGTTAGGGAATGGGGAGGGATTAGGGTACAGGATAGGGTACGACAATGCTTAAGGGTTAGCGTACGTTTGAGGGCATGAGTTAGTGTTTGTGTACTGGTTAAGTTTAGGGCATTGGTTAGGGTAGGGCATCGGAAGTGGGTCAGGTTTAAGGATGAGGTTAGGGTTAGGGTTAAGGAATGGGGAGGGATTAGGGTACAATTTAGGGTACGACAACGCTTAAGGTTTAGCGTACGTGTGAGGGCACGAGTTAGTGTTGGTGTCCTGGTTAAGATTAGGGCACGGGTGAGGGTAAGGCTTCGGGTGAGGGTCAGGGTTAGGATTCGGGTTAGGGTTAGGGTTAAGGAATGCAGAGGGATTAAGGTACAACTTAGGGTACGACAGTGCTTAAGGGTTAGCGTTCGTGTGAGGGCAAGGTTTAGTGTTAGTGTCCTGGTTAAGATTAGGGCACGGGTGAGGGTAAGGCTTCAGGTGAGGGTCACTTTTAGGATTCGGGTTAGGGTTAGGATTAGGGAATGGGGAGGGATTAGGGTACAGTTTAGGGTACGACAATGATTAAGGGTTAGCGTACGTGTGAGGGCACGAGTTAGTGTTAGTGTACTGCTTACGATTATGGCACGGGTGAGGGTAAGGCCTCGGAAGAGGGTCACGTTAAGGGTTAGGGTTAGGGTTAGGGTTAGGGAATGGGGATTGATTAGGGTACAGGTTAGGGTGCGGCAATGGCTTAGGGTTGGCGTACGTTAGAGGGCATATGTTAGTGTTGATGTACTGGTTAAAATTAGGACACGGGTGAGGGTAAAGTTTCGGGTGAGTGTCATGGTTAGGTTTCATGTAAGGGTTAGGGTTAGGGAATGGAGAGGGATTAGGGTACAGGTTAGGGTACCGCTGCGGTTTAGTGTTAGCGTACGTTTGAGGGCACGAGTTAGTCTTGGTGTCCTGGTTAAGATTAGGGCACGGGTGAGGGTAAGGCTTCGGGTGAGGGTCAGGGTTAGGATTCGGGTTAGGGTTAGGGTTAGGGAATGGAGAGGGATTAGGGTACAGGTTAGGGTATGACAATTCTTAAGGGTTAGCGTAAGTGTGAGGGCACGAGTTAGTGTTGGTGTACTGGTTAAGACAACGGCACCGATGAGGGTAAGGCCTCGGAAAAGGGTCACGTTCAGGGTTTCGCTTAGGGTTAGGGTTAGGGAATGGGGAGGGATTAGGGTACAGGATAGGGTACGACAATGCTTAAGGGTTAGCGTACGTTTGAGGGCATGAGTTAGTGTTTGTGTACTGGTTACGTTTAGGGCATTGGTTAGGGTAGGGCATCGGAAGTGGGTCAGGTTTAGGGATGGGGTTAGGGTTAGGGTTAAGGAATGGGGAGGGATTAGGGTACAGCTTAGGGTACGACAGTGCTTAAGGGTTAGCGTTCGTGTGAGGGCAAGTGTTAGTGTTAGTGTCCTGGTTAAGATTAGGGCACGGGTGAGGGTAAGGCTTCGGCTGAGGGTCAGGGTTAGGATTCGGGTTAGGGTTAGGGTTAGGGAATCGGGAGGGATTAGGGTACAGTTTAGGGTACGACAACGATTAAGCGTTAGCATACGTGTGAGGGCACGAGTTAGTGTTGGTGTCCTTGTTAAGATTAGGGCACGGGTGAGGGTAAGGTTTCGGGTGAGGGTCAGGGATAGAATTCGGGTTAGGGTTAGGGTTAGGGAATAAGGAGATATTAGGGCACAGTTTAGGGTACCACAACGCTTAAGGTTTAGCGTACATGTGAGGTCACTAGTTAGTGTTAGTGTTCTGCTTACGATTAGGGCACGGGTGAGGGTAAGGCCTCGGAAAAGGGTCACGTTCAGGGTTTCTCTTAGGGTTAGGGTTAGGGAATGGGGAGGGATTAGGGTACAGGATAGGGTACGACAATGCTTAAGGGTTAGCGTACGTTTGAGGGCATGAGTTAGTGTTTGTGTACTGGTTAAGATTAGGGCATTGTTTAGGGTAGGGCATTGGAAGTGGGTCAGGTTTAGGGATGGGGTTAGGGTTAGGGTTAAGGAATGGGGAGGGATTAGGGTACAATTTAGGGTACGACAACGCTTAAGGTTTAGCGTACGTGTGAGGGCACGCGTTAGTGTTGGTGTCCTGGTTAAGATTAGGGCACGGGTGAGGGTAAGGCTTCGGGTGAGGGTCAGGGTTAGGATTCGGGTTAGGGTTAGGGTTAAGGAATGCAGAGGGATTAGGGTACAGCTTAGGGTACGACAGTGCTTAAGGGTTAGCGTTCGTGTGAGGGCAAGGGTTAGTGTTAGTGTCCTGGTTAAGATTAGGGCACGGGTGAGGGTAAGGCTTCAGGTGAGGGTCAGGGTTAGGATTCGGGTTAGGGTTAGGGTTAGGGAATGGGGAGAGATTAGGGTACAGTTTAGGGTACGACAACGATTAAGGCTTAGCGTACGTGTGAGGGCACAAGTTAGTGTTGGTGTCCTGGTTAAGATTAGGGCACGGGTGCGGGTAAGGTTTCGGGTGAGGGTCAGGGATAGAATTCGGGTTAGGGTTAGGGTTAGGGAATGGGGAGATATTAGGGCACAGTTTAGGGTACCACAACGCTTAAGGTTTAGCGTACGTGTGAGGTCACTAGTTAGTGTTAGTGTACTGCTTACGATTAGGGCACGGGTGAGGGTAAGGCCTCGGAAGAGGGTCACGTTAAGGGTTAGGGTTAGGGTTAGGGTTAGGGAATTGGGATTGATTAGGGTACAGGTTAGGGTACGGCAATGGCTTAGGGTTGGCGTACGTTAGAGGACATGGGTTAGTGTTGATGTACTGGTTAAAATTAGGACACGGGTGAGGGTAAAGTTTCGGGTGAGTGTCATGGTTAGGTTTCAGGTTAGGGTTAGGGTTAGGGAATGGAGAGGCATTAGTGTACAGGTTAGGGTACCGCTGCGGTTTAGTGTTAGCGTACGTTTGAGGGCACGAGTTAGTCTTGGTGTCCTGGTTAAGATTAGGGCACGGGTGAGGGTAAGGCTTCGGGTGAGGGTCAGGGTTAGGATTCGGGTTAGGGTTAGGGTTAGAGAATGGAGACGGATTAGGGTACAGGTTAGGGTACGACAATGCTTAAGGGTTAGCGTAAGTGTGAGGGCACGAGTTAGTGTTGGTGTACTGGTTAAGACAACGGCACCGATGAGGGTAAGGCATCGGAAAAGGGTCACGTTCAGGGTTTCGCTTAGGGTTAGGGTTAGGGAATGGGGAGGGATTAGGGTACAGGATAGGGTACGACAATGCTTAAGGGTTAGCGTACGTTTGAGGGCATGAGTTAGTGTTTGTGTACTGGTTAAAATTAGGGCATTGGTTAGGGTAGGGCATCGGAAGTGGGTCAGGTTTAGGGATGTGGTTAGGGTTAGGGTTAAGGAATGGGGAGGGATTAGGGTACAATTTAGGGTACGACAACGCTTAAGGTTTAGCGTACGTGTGAGGGAACGCGTTAGTGTTGGTGTCCTGGTTAAGATTAGGGCACGGGTGAGGGTAAGGCTTCGGGTGAGGGTCAGGGTTAGGATTCGGGTTAGGGTTAGGGTTAAGGAATGCAGAGGGATTAGGGTACAGCTTAGGGTACGACAGTGCTTAAGGGTTAGCGTTCGTGTGAGGGCAAGGGTTAGTGTTAGTGTCCTGGTTAAGATTAGGGCACGGGTGAGGGTAAGGCTTCGGGTGAGGGTCAGGGTTAGGATTCGGGTTAGGGTTAGGGTTAAGGAATGCAGAGGGATTATTGTACAGCTTAGGGTACGACAGTGCTTAAGGTTTAGCGTTCGTGTGAGGGCAAGGGTTAGTGTTAGTGTCCTGGTTAAGATTAGGGCACGGGTGAGGGTAAGGCTTCAGGTGAGGGTCAGGGTTAGTATTCGGGTTGGGGTTAGGGTTAGGGAATGGGGAGGCATTAGGGTACAGTTTAGGGTACGACAACGATTAAGGGTTGGCGTACGTGTGAGGGCACGAGTTAGTGTTGGTGTCCTGGTTAAGATTAGGGCACGGGTGAGGGTAAGGTTTCAGGTGAGGGTCAGGGATAGAATTAGGGTTAGGGTTAGGGTTAGGGAATGGGGAGATATTAGGGCACAGTTTAGGGTACCACAACGCTTAAGGTTTAGCTTACGTGTGAGGTCACTAGTTAGTGTTAGTGTACTGCTTACGATTAGGGCACGGGTGAGGGTAAGGCCTCGGAAGAGGGTCACGTTAAGGGTTAGGGTTAGGGTTAGGGTTAGGGAATGGGGATTGATTAGGGTACAGGTTAGGGTACGGCAATGGCTTAGGGTTGGCGTACGTTAGAGGGCATGGGTTAGTGTTGATGTACTGGTTAAAATTAGGATTGGGGTGAGGGTAAAGTTTCGGGTGAGTGTCATGGTTAGGTTTCAGGTTAGGGTTAGGGTTAGGGAATGGAGAGGGATTAGGGTACAGGTTAGGGTACCGCTGCGGTTTAGTGTTAGCGTACGTTTGAGGGCACGAGTTAGTCTTGGTGTCCTGGTTAAGATTAGGGCACGGGTGAGGGTAAGGCTTCGGGTGAGGGTCAGGGTTAGGATTCGGGTTAGGGTTAGGGTTAGGGAATGGGGAGGGATTAGGGTACAGTTTAAGGTACGACAACGATTAAGGGTTAGCGTACGTGTGAGGGCACGAGTTAGTGTTGGTGTCCTGGTTAAGGTTAGGGCACCGGTGAGGGTAAGATTTCGGGTGAGGGTCAGGGATAGAATTCGGGTTAGGGTTAGGGTTAGGGAATGGGGAGATATTAGGGCACAGTTTAGGATACCACAACGCTTAAGGTTTAGCGTACGTGTGAGGTCACTAGTTAGTGTTAGTGTACTGCTTACGATTAGGGCACGGGTGAGGGTAAGGCCTCGGAAGAGGGTCACGTTAAGGGTTAGGGTTAGGATTAGGGTTAGGGAACGGGGATTGATTAGGGTACAGGTTAGGGTACGGCAATGGCTTAGGGTTGGCGTACGTTAGAGGGCATGGGTTAGTGTTGATGTAGTGGTTAAAATTAGGACACGGGTGAGGGTAAAGTTTCGGGTGAGGGTCATGGTTAGGTTTCAGGTTAGGGTTAGGGTTAGGGAATGGAGAGGGATTAGGGTACAGGTTAGGGTACCGCTGCGGTTTAGTGTTAGCGTACGTTTGAGGGCACGATTTAATCTTGGTGTCCTGGTTAAGATTAGGGCACGGGTGAGGGTAAGGCTTCGGGTGAGGGTCAGGGTTAGGATTCGGGTTAGGGTTAGGGTTAGGGAATGGAGAGGGATTAGGGTACAGGTTAGGGTACGACAATGCTTAAGGGTTAGCGTAAATGTGAGGGCACGAGTTAGTGTTGGTGTACTGGTTAAGACAACGGCACCGATGAGGGTAAGGCCTCGGAAAAGGGTCACGTTCAGGGTTTCGCTTAGGGTTAGGGTTAGGGAATGGGGAGGGATTAGGGTACAGGATAGGGTACGACAATGCTTAAGGGTTAGCGTACGTTTGAGGGCATGAGTTAGTGTTTGTGTACTGGTTAAGATTAGGGCATTGGTTAGGGTAGGGCATCGGAAGTGGGTCAGGTTTAGGGATGGGTTTAGTGTTAGGGTTAAGGAATGGGGAGGGATTAGGGTACAATTTAGGGTACGACAACGCTTAAGGTTTAGCGTACGTGTGAGGGCACGAGTTAGTGTTGGTGTCCTGGTTAAGATTAGGGCACGGGTGAGGGTAAGGCCTCGGGTGAGGGTCAGGGTTAGGATTTGGGTTAGGGTTAGGGTTAAGGAATGCAGAGGGATTAGGGTACAGCTTAGGGTACGACAGTGTTTAAGGGTTAACGTTCGTGTGAGGGCAAGGGTTAGTGTTGGTGTCCTGGTTAACATTAGGGCACGGGTGAGTGTAAGGTTTCGGGTGAGGTTCAGGGATAGAATTCGGGTTAGGGTTAGGGTTAGGGAATGGGGAGATATTAGGGCACAGTTTAGGGTACCACAACGCTTAAGGTTTAGCGTACGTGTGAGGTCACTAGTTAGTGTTAGTGTACTGCTTACGATTAGAGCACGGGTGAGGGTAAGGCCTCGGAAGAGGGTCACGTTAAGCGTTAGGGTTAGGGTTAGGGTTAGGGAATGGAGATTGATTAGGGTACAGGTTAGGGTACGGCAATGGCTTAGGGTTGGCGTACGTTAGAGGGCATGGGTTAGTGTTGATGTACTGGTTAAAATTAGGACACGGGTGAGGGTAAAGTTTCGGGTGAGTGTCATGATTAGATTTCAGGTTAGGGTTAGGGTTAGAGAATGGAGAGGGATTAGGGTACAGGTTAGGGTACCGCTGCGGTTTAGTGTTAGCGTACGCTGGAGGGCACGAGTTAGTCTTGGTGTCCTGGTTAAGATTAGGGCACGGGTGAGGGTAAGGCTTCGGGTGAGGGTCAGGGTTAGGATTCAGGTTAGGGTTAGGGTTAGGGAATGGAGAGGGATTAGGGTACAGGTTAGGGTACGACAATGCTTAAGGGTTAGCGTAAGTGTGAGGGCACGAGTTAGTGTTGGTGTACTGGTTAAGATAACGGCACCGATGAGGGTAAGGCCTCGGAAAAGGGTCACGTTCAGGGTTTCGCTTAGGGTTAGGGTTAGGGAATGGGGAGGGATTAGGGTACAATTTAGGTTACGACAACGCTTAAGGTTTAGCGTACGTGTGAGGGCACGAGTTAATGCTGGTGTCCTGGTTAAGATTAGGGCACGGGTGAGGGTAAGGCTTCGGGTGAGGGTCAGGGCTAGGATTCGGGTTAGGGTTAGGGTTAAGGAATGCAGAGGGATTAGGGTACAGCTTAGGGTACGACAGTGCTTAAGGGTTAGCGTTCGTGTGAGGGCAAGGGTTAGTGTTAGTGTCCTGGTTAAGATTAGGGCACGCGTGAGGGTAAGGCTTCAGGTGAGGGTCAGTTTTAGGATTCGGGTTAGGGTTAGGGTTAGGGAATGTGGAGGGATTACGGTACAGTTTAGGGTACGACAATGATTAAGGGTTAGCGTACGTGTGAGGGCACGAGTTAGTATTGGTGTCCTGGTTAAGATTAAGGCACGGGTGAGGGTAAGGTTTCGGGTGAGGGTCAGGGATAGAATTCGGGTTAGGGTTAGGGTGAGGGAATGGGGAGATATTAGGGCACAGTTTAGGGTACCACAACGCTTAAGGTTTAGCGTACGTGTGAGGTCACTAGTTAGTGTTAGTGTACTGCTTACGATTAGGGCACGGGTGAGGGTAAGGCCTCGGAAGAGGGTCACGTTAAGGGTTAGGGTTAGGGTTAGGGTTTGGGAATGGGGATTGATTAGGGTACAGGTTAGGGTACGGCAATGGCTTAGGGTTGGCGTACGTCAGAGGGCATGGGTTAGTGTTGATGTACTGGTTAAAATTAAGACACGGGTGAGGGTAATGTTTCGGGTGAGTGTCATGGTTAGGTTTCAGGTTAGGGTTAGGGTTAGGGAATGGAGAGGGATTAGGGTACAGGTTAGGGTACCGCTGCGGTTAGGTGTTAGCGTACGTGTGAGGGCACGAGTTAGTCTTGGTGTCCTGGTTAAGATTAGGGCACGGGTGAGGGTAAGGCTTCTGGTGAGGGTCAGGGTTAGGATTCGGGTTAGGGTTCGGGTTAGGGAATGGAGAGGGATTAGGGTACAGGTTAGGGTACGACAATGCTTAAGGGTTAGCGTAAGTGTGAGGGCACGAGTTAGTTTTGGTGTACTGGTTAAGACAATGGCACCGATGATGGTAAGGCCTCGGATAAGGGTCACGTTCAGGGTTTCGCTTAGGGTTAGGGTTAGGAAATGGGGAGGGATTAGGGTACAGGATAGGGTACGACAATGCTTAAGGGTTAGCGTACATTTGAGTGCATGAGTTAGTGTTTGTGTACTTGTTAAAATTAGGGCATTGGTTAGGGTAGGGCATCGGAAGTGGGTCAGGTTTAGGGATGGGGTTAGGGTTAGGGTTAAGGAATGCGGAGGGATTAGGGTACAATTTAGGGTACGAAAACGCTTAAGGTTTAGCGTACGTGTGAGGGCACGCGTTAGTGTTGGTGTCCTGGTTAAGATTAGGGCACGGGTGAGGGTAAGGCTTCGGGTGAGGGTCAGGGTTAGGATTCGTGTTAGGGTTAGGGTTAAGGAATGCAGAGGGATTAGGGTACAGCTTAGGGTACGACAGCGCTTAAAGGTTAGCGTTCGTGTGAGGGCAAGGGTTAGTGTTAGTGTCCTGGTTAAGATTAGGGCACGGATGAGGGTAAGGCTTCAGGTGAGGGTCAGGGTTAGGATTCGGGTTAGGGTTAGGGTTAGGGAATGGGGAGGGATTAGGCTACAGTTTAGGGTACGACAACGATTAAGGGATACCGTACATGTGAGGGCACGTGTTAGTGTTGGTGTCCTGGTTAATATTAGGTCACGGGTGAGGGTAAGGTTTCGGGTGAGGGTCAGGGATAGAATTCGGGTTAGGGTTAGGGTTAGGGAATGGGGAGATATTAGGGCACAGTTTAAGGTACCACAACGCTTAAGGTTTAGCGTACATGTGAGGTCACTAGTTAGTGTTAGTGTACTGCTTACGATTAGGGCACGGGTGAGGGTAAGGCCTCGGAAGAGAGTCACGTTAAGGGTTAGGGTTAGGGTTAGGGTTAGCGAATGGGGATTGATTAGGGTACAGGTTAGGGTACGGCAATGGCTTAGGGTTGGCGTACGTTAGAGGGCATGGGTTAGTGTTGATGTACTGGTTAAAATTAGGACACGGGTGATGGTAAAGTTTCGGGTGAGTGTCATGTTTAGGTTTCAGGTTAGGGTTAGGGTTAGGGAATGGAGAGGGATTAGGGTACAGGTTAGGGTACCGCTGCGGTTTAGTGTTAGCGTACGTTTGAGGGCACGAGTTAGTCTTGGGGTCCTGGTTAAGATTAGGGCACGGGTGAGGGTAAGGGTTCGGGTGAGGGTCAGGGTTAGGATTCGGGTTAGTGTTAGGGTTAGGGAATGGAGAGGGATTAGGGTACAGGTTAGTGTACGACAATGCTTAAGGGTTAGCGTAAGTGTGAGGGCACGAGTTAGTTTTGGTGTACTGGTTAAGACAATGGCACCGATGAAGGTAAGGCCTCGGATAAGGGTCACGTTCAGGTTTTCGCTTAGGGTTAGGGTTAGGGAATGGGGAGGGATTAGGGTACAGGATAGGGTACGACAATGCTTAAGGGTTAGCGTACGTTTGAGGGCATGAGTTAGTGTTTGTGTACTGGTTAAAATTAGGGCATTGGTTAGGGTAGGGCATCGGAAGTGGGTCAGGTTTAGGGATGGGGTTAGGGTTAGGGTTAAGGAATGGGGAGGGATTAGGGTACAATTTAGGGTACGACAACGCTTAAGGTTTAGCGTACGTGTGAGGGCACGCGTTAGTGTTGGTGTCCTGGTTAAGATTAGGGCACGGGTGAGGGTAAGGCTTCGGGTGAGGATCAGGGTTAGGATTCTGGTTAGGGTTAGGGTTAAGGAATGCAGAGGGTTTAGGGTACAGCTTAGGGTACGAGAGTGCTTAAGGGTTAGCGTTCGTGTGAGGGCAAGGGTTAGTGTTAGTGTCCTGATTAAGATTAGGGCACGGGTGAGGGTAAGGCTTCAGGTGAGGGTCAGGGTTAGGATTCGGGTTAGGGTTAGGGTTAGGGAATGGGGAGGGATTAGGCTACAGTTTAGGGTACGACAACGATTAAGGGTTAGCGTACGTGTGAGGGCACAAGTTAGTGTTGGTGTCCTGGTTAAGATTAGGGCACGGGTGAGGGTAAGGTTTCGGGTGAGGGTCAGGGAAAGAATCCGGGTTAGGGTTAGTGTTAGGGAATGAGGAGATATTATGGCACAGTTTAGGGTACCACAACGCTTAAGGTTTAGTGTACGTGTGAGGTCACTAGTTAGTGTTAGTGTACTGCTTACGATTAGGGCACGGGTGAGGGTAAGGCCTCGGAAGAGGGTCACGTTAAGGGTCAGGGTTAGGGTTAGGGATAGGGTTAGTGAATGGGGATTGAATAGGGTACAGGTTAGGGTACGGCAATGGCTTAGGGTTGGCGTACGTTAGAGGGCATGGGTTAGTGTTGATGTACTGGTTAAAATTAGGACACGGGTGAGGGTAAAGTTTCGGGTGAGTGTCATGGTTAGGTTTCAGGTTAGGGTTAGGGTTAGGGAATGGAGAGGGATTAGGGTACAGGTTAGGTTACCGCTGCGGTTTAGTGTTAGAGAACGTTTGAGGGCACGAGTTAGTCTTGGTGTCCTGGTTAAGATTAGGGCACGGGTGAGGGTAAGGCTTCGGGTGTGGGTCAGGGTTAGGATTCGGGTTAGGGTTAGGTTTAGGGAATGGAGAGGGATTAGGGTACAGGTTAGGGTACGACAATGCTTAAGGGTTAGCGTAAGTGTGAGGGCACGAGTTAGTGTTGGTGTACTTGTTAAGATAACGGCACCGATGAGGGTAAGGCCTCGGAAAAGGGTAACGTTCAGCGTTTCGCTTAGGGTTAGGGTTAGGGAATGGGGAGGGATTAGGGTACAGGATAGGGTACGACAATGCTTAAGGGTTAGCGTACGTTTGAGGGCATGAGTTAGTGTTTGTGTACTGGTTAAAATTAGGGCATTGGTTAGGGTAGGGCATCGGAAGTGGGTCAGGTTTAGGGATGGGGTTAGGGTTAGGGTTAAGGAATGGGGAGGGATTAGGGTACAATTTAGGGTACGACAACGCTTAAGGTTTAGCGTACGTGTGAGGGCACGCGTTAGTGTTGGTGTCCTGGTTAAGATTAGGGCACGGGTGTGGGTAAGGCTTCGGGTGAGGGTCATGGTTAGGATTCGGGTTAGGGTTAGGGTTAAGGAATGCAGAGGGATTAGGGTACAGCTTAGGGTACGACAGTGCTTAAGGGTTAGCGTTCGTGTGAGGGCAAGGGTTAGTGTTAGTGTCCTGGTTAAGATTAGGGCACGGGTGAGGGTAAGGCTTCAGGTGAGGGTCAGGGTTAGGATTCGGGTTAGGGTTAGGGTTAGGGAATGGGGAGGGATTAGGGTACAGTTTAGGGTACGACAACGATTAAGGGTTAGCCTACGTGTGAGGGCACAAGTTAGTATTGGTGTCCTGGTTAAGATAAGGGCACGGGTGAGGGTAAGGTTTCGGGTGAGGGTGAGGGATAGAATTCGGTTTAGGGTTAGGGTTAGGGAATGGGGAGATATTAGGGCACAGTTTAGGGTACCACAACGCTTAAGGTTTAGCGTACGTGTGAGGTCACAGGTTAGTGTTAGTGTACTGCTTACGATTAGGGCACGGGTGAGAGTAAGGTCTCGGAAGAGGGTCACGTTAAGGGTTAGGGTTAGGGTTAGGGTTAGGGAATGGGGATTGATTAGGGTACAGGTTAGGGTACGGCAATGGCTTAGGGTTGGCATACGTTAGAGGGCATGGGTTAGTTTTGATGTACTGGTTAAAATTAGGACACGGCTGAGGGTAAAGTTTCGGGTGAGTGTCATGGTTAGGTTTCAGGTTAGGGTTAGGGTTAGGGAATGGAGAGGGATTAGGGTACAGGTTAGGGTACCGCTGCGGTTTAGTGTTAGCGTACGTTTGAGGCCATGAGTTAGTCTTGGTGTCCTGGTTAAGATTAGGGCACGGGTGAGGGTAAGGCTTCGGGTGAGTGTCAGGGTTAGGATTCGGGTTAGGGTTAGGGTTAGGGAATGGAGAGGGATTAGGGTACAGGTTAGGGTACGACAATGCTTAAGGGTTAGCGTAAGTGTGGGGGCACGAGTTAGTGTTGGTGTACTGGTTAAGAAAACGGCACCGATGAGGGTAAGGCCTCGGAAAAGGGTCACGTTCAGGGTTTCGCTTAGGGTTAGGGTTAGGGAATGGGGAGGGATTAGGGTACAGGATAGGGTACGACAATGCTTAAGGGTTAGCGTACGTTTGAGGGCATGAGTTAGTGTTTGTGTACTGGTTAAGATTAGGGCATTGGTTAGGGTAGGGCATCGGAAGTGGGTCAGGTTTAGGGATGAGGTTAGGGTTAGGGTTAAGGAATGGGGAGGGATTAGGGTACAATTTAGGGTACGACAACGCTTAAGGTTTAGTGTACGTGTGAGGGCACGAGTTAGTGTTGGTGTCCTGGTTAAGATTAGGGCACGGGTGAGGGTAAGGCTTCGGGTGAGGGTCAGGGTTAGGATTCGGGTTAGGGTTAGGGTTAAGGAATGCAGAGGGATTAAGGTACAACTTAGGGTACGACAGTGCTTAAGGGTTAGCGTTCGTGTGAGGGCAAGGTTTAGTGTTAGTGTCCTGGTTAAGATTAGGGCACGGGTGAGGGTAAGGCTTCAGGTGAGGGTCACTTTTAGGATTCGGGTTAGGGTTAGGGTTAGGGAATGGGGAGGGATTAGGGTACAGTTTAGGGTACGACAATGATTAAGGGTTAGCGTACGTGTGAGGGCACGAGTTAGTGTTAGTGTACTGCTTACGATTAGGGCACGGGTGAGGGTAAGGCCTCGGAAGAGGGTCACGTTAAGGGTTAGGGTTAGGGTTAGGGTTAGGGAATGGGGATTGATTAGGGTACAGGTTAGGGTGCGGCAATGGCTTAGGGTTGGCGTACGTTAGAGGGCATGCGTTAGTGTTGATGTACTGGTTAAAATTAGGACACGGGTGAGGGTAAAGTTTCGGGTGAGTGTCATGGTTAGGTTTCATGTAAGGGTTAGGGTTAGGGAATGGAGAGGGATTAGGGTACAGGTTAGGGTACCGCTGCGGTTTAGTGTTAGCGTATGTTTGAGGGCACGAGTTAGTCTTGGTGTCCTGGTTAAGATTAGGGCACGGGTGAGGGTAAGGCATCGGGTGAGGGTCAGGGTTAGGATTCGGGTTAGGGTTAGGGTTACGGAATGGAGAGGGATTAGGGTACAGGTTAGGGTATGACAATTCTTAAGGGTTAGCGTAAGTGTGAGGGCACGAGTTAGTGTTGGTGTACTGGTTAAGACAACGGCACCGATGAGGGTAAGGCCTCGGAAAAGGGTCATGTTCAGGGTTTCTCTTAGGGTTAGGGTTAGGGAATGGGGAGGGATTAGGGTACAGGATAGGGTACGACAATGCTTAAGGGTTAGCGTACGTTTGAGAGCATGAGTTAGTGTTTGTGTACTGGTTAAGTTTAGGGCATTGGTTAGGGTAGGGCATCGGAAGTGGGTCAGGTTTAGGGATGGGGTTAGGGTTAGGGTTAAGGAATGGGGAGGGATTAGGGTACAGCTTAGGGTACGACAGTGCTTAAGGGTTAGCGTTCGTGTGAGGGCAAGTGTTAGTGTTAGTCTCCTGGTTAAGATTAGGGCACGGGTGAGGGTAAGGCTTCGGCTGAGGGTCAGGGTTAGGATTCGGGTTAGGGTTAGGGTTAGGGAATCGGTAGGGATTAGGGTACAGTTTAGGGTACGACAACGATTAAACGTTAGCATACGTGTGAGGGCACGAGTTAGTGTTGGTGTCCTTGTTAAGATTAGGGCACGGGTGAGGGTAAGGTTTCGGGTGAGGGTCAGGGATAGAATTCGGGTTAGGGTTAGGGTTAGGGAATAAGGAGATATTAGGGCACAGTTTAGGGTACCACAACGCTTAAGGTTTAGCGTACGTGTGAGGTCACTAGTTAGTGTTAGTGTTCTGCTTACGATTAGGGCACGGGTGAGGGTAAGGCCTCGGAAGAGGGTCACGTTAAGGGTTAGAGTTAGGGTTAGGGTTAGGGAATGGGGATTGATTAGGGTACAGGTTAGGGTACAGCAATGGCTTAGGGTTGGCGTACATTAGAGGGCATGGGTTAGTGTTGATGTACTGATTAAAATTAGGACACGGGTGAGGGTAAAGTTTCGGGTGAGTGTCATGGTTAGGTTTCAGGTTAGGGTTAGGGTTAGGGAATGGAGAGGGATTAGGGTACAGGTTAGGGTACCGCTGCGGTTTAGTGTTAGCTTACGTTTGAGGGCACGAGTTAGTCTTGGTGTCCTGGTTAAGATTAGGGCACGCGTGAGGGTAAGGCTTCGTGTTAGGGTCAGGGTTAGGATTCGGATTAGGGTTAGGGTTAGTGAGTGGAGAGGGGTTAGGGTACAGGTTAGGGTACGACAATGCTTAAGGGTTAGCGTAAGTGTGAGGGCACGAGTTAGTGTTGGTGTACTGGTTAAGACAACGGCACCGATGAGGGTAAGGCCTCGGAAAAGGGTCACGTTCAGGGTTTCGCTTAGGGTTAGGGTTAGGGAATGGGGAGGGATTAGGGTACAGGATAGGGTACGACAATGCTTAAGGGTTAGCGTACGTTTGAGGGCATGAGTTAGTGTTTGTGTACTGGTTAAGATTAGGGCATTGGTTAGGGTAGGGCATTGGAAGTGGGTCAGGTTTAGGGATGGGGTTAGGGTTAGGGTTAAGGAATGGGGATGGATTAGGGTACAATTTAGGGTACGACAACGCTTAAGGTTTAGCGTACGTGTGAGGGCACGCGTTAGTGTTGGTGTCCTGGTTAAGATTAGGGCACGGGTGAGGGTAAGGCTTCGGGTGAGGGTCAGGGTTAGGATTCGGGTTAGGGTTAGGGTTAAGGAATGCAGAGGGATTAGGGTACAGCTTAGGGTACGACAGTGCTTAAGGGTTAGCGTTCGTGTGAGGGCAAGGGTTAGTGTTAGTGTCCTGGTTAAGATTAGGGCACGGGTGAGGGTAAGGCTTCAGGTGAGGGTCAGGGTTAGGATTCGGGTTAGGGTTAGGGTTAGGGAATGGGGAGAGATTAGGGTACAGTTTAGGGTACGACAACGATTAAGGCTTAGCGTACGTGTGAGGGCACAAGTTAGTGTTGGTGTCCTGGTTAAGATTAGGGCACGGGTGAGGGTAAGGTTTCGGGTGAGGGTCAGGGATAGAATTCGGGTTAGGGTTAGGGGTAGGGAATGGGGAGATATTAGGGCACAGTTTAGGGTACCACAACGCTTAAGGTTTAGCGTACGTGTGAGGTCACTAGTTAGTGTTAGTGTACTGCTTACGATTAGGGCACGGGTGAGGGTAAGGCCTCGGAAGAGGGTCACGTTAAGGGTTAGGGTTAGGGTTAGGGTTAGGGAATTGGGATTGATTAGGGTACAGGTTAGGGTACGGCAATGGCTTAGGGTTGGCGTACGTTAGAGGGCATGGGTTAGTGTTGATGTACTGGTTAAAATTAGGACACGGGTGAGGGTAAAGTTTCGGGTGAGTGTCATGGTTAGGTTTCAGGTTAGGGTTAGGGTTAGGGAATGGAGAGGCATTAGGGTACAGGTTAGGGTACCGCTGCGGTTTAGTGTTAGCGTACGTTTGAGGGCACGAGTTAGTCTTGGTGTCCTGGTTAAGATTAGGGCACGGGTGAGGGTAAGGCTTCGGGTGAGGGTCAGGGTTAGGATTCGGGTTAGGGTTAGGGTTAGGGAATGGAGAGGGATTAGGGTACAGGTTAGGGTACGACAATGCTTAAGGGTTAGCGTAAGTGTGAGGGCACGAGTTAGTGTTGGTGTACTGGTTAAGAAAACGGCACCGATGAGGGTAAGGCCTCGGAAAAGGGTCACGTTCAGGGTTTCGCTTAGGGTTAGGGTTAGGGAATGGGGAGGGATTAGGGTACAGGATAGGGTACGACAATGCTTAAGGGTTAGCGTACGTTTGAGGGCATGAGTTAGTGTTTGTGTACTGGTTAAGATTAGGGCATTGGTTAGGGTAGGGCATCGGAAGTGGGTCAGGTTTAGGGATGAGGTTAGGGTTAGGGTTAAGGAATGGGGAGGGATTAGGGTACAATTTAGGGTACGACAACGCTTAAGGTTTAGTGTACGTGTGAGGGCACGAGTTAGTGTTGGTGTCCTGGTTAAGATTAGGGCACGGGTGAGGGTAAGGCTTCGGGTGAGGGTCAGGGTTAGGATTCGGGTTAGGGTTAGGGTTAAGGAATGCAGAGGGATTAAGGTACAACTTAGGGTACGACAGTGCTTAAGGGTTAGCGTTCGTGTGAGGGCAAGGTTTAGTGTTAGTGTCCTGGTTAAGATTAGGGCACGGGTGAGGGTAAGGCTTCAGGTGAGGGTCACTTTTAGGATTCGGGTTAGGGTTAGGGTTAGGGAATGGGGAGGGATTAGGGTACAGTTTAGGGTACGACAATGATTAAGGGTTAGCGTACGTGTGAGGGCACGAGTTAGTGTTAGTGTACTGCTTACGATTAAGGCACGGGTGAGGGTAAGGCCTCGGAAGAGGGTCATGTTAAGGGTTAGGGTTAGGGTTAGGGTTAGGGAATGGGGATTGATTAGGGTACAGGTTAGGGTGCGGCAATGGCTTAGGGTTGGCGTACGTTAGAGGGCATGCGTTAGTGTTGATGTATTGGTTAAAATTAGGACACGGGTGAGGGTAAAGTTTCGGGTGAGTGTCATGGTTAGGTTTCATGTAAGGGTTAGGGTTAGGGAATGGAGAGGGATTAGGGTACAGGTTAGGGTACCGCTGCGGTTTAGTGTTAGCGTACGTTTGAGGGCACGAGTTAGTCTTGGTGTCCTGGTTAAGATTAGGGCACGGGTGAGGGTAAGGCATCGGGTGAGGGTCAGGGTTAGGATTCGGGTTAGGGTTAGGGTTACGGAATGGAGAGGGATTAGGGTACAGGTTAGGGTATGACAATTCTTAAGGGTTAGCGTAAGTGTGAGGGCACGAGTTAGTGTTGGTGTACTGGTTAAGACAACGGCACCGATGAGGGTAAGGCCTCGGAAAAGGGTCATGTTCAGGGTTTCGCTTAGGGTTAGGGTTAGGGAATGGGGAGGGATTAGGGTACAGGATAGGGTACGACAATGCTTAAGGGTTAGTGTACGTTTGAGAGCATGAGTTAGTGTTTGTGTACTGGTTAAGTTTAGGGCATTGGTTAGGGTAGGGCATCGGAAGTGGGTCAGGTTTAGGGATGGGGTTAGGGTTAGGGTTAAGGAATGGGGAGGGATTAGGGTACAGCTTAGGGTACGACAGTGCTTAAGGGTTAGCGTTCGTGTGAGGGCAAGTGTTAGTGTTAGTCTCCTTGTTAAGATTAGGGCACGGGTGAGGGTAAGGCTTCGGCTGAGGGTCAGGGTTAGGATTCGGGTTAGGGTTAGGGTTAGGGAATCGGGAGGGATTAGGGTACAGTTTAGGGTACGACAACGATTAAGCGTTAGCATACGTGTGAGGGCACGAGTTAGTGTTGGTGTCCTTGTTAAGATTAGGGCACGGGTGAGGGTAAGGTTTCGGGTGAGGGTCAGGGATAGAATTCGGGTTAGGGTTAGGGTTAGGGAATAAGGAGATATTAGGGCACAGTTTAGGGTACCACAACGCTTAAGGTTTAGCGTACGTGTGAGGTCACTAGTTAGTGTTAGTGTTCTGCTTACGATTAGGGCACGGGTGAGGGTAAGGCCTCGGAAGAGGGTCACGTTAAGGGTTAGAGTTAGGGTTAGGGTTAGGGAATGGGGATTGATTAGGGTACAGGTTAGGGTACAGCAATGGCTTAGGGTTGGCGTACATTAGAGGGCATGGGTTAGTGTTGATGTACTGATTAAAATTAGGACACGGGTGAGGGTAAAGTTTCGGGTGAGTGTCATGGTTAGGTTTCAGGTTAGGGTTAGGGTTAGGGAATGGAGAGGGATTAGGGTACAGGTTAGGGTACCGCTGCGGTTTAGTGTTAGCTTACGTTTGAGGGCACGAGTTAGTCTTGGTGTCCTGGTTAAGATTAGGGCACGGGTGAGGGTAAGGCTTCGTGTTAGGGTCAGGGTTAGGATTCGGGTTAGGGTTAGGGTTAGTGAGTGGAGAGGGGTTAGGGTACAGGTTAGGGTACGACAATGCTTAAGGGTTAGCGTAAGTGTGAGGGCACGAGTTAGTGTTGGTGTACTGGTTAAGACAACGGCACCGATGAGGGTAAGGCCTCGGAAAAGGGTCACGTTCAGGGTTTCGCTTAGGGTTAGGGTTAGGGAATGGGGAGGGATTAGGGTACAGGATAGGGTACGACAATGCTTAAGGGTTAGCGTACGTTTGAGGGCATGAGTTAGTGTTTGTGTACTGGTTAAGATTAGGGCATTGGTTAGGGTAGGGCATTGGAAGTGGGTCAGGTTTAGGGATGGGGTTAGGGTTAGGGTTAAGGAATGGGGAGGGATTAGGGTACAATTTAGGGTACGACAACGCTTAAGGTTTAGCGTACGTGTGAGGGCACGCGTTAGTGTTGGTGTCCTGGTTAAGATTAGGGCACGGGTGAGGGTAAGGCTTCGGGTGAGGGTCAGGGTTAGGATTCGGGTTAGGGTTAGGGTTAAGGAATGCAGAGGGATTAGGGTACAGCTTAGGGTACGACAGTGCTTAAGGGTTAGCGTTCGTGTGAGGGCAAGGGTTAGTGTTAGTGTCCTGGTTAAGATTAGGGCACGGGTGAGGGTAAGGCTTCAGGTGAGGGTCAGGGTTAGGATTCGGGTTAGGGTTAGGGTTAGGGAATGGGGAGAGATTAGGGTACAGTTTAGGGTACGACAACGATTAAGGCTTAGCGTACGTGTGAGGGCACAAGTTAGTGTTGGTGTCCTGGTTAAGATTAGGGCACGGGTGAGGGTAAGGTTTCGGGTGAGGGTCAGGGATAGAATTCGGGTTAGGGTTAGGGGTAGGGAATGGGGAGATATTAGGGCACAGTTTAGGGTACCACAACGCTTAAGGTTTAGCGTACGTGTGAGGTCACTAGTTAGTGTTAGTGTACTGCTTACGATTAGGGCACGGGTGAGGGTAAGGCCTCGGAAGAGGGTCACGTTAAGGGTTAGGGTTAGGGTTAGGGTTAGGGAATTGGGATTGATTAGGGTACAGGTTAGGGTACGGCAATGGCTTAGGGTTGGCGTACGTTAGAGGGCATGGGTTAGTGTTGATGTACTGGTTAAAATTAGGACACGGGTGAGGGTAAAGTTTCGGGTGAGTGTCATGGTTAGGTTTCAGGTTAGGGTTAGGGTTAGGGAATGGAGAGGCATTAGGGTACAGGTTAGGGTACCGCTGCGGTTTAGTGTTAGCATACGTTTGAGGGCACGAGTTAGTCTTGGTGTCCTGGTTAAGATTAGGGCACGGGTGAGGGTAAGCCTTCGGGTGAGGGTCAGGGTTAGGATTCGGGTTAGGGTTAGGGTTAGAGAATGGAGAGGGATTAGGGTACAGGTTAGGGTACGACAATGCTTAAGGGTTAGCGTAAGTGTGAGGGCACGAGTTAGTGTTGGTGTACTGGTTAAGACAACGGCAACGATGAGGGTAAGGCATCGGAAAAGTGTCACGTTCAGGGTTTCGCTTAGGGTTAGGGTTAGGGAATGGGGAGGGATTAGGGTACAGGATAGGGTACGACAATGCTTAAGGGTTAGCGTACGTTTGAGGGCATGAGTTAGTGTTTGTGTACTGGTTAAAATTAGGGCATTGGTTAGGGTAGGGCATCGGAAGTGGGTCAGGTTTAGGGATGTGGTTAGGGTTAGGGTTAAGGAATGGGGAGGGATTAGGGTACAATTTAGGGTACGACAACGCTTAAGGTTTAGCGTACGTGTGAGGGAATGAGTTAGTGTTGGTGTCCTGGTTAAGATTAGGGCACGGGTGAGGGTAAGGCTTCGGGTGAGGGTCAGGGTTAGGATTCGGGTTAGGGTTAGGGTTAAGGAATGCAGAGGGATTAGGGTACAGCTTAGGGTACGACAGTGCTTAAGGGTTAGCGTTCGTGTGAGGGCAAGGGTTAGTGTTAGTGTCCTGGTTAAGATTAGGGCACGGGTGAGGGTAAGGCTTCAGGTGAGGGTCAGGGTTAGGATTCGGGTTAGGGTTAGGGTTAGGGAATGGGGAGGGATTAGGGTACAGTTTAGGTTACGACAACGATTAAGGGTTAGCGTACGTGTGAGGGCACAAGTTAGTGTTGGTGTCCTGGTTAAGATTAGGTCACGGGTGAGGGTAAGGTTTCGGGTGAGGGTCAGGGATAGAATTCGGGTTAGGGTTAGGGTTAGGGAATGGGGAGATATTAAGGCACAGTTTAGGGTACCACAACGCTTAAGGTTTAGCGTACGTGTGAGGTCACTAGTTAGTGTTAGTGTACTGCTTACGATTAGGGCACGGGTGAGGGTAAGGCCTCGGAAGAGGGTCACGTTAAGGGTTAGGGTTAGGGTTAGGGTTAGGGAATGGGGATTGATTAGGGTACAAGTTAGGGTACGGCAATGGCTTAGGGTTGGCGTACGTTAGAGGGCATGGGTTAGTGTTGATGTACTGGTTAAAATTAGGACACGGGTGAGGATAAAGTTTCGGGTGAGTGTCATGGTTAGGTTTCAGGTTAGGGTTAGGGTTAGGGAATGGAGAGGGATTAGGGTTCAGGTTAGGGTACCGCTGCGGTTTAGTGTTAGCGTACGTTTGAGGGCACGAGTTAGTCTTGGTGTCCTGGTTAAGATTAGGGCACTGGTGAGGGTACGGCTTTGGGTGAGGGTCAGGGTTAGGATTCGGGTTAGGGTTAGGGTTAGGGAATGGATAGGGATTAGGGTACAGGTTAGGGTACGTCAATGCTTAAGGGTTAGTGTAAGTGTGAGGGCACGAGTTAGTGTTGGTGTACTGGTTAAGACAACGGCACCGATGAGGGTAAGGCCTTGGAAAAGGGTCACGTTCAGGGTTTCGCTTAGGTTTAGGGTTAGGGAATGGGGAGGTATTAGGGTACAGGATAGGGTACGACAATGCTTAAGGGTTAGCGTACGTTTGAGGGCATTAGTTAGTGTTTGTGTACTGGTTAAAATTAGGGCATTGGTTAGGGTAGGGCATCGGAAGTGGGTCAGGTTTAGGGATGGGGTTAGGGTTAGGGTTAAGGAATGGGGAGGGATTAGGGTACAATTTAGGGTACGACAACGCTTAAGGTTTAGCGTACGTGTGAGGGCACGCGTTAGTGTTGGTGTCCTGGTTAAGATTAGGGCACGGGTGAGGGTAAGGCTTCGGGTGAGGGTCAGGGTTAGGATTCGGGTTAGGGTTAGTGTTAGGGAATGGAGAGGGATTAGGGTATAGGTTAGGGTACGACAATGCTTAAGGGTTAGCGTAAGTGTGAGGGCACGAGTTAGTGTTGGTGTACTGGTTAAGACACCGGCAACGATGAGGGTAAGGCCTCGGAAAAGGGTCACGTTCAGGGTTTCGCTTAGGGTTAGGGTTAGGGAATGGGGAGGGATGAGGGTACAGGATAGGGTACGACAATGCTTAAGGGTTAGCATACGTTTGAGGGCATGAGTTAGTGTTTGTGTACTGGTTAAGATTAGGGCATTGGTTAGGGTAGGGCATCGGAAGTGGGTCAGGTTTAGGGATGGGGTTAGGGTTAGGGTTAAGGAATGGGGAGGGATTAGGGAACAATTTAGGGTACGACAACGCTTAAGGTTTAGCGTACGTGTGAGGGCACGCGTTAGTGTTGGTGTCCTGGTTAAGATTAGGGCACGGGTCAGGGTAAGGCTTCGGGTGAGGGTCAGGGTTAGGATTCGGGTTAGGGTTAGGGTTAGGGAATGGAGAGGGATTAGGGTACAGGTTAGGGTACGACAATGCTTAAGGGTTAGCGTAAGTGTGAGGGCACGAGTTAGTGTTGGTGTACTGGTTAAGACAACGGCACCGATGAGGGTAAGGCCTCGGAAAAGGGTCACGTTCAGGGTTTCGCTTAGGGTTAGGGTTAGGGAATGGGGAGGGATTAGGGTACAGGATAGGGTACGACAATGCTTAAGGGTTAGCGTACGTTTGAGGGCATGAGTTAGTGTTTGTGTACTGGTTAAGATTAGGGCATTGGTTAGGGTAGGGCATCGGAAGTGGGTCAGGTTTAGGGATGGGGTTAGGGTTAAGGTTAAGGAATGGGGAGGGATTAGGGAACAATTTAGGGTACGACAACGCTTAAGGTTTAGCGTACGTGTGAGGGCACGCGTTAGTGTTGGTGTCCTGGTTAAGATTAGGGCACGGGTGAGGGTAAGGCTTCGGGTGAGGGTCAGGGTTAGGATTCGGGTTAGGGTCAGGGTTAAGGAATGCAGAGGGATTAGGGTACAGCTTAGGGTACGACAGTGCTTAAGGTTTAGCGTTCGTGTGAGGGCAAGGGTTAGTGTTAGTGTCCTGGTTAAGATTAGGGCACGGGTGAGGGTAAGGCTTCAGGTGAGGGTCAGGGTTAGGATTCGGGTTAGGGTTAGGGTTAGGGAATGGGGAGGGATTAGGGTACAGTTTAGGTTACGACAACGATTAAGGGTTAGCGTACGTGTGAGGGCACAAGTTAGTGTTGGTGTCCTGGTTAAGATTAGGTCACGGGTGAGGGTAAGGTTTCGGGTGAGGGTCAGGGATAGAATTCGGGTTAGGGTTAGGGTTAGGGAATGGGGAGATATTAAGGCACAGTTTAGGGTACCACAACGCTTAAGGTTTAGCGTACGTGTGAGGTCACTAGTTAGTGTTAGTGTACTGCTTACGATTAGGGCACGGGTGAGGGTAAGGCCTCGGAAGAGGGTCACGTTAAGGGTTAGGGTTAGGGTTAGGGTTAGGGAATGGGGATTGATTAGGGTACAGGTTAGGGTACGGCAATGGCTTAGGGTTGGCGTACGTTAGAGGGCATGGGTTAGTGTTGATGTACTGGTTAAAATTAGGACACGGGTGAGGATAAAGTTTCGGGTGAGTGTCATGGTTAGGTTTCAGGTTAGGGTTAGGGTTAGGGAATGGAGAGGGATTAGGGTTCAGGTTAGGGTACCGCTGCGGTTTAGTGTTAGCGTACGTTTGAGGGCACGAGTTAGTCTTGGTGTCCTGGTTAAGATTAGGGCACTGGTGAGGGTACGGCTTTGGGTGAGGGTCAGGGTTAGGATTCGGGTTAGGGTTAGGGTTAGGGAATGGATAGGGATTAGGGTACAGGTTAGGGTACGTCAATGCTTAAGGGTTAGTGTAAGTGTGAGGGCACGAGTTAGTGTTGGTGTACTGGTTAAGACAACGGCACCGATGAGGGTAAGGCCTTGGAAAAGGGTCACGTTCAGGGTTTCGCTTAGGTTTAGGGTTAGGGAATGGGGAGGTATTAGGGTACAGGATAGGGTACGACAATGCTTAAGGGTTAGCGTACGTTTGAGGGCATTAGTTAGTGTTTGTGTACTGGTTAAAATTAGGGCATTGGTTAGGGTAGGGCATCGGAAGTGGGTCAGGTTTAGGGATGGGGTTAGGGTTAGGGTTAAGGAATGGGGAGGGATTAGGGTACAATTTAGGGTACGACAACGCTTAAGGTTTAGCGTACGTGTGAGGGCACGCGTTAGTGTTGGTGTCCTGGTTAAGATTAGGGCACGGGTGAGGGTAAGGCTTCGGGTGAGGGTCAGGGTTAGGATTCGGGTTAGGGTTAGTGTTAGGGAATGGAGAGGGATTAGGGTATAGGTTAGGGTACGACAATGCTTAAGGGTTAGCGTAAGTGTGAGGGCACGAGTTAGTGTTGGTGTACTGGTTAAGACACCGGCAACGATGAGGGTAAGGCCTCGGAAAAGGGTCACGTTCAGGGTTTCGCTTAGGGTTAGGGTTAGGGAATGGGGAGGGATGAGGGTACAGGATAGGGTACGACAATGCTTAAGGGTTAGCATACGTTTGAGGGCATGAGTTAGTGTTTGTGTACTGGTTAAGATTAGGGCATTGGTTAGGGTAGGGCATCGGAAGTGGGTCAGGTTTAGGGATGGGGTTAGGGTTAGGGTTAAGGAATGGGGAGGGATTAGGGAACAATTTAGGGTACGACAACGCTTAAGGTTTAGCGTACGTGTGAGGGCACGCGTTAGTGTTGGTGTCCTGGTTAAGATTAGGGCACGGGTCAGGGTAAGGCTTCGGGTGAGGGTCAGGGTTAGGATTCGGGTTAGGGTTAGGGTTAGGGAATGGAGAGGGATTAGGGTACAGGTTAGGGTACGACAATGCTTAAGGGTTAGCGTAAGTGTGAGGGCACGAGTTAGTGTTGGTGTACTGGTTAAGACAACGGCACCGATGAGGGTAAGGCCTCGGAAAAGGGTCACGTTCAGGGTTTCGCTTAGGGTTAGGGTTAGGGAATGGGGAGGGATTAGGGTACAGGATAGGGTACGACAATGCTTAAGGGTTAGCGTACGTTTGAGGGCATGAGTTAGTGTTTGTGTACTGGTTAAGATTAGGGCATTGGTTAGGGTAGGGCATCGGAAGTGGGTCAGGTTTAGGGATGGGGTTAGGGTTAAGGTTAAGGAATGGGGAGGGATTAGGGAACAATTTAGGGTACGACAACGCTTAAGGTTTAGCGTACGTGTGAGGGCACGCGTTAGTGTTGGTGTCCTGGTTAAGATTAGGGCACGGGTGAGGGTAAGGCTTCGGGTGAGGGTCAGGGTTAGGATTCGGGTTAGGGTCAGGGTTAAGGAATGCAGAGGGATTAGGGTACAGCTTAGGGTACGACAGTGCTTAAGGGTTAGCGTTCGTGTGAGGGCAAGGGTTAGTGTTAGTGTCCTGGTTAAGATTAGGGCACGGGTGAGGGTAAGGCTTCAGGTGAGGGTCAGGGTTAGGATTCGGGTTAGGGTTAGGGTTAGGGAATGGGGAGGGATTAGGGTACAGTTTAGGTTACGACAACGATTAAGGGTTAGCGTACGTGTGAGGGCACAAGTTAGTGTTGGTGTCCTGGTTAAGATTAGGTCACGGGTGAGGGTAAGGTTTCGGGTGAGGGTCAGGGATAGAATTCGGGTTAGGGTTAGGGTTAGGGAATGGGGAGATATTAAGGCACAGTTTAGGGTACCACAACGCTTAAGGTTTAGCGTACGTGTGAGGTCACTAGTTAGTGTTAGTGTACTGCTTACGATTAGGGCACGGGTGAGGGTAAGGCCTCGGAAGAGGGTCACGTTAAGGGTTAGGGTTAGGGTTAGGGTTAGGGAATGGGGATTGATTAGGGTACAGGTTAGGGTACGGCAATGGCTTAGGGTTGGCGTACGTTAGAGGGCATGGGTTAGTGTTGATGTACTGGTTAAAATTAGGACACGGGTGAGGATAAAGTTTCGGGTGAGTGTCATGGTTAGGTTTCAGGTTAGGGTTAGGGTTAGGGAATGGAGAGGGATTAGGGTTCAGGTTAGGGTACCGCTGCGGTTTAGTGTTAGCGTACGTTTGAGGGCACGAGTTAGTCTTGGTGTCCTGGTTAAGATTAGGGCACTGGTGAGGGTACGGCTTTGGGTGAGGGTCAGGGTTAGGATTCGGGTTAGGGTTAGGGTTAGGGAATGGATAGGGATTAGGGTACAGGTTAGGGTACGTCAATGCTTAAGGGTTAGTGTAAGTGTGAGGGCACGAGTTAGTGTTGGTGTACTGGTTAAGACAACGGCACCGATGAGGGTAAGGCCTTGGAAAAGGGTCACGTTCAGGGTTTCGCTTAGGTTTAGGGTTAGGGAATGGGGAGGTATTAGGGTACAGGATAGGGTACGACAATGCTTAAGGGTTAGCGTACGTTTGAGGGCATTAGTTAGTGTTTGTGTACTGGTTAAAATTAGGGCATTGGTTAGGGTAGGGCATCGGAAGTGGGTCAGGTTTAGGGATGGGGTTAGGGTTAGGGTTAAGGAATGGGGAGGGATTAGGGTACAATTTAGGGTACGACAACGCTTAAGGTTTAGCGTACGTGTGAGGGCACGCGTTAGTGTTGGTGTCCTGGTTAAGATTAGGGCACGGGTGAGGGTAAGGCTTCGGGTGAGGGTCAGGGTTAGGATTCGGGTTAGGGTTAGTGTTAGGGAATGGAGAGGGATTAGGGTATAGGTTAGGGTACGACAATGCTTAAGGGTTAGCGTAAGTGTGAGGGCACGAGTTAGTGTTGGTGTACTGGTTAAGACACCGGCAACGATGAGGGTAAGGCCTCGGAAAAGGGTCACGTTCAGGGTTTCGCTTAGGGTTAGGGTTAGGGAATGGGGAGGGATGAGGGTACAGGATAGGGTACGACAATGCTTAAGGGTTAGCATACGTTTGAGGGCATGAGTTAGTGTTTGTGTACTGGTTAAGATTAGGGCATTGGTTAGGGTAGGGCATCGGAAGTGGGTCAGGTTTAGGGATGGGGTTAGGGTTAGGGTTAAGGAATGGGGAGGGATTAGGGAACAATTTAGGGTACGACAACGCTTAAGGTTTAGCGTACGTGTGAGGGCACGCGTTAGTGTTGGTGTCCTGGTTAAGATTAGGGCACGGGTCAGGGTAAGGCTTCGGGTGAGGGTCAGGGTTAGGATTCGGGTTAGGGTTAGGGTTAGGGAATGGAGAGGGATTAGGGTACAGGTTAGGGTACGACAATGCTTAAGGGTTAGCGTAAGTGTGAGGGCACGAGTTAGTGTTGGTGTACTGGTTAAGACAACGGCACCGATGAGGGTAAGGCCTCGGAAAAGGGTCACGTTCAGGGTTTCGCTTAGGGTTAGGGTTAGGGAATGGGGAGGGATTAGGGTACAGGATAGGGTACGACAATGCTTAAGGGTTAGCGTACGTTTGAGGGCATGAGTTAGTGTTTGTGTACTGGTTAAGATTAGGGCATTGGTTAGGGTAGGGCATCGGAAGTGGGTCAGGTTTAGGGATGGGGTTAGGGTTAAGGTTAAGGAATGGGGAGGGATTAGGGAACAATTTAGGGTACGACAACGCTTAAGGTTTAGCGTACGTGTGAGGGCACGCGTTAGTGTTGGTGTCCTGGTTAAG
Source organism: Inia geoffrensis (assembly GCA_036417435.1). Lineage (NCBI taxonomy): Eukaryota > Metazoa > Chordata > Mammalia > Artiodactyla > Iniidae > Inia > Inia geoffrensis. The sequence continues at coordinate 92,209,295 of CM070912.1, read as the reverse complement.
ATTAGGGCACGGGTGAGGGTAAGGCTTCGGGTGAGGGTCAGGGTTAGGATTCGGGTTAGGGTCAGGGTTAAGGAATGCAGAGGGATTAGGGTACAGCTTAGGGTACGACAGTGCTTAAGGGTTAGCGTTCGTGTGAGGGCAAGCGTTAGTGTTAGTGTCCTGTTTAAGATTAGGGCACGGGTGAGGGTAAGGTTTCAGGTGAGGGTCAGGGTTAGGATTCGGGTTAGGGTTAGGGTTAGGGAATGGGGAGGGATTAGGGTACAGTTTAGGGTACGACAACGATTAAGGGTTACCGTACGTGTGAGGGCACAAGTTAGTGTTGGTGTCCTGGTTAAGATTAGGGCACGGGTGAGGGTAAGGTTTCGGGTGAGGGTCAGGGATAGAATTCGGGTTAGGGTTAGGGTTAGGGAATGGGGAGATATTAGGGCACAGTTTAGGGTACCACAACGCTTAAGGTTTAGCGTACGTGTGAGGTCACTAGTTAGTGTTAGTGTACTGCTTACGATTAGGGCACGGGTGAGGGTAAGGCCTCGGAAGAGGGTCACGTTAAGGGTTAGGGTTAGGGTTAGGGAATGGGGATTGATTAGGGTACAGGTTAGGGTACGGCAATGGCTTAGGTTTGGCGTACGTTAGAGGGCATGGGTTAGTGTTGATGTACTGGTTAAAATTAGGACACGGGTGAGGATTAAGTTTCTGGTGAGTGTCATGGTTAGGTTTCAGGTTGGGGTTAGGGTTAGGGAATGGAGAGGGATTAGGGTACAGGTTAGGGTACCGCTGCGGTTTAGTGTTAGCGTACGTTTGAGGGCACGAGTTAGTGTTGGAGTCCTGGTTAAGATTAGGGCACGCGTGAGGGTAAGGCTTCGGGTGAGGGTCAGGGTTAGGATTCGGGTTAGGGTTAGGGTTAGGGAATGGAGAGGGATTAGGGTACAGGTTAGGGTACAACACTGCTTAACGGTTAGCGTAAATGTGAGGGCACGAGTTAGTGTTGGTGTACTGGTTAAGACAACGGCACCGATGAGGGTAAGGCCTCGGAAAAGGGTCACGTTCAGGGTTTCGCTTAGGGTTAGGGTTAGGGAATGGGGAGGGATTAGGGTACAGGATAGGGTACGACAATGCTTAAGGGTTAGCGTACGTTTGAGGGCATGAGTTAGTGTTTGTGTACTGGTTAAGATTAGGGCATTGGTTAGGGTAGGGCATCGGAAGTGGGTCAGGTTTAGGGATGGGGTTAGGGTTAGGGTTAAGGAATGGGGAGGGATTAGGGTACTATTTAGGGAACGACAACGCTTAAGGTTTAGCGTACGTGTGAGGGCACGAGTTAGTGTTGGTGTCCTGGTTAAGATTAGGGCACGGGTGAGGGTAAGGCTTCGGGTGAGGGTCAGGGTTAGGATTCGGGTTAGCGTTAGGGTTAAGGAATGCAGAGGGATTATTGTACAGCTTAGGGTACGACAGTGCTTAAGGGTTAGCGTTCGTGTGAGGGCAAGGGTAAGTGTTAGTGTCCTGGTTAAGATTAGGGCACGGGTGAGGGTAAGGCTTCAGGTGAGGGTCAGTTTTAGGATTCGGGTTAAGGTTAGGGTTAGGGAATGTGGAGGGATTAGGGTACAGTTTAGGGTACGACAATGATTAAGGGTTAGCGTACGTGTGAGGGCACGAGTTAGTGTTGGTGTCCTGGTTAAGATTAAGCCACGGGTGAGGGTAAGGTTTCGGGTGAGGGTCAGGGTTAGGATTCGGGTTAGGGTTAGGGTTCGGGAAAGGAGAGGGATTAGGGTACAGGATAGGGTACGACAATGCTTAAGGGTTAGCGTACGTTTGAGGGCATGAGTTAGTGTTTGTGTACTGGTTAAGATTAGGGCATTGGTTAGGGTAGGGCATCGGAAGTGGGTCAGGTTTAGGGATGGGGTTAGGGTTAGGGTTAAGGAATGGGGAGGGATTAGGGTACAATTTAGGGAACAACAACGCTTAAGGTTTAGCGTACGTGTGAGGGCACGAGTTAGTGTTGGTGTCCTGGTTAAGATTAGGGCACGGGTGAGGGTAAGGCTTCGGGTGAGGGTCAGGGTTAGGATTCGGGTTAGGGTTAGGGTTAGGGAATGGGGAGATATTAGGGCACAGTTTAGGGTACCACAACGCTTAAGGTTTAGCGTACGTGTGAGGTCACTAGTTAGTGTTAGTGTACTGCTTACGATTAGGGCACGGGTGAGGGTAAGGCCTCGGAAGAGGGTCACGTTAAGAGTTAGGGTTAGGGTTAGGGTTAGGGAATGGGGATTGATTAGGGTACAGGTTAGGGTACGGCAATGGCTTAGGGTTGGCCTAAGTTAGAGGGCATGGGTTAGTGTTGATGTACTGGTTAAAATTAGGACACGGGTGAGGGTAAAGTTTCGGGTGAGTGTCATGGTTAGGTTTCAGGTTAGGGTTAGGGTTAGGGAATGGAGAGGGATTACGGTACAGGTTATGGTACCGCTGCGGTTTAGTGTTAGCGTACGTTTGAGGGCACGAGTTAGTCTTGGTGTCCTGGTTAAGATTAGGGCACGGGTGAGAGTAAGGCTTCGGGTGAGGGTCAGGGTTAGGATTCGGGTTAGGGTTCGGGTTAGGGAATGGAGAGGGATTAGGGTACAGGTTAGGGTACGACAATGCTTAAGGGTTAGCGTAAGTGTGAGGGCACGAGTTAGTGTTGGTGTACTGGTTAAGACAAGGGCACCGATAAGGGTAAGGCCTCGGAAAAGGGTCACGTTCAGGGTTTCGCTTAGGGTTGGGGTTTCGGAATGGGGAGGGATTAGGGTACCGGATAGGGTACGACAATGCTTAAGGGTTAACATACGTTTTTGGGCATGAGTTTGTGTTTGTGTACTGGTTAAGATTAGGGCATTGGTTAGGGTAGGGCATCGGAAGTGGGTCAGGTTTAGGGATGGGGTTAGGGTTAGGGTTAAGGAATGGGGAGGGATTAGGGTACAATTTAGGGTACGACAAGGCTTAAGGTTTAGCGTACGTGTGAGGGCACGAGTTAGTGTTGGTGTCCTGGTTAAGATTAGGGCACGGGTGAGGGTAAGGCTTCGGGTGAGGGTCAGGGTTAGGATTGGTGTTAGTGTTAATGTTAAGGAATGCAGAGGGATTAGGGTACAGCTTAGGGTACGACAGTGCTTAAGGGTTAGCGTTCGTGTGAGGGCAAGGGTTAGTGTTAGTGTCCTGGTTAAGATTAGGGCACGGGTGAGGGTAAGGCTTCAGGTGAGGGTCAGGGTTAGTATTCGGGTTAGGGTTAGGGTTAGGGAATGGGGAGGGATTAGGGTACAGTTTAGGGTACGACAACGATTAAGGGTTGGCATACGTGTGAGGGCACGAGTTAGTGTTCGTGTCCTGATTAAGATTAGGGCACGTTTGAGGGTAAGGTTTCGGGTGAGGGTCAGGGATAGAATTCGGGTTAGGGTTAGGGTTAGGGAATGGGGAGATATTAGGGCACAGTTTAGGGTACCACAACGCTTAAGGTTTAGCGTACGTGTGAGGTCACTAGTTAGTGTTAGTGTACTGCTTACGATTAGGGCACGGGTGAGGGCAAGGCCTCGGAAGAGGGTCACATTAAGGGTTAGGGTTAGGGTTAGGGAATGGGGATTGATTAGGGTACAGGTTAGGGTACGGCAATGGCTTAGGGTTAGCGTACGTTAGAGGGCATGGGTTAGTGTTGATGTACGGGTTAAAATTAGGACAGGGGTGAGGGTAAAGTTTCGGGTGAGTGTCATGGTTAGGTTTCAGGTTAGGGTTAGGGTTAGAGAATGGAGAGGGATTAGGGTACAGGTTCGGGTACCGCTGCAGTTTAGTGTTAGCGTACATGTGAGGGCAAAAGTTAGTCTTGGTGTCCTGGTTAAGATTAGGTCACAGGTGAGGGTAAGGCTTCGGGTGAGGGTCAGGGTTAGGATTCGGGTTAGGGTTAGGGTTCGGGAAAGGAGAGGGATTAGGGTACAGGTTAGGGTACGAAAATGCTTAAGTGTTAGCGTAAGTGTGAGGGCATGAGTTAGTGTTGGTGTACTGGTTAAGACAAGGGCACCGATGAGGGTAAGGCTTTGGAAAAGGGTCACGTTCAGGGTTTCGCTTAGGGTTAGGGTTTCGGAATGGGGAGGGATTAGGGTACAGGATAGGTTACGACAATGTTTAAGGGTTAACATACGTTTTTGGGCATGAGTTAGTGTTTGTGTACTGGTTAAGATTAGGGCATTGGTTAGGGTAGGGCATCGGAAGTGGGTCAGGTTTGGGATGGGGTTAGGGTTAGGGTTAAGGAATGGGGAGGGATTAGGGTACAATATAGGGAACGAGAACGCTTAAGGTTTAGCCTACGTGTGAGGGAACGAGTTAGTGTTGGTGTCCTGGTTAAGATTAGGGCACGGGTGAGGGTAAGGCTTCGGGTGAGGGTCAGGGTTAGGATTCGTGTTAGTGTTAAGGTTAAGGAATGCAGAGGGATTAGGGTACAGCTTAGGGTACGACAGTGCTTAAGGGTTAGCGTTCGTGTGAGGGCAAGGGTTAGTGTTAGTGTCCTGGTTAAGATTAGGGCACGGGTGAGGGTAAGGTTTCAGGTGAGGGTCAGGGTTAGTATTCGGGTTAGGGTTAGGGTTAGGGAATGGGGAGGGATTAGGGTACAGTTTTGGGTACGACAACGATTAAGGGTTGGCGTACGTGTGAGGGCACGAGTTAGTGTTGGTGTCCTGGTTAAGATTAGGGCACGGGTGAGGGTAAGGTTTCGGGAGAGGGTCAGGGATAGAATTCGGGTTAGGGTTAGGGTTAGGGAATGGGGAGATATTAGGGCACAGTTTAGGGTACCACAACGCTTAAGGTTTAGCGTACGTGTGAGGTCACTAGTTAGTGTTAGTGTACTGCTTACGATTAGGGCACGGGTGAGGGTAAGGCCTCGGAAGAGGGTCACGTTAAGGGTTAGGGTTAGGGTTAGGGTTAGGGAATGGGGATTGATTAGGGTACAGGTTAGGGTACGGCAATGGCTTAGGGCTAGCGTACGTTACAGGGCATGGGTTAGTGTTGATGTACTGGTTAAAATTAGGACAGGGGTGAGGGTAAAGTTTCGGGTGAGGGTCATGGTTAGGTTTCAGGTTAGGTTTAGGGTTAGGGAATGGAGAGGGATTAGGGTACAGGTTAGGGTACCGCTGCGGTTTAGTGTTAGCGTACGTGTGAGGGCACGAGTTAGTCTTGGTGTCCTGGTTAAGATTAGGGCACGGGTGAGGGTAAGGCTTCGGGTGAGGGTCAGGGTTAGGATTCGGGTTAGGGTTAGGGTTAGGGAATGGAGAGGGATTAGGGTATAGGTTAGGGTACGACAATGCTTAAGGGTTAGCGTAAGTGTGAGGGCACGAGTTAGTGTTGGTGTACTGGTTAAGACACCGGCAACGATGAGGGTAAGGCCTCGGAAAAGGGTCACGTTCAGGGTTTCGCTTAGGGTTAGGGTTAGGGAATGGGGAGGGATGAGGGTACAGGATAGGGTACGACAATGCTTAAGGGTTAGCATACGTTTGAGGGCATGAGTTAGTGTTTGTGTACTGGTTAAGATTAGGGCATTGGTTAGGGTAGGGCATCGGAAGTGGGTCAGGTTTAGGGATGGGGTTAGGGTTAGGGTTAAGGAATGGGGAGGGATTAGGGAACAATTTAGGGTACGACAACGCTTAAGGTTTAGCGTACGTGTGAGGGCACGCGTTAGTGTTGGTGTCCTGGTTAAGATTAGGGCACGGGTCAGGGTAAGGCTTCGGGTGAGGGTCAGGGTTAGGATTCGGGTTAGGGTTAGGGTTAGGGAATGGAGAGGGATTAGGGTACAGGTTAGGGTACGACAATGCTTAAGGGTTAGCGTAAGTGTGAGGGCACGAGTTAGTGTTGGTGTACTGGTTAAGACAACGGCACCGATGAGGGTAAGGCCTCGGAAAAGGGTCACGTTCAGGGTTTCGCTTAGGGTTAGGGTTAGGGAATGGGGAGGGATTAGGGTACAGGATAGGGTACGACAATGCTTAAGGGTTAGCGTACGTTTGAGGGCATGAGTTAGTGTTTGTGTACTGGTTAAGATTAGGGCATTGGTTAGGGTAGGGCATCGGAAGTGGGTCAGGTTTAGGGATGGGGTTAGGGTTAAGGTTAAGGAATGGGGAGGGATTAGGGAACAATTTAGGGTACGACAACGCTTAAGGTTTAGCGTACGTGTGAGGGCACGCGTTAGTGTTGGTGTCCTGGTTAAGATTAGGGCACGGGTGAGGGTAAGGCTTCGGGTGAGGGTCAGGGTTAGGATTCGGGTTAGGGTCAGGGTTAAGGAATGCAGAGGGATTAGGGTACAGCTTAGGGTACGACAGTGCTTAAGGGTTAGCGTTCGTGTGAGGGCAAGGGTTAGTGTTAGTGTCCTGTTTAAGATTAGGGCACGGGTGAGGGTAAGGTTTCAGGTGAGGGTCAGGGTTAGGATTCGGGTTAGGGTTAGGGTTAGGGAATGGGGAGGGATTAGGGTACAGTTTAGGGTACGACAACGATTAAGGGTTACCGTACGTGTGAGGGCACAAGTTAGTGTTGGTGTCCTGGTTAAGATTAGGGCACGGGTGAGGGTAAGGTTTCGGGTGAGGGTCAGGGATAGAATTCGGGTTAGGGTTAGGGTTAGGGAATGGGGAGATATTAGGGCACAGTTTAGGGTACCACAACGCTTAAGGTTTAGCGTACGTGTGAGGTCACTAGTTAGTGTTAGTGTACTGCTTACGATTAGCGCACGGGTGAGGGTAAGGCCTCGGAAGAGGGTCACGTTAAGGGTTAGGGTTAGGGTTAGGGAATGGGGATTGATTAGGGTACAGGTTAGGGTACGGCAATGGCTTAGGTTTGGCGTACGTTAGAGGGCATGGGTTAGTGTTGATGTACTGGTTAAAATTAGGACACGGGTGAGGATTAAGTTTCTGGTGAGTGTCATGGTTAGGTTTCAGGTTGGGGTTAGGGTTAGGGAATGGAGAGGGATTAGAGTACAGGTTAGGGTACCGCTGCGGTTTAGTGTTAGCGTACGTTTGAGGGCACGAGTTAGTGTTGGAGTCCTGGTTAAGATTAGGGCACGCGTGAGGGTAAGGCTTCGGGTGAGGGTCAGGGTTAGGATTCGGGTTAGGGTTAGGGTTAGGGAATGGAGAGGGATTAGGGTACAGGTTAGGGTACAACACTGCTTAACGGTTAGCGTAAATGTGAGGGCACGAGTTAGTGTTGGTGTACTGGTTAAGACAACGGCACCGATGAGGGTAAGGCCTCGGAAAAGGGTCACGTTCAGGGTTTCGCTTAGGGTTAGGGTTAGGGAATGGGGAGGGATTAGGGTACAGGATAGGGTACGACAATGCTTAAGGGTTAGCGTACGTTTGAGGGCATGAGTTAGTGTTTGTGTACTGGTTAAGATTAGGGCATTGGTTAGGGTAGGGCATCGGAAGTGGGTCAGGTTTAGGGATGGGGTTAGGGTTAGGGTTAAGGAATGGGGAGGGATTAGGGTACTATTTAGGGAACGACAACGCTTAAGGTTTAGCGTACGTGTGAGGGCACGAGTTAGTGTTGGTGTCCTGGTTAAGATTAGGGCACGGGTGAGGGTAAGGCTTCGGGTGAGGGTCAGGGTTAGGATTCGGGTTAGCGTTAGGGTTAAGGAATGCAGAGGGATTATTGTACAGCTTAGGGTACGACAGTGCTTAAGGGTTAGCGTTCATGTGAGGGCAAGGGTAAGTGTTAGTGCCCTGGTTAAGATTAGGGCACGGGTGAGGGTAAGGCTTCAGGTGAGGGTCAGTTTTAGGATTCGGGTTAAGGTTAGGGTTAGGGAATGTGGAGGGATTAGGGTACAGTTTAGGGTACGACAATGATTAAGGGTTAGCGTACGTGTGAGGGCACGAGTTAGTGTTGGTGTCCTGGTTAAGATTAAGCCACGGGTGAGGGTAAGGTTTCGGGTGAGGGTCAGGGTTAGGATTCGGGTTAGGGTTAGGGTTCGGGAAAGGAGAGGGATTAGGGTACAGGATAGGGTACGACAATGCTTAAGGGTTAGCGTACGTTTGAGGGCATGAGTTAGTGTTTGTGTACTGGTTAAGATTAGGGCATTGGTTAGGGTAGGGCATCGGAAGTGGGTCAGGTTTAGGGATGGGGTTAGGGTTAGGGTTAAGGAATGGGGAGGGATTAGGGTACAATTTAGGGAACAACAACGCTTAAGGTTTAGCGTACATGTGAGGGCACGAGTTAGTGTTGGTGTCCTGGTTAAGATTAGGGCACGGGTGAGGGTAAGGCTTCGGGTGAGGGTCAGGGTTAGGATTCGGGTTAGGGTTAGGGTTAGGGAATGGGGAGATATTAGGGCACAGTTTAGGGTACCACAACGCTTAATGTTTAGCGTACGTGTGAGGTCACTAGTTAGTGTTAGTGTACTGCTTACGATTAGGGCACGGGTGAGGGTAAGGCCTCGGAAGAGGGTCACGTTAAGAGTTAGGGTTAGGGTTAGGGTTAGGGAATGGGGATTGATTAGGGTACAGGTTAGGGTACGGCAATGGCTTAGGGTTGGCCTAAGTTAGAGGGCATGGGTTAGTGTTGATGTACTGGTTAAAATTAGGACACGGGTGAGGGTAAAGTTTCGGGTGAGTGTCATGGTTAGGTTTCAGGTTAGGGTTAGGGTTAGGGAATGGAGAGGGATTAGGGTACAGGTTATGGTACCGCTGCGGTTTAGTGTTAGCGTACGTTTGAGGGCACGAGTTAGTCTTGGTGTCCTGGTTAAGATTAGGGCACGGGTGAGAGTAAGGCTTCGGGTGAGGGTCAGGGTTAGGATTCGGGTTAGGGTTCGGGTTAGGGAATGGAGAGGGATTAGGGTACAGGTTAGGGTACGACAATGCTTAAGGGTTAGCGTAAGTGTGAGGGCACGAGTTAGTGTTGGTGTACTGGTTAAGACAAGGGCACCGATAAGGGTAAGGCCTCGGAAAAGGGTCACGTTCAGGGTTTCGCTTAGGGTTGGGGTTTCGGAATGGGGAGGGATTAGGGTACCGGATAGGGTACGACAATGCTTAAGGGTTAACATACGTTTTTGGGCATGAGTTTGTGTTTGTGTACTGGTTAAGATTAGGGCATTGGTTAGGGTAGGGCATCGGAAGTGGGTCAGGTTTAGGGATGGGGTTAGGGTTAGGGTTAAGGAATGGGGAGGGATTAGGGTACAATTTAGGGTACGACAACGCTTAAGGTTTAGCGTACGTGTGAGGGCACGAGTTAGTGTTGGTGTCCTGGTTAAGATTAGGGCACGGGTGAGGGTAAGGCTTCGGGTGAGGGTCAGGGTTAGGATTGGTGTTAGTGTTAATGTTAAGGAATGCAGAGGGATTAGGGTACAGCTTAGGGTACGACAGTGCTTAAGGGTTAGCGTTCGTGTGAGGGCAAGGGTTAGTGTTAGTGTCCTGGTTAAGATTAGGGCACGGGTGAGGGTAAGGCTTCAGGTGAGGGTCAGGGTTAGTATTCGGGTTAGGGTTAGGGTTAGGGAATGGGGAGGGATTAGGGTACAGTTTAGGGTACGACAACGATTAAGGGTTGGCATACGTGTGAGGGCACGAGTTAGTGTTCGTGTCCTGATTAAGATTAGGGCACGTTTGAGGGTAAGGTTTCGGGTGAGGGTCAGGGATAGAATTCGGGTTAGGGTTAGGGTTAGGGAATGGGGAGATATTAGGGCACAGTTTAGGGTACCACAACGCTTAAGGTTTAGCGTACGTGTGAGGTCACTAGTTAGTGTTAGTGTACTGCTTACGATTAGGGCACGGGTGAGGGTAAGGCCTCGGAAGAGGGTCACATTAAGGGTTAGGGTTAGGGTTAGGGAATGGGGATTGATTAGGGTACAGGTTAGGGTACGGCAATGGCTTAGTGTTAGCGTACGTTAGAGGGCATGGGTTAGTGTTGATGTACGGGTTAAAATTAGGACAGGGGTGAGGGTAAAGTTTCGGGTGAGTGTCATGGTTAGGTTTCAGGTTAGGGTTAGGGTTAGAGAATGGAGAGGGATTAGGGTACAGGTTCGGGTACCGCTGCAGTTTAGTGTTAGCGTACATGTGAGGGCAAAAGTTAGTCTTGGTGTCCTGGTTAAGATTAGGTCACAGGTGAGGGTAAGGCTTCGGGTGAGGGTCAGGGTTAGGATTCGGGTTAGGGTTAGGGTTCGGGAAAGGAGAGGGATTAGGGTACAGGTTAGGGTACGAAAATGCTTAAGTGTTAGCGTAAGTGTGAGGGCATGAGTTAGTGTTGGTGTACTGGTTAAGACAAGGGCACCGATGAGGGTAAGGCTTTGGAAAAGGGTCACGTTCAGGGTTTCGCTTAGGGTTAGGGTTTCGGAATGGGGAGGGATTAGGGTACAGGATAGGTTACGACAATGTTTAAGGGTTAACATACGTTTTTGGGCATGAGTTAGTGTTTGTGTACTGGTTAAGATTAGGGCATTGGTTAGGGTAGGGCATCGGAAGTGGGTCAGGTTTGGGATGGGGTTAGGGTTAGGGTTAAGGAATGGGGAGGGATTAGGGTACAATTTAGGGAACGAGAACGCTTAAGGTTTAGCCTACGTGTGAGGGCACGAGTTAGTGTTGGTGTCCTGGTTAAGATTAGGGCACGGGTGAGGGTAAGGCTTCGGGTGAGGGTCAGGGTTAGGATTCGTGTTAGTGTTAAGGTTAAGGAATGCAGAGGGATTAGGGTACAGCTTAGGGTACGACAGTGCTTAAGGGTTAGCGTTCGTGTGAGGGCAAGGGTTAGTGTTAGTGTCCTGGTTAAGATTAGGGCACGGGTGAGGGTAAGGTTTCAGGTGAGGGTCAGGGTTAGTATTCGGGTTAGGGTTAGGGTTAGGGAATGGGGAGGGATTAGGGTACAGTTTTGGGTACGACAACGATTAAGGGTTGGCGTACGTGTGAGGGCACGAGTTAGTGTTGGTGTCCTGGTTAAGATTAGGGCACGGGTGAGGGTAAGGTTTCGGGAGAGGGTCAGGGATAGAATTCGGGTTAGGGTTAGGGTTAGGGAATGGGGAGATATTAGGGCACAGTTTAGGGTACCACAACGCTTAAGGTTTAGCGTACGTGTGAGGTCACTAGTTAGTGTTAGTGTACTGCTTACGATTAGGGCACGGGTGAGGGTAAGGCCTCGGAAGAGGGTCACGTTAAGGGTTAGGGTTAGGGTTAGGGTTAGGGAATGGGGATTGATTAGGGTACAGGTTAGGGTACGGCAATGGCTTAGGGCTAGCGTACGTTACAGGGCATGGGTTAGTGTTGATGTACTGGTTAAAATTAGGACAGGGGTGAGGGTAAAGTTTCGGGTGAAGGTCATGGTTAGGTTTCAGGTTAGGTTTAGGGTTAGGGAATGGAGAGGGATTAGGGTACAGGTTAGGGTACCGCTGCGGTTTAGTGTTAGCGTACGTGTGAGGGCACGAGTTAGTCTTGGTGTCCTGGTTAAGATTAGGGCACGGGTGAGGGTAAGGCTTCGGGTGAGGGTCAGGGTTAGGATTCGGGTTAGGGTTCGGGTTAGGGAATGGAGAGGGATTAGGGTACAGGTTAGGGTACGACAATGCTTAAGGGTTAGCGTAAGTGTGAGGGCACGAGTTAGTGTTGGTGTACTGGTTAAGACAAGGGCACCGATAAGGGTAAGGCCTCGGAAAAGGGTCACGTTCAGGGTTTCGCTTAGGGTTGGGGTTTCGGAATGGGGAGGGTTTAGGGTACCGGATAGGGTACGACAATGCTTAAGGGTTAACATACGTTTTTGGGCATGAGTTTGTGTTTGTGTACTGGTTAAGATTAGGGCATTGGTTAGGGTAGGGCATCGGAAGTGGGTCAGGTTTAGGGATGGGGTTAGGGTTAGGGTTAAGGAATGGGGAGGGATTAGGGTACAATTTAGGGTACGACAACGCTTAAGGTTTAGCGTACGTGTGAGGGCACGAGTTAGTGTTGGTGTCCTGGTTAAGATTAGGGCACGGGTGAGGGTAAGGCTTCGGGTGAGGGTCAGGGTTAGGATTGGTGTTAGTGTTAAGGTTAAGGAATGCAGAGGGATTAGGGTACAGCTTAGGGTACGACAGTGCTTAAGGGTTAGCGTTCGTGTGAGGGCAAGGGTTAGTGTTAGTGTCCTGGTTAAGATTAGGGCACGGGTGAGGGTAAGGCTTCAGGTGAGGGTCAGGGTTAGTATTCGGGTTAGGGTTAGGGTTAGGGAATGGGGAGGGATTAGGGTACAGTTTAGGGTACGACAACGATTAAGGGTTGGCATACGTGTGAGGGCACGCGTTAGTGTTCGTGTCCTGATTAAGATTAGGGCACGTTTGAGGGTAAGGTTTCGGGTGAGGGTCAGGGATAGAATTCGGGTTAGGGTTAGGGTTAGGGAATGGGGAGATATTAGGGCACAGTTTAGGGTACCACAACGCTTAAGGTTTAGCGTACGTGTGAGGTCACTAGTTAGTGTTAGTGTACTGCTTACGATTAGGGCACGGGTGAGGGTAAGGCCTCGGAAGAGGGTCACATTAAGGGTTAGGGTTAGGGTTAGGGAATGGGGATTGATTAGGGTACAGGTTAGGGTACGGCAATGGCTTAGGGTTAGCGTACGTTAGAGGGCATGGGTTAGTGTTGATGTACGGGTTAAAATTAGGACAGGGGTGAGGGTAAAGTTTCGGGTGAGTGTCATGGTTAGGTTTCAGGTTAGGGTTAGGGTTAGAGAATGGAGAGGGATTAGGGTACAGGTTCGGGTACCGCTGCAGTTTAGTGTTAGCGTACATGTGAGGGCAAAAGTTAGTCTTGGTGTCCTGGTTAAGATTAGGTCACAGGTGAGGGTAAGGCTTCGGGTGAGGGTCAGGGTTAGGATTCGGGTTAGGGTTAGGGTTCGGGAAAGGAGAGGGATTAGGGTACAGGTTAGGGTACGAAAATACTTAAGTGTTAGCGTAAGTGTGAGGGCATGTGTTAGTGTTGGTGTACTGGTTAAGACAAGGGCACCGATGAGGGTAAGGCTTTGGAAAAGGGTCACTTTCAGGGTTTCGCTTAGGGTTAGGGTTTCGGAATGGAGAGGGATTAGGGTACAGGATAGGTTACGACAATGCTTAAGGGTTAACATACGTTTTTGGGCATGAGTTAGTGTTTGTGTACTGGTTAAGATTAGGGCATTGGTTAGGGTAGGGCATCGGAAGTGGGTCAGGTTTAGGGATGGGGTTAGGGTTAGGGTTAAGGAATGGGGAGGGATTAGGGTACAATTTAGGGAACGAGAACGCTTAAGGTTTAGCCTACGTGTGAGGGCACGAGTTAGTGTTGGTGTCCTGGTTAAGATTAGGGCACGGGTGAGGGTAAGGCTTCGGGTGAGGGTCAGGGTTAGGATTCGTGTTAGTGTTAAGGTTAAGGAATGCAGAGGGATTAGGGTACAGCTTAGGGTACGACAGTGCTTAAGGGTTAGCGTTCGTGTGAGGGCAAGGGTTAGTGTTAGTGTCCTGGTTAAGATTAGGGCACGGGTGAGGGTAAGATTTCAGGTGAGGGTCAGGGTTAGTATTCGGGTTAGGGTTAGGGTTAGGGAATGGGGAGGGATTAGGGTACAGTTTTGGGTACGACAACGATTAAGGGTTGGCGTACGTGTGAGGGCACGAGTTAGTGTTGGTGTCCTGGTTAAGATTAGGGCACGGGTGAGGGTAAGGTTTCGGGAGAGGGTCAGGGATAGAATTCGGGTTAGGGTTAGGGTTAGGGAATGGGGAGATATTAGGGCACAGTTTAGGGTACCACAACGCTTAAGGTTTAGCGTACGTGTGAGGTCACTAGTTAGTGTTAGTGTACTGCTTACGATTAGGGCACGGGTGAGGGTAAGGCCTCGGAAGAGGGTCACGTTAAGGGTTAGGGTTAGGGTTAGGGTTAGGGAATGGGGATTGATTAGGGTACAGGTTAGGGTACGGCAATGGCTTAGGGCTAGCGTACGTTACAGGGCATGGGTTAGTGTTGATGTACTGGTTAAAATTAGGACAGGGGTGAGGGTAAAGTTTCGGGTGAGGGTCATGGTTAGGTTTCAGGTTAGGTTTAGGGTTAGGGAATGGAGAGGGATTAGGGTACAGGTTAGGGTACCGCTGCGGTTTAGTGTTAGCCTACGTGTGAGGGCACGAGTTAGTCTTGGTGTCCTGGTTAAGATTAGGGCACGGGTGAGGGTAAGGCTTCGGGTGAGGGTCAGGGTTAGGATTCGGGTTAGGGTTCGGGTTAGGGAATGGAGAGGGATTAGGGTACAGGTTAGGGTACGACAATGCTTAAGGGTTAGCGTAAGTGTGAGGGCACGAGTTAGTGTTGGTGTACTGGTTAAGACAAGGGCACCGATGAGGGTAAGGCCTCGGAAAAGGGTCACGTTCAGGGTTTCGCTTAGGGTTAGGGTTTCGGAATGGGGAGGGATTAGGGTACAGGATAGGGTACGACAATGCTTAAGGGTTAACGTACGTTTTGGGGCATGAGTTAGTGTTTGTGTACTGGTTAAGATAAGGGCATTGGTTAGGGTAGGGCATTGGAAGTGGGTCAGGTTTAGGGATGGGGTTAGGGTTAGGGTAAAGGAATGGGGAGGGATTAGGGTACAATTTAGGGTAGGACAACGCTTAAGGTTTAGCGTACGTGTGAGGGCACGAGTTAGTGTTGGTGTCCTGGTTAAGATTAGGGCACAGTTGAGGGTAAGGCTTCGGGTGAGGGTCAGGGTTAGGATTCGTGTTAGGGTTAGGGTTAAGGAATGCAGAGGGATTAGGGTACAGCTTAGGGTACGACAGTGCTTAAGGGTTAGCGTTCGTGTGAGGGCAAGGGTTAGTGTTAGTGTCCTGGTTAAGATTAGGGTACGGGTGAGGTTAAGGCTTCAGGTGACGGTCAGGGTTAATATTCGGGTTGGGGTTAGGGTTAGGGAATGGGGAGGCATTAGGGTACAATTTAGGGTACGACAACAATTAAGGGTTGGCGTACGTGTGAGGGCACGAGTTAGTGTTGGTGTCCTGGTTAAGATTAGGGCACGGGTGAGTGTAAGGTTTCAGGTGAGGGTCAGGGATAGAATTAGGGTTAGGGTTAGGGTTAGGGAATGGGGAGATATTAGGGCACAGTTTAGGGTACCACAACGCTTAAGGTTTAGCGTACGTGTGAGGTCACTAGTTAGTGTTAGTGTACTGCTTACGATTAGGGCACGGGTGAGGGTAAGGCCTCGGAAGAGGGTCACGTTAAGGGTTAGGGTTAGGGTTAGGGTTAGGGAATGGGGATTGATTAGGGTACAGGTTAGGGTACGGCAATGGCTTAGGGTTAGCGTACGTTAGAGGGCATGGGTTAGTGTTGATGTACTGGTTAAAATTAGGACAGGGGTGAGGGTAAAGTTTCGGGTGAGTGTCATGGTTAGGTTTCAGGTTAGGGTTAGGGTTAGGGAATGGAGAGGGATTAGGGTACAGGTTAGGGTACCGCTGCGGTTAGGTGTTAGCGTACGTGTGAGGGCACGAGTTAGTCTTGGTGTCCTGGTTAAGATTAGGGCACGGGTGAGGGTAAGGCTTCTGGTGAGGGTCAGGGTTAGGATTCGGGTTACGGTTCGGGTTAGGGAATGGAGAGGGATTAGGGTACAGGTTAGGGTACGACAATGCTTAAGGGTTAGCGTAAGTGTGAGGGCACGAGTTAGTGTTGGTGTACTGGTTAAGACAAGGGCACCGATGAGGGTAAGGCCTCGGAAAAGGGTCACGTTCAGTTTTTCGCTTAGGGTTAGGGTTTCGGAATGGGGAGGGTTTAGGGTACAGGATAGGGTACGACAATGCTTAAGGGTTAACGTACGTTTTGGGGCATGAGTTAGTGTTTGTGTACTGGTTAAGATAAGGGCATTGGTTAGGGTAGGGCATCGGAAGTGGGTCAGGTTTAGGGATGGGGTTAGGGTTAGGGTTAAGGAATGGGGAGGGATTAGGGTACAATTTAGGGTAGGACAACGCTTAAGGTTTAGCGTACGTGTGAGGGCACGACTTAGTGTTGGTGTCCTGGTTAAGATTAGGGCACAGTTGAGGGTAAGGCTTCGGGTGAGGGTCAGGGTTAGGATTCGTGTTAGGGTTAGGGTTAAGGAATGCAGAGGGATTAGGGTACAGCTTAGGGTACGACAGTGCTTAAGGGTTAGCGTTCGTGTGAGGGCAAGGGTTAGTGTTAGTGTCCTGGTTAAGATTAGGGCACGGGTGAGGTTAAGGCTTCAGGTGAGGGTCAGGGTTAGTATTCGGGTTGGGGTTAGGGTTAGGGAATGGGGAGGCATTAGGGTACAGTTTAGGGTACGACAACGATTAAGGGTTGGCGTACGTGTGAGGGCACGAGTTAGTGTTGGTGTCCTGGTTAAGATTAGGGCACGGGTGAGGGTAAGGTTTCAGGTGAGGGTCAGGGATAGAATTAGGGTTAGGGTTAGGGTTAGGGAATGGGGAGATATTAGGGCACAGTTTAGGGTACCACAACGCTTAAGGTTTAGCGTACGTGTGAGGTCACTAGTTAGTGTTAGTGTACTGCTTACGATTAGGGCACGGGTGAGGGTAAGGCCTCGGAAGAGGGTCACGTTAAGGGTTAGGGTTAGGGTTAGGGTTAGCGAATGGGGATTGATTAGGGTACAGGTTAGGGTACGGCAATGGCTTAGGGTTAGCGTACGTTAGAGGGCATGGGTTAGTGTTGATGTGCTGGTTAAAATTAGGACAGGGGTGAGGGTAAAGTTTCGGGTGAGTGTCATGGTTAGGTTTCAGGTTAGGGTTAGGGTTAGGGAATGGAGAGGGATTAGGGTACAGGTTAGGGTACCGCTGCGGTTAGGTGTTAGCGTACGTGTGAGGGCACAAGTTAGTCTTGGTGTCCTGGTTAAGATTAGGTCACGGGTGAGGGTAAGGCTTCTGGTGAGGGTCAGGGTTAGGATTCGGGTTAGGGTTCGGGTTAGGGAATGGAGAGGGATTAGGGTACAGGTTAGGGTACGACAATGCTTAAGGGTTAGCGTAAGTGTGAGGGCACGAGTTAGTGTTGGTGTACTGTTTAAGACAAGGGCACCGATGAGGGTAAGGCCTCGGAAAAGGGTCACGTTCAGGGTTTCGCTTAGGGTTAGGGTTAGGGAATGGGGAGGGATTAGGGTACAGGATAGGGTACGACAATGCTTAATGGTTAACGTACGTTTGAGGGCATGAGTTAGTGTTTGTGTACTGGTTAAGATTAGGGCATTGGTTAGGGTAGGGCATCGGACGTGGGTCAGGTTTAGGGATGGGGTTAGGGTTAGGGTTAAGGAATGGGGAGGAATTAGGGTACAATTTAGGGTACAAAAACGCTTAAGGTTTAGCGTACGTGTGAGGGGACGAGTTAGTGTTGGTGTCCTGGTTAAGATTAGGGCACGGGTGAGGGTAAGGATTCGGGTGATGGTCAGGGTTAGGATTCGTGTTAGGGTTAGGGTTAAGGAATGCAGAGGGATTAGGGTACAGCTTAGGTTACGACAGTGCTTAAGGGTTAGCGTTTGTGTGAGGGCAAGGGTTAGTGTTAGTGTCCTGGTTAAGATTAGGGCACGGGTGAGGGTAAGGCTTCAGGTGAGGGTCAGGGTTAGGATTCGGGTTCGGGTTAATGTTAGGGAATGGGGAGGGATTAGGGTACAGTTTAGGTTACGACAACGATTAAGGGTTAGCGTACGTGTGAGAGCACAAGTTAGTGTTGGTGTCCTGGTTAAGATTAGGGCACGGGTGAGGGTAAGGTTTCGGGTGAGGGTCAGGGATAGAATTCGGTTTAGGGTTAGGGATAGGGAATGGGGAGATATTAGGGCACAGTTTAGGGTACCACAACGCTTAAGGTTTAGCGTACGTGTGAGGTCACTAGTTAGTGTTAGTGTACTGCTTACGATTAGGGCACGGGTGAGGGTAAGGCCTCGGAAGAGGGTCACGTTAAGGGTTAGGGTTAGGGTTAGGGTTAGGGAATGGGGATTGATTAGGGTACAGGTTACGGTACGGCAATGGCTTAGGGTTGGCGTACGTTAGAGGGCATGCGTTAGTGTTGATGTACTGGTTAAAATTAGGACACGGGTGAGGGTAAAGTTTCGGGTGAGTGTCATGGTTAGGTTTCAGGTTAGGGTTAGGGTTAGGGAATGGAGAGGGATTAGGGTACAGGTTAGGGTACCGCTGCGGTTTAGTGTTAGCGTACGTTTGAGGGCACGAGTTAGTCTTGGTGTCCTGGTTAAGATTAGGGCACGGGTGAGGGTAAGGCTTCGGGTGAGGGTCAGGGTTAGGATTCGGGTTAGGGTTAGGGTTAGGGAATGGGGAGGGATTAGGGTACAGTTTAAGGTACGACAACGATTAAGGGTTAGCGTACGTGTGAGGGCACGAGTTAGTGTTGGTGTCCTGGTTAAGGTTAGGGCACGGGTGAGGGTAAGATTTCGGGTGAGGGTCAGGGATAGAATTCGGGTTAGGGTTAGGGTTAGGGAATGGGGAGATATTAGGGCACAGTTTAGGGTACCACAACGCTTAAGGTTTAACGTACGTGTGAGGTCACTAGTTAGTGTTAGTGTACTGCTTACGATTAGGGCACGGGTGAGGGTAAGGCCTCGGAAGAGGGTCACGTTATGGGTTAAGGTTAGGGTTAGGGTTAGGGAACGGGGATTGATTAGGGTACAGGTTAGGGTACGGCAATGGCTTAGGGTTGGCGTACGTTAGAGGGCATGGGTTAGTGTTGATGTACTGGTTAAAATTAGGACACGGGTGAGGGTAAAGTTTCGGGTGAGGGTCATGGTTAGGTTTCAGGTTAGGGTTAGGGTTAGGGAATGGAGAGGGATTAGGGTACAGGTTAGGGTACCGCTGCGGTTTAGTGTTAGCGTACGTTTGAGGGCACGAGTTAATCTTGGTGTCCTCGTTAAGATTAGGGCACGGGTGAGGGTAAGGCTTCGGGTGAGGGTCAGGGTTAGGATTCGGGTTAGGGTTAGGGTTAGGGAATGGAGAGGGATTAGGGTACAGGTTAGGGTACGACAATGCTTAAGGGTTAGCGTAAATGTGAGAGCACGAGTTAGTGTTGGTGTACTGGTTAAGATAACGGCACCGATGAGGGTAAGGCCTCGAAAAAGGGTCACGTTCAGGGTTTCGCTTAGGGTTAGGGTTAGGGAATGGGGAGGGATTAGGGTACAGGATAGGGTACGACAACGCTTAAGGGTTAGCGTACGTTTGAGGGCATGAGTTAGTGTTTGTGTACTGTTTAAAATTAGGGCATTGGTTAGGGTAGGGCATCGGAAGTGGGTCAGGTTTAGGGATGGGGTTAGGGTTAGGGTTAAGGAATGGGGAGGGATTAGGGTAAAATTTAGGGTACGACAACGCTTAAGGTTTAGCGTACGTGTGAGGGCACACGTTAGTGTTGGTGTCCTGGTTAAGATTAGGGCACGGGTGAGGGTAAGGCTTCGGGTGAGGGTCAGGGTTAGGATTCGGGTTAGGGTTAGGGTTAAGGAATGCAGAGGGTTTAGGGTACATCTTAGGGTACGACAGTGCTTAAGGGTTAGCGTTCGTGTGAGGGCAAGGGTTAGTGTTAGTGTCTTGGTTAAGATTAGGGCACGGGTGAGGGTAAGGCTTCAGGTGAGGGGCAGGGTTAGGATTCGGGTTAGGGTTAGGGTTAGGGAATGGGGAGGGATTAGGGTACAGTTTAGGGTACGACAACGATTAAGGGTTAGCGTACGTGTGAGGGCACAAGTTAGTGTTGGTGTCCTGGTTAAGATTAGGGCACGGGTGAGGGTAAGGTTTCGGGTGAGGGTGAGGGATAGAATTCGGGTTAGGGTTAGGGTTAGGGAATGGGGAGATATTAGGGCACAGTTTAGGGTACCACAACGCTTAAGGTTTAGCGTACGTGTGAGGTCACTAGTTAGTGTTAGTGTACTGCTTACGATTAGGGCACGGGTGAGGGTAAGGCCTCGGAAGAGGGTCACGTTAAGGGTTAGGGTTAGGGTTAGGGTTAGGGAATGGGGATTGATTAGGCTACAGGTTAGGGTACGGCAATGGCTTAGGGTTGGCGTACGTTAGAGGGCATGGGTTAGTGTTGATGTACTGGTTAAAATTAGGACACGGGTGAGGGTAAAGTTTCGGGTGAGTGTCATGGTTAGGTTTCAGGTTAGGGTTAGGGTTAGGGAATGGAGAGGGATTAGGGTACAGTTTAGGGTACCACTGCGGTTTAGTGTTAGCGTACGTTTGAGGGCACGAGTTAATCTTGGTGTCCTGGTTAAGATTAGGGCACGGGTGAGGGTAAGGCTTCGGGTGAGGGTCAGGGTTAGTTTTCGGGTTAGGGTTAGGGTTAGGGAATGGAGAGGGATTAGGGTACAGGTTAGGGTACGACAATGCTTAAGGGTTAGCGTAAGTGTGAGGGCACGAGTTAGTGTTGGTGTACTGGTTAAGACAACGGCACCGATGAGGGTAAGGCCTCGGAAAAGGGTCACGTTCAGGGTTTCGCTTAGGGTTAGGGTTAGGGAATGGGGAGGGATTAGGGTACAGGATAGGGTACGACAATGCTTAAGGGTTAGCGTACGTTTGAGGGCATGAGTTAGTGTTTGTGTACTGGTTAAGATTAGGGCATTGGTTAGGGTAGGGCATCGGAAGTGGGTCAGGTTTAGGGATGGGTTTAGTGTTAGGGTTAAGGAATGGGGAGGGATTAGGGTACAATTTAGGGTACGACAACGCTTAAGGTTTAGCGTACGTGTGAGGGCACGAGTTAGTGTTGGTGTCCTGGTTAAGATTAGGGCACGGGTGAGGGTAAGGCCTCGGGTGAGGGTCAGGGTTAGGATTCGGGTTAGGGTTAGGGTTAAGGAATGCAGAGGGATTAGGGTACAGCTTAGGGTACGACAGTGTTTAAGGGTTAACGTTCGTGTGAGGGCAAGGGTTAGTGTTGGTGTCCTGGTTAACATTAGGGCACGGGTGAGTGTAAGGTTTCGGGTGAGGTTCAGGGATAGAATTCGGGTTAGGGTTAGGGTAAGGGAATGGGGAGATATTAGGGCACAGTTTAGGGTACCACAACGCTTAAGGTTTAGCGTACGTGTGAGGTCACTAGTTAGTGTTAGTGTACTGCTTACGATTAGAGCACGGGTGAGGGTAAGGCCTCGGAAGAGGGTCACGTTAAGTGTTAGGGTTAGGGTTAGGGTTAGGGAATGGGGATTGATTAGGGTACAGGTTAGGGTACGGCAATGGCTTAGGGTTGGCGTACGTTAGAGGGCATGGGTTAGTGTTGATGTACTGGTTAAAATTAGGACACGGGTGAGGGTAAAGTTTCGGGTGAGTGTCATGGTTAGATTTCAGGTTAGGGTTAGGGTTAGGGAATGGAGAGGGATTAGGGTACAGGTTAGGGTACCGCTGCGGTTTAGTGTTAGCGTACGCTGGAGGGCACGAGTTAGTCTTGGTGTCCTGGTTAAGATTAGGGCACGGGTGAGGGTAAGGCTTCGGGTGAGGGTCAGGGTTAGGATTCGGGTTAGGGTTAGGGTTAGGGAATGGAGAGGGATTAGGGTACAGGTTAGGGTACGACAATGCTTAAGGGTTAGCGTAAGTGTGAGGGCACGAGTTAGTGTTGGTGTACTGGTTAAGATAACGGCACCGATGAGGGTAAGGCCTCGGAAAAGGGTCACGTTCAGGGTTTCGCTTAGGGTTAGGGTTAGGGAATGGGGAGGGATTAGGGTACAATTTAGGTTACGACAACGCTTAAGGTTTAGCGTACGTGTGAGGGCACGAGTTAATGTTGGTGTCCTGGTTAAGATTAGGGCACGGGTGAGGGTAAGGCTTCGGGTGAGGGTCAGGGTTAGGATTCGGGTTAGGGTTAGGGTTAAGGAATGCAGAGGGATTAGGGTACAGCTTAGGGTACGACAGTGCTTAAGGGTTAGCGTTCGTGTGAGGTCAAGGGTTAGTGTTAGTGTCCTGGTTAAGATTAGGGCACGCGTGAGGGTAAGGCTTCAGGTGAGGGTCAGTTTTAGGATTCGGGTTAGGGTTAGGGTTAGGGAATGGGGAGGGATTACGGTACAGTTTAGGGTACGACAATGATTAAGGGTTAGCGTACGTGTGAGGGCACGAGTTAGTATTGGTGTCCTGGTTAAGATTAAGGCACGGGTGAGGGTAAGGTTTCGGGTGAGGGTCAGGGATAGAATTCGGGTTAGGGTTAGGGTTAGGGAATGGGGAGATATTAGGGCACAGTTTAGGGTACCACAACGCTTAAGGTTTAGCGTACGTGTGAGGTCACTAGTTAGTGTTAGTGTACTGCTTACGATTAGGGCACGGGTGAGGGTAAGGCCTCGGAAGAGGGTCACGTTAAGGGTTAGGGTTAGGGTTAGGGTTTGGGAATGGGGATTGATTAGGGTACAGGTTAGGGTACGGCAATGGCTTAGGGTTGGCGTACGTCAGAGGGCATGGGTTAGTGTTGATGTACTGGTTAAAATTAAGACACGGGTGAGGGTTATGTTTCGGGTGAGTGTCATGGTTAGGTTTCAGGTTAGGGTTAGGGTTAGGGAATGGAGAGGGATTAGGGTACAGGTTAGGGTACCGCTGCGGTTAGGTGTTAGCGTACGTGTGAGGGCACGAGTTAGTCTTGGTGTCCTGGTTAAGATTAGGGCACGGGTGAGGGTAAGGCTTCTGGTGAGGGTCAGGGTTAGGATTCGGGTTAGGGTTCGGGTTAGGGAATGGAGAGGGATTAGGGTACAGGTTAGGGTACGACAATGCTTAAGGGTTAGCGTAAGTGTGAGGGCACGAGTTAGTGTTGGTGTACTGTTTAAGACAAGGGCACCGATGAGGGTAAGGCCTCGGAAAAGGGTCACGTTCAGGGTTTCGCTTAGGGTTAGGGTTAGGGAATGGGGAGGGATTAGGGTACAGGATAGGGTACGACAATGCTTAATGGTTAACGTACGTTTGAGGGCATGAGGTAGTGTTTGTGTACTGGTTAAGATTAGGGCATTGGTTAGGGTAGGGCATCGGACGTGGGTCAGGTTTAGGGATGGGCTTAGGGTTAGGGTTAAGGAATGGGGAGGAATTAGGGTACAATTTAGGGTACAAAAACGCTTAAGGTTTAGCGTACGTGTGAGGGGACGAGTTAGTGTTGGTGTCCTGGTTAAGATTAGGGCACGTGTGAGGGTAAGGATTCGGGTGATGGTTAGGGTTCGGATTCGTGTTAGGGTTAGGGTTAAGGAATGCAGAGGGATTAGGGTACAGCTTAGGTTACGACAGTGCTTAAGGGTTAGCGTTCGTGTGAGGGCAAGGGTTAGTGTTGGTGTCCTGGTTAAGATTAGGGCACGGGTGAGGGTAAGGTTTCGGGTGAGGGTCAGGGATAGAATTCGGTTTAGGGTTAGGGTTTGGGAATGGGGAGTTATTAGGGCACAGTTTAGGGTACCACAACGCTTAAGGTTTAGCGTACGTGTGAGGTCACTAGTTAGTGTTAGTGTACTGCTTACGATTAGGGCACGGGTGAGGGTAAGGCCTCGGAAGAGGGTCACGTTAAGGGTTAGGGTTAGGGTTAGGGTTAGGGAATGGGGATTGATTAGGGTACAGGTTAGGGTACGGCAATGGCTTAGGGTTGGCGTACGTTAGAGGGCATGGGTTAGTGTTGATATACTGGTTAAAATTAGGACACGGGTGAGGGTAAAGTTTCGGGTGAGTGTCATGGTTAGGTTTCAGGTTAGGGTTAGGGTTAGGGAATGGAGAGGGATTAGGGTACAGGTTAGGGTACCGCTGCGGTTTAGTGTTAGCGTACGTTTGAGGGCACGAGTTAGTCTTGGTGTCCTGGTTAAGATTAGGGCACGGGTGAGGGTAAGGCTTCGGGTGAGGTTCAGGGTTAGGATTCGGGTTAGGGTTAGGGTTAGGGAATGGGGAGGGATTAGGGTACAGTTTAAGGTACGACAACGATTAAGGGTTAGCGTACGTGTGAGGGCACGAGTTAGTGTTGGTGTCCTGGTTAAGGTTAGGGCACGGGTGAGGGTAAGATTTCGGGTGAGGGTCAGGGATAGAATTCGGGTTAGGGTTAGGGTTAGGGAATGGGGAGATATTAGGGCACAGTTTAGGGTACCACAACGCTTAAGGTTTAGCGTACGTGTGAGGTCACTAGTTAGTGTTAGTGTACTGCTTACGATTAGGGCACGGGTGAGGGTAAGGCCTCGGAAGAGGGTCACGTTATGGGTTAGGGTTAGGGTTAGGGTTAGGGAATGGGGATTGATTAGGGTACAGGTTAGGGTACGGCAATGGCTTAGGGTTGACGTACGTTAGAGGGCATGGGTTACTGTTGATGTACTGGTTAAAATTAGGACACGGGTGAGGGTAAAGTTTCGGGTGAGTGTCATGGTTAGGTTTCAGGTTAGGGTTAGGGTTAGGGAATGGAGAGGGATTAGGGTACAGGTTAGGGTACGACAATGCTTAAGGGTTAGCGTAAGTGTGAGGGCACGAGTTAGTGTTGGTGTACTGGTTAAGACAACGGCACCGATGAGGGTAACGCCTCGGAAAAGGGTCACGTTCAGGGTTTCGCTTAGGGTTAGGGTTAGGGAATGGGGAGGGATTAGGGTACAGGATAGGGTACGACAATGCTTAAGGGTTAGCGTACGTTTGAGGGCATGAGTTAGTGTTTGTGTACTGTTTAAAATTAGGGCATTGGTTAGGGTAGGGCATCGGAAGTGGGTCAGGTTTAGGGATGGGGTTAGGGTTAGGGTTAAGGAATGGGGAGGGATTAGGGTAAAATTTAGGGTACGACAACGCTTAAGGTTTAGCGTACGTGTGAGGGCACGCGTTAGTGTTGGTGTCCTGGTTAAGATTAGGGCACGGGTGAGGGTAAGGCTTCGGGTGAGGGTCAGGGTTAGGATTCGGGTTAGGGTTAGGGTTAAGGAATGCAGAGGGTTTAGGGTACAGCTTAGGGTACGACAGTGCTTAAGGGTTAGCGTTCGTGTGAGGGCAAGGGTTAGTGTTAGTGTCTTGGTTAAGATTAGGGCACGGGTGAGGGTAAGGCTTCAGGTGAGGGGCAGGGTTAGGATTCGGGTTAGGGTTAGGGTTAGGGAATGGGGAGGGATTAGGGTACAGTTTAGGGTACGACAACGATTAAGGGTTAGCGTACGTGTGAGGGCACAAGTTAGTGTTGGTGTCCTGGTTAAGATTAGGGCACGGGTGAGGGTAAGGTTTCGGGTGAGGGTGAGGGATAGAATTCGGGTTAGGGTTAGGGTTAGGAAATGGGGAGATATTAGGGCACAGTTTAGGGTACCACAACGCTTAAGGTTTAGCGTACGTGTGAGGTCACTAGTTAGTGTTAGTGTACTGCTTACGATTAGAGCACGGGTGAGGGTAAGGCCTCGGAAGAGGGTCACGTTAAGGGTTAGGGTTAGGGTTAGGGTTTGGGAATGGGGATTGATTAGGGTACAGGTTAGGGTACGGCAATGGCTTAGGGTTGGCGTACGTCAGAGGGCATGGGTTAGTGTTGATGTACTGGTTAAAATTAGGACACGGGTGAGGGTAATGTTTCGGGTGAGTGTCATGGTTAGGTTTCAGGTTAGGGTTAGGGTTAGGGAATGGAGAGGGATTAGGGTACAGGTTAGGGTACCGCTGCGGTTTAGTGTTAGCGTACGTGTGAGGGCACGAGTTAGTCTTGGTGTCCTGGTTAAGATTAGGGCACGGGTGAAGGTAAGGCTTCGGGTGAGGGTCAGGGTTAGGATTCGGGTTAGGGTTAGGGTTAGGGAATGGAGAGGGATTAGGGTACAGGTTAAGTACGACAATGCTTAAGGGTTAGCGTAAGTGTGAGGGCACGAGTTAGTGTTGGTGTACTGGTTAAGACAACGGCACCGATGAGGGTAAGGCCTCGGAAAAGGGTCACGTTCAGGGTTTCGCTTAGGGTTAGGGTTAGGGAATGGGGAGGGATTAGGGTACAGGATAGGGTACGACAATGCTTAAGGGTTAGCGTACGTTTGAGGGCATGAGTTAGTGTTTGTGTACTGGTTAAGATTAGGGCATTGGTTAGGGTAGGGCATCGGAAGTGGGTCAGGTTTAGGGATGGGGTTAGGGTTAGGGTTAAGGAATGGGGAGGGATTAGGGTACAATTTAGGGTACGACAACGCTTAAGGTTTAGCGTACGTGTGAGGGCACGAGTTAGTGTTGGTGTCCTGGTTAAGATTAGGGCACGGGTGAGGGTAAGGCTTCGGGTGAGGGTCAGGGTTAGGATTCGGGTTAGGGTTAGGGTTAAGGAATGCAGAGTGATTAAGGTACAGCTTAGGGTACGACAGTGCTTAAGGGTTAGCGTTCGTGTGAGGGCAAGGGTTAGTGTTAGTGTCCTGGTTAAGATTAGGGCACGGGTGAGGGTAAGGCTTCAGGTGAGGGTCAGTTTTAGGATTCGGGTTAGGGTTAGGGTTAGGGAATGGGGAGGGATTAGGGTACAGTTTAGGGTACGACAATGATTAAGGGTTAGCGTACGTGTGAGGGCACGAGTTAGTGTTGGTGTCCTGGTTAAGATTAAGACACGGGTGAGGGTAAGGTTTCGGGTGAGGGTCAGGGATAGAATACGGGTTAGGGTTAGGGTTAGGGAATGGGGAGATATTAGGGCACAGTTTAGGGTACCACAACGCTTAAGGTTTAGCGTACGTGTGAGGTCACTAGTTAGTGTTAGTGTACTGCTTACGATTAGGGCACGGGTGAGGGTAAGGCCTCGGAAGAGGGTCACGTTAAGGGTTAGGGTTAGGGTTAGGGTTAGGGAATGGGGATTGATTAGGGTACAGGTTAGGGTACGGCAATGGCTTAGGGTTGGCGTACGTTAGAGGGCATGGGTTAGTGTTGATGTACTGGTTAAAATTAGGACACGGGTGAGGGTAAAGTTTCGGGTGAGTGTCATGGTTAGGTTTCAGGTTAGGGTTAGGGTTAGGGAATGGAGAGAGATTAGGGTACAGGTTAGGGTACCACTGCGGTTTAGTGTTAGCGTACGTTTGAGGGCACGAGTTAGTCTTGGTGTCCTGGTTAAGATTAGGGCACGGGTGAGGGTAAGGCTTCGGGTGAGGGTCAGGGTTAGTTTTCTGGTTAGGGTTAGGGTTAGGGAATGGATAGGGATTAGGGTACAGGTTAGGGTACGACAATGCTTAAGGGTTAGCGTAAGTGTGAGGGCACGAGTTAGTGTTGGTGTACTGGTTAAGACAATGGCACCGATGAGGGTAAGGCCTCGGAAAAGGGTCACGTTCAGGGTTTCGCTTAGGGTTAGGGTTAGGGAATGGGGAGGGATTAGGGTACAGGATAGGGTACGACAATGCTTAAGGGTTAGCGTACGTTTGAGGGCATGAGTTAGTGTTTGTGTACTGGTTAAGATTAGGGCATTGGTTAGGGTAGGGCATCGGAAGTGGGTCAGGTTTAGGGATGGGTTTAGGGTTAGGGTTAAGGAAAGGGGAGGGATTAGGGTACAATTTAGGGTACGACAACGCTTAAGGTTTAGCGTACGTGTGAGGGCACGAGTTAGTGTTGGTGTCCTGGTTAAGATTAGGGCACGGGTGAGGTTAAGGCCTCGGGTGAGGGTCAGGGTTAGGATTCGGGTTAGGGTTAGGGTTAAGGAATGCAGAGGGATTAGGGTACAGCTTAGGGTACGACAGTGTTTAAGGGTTAACGTTCGTGTGAGGGCAAGGGTTAGTGTTGGTGTCCTGGTTAAGATTAGGGCACGGGTGAGTGTAAGGTTTCGGGTGAGGTTCAGGGATAGAATTCGGGTTAGGGTTAGGGTTAGGGAATGGGGAGATATTAGGGCACAGTTTAGGGTACCACAACGCTTAAGGTTTAGCGTACGTGTGATGTCACTAGTTAGTGTTAGTGTACTGCTTACGATTAGGGCACGGGTGAGGGTAAGGCCTCGGAAGAGGGTCACGTTAAGGGTTAGGGTTAGGGTTAGGGAATGGGGATTGATTAGGGTACAGGTTAGGGTACTTCAATGGCTTAGGGTTGGCGTACGTTAGAGGGCATGGGTTAGTGTTGATGTACTGGTTAAAATTAGGACATGGGTGAGGGTAAAGTTTCGGGTGAGTGTCATGGTTAGGTTTCAGGTAATGGTTAGGGTTAGGGAATGGAGAGGGATTAGGGTACAGGTTAGGGTACCGCTGCGGTTTAGTGTTAATGTACGTTGGAGGGCACGAGTTAGTCTTGGTGTCCTGGTTAAGATTAGGGCACGGATGAGGGTAAGGCTTCGGGTGAGGGTCAGGGTTAGGGTTAGGGAATGGAGAGGGATTAGGGTACAGGTTAGGGTACGACAATGCTTAAGGGTTAGCGTAAGTGTGAGGGCACGAGTTAGTGTTGGTGTACTGGTTAAGACAACGGCACCGATGAGGGTAAGGCCTCGGAAAAGGGTAACGTTCAGTGTTTCGCTTAGGGTTAGGGTTAGGGAATGGGGAGGGATTAGGGTACAGGACAGGGTACGACAATGCTTAAGGGTTAGCGTACGTTTGAGGGCATGAGTTAGTGTTTGTGTACTGATTAAGATTAGGGCATTGGTTAGGGTAGGGCATCGGAAGTGGGTCAGGTTTAGGGATGGGGTTAGGGTTAGGGTTAAGGAATGGGGAGGTATTAGGGTACAGTTTAGGGTACGACAACGATTAAGGGTTAGCGTACGTGTGAGGGCACGAGTTAGTGTTGGTGTCCTTGTTAAGATTAGGGCACGGGTGAGGGTAAGGTTTCGGGTGAGGTTCAGGGATAGAATTCGGGTTAGGGTTAGGGTTAGGGAATGGGGAGATATTAGGGCACAGTTTAGGGCAGCACAACGCTTAAGATTTAGCGTACGTGTGAGGTCACTAGTTAGTGTTAGTGTACTGCTTACGATTAGGGCACGGGTGAGGGTAAGGCCTCGGAAGAGGGTCACGTTAAGGGTTAGGGTTAGGGTTAGGGTTAGTTAATGGGGATTGATTAGGGTACAGGTTAGGGTACGGCAATGGCTTAGGGTTGGCGTACGTTAGAGGGCATGGGTTAGTGTTGATGTACTGTTTAAAATTAGTACACGGGTGAGGGTAAAGTTTCGGGTGAGTGTCATGGTTAGGTTTCAGGTTAGGGTTAGGGTTAGGGAATGGAGAAGGATTGGGGTACAGGTTAGGGTACCGCTGCGGTTTAGTGTTAGCGTACGTGTGAGTGCACGAGTTAGTCTTGGTGTCCTGGTTAAGATTAGGGCACGGGTGAGGGTAAGGCTTCGGGTGAGAGTCAGGGTTAGGATTCGGGTTAGGGTTAGGTTTAGGGAATGGAGAGGGATTAGGGTACAGGTTAGGGTACGACAATGCTTAAGGGTTAGCGTAAGTGTGAGGGCACGAGTTAGTGTTGGTGTACTGGTTAAGACAACGGCACCGATGAGGGTAAGGCCTCGGAAAAGGGTCACGTTCAGGGTTTCGCTTAGGGTTAGGGGTAGGGAATGGGGAGGGTTTAGGGTACAGGATAGGGTACGACAATGCTTAAGGGTTAGCGTACGTTTGAGGGCATGAGTTAGTGTTGGTGTACTGGTTAAGATTAGGGCATTAGTTAGGGTAGGGCATCGGAGGTGGGTCAGGTTTAGGGATGGGGTTAGGGTTAGGGTTAAGGAATGGGGATGGATTAGGGTACAATTTAGGGTACGACAACGCTTAAGGTTTAGTGTACGTGTGAGGGCACGCGTTAGTGTTGGTGTCCTGGTTAAGATTAGGGCACGGGTGAGAGTAAGGCCTCGGGTGAGGGTCAGGGTTAGGATTCGGGTTAGGGTTAGGGTTAAGGAATGCAGAGGGATTAGGGTACAGCTTAGGGTACGACAGTGTTTAAGGGTTAACGTTCGTGTGAGGGCAAGGGTTAGTGTTAGTGTCCTGGTTAAGATTAGGGCACGGGTGAGGGTAAGGCTTCGGGTGAGGGTCAGGGTTAGGATTCGGGTTAGGGTTAGGGTTAGGGAATGGGGAGGGATTAGGGTACAGTTTAGGGTACGACAACGATTAAGGGTTAGCGTACGTGTGAGGGCACGAGTTAGTGTTGGTGTCCTGGTTAAGATTAGGTCACGGGTGAGGGTAGGGCTTCGGGTGAGGGTCAGGGTTAGGATTCGGGTTAGGGTTAGGGTTAGGGAATGGAGAGGGATTAGGGTACAGGTTAGGGTACGACAATGCTTAAGGGTTAGCGTAAGTGTGAGGGCACGAGTTAGTGTTGGTGTACTGGTTAAGATAACGGCACCGATGAGGGTAAGGCCTCGGAAAAGGGTCACGTTCAGGGTTTCGCTTAGGGTTAGGGTTAGGGAATGGGGAGGGATTAGGGTACAATTTAGGTTACGACAACGCTTAAGGTTTAGCGTACGTGTGAGGGCATGAGTTAATGTTGGTGTCCTGGTTAAGATTAGGGCACGGGTGAGGGTAAGGCTTCGGGTGAGGGTCAGGGTTAGGATTCGGGTTAGGGTTAGGGTTAAGGAATGCAGAGGGATTAGGGTACAGCTTAGGGTACGACAGTGCTTAAGGGTTAGCGTTCGTGTGAGGGCAAGGGTTAGTGTTAGTGTCCTGGTTAAGATTAGGGCACGCGTGAGGGTAAGGCTTCAGGTGAGGGTCAGTTTTAGGATTCGGGTTAGGGTTAGGGTTAGGGAATGGGGAGGGATTAGGGTACAGTTTAGGGTACGACAATGATTAAGGGTTAGCGTACGTGTGAGGGCACGAGTTAGTGTTGGTGTCCTGGTTAAGATTAAGGCACGGGTGAGGGTAAGGTTTCGGGTGAGGGTCAGGGATAGAATTCGGGTTAGGGTTAGGGTTAGGGAATGGGGAGATATTAGGGCACAGTTTAGGGTACCACAACGCTTAAGGTTTAGCGTACGTGTGAGGTCACTAGTTAGTGTTAGTGTACTGCTTACGATTAGGGCACGGGTGAGGGTAAGGCCTCGGAAGAGGGTCACGTTAAGGGTTAGGGTTAGGGTTAGGGTTTGGGAATGGGGATTGATTAGGGTACAGGTTAGGGTACGGCAATGGCTTAGGGTTGGCGTACGTCAGAGGGCATGGGTTAGTGTTGATGTACTGGTTAAAATTAGGACACGGGTGAGGGTAATGTTTCGGGTGAGTGTCATGGTTAGGTTTCAGGTTAGGGTTAGGGTTAGGGAATGGAGAGGGATTAGGGTACAGGTTAGGGTACCGCTGCGGTTTAGTGTTAGCATACGTTTGAGGGCACGAGTTAGTCTTGGTGTCCTGGTTAAGATTAGGGCACGGGTGAAGGTAAGGCTTCGGGTGAGGGTCAGGGTTAGGATTCGGGTTAGGGTTAGGGTTAGGGAATGGAGAGGGATTAGGGTACAGGTTAGGGTACGACAATGCTTAAGGGTTAGCGTAAGTGTGAGGGCACGAGTTAGTGTTGGTGTACTGGTTAAGACAATGGCACCGATGAGGGTAAGGCCTCGGAAAAGGGTCACGTTCAGGGTTTCGCTTAGGGTTAGGGTTAGGGAATGGGGAGGGATTAGGGTACAGGATAGGGTACGACAATGCTTAAGGGTTAGCGTACGTTTGAGGGCATGAGTTAGTGTTTGTGTACTGGTTAAGATTAGGGCATTGGTTAGGGTAGGGCATCGGAAGTGGGTCAGGTTTAGGGATGGGTTTAGGGTTAGGGTTAAGGAAAGGGGAGGGATTAGGGTACAATTTAGGGTACGACAACGCTTAAGGTTTAGCGTACGTGTGAGGGCACGAGTTAGTGTTGGTGTCCTGGTTAAGATTAGGGCACGGGTGAGGTTAAGGCCTCGGGTGAGGGTCAGGGTTAGGATTCGGGTTAGGGTTAGGGTTAAGGAATGCAGAGGGATTAGGGTACAGCTTAGGGTACGACAGTGTTTAAGGGTTAACGTTCGTGTGAGGGCAAGGGTTAGTGTTGGTGTCCTGGTTAAGATTAGGGCACGGGTGAGTGTAAGGTTTCGGGTGAGGTTCAGGGATAGAATTCGGGTTAGGGTTAGGGTTAGGGAATGGGGAGATATTAGGGCACAGTTTAGGGTACCACAACGCTTAAGGTTTAGCGTACGTGTGAGGTCACTAGTTAGTGTTAGTGTACTGCTTACGATTAGGGCACGGGTGAGGGTAAGGCCTCGGAAGAGGGTCACGTTAAGGGTTAGGGTTAGGGTTAGGGAATGGGGATTGATTAGGGTACAGGTTAGGGTACGGCAATGGCTTAGGGTTGGCGTACGTTAGAGGGCATGGGTTAGTGTTGATGTACTGGTTAAAATTAGGACATGGGTGAGGGTAAAGTTTCGGGTGAGTGTCATGGTTAGGTTTCAGGTAACGGTTAGGGTTAGGGAATGGAGAGGGATTAGGGTACAGGTTAGGGTACCGCTGCGGTTTAGTGTTAATGTACGTTGGAGGGCACGAGTTAGTCTTGGTGTCCTGGTTAAGATTAGGGCACGGATGAGGGTAAGGCTTCGGGTGAGGGTCAGGGTTAGGGTTAGGGAATGGAGAGGGATTAGGGTACAGGTTAGGGTACGACAATGCTTAAGGGTTAGCGTAAGTGTGAGGGCACGAGTTAGTGTTGGTGTACTGGTTAAGACAACGGCACCGATGAGGGTAAGGCCTCGGAAAAGGGTAACGTTCAGTGTTTCGCTTAGGGTTAGGGTTAGGGAATGGGGAGGGATTAGGGTACAGGACAGGGTACGACAATGCTTAAGGGTTAGCGTACGTTTGAGGGCATGAGTTAGTGTTTGTGTACTGATTAAGATTAGGGCATTGGTTAGGGTAGGGCATCGGAAGTGGGTCAGGTTTAGGGATGGGGTTAGGGTTAGGGTTAAGGAATGGGGAGGTATTAGGGTACAGTTTAGGGTACGACAACGATTAAGGGTTAGCGTACGTGTGAGGGCACGAGTTAGTGTTGGTGTCCTTGTTAAGATTAGGGCACGGGTGAGGGTAAGGTTTCGGGTGAGGTTCAGGGATAGAATTCGGGTTAGGGTTAGGGTTAGGGAATGGGGAGATATTAGGGCACAGTTTAGGGCACCACAACGCTTAAGATTTAGCGTACGTGTGAGGTCACTAGTTAGTGTTAGTGTACTGCTTACGATTAGGGCACGGGTGAGGGTAAGGCCTCGGAAGAGGGTCACGTTAAGGGTTAGGGTTAGGGTTAGGGTTAGTTAATGGGGATTGATTAGGGTACAGGTTAGGGTACGGCAATGGCTTAGGGTTGGCGTACGTTAGAGGGCATGGGTTAGTGTTGATGTACTGTTTAAAATTAGTACACGGGTGAGGGTAAAGTTTCGGGTGAGTGTCATGGTTAGGTTTCAGGTTAGGGTTAGGGTTAGGGAATGGAGAAGGATTGGGGTACAGGTTAGGGTACCGCTGCGGTTTAGTGTTAGCGTACGTGTGAGGGCACGAGTTAGTCTTGGTGTCCTGGTTAAGATTAGGGCACGGGTGAGGGTAAGGCTTCGGGTGAGAGTCAGGGTTAGGATTCGGGTTAGGGTTAGGTTTAGGGAATGGAGAGGGATTAGGGTACAGGTTAGGGTACGACAATGCTTAAGGGTTAGCGTAAGTGTGAGGGCACGAGTTAGTGTTGGTGTACTGGTTAAGACAACGGCACCGATGAGGGTAAGGCCTCGGAAAAGGGTCACGTTCAGGCTTTCGCTTAGGGTTAGGGTTAGGGAATGGGGAGGGTTTAGGGTACAGGATAGGGTACGACAATGCTTAAGGGTTAGCGTACGTTTGAGGGCATGAGTTAGTGTTGGTGTACTGGTTAAGATTAGGGCATTGGTTAGGGTAGGGCATCGAAAGTGGGTCAGGTTTAGGGATGGGGTTAGGGATAGGGTTAAGGAATGGGGATGGATTAGGGTACAATTTAGGGTACGACAACGCTTAAGGTTTAGTGTACGTGTGAGGGCACGCGTTAGTGTTGGTGTCCTGGTTAAGATTAGGGCACGGGTGAGAGTAAGGCCTCGGGTGAGGGTCAGGGTTAGGATTCGGGTTAGGGTTAGGGTTAAGGAATGCAGAGGGATTAGGGTACAGCTTAGGGTATGACAGTGTTTAAGGGTTAACGTTCGTGTGAGGGCAAGGGTTAGTGTTAGTGTCCTGGTTAAGATTAGGGCACGGGTGAGGGTAAGGTTTCGGGTGAGGGTCAGGGTTAGGATTCGGGTTACGGTTAGGGTTAGGGAATGGGGAGATATTAGGGCACAGTTTAGGGTACCACAACGCTTAAGGTTTAGCGTACGTGTGAGGTCACAAGTTAGTGTTAGTGTACTGCTTACGATTAGGGCACGGTTGAGGATAATGCCTCGGAAGAGGGTCACGTTAAGGGTTAGGGTTAGGGTTAGGGTTAGGGAATGGGGATTGATTAGGGTACAGGTTAGGGTACGGCAATGGCTTAGGGTTGGCGTACGTTAGAGGGCATGGGTTAGTGTTGATGTACTGGTTAAAATTAGGACACGGGTGAGGGTAAAGTTTCGGGTGAGTGTCATGGTTAGGTTTCAGGTTAGGGTTAGGGTTAGGGAAAGGAGAAGGATTAGGGTACAGGTTAGGGTACCGCTGCGGTTTAGTGTTAGCGTACGTGTGAGGGCACGAGTTAGTCTTGGTGTCCTGGTTAAGATTAGGGCACGGGTGAGGGTAAGGCTTCGGGTGAGGGTCAGGGTTAGGATTCGGGTTAGGGTTAGGGTTAGGGAATGGAGAGGGATTAGGGTACAGGTTAGGGTACGACAATGCTTAAGGGTTAGCGTAAGTGTGAGGGCACGAGTTAGTGTTGGTGTACTGGTTAAGACAACGGCACCGATGAGGGTAAGGCCTCGGAAAAGGGTCACGTTCAGGGTTTCGCTTAGGGTTAGGGGTAGGGAATGGGGAGGGTTTAGGGTACAGGATAGGGTACGACAATGCTTAAGGGTTAGCGTACGTTTGAGGGCATGAGTTAGTGTTGGTGTACTGGTTAAGATTAGGGCATTGGTTAGGGTAGGGCATCGGAGGTGGGTCAGGTTTAGGGATGGGGTTAGGGTTAGGGTTAAGGAATGGGGATGGATTAGGGTACAATTTAGGGTACGACAACGCTTAAGGTTTAGTGTACGTGTGAGGGCACGCGTTAGTGTTGGTGTCCTGGTTAAGATTAGGGCACGGGTGAGAGTAAGGCCTCGGGTGAGGGTCAGGGTTAGGATTCGGGTTAGGGTTAGGGTTAAGGAATGCAGAGGGATTAGGGTACAGCTTAGGGTACGACAGTGTTTAAGGGTTAACGTTCGTGTGAGGGCAAGGGTTAGTGTTAGTGTCCTGGTTAAGATTAGGGCACGGGTGAGGGTAAGGCTTCGGGTGAGGGTCAGGGTTAGGATTCGGGTTAGGGTTAGGGTTAGGGAATGGGGAGGGATTAGGGTACAGTTTAGGGTACGACAACGATTAAGGGTTAGCGTACGTGTGAGGGCACGAGTTAGTGTTGGTGTCCTGGTTAAGATTAAGGCACGGGTGAGGGTAAGGTTTCGGGTGAGGGTCAGGGATAGAATTCGGGTTAGGGTTAGGGTTAGGGAATGGGGAGATATTAGGGCACAGTTTAGGGTACCACAACGCTTCAGGTTTAGCGTACGTGTGAGGTCACTAGTTAGTGTTAGTGTACTGCTTACGATTAGGGCACGGGTGAGGGTTAGGCCTCGGAAGAGGGTCACGTTAAGGGTTAGGGTTAGGGTTAGGGTTTGGGAATGGGGATTGATTAGGGTACAGGTTAGGGTACGGCAATGGCTTAGGGTTGGCGTACGTTAGAGGGCATGGGTTAGTGTTGATGTACTGGTTAAAATTAGGACACGGGTGAGGGTAATGTTTCGGGTGAGTGTCATGGTTAGGTTTCAGGTTAGGGTTAGGGTTAGGGAATGGAGAGGGATTAGGGTACAGGTTAGAGTACCGCTGCGGTTTAGTGTTAGCGTACGTTTGAGGGCACGAGTTAGTCTTGGTGTCCTGGTTAAGATTAGGGCACGGGTGAGTGTAAGGCTTCGGGTGAGGGTCAGGGTTAGGATTCGGGTTAGGGTTAGGGTTAGGGAATGGAGAGGGATTAGGGTACAGGGTAGGGTACGACAATGCTTAAGGGTTAGCGTAAGTGTGAGGGCACGAGTTAGTGTTGGTGTACTGGTTAAGACAACGGCACCGATGAGGGTAAGGCCTCGGAAAAGGGTCACGTTCAGGGTTTCGCTTAGGTTAGGGTTAGGGAATGGGGAGGGATTAGGGTACAGGATAGGGTTCGACAATGCTTAAGGGTTAGCGTACGTTTGAGGGCATGAGTTAGTGTTTGTGTACTGGTTAAGATTAGGGCATTGGTTAGGGTAGGGCATCGGAAGTGGGTCAGGTTTAGGGATGGGGTTAGGGTTAGGGTTAAGGAATGGGGAGGGATTAGGGTACAATTTAGGGTACGACAACGCTTAAGGTTTAGCGTACGTGTGAGGGCACGAGTTAGTCTTGGTGTCCTGGTTAAGATTAGGGCACGGGTGAGGGTAAGGCTTCTGGTGAGGGTCAGGGTTAGGATTCGGGTTAGGGTTCGGGTTAGGGAATGGAGAGGGATTAGGGTACAGGTTAGGGTACGACAATGCTTAAGGGTTAGCGTAAGTGTGAGGGCACGAGTTAGTGTTGGTGTACTGTTTAAGACAAGGGCACCGATGAGGGTAAGGCCTCGGAAAAGGGTCACGTTCAGGGTTTCGCTTAGGGTTAGGGTTAGGGAATGGGGAGGGATTAGGGTACAGGATAGGGTACGACAATGCTTAATGGTTAACGTACGTTTGAGGGCATGAGGTAGTGTTTGTGTACTGGTTAAGATTAGGGCATTGGTTAGGGTAGGGCATCGGACGTGGGTCAGGTTTAGGGATGGGGTTAGGGTTAGGGTTAAGGAATGGGGAGGAATTAGGGTACAATTTAGGGTACAAAAACGCTTAAGGTTTAGCGTACGTGTGAGGGGACGAGTTAGTGTTGGTGTCCTGGTTAAGATTAGGGCACGGGTGAGGGTAAGGATTCGGGTGATGGTCAGGGTTAGGATTCGTGTTAGGGTTAGGGTTAAGGAATGCAGAGGGATTAGGGTACAGCTTAGGTTACGACAGTGCTTAAGGGTTAGCGTTCGTGTGAGGGCAAGGGTTAGTGTTAGTGTCCTGGTTAAGATTAGGGCACGGGTGAGGGTAAGGCTTCAGGTGAGGGTCAGGGTTAGGATTCGGGTTAGGGTTAATGTTAGGGAATGGGGAGGGATTAGGGTACAGTTTAGGTTACGACAACGATTACGGGTTAGCGTACGTGTGAGGGCACAAGTTAGTGTTGGTGTCCTGGTTAAGATTAGGGCACGGGTGAGGGTAAGGTTTCGGGTGAGGGTCAGGGATAGAATTCGGTTTAGGGTTAGGGTTAGGGAATGGGGAGATATTAGGGCACAGTTTAGGGTACCACAACGCTTAAGGTTTAGCGTACGTGTGAGGTCACTAGTTAGTGTTAGTGTACTGCTTACGATTAGGGCACGGGTGAGGGTAAGGCCTCGGAAGAGGGTCACGTTAAGGGTTAGGGTTAGGGTTAGGGTTAGGGAATGGGGATTGATTAGGGTACAGGTTAGGGTACGGCAATGGCTTAGGGTTGGCGTACGTTAGAGGGCATGGGTTAGTGTTGATGTACTGGTTAAAATTAGGACACGGGTGAGGGTAAAGTTTCGGGTGAGTGTCATGGTTAGGTTTCAGGTTAGGGTTAGGGTTAGGGAATGGAGAGAGATTAGGGTACAGGTTAGGGTACCACTGCGGTTTAGTGTTAGCGTACGTTTGAGGGCACGAGTTAGTCTTGGTGTCCTGGTTAAGATTAGGGCACGGGTGAGGGTAAGGCTTCGGGTGAGGGTCAGGGTTAGTTTTCTGGTTAGGGTTAGGGTTAGGGAATGGATAGGGATTAGGGTACAGGTTAGGGTACGACAATGCTTAAGGGTTAGCGTAAGTGTGAGGGCACGAGTTAGTGTTGGTGTACTGGTTAAGACAATGGCACCGATGAGGGTAAAGCCTCGGAAAAGGGTCACGTTCAGGGTTTCGCTTAGGGTTAGGGTTAGGGAATGGGGAGGGATTAGGGTACAGGATAGGGTACGACAATGCTTAAGGGTTAGCGTACGTTTGAGGGCATGAGTTAGTGTTTGTGTACTGGTTAAGATTAGGGCATTGGTTAGGGTAGGGCATCGGAAGTGGGTCAGGTTTAGGGATGGGTTTAGGGTTAGGGTTAAGGAAAGGGGAGGGATTAGGGTACAATTTAGGGTACGACAACGCTTA
The DNA here is from genome assembly GCA_036417435.1 of Inia geoffrensis. Taxonomy (NCBI): domain Eukaryota; kingdom Metazoa; phylum Chordata; class Mammalia; order Artiodactyla; family Iniidae; genus Inia; species Inia geoffrensis. The sequence continues at coordinate 92,171,292 of CM070912.1, read as the reverse complement.
AGGTTTAGCGTACGTGTGAGGGCACGAGTTAGTGTTGGTGTCCTGGTTAAGATTAGGGCACGGGTGAGGTTAAGGCCTCGGGTGAGGGTCAGGGTTAGGATTCGGGTTAGGGTTAGGGTTAAGGAATGCAGAGGGATTAGGGTACAGCTTAGGGTACGACAGTGTTTAAGGGTTAACGTTCGTGTGAGGGCAAGGGTTAGTGTTGGTGTCCTGGTTAAGATTAGGGCACGGGTGAGTGTAAGGTTTCGGGTGAGGTTCAGGGATAGAATTCGGGTTAGGGTTAGGGTTAGGGAATGGGGAGATATTAGGGCACAGTTTAGGGTACCACAACGCTTAAGGTTTAGCGTACGTGTGAGGTCACTAGTTAGTGTTAGTGTACTGCTTACGATTAGGGCACGGGTGAGGGTAAGGCCTCGGAAGAGGGTCACGTTAAGGGTTAGGGTTAGGGTTAGGGAATGGGGATTGATTAGGGTACAGGTTAGGGTACGGCAATGGCTTAGGGTTGGCGTACGTTAGAGGGCATGGGTTAGTGTTGATGTACTGGTTAAAATTAGGACATGGGTGAGGGTAAAGTTTCGGGTGAGTGTCATGGTTAGGTTTCAGGTAACGGTTAGGGTTAGGGAATGGAGAGGGATTAGGGTACAGGTTAGGGTACCGCTGCGGTTTAGTGTTAATGTACGTTGGAGGGCACGAGTTAGTCTTGGTGTCCTGGTTAAGATTAGGGCACGGATGAGGGTAAGGCTTCGGGTGAGGGTCAGGGTTAGGGTTAGGGAATGGAGAGGGATTAGGGTACAGGTTAGGGTACGACAATGCTTAAGGGTTAGCGTAAGTGTGAGGGCACGAGTTAGTGTTGGTGTACTGGTTAAGACAATGGCACCGATGAGGGTAAGGCCTCGGAAAAGGGTCACGTTCAGGGTTTCGCTTAGGGTTAGGGTTAGGGAATGGGGAGGGATTAGGGTACAGGATAGGGTACGACAATGCTTAAGGGTTAGCGTACGTTTGAGGGCATGAGTTAGTGTTTGTGTACTGGTTAAGATTAGGGCATTGGTTATGGTAGGGCATCGGAAGTGGGTCAGGTTTAGGGATGGGTTTAGGGTTAGGGTTAAGGAAAGGGGAGGGATTAGGGTACAATTTAGGGTACGACAACGCTTAAGGTTTAGCGTACGTGTGAGGGCACGAGTTAGTGTTGGTGTCCTGGTTAAGATTAGGGCACGGGTGAGGTTAAGGCCTCGGGTGAGGGTCAGGGTTAGGATTCGGGTTAGGGTTAGGGTTAAGGAATGCAGAGGGATTAGGGTACAGCTTAGGGTACGACAGTGTTTAAGGGTTAACATTCGTGTGAGGGCAAGGGTTAGTGTTGGTGTCCTGGTTAAGATTAGGGCACGGGTGAGTGTAAGGTTTCGGGTGAGGTTCAGGGATAGAATTCGGGTTAGGGTTAGGGTTAGGGAATGGGGAGATATTAGGGCACAGTTTAGGGTACCACAACGCTTAAGGTTTAGCGTACGTGTGAGGTCACTAGTTAGTGTTAGTGTACTGCTTACGATTAGGGCACGGGTGAGGGTAAGGCCTCGGAAGAGGGTCACGTTAAGGGTTAGGGTTAGGGTTAGGGAATGGGGATTGATTAGGGTACAGGTTAGGGTACGGCAATGGCTTAGGGTTGGCGTACGTTAGAGGGCATGGGTTAGTGTTGATGTACTGGTTAAAATTAGGACATGGGTGAGGGTAAAGTTTCGGGTGAGTGTCATGGTTAGGTTTCAGGTAACGGTTAGGGTTAGGGAATGGAGAGGGATTAGGGTACAGGTTAGGGTACCGCTGCGGTTTAGTGTTAATGTACGTTGGAGGGCACGAGTTAGTCTTGGTGTCCTGGTTAAGATTAGGGCACGGATGAGGGTAAGGCTTCGGGTGAGGGTCAGGGTTAGGGTTAGGGAATGGAGAGGGATTAGGGTACAGGTTAGGGTACGACAATGCTTAAGGGTTAGCGTAAGTGTGAGGGCACGAGTTAGTGTTGGTGTACTGGTTAAGACAACGGCACCGATGAGGGTAAGGCCTCGGAAAAGGGTAACGTTCAGTGTTTCGCTTAGGGTTAGGGTTAGGGAATGGGGAGGGATTAGGGTACAGGACAGGGTACGACAATGCTTAAGGGTTAGCGTACGTTTGAGGGCATGAGTTAGTGTTTGTGTACTGATTAAGATTAGGGCATTGGTTAGGGTAGGGCATCGGAAGTGGGTCAGGTTTAGGGATGGGGTTAGGGTTAGGGTTAAGGAATGGGGAGGTATTAGGGTACAGTTTAGGGTACGACAACGATTAAGGGTTAGCGTACGTGTGAGGGCACGAGTTAGTGTTGGTGTCCTTGTTAAGATTAGGGCACGGGTGAGGGTAAGGTTTCGGGTGAGGTTCAGGGATAGAATTCGGGTTAGGGTTAGGGTTAGGGAATGGGGAGATATTAGGGCACAGTTTAGGGCACCACAACGCTTAAGATTTAGCGTACGTGTGAGGTCACTAGTTAGTGTTAGTGTACTGCTTACGATTAGGGCACGGGTGAGGGTAAGGCCTCGGAAGAGGGTCACGTTAAGGGTTAGGGTTAGGGTTAGGGTTAGTTAATGGGGATTGATTAGGGTACAGGTTAGGGTACGGCAATGGCTTAGGGTTGGCGTACGTTAGAGGGCATGGGTTAGTGTTGATGTACTGTTTAAAATTAGTACACGGGTGAGGGTAAAGTTTCGGGTGAGTGTCATGGTTAGGTTTCAGGTTAGGGTTAGGGTTAGGGAATGGAGAAGGATTGGGGTACAGGTTAGGGTACCGCTGCGGTTTAGTGTTAGCGTACGTGTGAGGGCACGAGTTAGTCTTGGTGTCCTGGTTAAGATTAGGGCACGGGTGAGGGTAAGGCTTCGGGTGAGAGTCAGGGTTAGGATTCGGGTTAGGGTTAGGTTTAGGGAATGGAGAGGGATTAGGGTACAGGTTAGGGTACGACAATGCTTAAGGGTTAGCGTAAGTGTGAGGGCACGAGTTAGTGTTGGTGTACTGGTTAAGACAACGGCACCGATGAGGGTAAGGCCTCGGAAAAGGGTCACGTTCAGGCTTTCGCTTAGGGTTAGGGTTAGGGAATGGGGAGGGTTTAGGGTACAGGATAGGGTACGACAATGCTTAAGGGTTAGCGTACGTTTGAGGGCATGAGTTAGTGTTGGTGTACTGGTTAAGATTAGGGCATTGGTTAGGGTAGGGCATCGAAAGTGGGTCAGGTTTAGGGATGGGGTTAGGGATAGGGTTAAGGAATGGGGATGGATTAGGGTACAATTTAGGGTACGACAACGCTTAAGGTTTAGTGTACGTGTGAGGGCACGCGTTAGTGTTGGTGTCCTGGTTAAGATTAGGGCACGGGTGAGAGTAAGGCCTCGGGTGAGGGTCAGGGTTAGGATTCGGGTTAGGGTTAGGGTTAAGGAATGCAGAGGGATTAGGGTACAGCTTAGGGTACGACAGTGTTTAAGGGTTAACGTTCGTGTGAGGGCAAGGGTTAGTGTTAGTGTCCTGGTTAAGATTAGGGCACGGGTGAGGGTAAGGTTTCGGGTGAGGGTCAGGGTTAGGATTCGGGTTACGGTTAGGGTTAGGGAATGGGGAGGGATTAGGGTACAGTTTAGGGTACGACAACGATTAAGGGATAGCGTACGTGTGAGGGCACGAGTTAGTGTTGGTGTCCTGGTTAAGATTAGGGCACGGGTGAGGGTAAGGTTTCGGGTGAGGGTCAGGGATAGAATTCGGTTTAGGGTTAGGGTTAGGGAATGGGGAGATATTAGGGCACAGTTTAGGGTACCACAACGCTTAAGGTTTAGCGTACGTGTGAGGTCACAAGTTAGTGTTAGTGTACTGCTTACGATTAGGGCACGGTTGAGGATAATGCCTCGGAAGAGGGTCACGTTAAGGGTTAGGGTTAGGGTTAGGGTTAGGGAATGGGGATTGATTAGGGTACAGGTTAGGGTACGGCAATGGCTTAGGGTTGGCGTACATTAGAGGGCATGGGTTAGTGTTGATGTACTGGTTAAAATTAGGACACGGGTGAGGGTAAAGTTTCGGGTGAGTGTCATGGTTAGGTTTCAGGTTAGGGTTAGGGTTAGGGAAAGGAGAAGGATTAGGGTACAGGTTAGGGTACCGCTGCGGTTTAGTGTTAGCGTACGTGTGAGGGCACGAGTTAGTCTTGGTGTCCTGGTTAAGATTAGGGCACGGGTGAGGGTAAGGCTTCGGGTGAGGGTCAGGGTTAGGATTCGGGTTAGGGTTAGGGTTAGGGAATGGAGAGGGATTAGGGTACAGGTTAGGGTACGACAATGCTTAAGGGTTAGCGTAAGTGTGAGGGCACGAGTTAGTGTTGGTGTACTGTTTAAGACAAGGGCACCGATGAGGGTAAGGCCTCGGAAAAGGGTCACGTTCAGGGTTTCGCTTAGGGTTAGGGTTAGGGAATGGAGAGGGATTAGGGTACAGGGTAGGGTACGACAATGCTTAAGGGTTAGCGTAAGTGTGAGGGCACGAGTTAGTGTTGGTGTACTGGTTAAGACAACGGCACCGATGAGGGTAAGGCCTCGGAAAAGGGTCACGTTCAGGGTTTCGCTTAGGTTAGGGTTAGGGAATGGGGAGGGATTAGGGTACAGGATAGGGTTCGACAATGCTTAAGGGTTAGCGTACGTTTGAGGGCATGAGTTAGTGTTTGTGTACTGGTTAAGATTAGGGCATTGGTTAGGGTAGGGCATCGGAAGTGGGTCAGGTTTAGGGATGGGGTTAGGGTTAGGGTTAAGGAATGGGGAGGGATTAGGGTACAATTTAGGGTACGACAACGCTTAAGGTTTAGCGTACGTGTGAGGGCACGAGTTAGTCTTGGTGTCCTGGTTAAGATTAGGGCACGGGTGAGGGTAAGGCTTCTGGTGAGGGTCAGGGTTAGGATTCGGGTTAGGGTTCGGGTTAGGGAATGGAGAGGGATTAGGGTACAGGTTAGGGTACGACAATGCTTAAGGGTTAGCGTAAGTGTGAGGGCACGAGTTAGTGTTGGTGTACTGTTTAAGACAAGGGCACCGATGAGGGTAAGGCCTCGGAAAAGGGTCACGTTCAGGGTTTCGCTTAGGGTTAGGGTTAGGGAATGGGGAGGGATTAGGGTACAGGATAGGGTACGACAATGCTTAATGGTTAACGTACGTTTGAGGGCATGAGGTAGTGTTTGTGTACTGGTTAAGATTAGGGCATTGGTTAGGGTAGGGCATCGGACGTGGGTCAGGTTTAGGGATGGGGTTAGGGTTAGGGTTAAGGAATGGGGAGGAATTAGGGTACAATTTAGGGTACAAAAACGCTTAAGGTTTAGCGTACGTGTGAGGGGACGAGTTAGTGTTGGTGTCCTGGTTAAGATTAGGGCACGGGTGAGGGTAAGGATTCGGGTGATGGTCAGGGTTAGGATTCGTGTTAGGGTTAGGGTTAAGGAATGCAGAGGGATTAGGGTACAGCTTAGGTTACGACAGTGCTTAAGGGTTAGCGTTCGTGTGAGGGCAAGGGTTAGTGTTAGTGTCCTGGTTAAGATTAGGGCACGGGTGAGGGTAAGGCTTCAGGTGAGGGTCAGGGTTAGGATTCGGGTTAGGGTTAATGTTAGGGAATGGGGAGGGATTAGGGTACAGTTTAGGTTACGACAACGATTACGGGTTAGCGTACGTGTGAGGGCACAAGTTAGTGTTGGTGTCCTGGTTAAGATTAGGGCACGGGTGAGGGTAAGGTTTCGGGTGAGGGTCAGGGATAGAATTCGGTTTAGGGTTAGGGTTAGGGAATGGGGAGATATTAGGGCACAGTTTAGGGTACCACAACGCTTAAGGTTTAGCGTACGTGTGAGGTCACTAGTTAGTGTTAGTGTACTGCTTACGATTAGGGCACGGGTGAGGGTAAGGCCTCGGAAGAGGGTCACGTTAAGGGTTAGGGTTAGGGTTAGGGTTAGGGAATGGGGATTGATTAGGGTACAGGTTAGGGTACGGCAATGGCTTAGGGTTGGCGTACGTTAGAGGGCATGGGTTAGTGTTGATGTACTGGTTAAAATTAGGACACGGGTGAGGGTAAAGTTTCGGGTGAGTGTCATGGTTAGGTTTCAGGTTAGGGTTAGGGTTAGGGAATGGAGAGAGATTAGGGTACAGGTTAGGGTACCACTGCGGTTTAGTGTTAGCGTACGTTTGAGGGCACGAGTTAGTCTTGGTGTCCTGGTTAAGATTAGGGCACGGGTGAGGGTAAGGCTTCGGGTGAGGGTCAGGGTTAGTTTTCTGGTTAGGGTTAGGGTTAGGGAATGGATAGGGATTAGGGTACAGGTTAGGGTACGACAATGCTTAAGGGTTAGCGTAAGTGTGAGGGCACGAGTTAGTGTTGGTGTACTGGTTAAGACAATGGCACCGATGAGGGTAAAGCCTCGGAAAAGGGTCACGTTCAGGGTTTCGCTTAGGGTTAGGGTTAGGGAATGGGGAGGGATTAGGGTACAGGATAGGGTACGACAATGCTTAAGGGTTAGCGTACGTTTGAGGGCATGAGTTAGTGTTTGTGTACTGGTTAAGATTAGGGCATTGGTTAGGGTAGGGCATCGGAAGTGGGTCAGGTTTAGGGATGGGTTTAGGGTTAGGGTTAAGGAAAGGGGAGGGATTAGGGTACAATTTAGGGTACGACAACGCTTAAGGTTTAGCGTACGTGTGAGGGCACGAGTTAGTGTTGGTGTCCTGGTTAAGATTAGGGCACGGGTGAGGTTAAGGCCTCGGGTGAGGGTCAGGGTTAGGATTCGGGTTAGGGTTAGGGTTAAGGAATGCAGAGGGATTAGGGTACAGCTTAGGGTACGACAGTGTTTAAGGGTTAACGTTCGTGTGAGGGCAAGGGTTAGTGTTGGTGTCCTGGTTAAGATTAGGGCACGGGTGAGTGTAAGGTTTCGGGTGAGGTTCAGGGATAGAATTCGGGTTAGGGTTAGGGTTAGGGAATGGGGAGATATTAGGGCACAGTTTAGGGTACCACAACGCTTAAGGTTTAGCGTACGTGTGAGGTCACTAGTTAGTGTTAGTGTACTGCTTACGATTAGGGCACGGGTGAGGGTAAGGCCTCGGAAGAGGGTCACGTTAAGGGTTAGGGTTAGGGTTAGGGAATGGGGATTGATTAGGGTACAGGTTAGGGTACGGCAATGGCTTAGGGTTGGCGTACGTTAGAGGGCATGGGTTAGTGTTGATGTACTGGTTAAAATTAGGACATGGGTGAGGGTAAAGTTTCGGGTGAGTGTCATGGTTAGGTTTCAGGTAACGGTTAGGGTTAGGGAATGGAGAGGGATTAGGGTACAGGTTAGGGTACCGCTGCGGTTTAGTGTTAATGTACGTTGGAGGGCACGAGTTAGTCTTGGTGTCCTGGTTAAGATTAGGGCACGGATGAGGGTAAGGCTTCGGGTGAGGGTCAGGGTTAGGGTTAGGGAATGGAGAGGGATTAGGGTACAGGTTAGGGTACGACAATGCTTAAGGGTTAGCGTAAGTGTGAGGGCACGAGTTAGTGTTGGTGTACTGGTTAAGACAATGGCACCGATGAGGGTAAGGCCTCGGAAAAGGGTCACGTTCAGGGTTTCGCTTAGGGTTAGGGTTAGGGAATGGGGAGGGATTAGGGTACAGGATAGGGTACGACAATGCTTAAGGGTTAGCGTACGTTTGAGGGCATGAGTTAGTGTTTGTGTACTGGTTAAGATTAGGGCATTGGTTATGGTAGGGCATCGGAAGTGGGTCAGGTTTAGGGATGGGTTTAGGGTTAGGGTTAAGGAAAGGGGAGGGATTAGGGTACAATTTAGGGTACGACAACGCTTAAGGTTTAGCGTACGTGTGAGGGCACGAGTTAGTGTTGGTGTCCTGGTTAAGATTAGGGCACGGGTGAGGTTAAGGCCTCGGGTGAGGGTCAGGGTTAGGATTCGGGTTAGGGTTAGGGTTAAGGAATGCAGAGGGATTAGGGTACAGCTTAGGGTACGACAGTGTTTAAGGGTTAACGTTCGTGTGAGGGCAAGGGTTAGTGTTGGTGTCCTGGTTAAGATTAGGGCACGGGTGAGTGTAAGGTTTCGGGTGAGGTTCAGGGATAGAATTCGGGTTAGGGTTAGGGTTAGGGAATGGGGAGATATTAGGGCACAGTTTAGGGTACCACAACGCTTAAGGTTTAGCGTACGTGTGAGGTCACTAGTTAGTGTTAGTGTACTGCTTACGATTAGGGCACGGGTGAGGGTAAGGCCTCGGAAGAGGGTCACGTTAAGGGTTAGGGTTAGGGTTAGGGAATGGGGATTGATTAGGGTACAGGTTAGGGTACGGCAATGGCTTAGGGTTGGCGTACGTTAGAGGGCATGGGTTAGTGTTGATGTACTGGTTAAAATTAGGACATGGGTGAGGGTAAAGTTTCGGGTGAGTGTCATGGTTAGGTTTCAGGTAACGGTTAGGGTTAGGGAATGGAGAGGGATTAGGGTACAGGTTAGGGTACCGCTGCGGTTTAGTGTTAATGTACGTTGGAGGGCACGAGTTAGTCTTGGTGTCCTGGTTAAGATTAGGGCACGGATGAGGGTAAGGCTTCGGGTGAGGGTCAGGGTTAGGGTTAGGGAATGGAGAGGGATTAGGGTACAGGTTAGGGTACGACAATGCTTAAGGGTTAGCGTAAGTGTGAGGGCACGAGTTAGTGTTGGTGTACTGGTTAAGACAACGGCACCGATGAGGGTAAGGCCTCGGAAAAGGGTAACGTTCAGTGTTTCGCTTAGGGTTAGGGTTAGGGAATGGGGAGGGATTAGGGTACAGGACAGGGTACGACAATGCTTAAGGGTTAGCGTACGTTTGAGGGCATGAGTTAGTGTTTGTGTACTGGTTAAGATTAGGGCATTGGTTAGGGTAGGGCATCGGAAGTGGGTCAGGTTTAGGGATGGGTTTAGGGTTAGGGTTAAGGAAAGGGGAGGGATTAGGGTACAATTTAGGGTACGACAACGCTTAAGGTTTAGCGTACGTGTGAGGGCACGAGTTAGTGTTGGTGTCCTGGTTAAGATTAGGGCACGGGTGAGGTTAAGGCCTCGGGTGAGGGTCAGGGTTAGGATTCGGGTTAGGGTTAGGGTTAAGGAATGCAGAGGGATTAGGGTACAGCTTAGGGTACGACAGTGTTTAAGGGTTAACGTTCGTGTGAGGGCAAGGGTTAGTGTTGGTGTCCTGGTTAAGATTAGGGCACGGGTGAGTGTAAGGTTTCGGGTGAGGTTCAGGGATAGAATTCGGGTTAGGGTTAGGGTTAGGGAATGGGGAGATATTAGGGCACAGTTTAGGGTACCACAACGCTTAAGGTTTAGCGTACGTGTGAGGTCACTAGTTAGTGTTAGTGTACTGCTTACGATTAGGGCACGGGTGAGGGTAAGGCCTCGGAAGAGGGTCACGTTAAGGGTTAGGGTTAGGGTTAGGGAATGGGGATTGATTAGGGTACAGGTTAGGGTACGGCAATGGCTTAGGGTTGGCGTACGTTAGAGGGCATGGGTTAGTGTTGATGTACTGGTTAAAATTAGGACATGGGTGAGGGTAAAGTTTCGGGTGAGTGTCATGGTTAGGTTTCAGGTAACGGTTAGGGTTAGGGAATGGAGAGGGATTAGGGTACAGGTTAGGGTACCGCTGCGGTTTAGTGTTAATGTACGTTGGAGGGCACGAGTTAGTCTTGGTGTCCTGGTTAAGATTAGGGCACGGATGAGGGTAAGGCTTCGGGTGAGGGTCAGGGTTAGGGTTAGGGAATGGAGAGGGATTAGGGTACAGGTTAGGGTACGACAATGCTTAAGGGTTAGCGTAAGTGTGAGGGCACGAGTTAGTGTTGGTGTACTGGTTAAGACAACGGCACCGATGAGGGTAAGGCCTCGGAAAAGGGTAACGTTCAGTGTTTCGCTTAGGGTTAGGGTTAGGGAATGGGGAGGGATTAGGGTACAGGACAGGGTACGACAATGCTTAAGGGTTAGCGTACGTTTGAGGGCATGAGTTAGTGTTTGTGTACTGATTAAGATTAGGGCATTGGTTAGGGTAGGGCATCGGAAGTGGGTCAGGTTTAGGGATGGGGTTAGGGTTAGGGTTAAGGAATGGGGAGGTATTAGGGTACAGTTTAGGGTACGACAACGATTAAGGGTTAGCGTACGTGTGAGGGCACGAGTTAGTGTTGGTGTCCTTGTTAAGATTAGGGCACGGGTGAGGGTAAGGTTTCGGGTGAGGTTCAGGGATAGAATTCGGGTTAGGGTTAGGGTTAGGGAATGGGGAGATATTAGGGCACAGTTTAGGGCACCACAACGCTTAAGATTTAGCGTACGTGTGAGGTCACTAGTTAGTGTTAGTGTACTGCTTACGATTAGGGCACGGGTGAGGGTAAGGCCTCGGAAGAGGGTCACGTTAAGGGTTAGGGTTAGGGTTAGGGTTAGTTAATGGGGATTGATTAGGGTACAGGTTAGGGTACGGCAATGGCTTAGGGTTGGCGTACGTTAGAGGGCATGGGTTAGTGTTGATGTACTGTTTTAAATTAGTACACGGGTGAGGGTAAAGTTTCGGGTGAGTGTCATGGTTAGGTTTCAGGTTAGGGTTAGGGTTAGGGAATGGAGAAGGATTGGGGTACAGGTTAGGGTACCGCTGCGGTTTAGTGTTAGCGTACGTGTGAGGGCACGAGTTAGTCTTGGTGTCCTGGTTAAGATTAGGGCACGGGTGAGGGTAAGGCTTCGGGTGAGAGTCAGGGTTAGGATTCGGGTTAGGGTTAGGTTTAGGGAATGGAGAGGGATTAGGGTACAGGTTAGGGTACGACAATGCTTAAGGGTTAGCGTAAGTGTGAGGGCACGAGTTAGTGTTGGTGTACTGGTTAAGACAACGGCACCGATGAGGGTAAGGCCTCGGAAAAGGGTCACGTTCAGGCTTTCGCTTAGGGTTAGGGTTAGGGAATGGGGAGGGTTTAGGGTACAGGATAGGGTACGACAATGCTTAAGGGTTAGCGTACGTTTGAGGGCATGAGTTAGTGTTGGTGTACTGGTTAAGATTAGGGCATTGGTTAGGGTAGGGCATCGAAAGTGGGTCAGGTTTAGGGATGGGGTTAGGGATAGGGTTAAGGAATGGGGATGGATTAGGGTACAATTTAGGGTACGACAACGCTTAAGGTTTAGTGTACGTGTGAGGGCACGCGTTAGTGTTGGTGTCCTGGTTAAGATTAGGGCACGGGTGAGAGTAAGGCCTCGGGTGAGGGTCAGGGTTAGGATTCGGGTTAGGGTTAGGGTTAAGGAATGCAGAGGGATTAGGGTACAGCTTAGGGTACGACAGTGTTTAAGGGTTAACGTTCGTGTGAGGGCAAGGGTTAGTGTTAGTGTCCTGGTTAAGATTAGGGCACGGGTGAGGGTAAGGTTTCGGGTGAGGGTCAGGGTTAGGATTCGGGTTACGGTTAGGGTTAGGGAATGGGGAGGGATTAGGGTACAGTTTAGGGTACGACAACGATTAAGGGATAGCGTACGTGTGAGGGCACGAGTTAGTGTTGGTGTCCTGGTTAAGATTAGGGCACGGGTGAGGGTAAGGTTTCGGGTGAGGGTCAGGGATAGAATTCGGTTTAGGGTTAGGGTTAGGGAATGGGGAGATATTAGGGCACAGTTTAGGGTACCACAACGCTTAAGGTTTAGCGTACGTGTGAGGTCACAAGTTAGTGTTAGTGTACTGCTTACGATTAGGGCACGGTTGAGGATAATGCCTCGGAAGAGGGTCACGTTAAGGGTTAGGGTTAGGGTTAGGGTTAGGGAATGGGGATTGATTAGGGTACAGGTTAGGGTACGGCAATGGCTTAGGGTTGGCGTACGTTAGAGGGCATGGGTTAGTGTTGATGTACTGGTTAAAATTAGGACACGGGTGAGGGTAAAGTTTCGGGTGAGTGTCATGGTTAGGTTTCAGGTTAGGGTTAGGGTTAGGGAAAGGAGAAGGATTAGGGTACAGGTTAGGGTACCGCTGCGGTTTAGTGTTAGCGTACGTGTGAGGGCACGAGTTAGTCTTGGTGTCCTGGTTAAGATTAGGGCACGGGTGAGGGTAAGGCTTCGGGTGAGGGTCAGGGTTAGGATTCGGGTTAGGGTTAGGGTTAGGGAATGGAGAGGGATTAGGGTACAGGTTAGGGTACGACAATGCTTAAGGGTTAGCGTAAGTGTGAGGGCACGAGTTAGTGTTGGTGTACTGGTTAAGACAACGGCACCGATGAGGGTAAGGCCTCGGAAAAGGGTCACGTTCAGGGTTTCGCTTAGGGTTAGGGGTAGGGAATGGGGAGGGTTTAGGGTACAGGATAGGGTACGACAATGCTTAAGGGTTAGCGTACGTTTGAGGGCATGAGTTAGTGTTGGTGTACTGGTTAAGATTAGGGCATTGGTTAGGGTAGGGCATCGGAGGTGGGTCAGGTTTAGGGATGGGGTTAGGGTTAGGGTTAAGGAATGGGGATGGATTAGGGTACAATTTAGGGTACGACAACGCTTAAGGTTTAGTGTACGTGTGAGGGCACGCGTTAGTGTTGGTGTCCTGGTTAAGATTAGGGCACGGGTGAGAGTAAGGCCTCGGGTGAGGGTCAGGGTTAGGATTCGGGTTAGGGTTAGGGTTAAGGAATGCAGAGGGATTAGGGTACAGCTTAGGGTACGACAGTGTTTAAGGGTTAACGTTCGTGTGAGGGCAAGGGTTAGTGTTAGTGTCCTGGTTAAGATTAGGGCACGGGTGAGGGTAAGGCTTCGGGTGAGGGTCAGGGTTAGGATTCGGGTTAGGGTTAGGGTTAGGGAATGGGGAGGGATTAGGGTACAGTTTAGGGTACGACAACGATTAAGGGTTAGCGTACGTGTGAGGGCACGAGTTAGTGTTGGTGTCCTGGTTAAGATTAAGGCACGGGTGAGGGTAAGGTTTCGGGTGAGGGTCAGGGATAGAATTCGGGTTAGGGTTAGGGTTAGGGAATGGGGAGATATTAGGGCACAGTTTAGGGTACCACAACGCTTCAGGTTTAGCGTACGTGTGAGGTCACTAGTTAGTGTTAGTGTACTGCTTACGATTAGGGCACGGGTGAGGGTTAGGCCTCGGAAGAGGGTCACGTTAAGGGTTAGGGTTAGGGTTAGGGTTTGGGAATGGGGATTGATTAGGGTACAGGTTAGGGTACGGCAATGGCTTAGGGTTGGCGTACGTTAGAGGGCATGGGTTAGTGTTGATGTACTGGTTAAAATTAGGACACGGGTGAGGGTAATGTTTCGGGTGAGTGTCATGGTTAGGTTTCAGGTTAGGGTTAGGGTTAGGGAATGGAGAGGGATTAGGGTACAGGTTAGAGTACCGCTGCGGTTTAGTGTTAGCGTACGTTTGAGGGCACGAGTTAGTCTTGGTGTCCTGGTTAAGATTAGGGCACGGGTGAGTGTAAGGCTTCGGGTGAGGGTCAGGGTTAGGATTCGGGTTAGGGTTAGGGTTAGGGAATGGAGAGGGATTAGGGTACAGGGTAGGGTACGACAATGCTTAAGGGTTAGCGTAAGTGTGAGGGCACGAGTTAGTGTTGGTGTACTGGTTAAGACAACGGCACCGATGAGGGTAAGGCCTCGGAAAAGGGTCACGTTCAGGGTTTCGCTTAGGTTAGGGTTAGGGAATGGGGAGGGATTAGGGTACAGGATAGGGTTCGACAATGCTTAAGGGTTAGCGTACGTTTGAGGGCATGAGTTAGTGTTTGTGTACTGGTTAAGATTAGGGCATTGGTTAGGGTAGGGCATCGGAAGTGGGTCAGGTTTAGGGATGGGGTTAGGGTTAGGGTTAAGGAATGGGGAGGGATTAGGGTACAATTTAGGGTACGACAACGCTTAAGGTTTAGCGTACGTGTGAGGGCACGAGTTAGTCTTGGTGTCCTGGTTAAGATTAGGGCACGGGTGAGGGTAAGGCTTCTGGTGAGGGTCAGGGTTAGGATTCGGGTTAGGGTTCGGGTTAGGGAATGGAGAGGGATTAGGGTACAGGTTAGGGTACGACAATGCTTAAGGGTTAGCGTAAGTGTGAGGGCACGAGTTAGTGTTGGTGTACTGTTTAAGACAAGGGCACCGATGAGGGTAAGGCCTCGGAAAAGGGTCACGTTCAGGGTTTCGCTTAGGGTTAGGGTTAGGGAATGGGGAGGGATTAGGGTACAGGATAGGGTACGACAATGCTTAATGGTTAACGTACGTTTGAGGGCATGAGGTAGTGTTTGTGTACTGGTTAAGATTAGGGCATTGGTTAGGGTAGGGCATCGGACGTGGGTCAGGTTTAGGGATGGGGTTAGGGTTAGGGTTAAGGAATGGGGAGGAATTAGGGTACAATTTAGGGTACAAAAACGCTTAAGGTTTAGCGTACGTGTGAGGGGACGAGTTAGTGTTGGTGTCCTGGTTAAGATTAGGGCACGGGTGAGGGTAAGGATTCGGGTGATGGTCAGGGTTAGGATTCGTGTTAGGGTTAGGGTTAAGGAATGCAGAGGGATTAGGGTACAGCTTAGGTTACGACAGTGCTTAAGGGTTAGCGTTCGTGTGAGGGCAAGGGTTAGTGTTAGTGTCCTGGTTAAGATTAGGGCACGGGTGAGGGTAAGGCTTCAGGTGAGGGTCAGGGTTAGGATTCGGGTTAGGGTTAATGTTAGGGAATGGGGAGGGATTAGGGTACAGTTTAGGTTACGACAACGATTACGGGTTAGCGTACGTGTGAGGGCACAAGTTAGTGTTGGTGTCCTGGTTAAGATTAGGGCACGGGTGAGGGTAAGGTTTCGGGTGAGGGTCAGGGATAGAATTCGGTTTAGGGTTAGGGTTAGGGAATGGGGAGATATTAGGGCACAGTTTAGGGTACCACAACGCTTAAGGTTTAGCGTACGTGTGAGGTCACTAGTTAGTGTTAGTGTACTGCTTACGATTAGGGCACGGGTGAGGGTAAGGCCTCGGAAGAGGGTCACGTTAAGGGTTAGGGTTAGGGTTAGGGTTAGGGAATGGGGATTGATTAGGGTACAGGTTAGGGTACGGCAATGGCTTAGGGTTGGCGTACGTTAGAGGGCATGGGTTAGTGTTGATGTACTGGTTAAAATTAGGACACGGGTGAGGGTAAAGTTTCGGGTGAGTGTCATGGTTAGGTTTCAGGTTAGGGTTAGGGTTAGGGAATGGAGAGAGATTAGGGTACAGGTTAGGGTACCACTGCGGTTTAGTGTTAGCGTACGTTTGAGGGCACGAGTTAGTCTTGGTGTCCTGGTTAAGATTAGGGCACGGGTGAGGGTAAGGCTTCGGGTGAGGGTCAGGGTTAGTTTTCTGGTTAGGGTTAGGGTTAGGGAATGGATAGGGATTAGGGTACAGGTTAGGGTACGACAATGCTTAAGGGTTAGCGTAAGTGTGAGGGCACGAGTTAGTGTTGGTGTACTGGTTAAGACAATGGCACCGATGAGGGTAAGGCCTCGGAAAAGGGTCACGTTCAGGGTTTCGCTTAGGGTTAGGGTTAGGGAATGGGGAGGGATTAGGGTACAGGATAGGGTACGACAATGCTTAAGGGTTAGCGTACGTTTGAGGGCATGAGTTAGTGTTTGTGTACTGGTTAAGATTAGGGCATTGGTTAGGGTAGGGCATCGGAAGTGGGTCAGGTTTAGGGATGGGTTTAGGGTTAGGGTTAAGGAAAGGGGAGGGATTAGGGTACAATTTAGGGTACGACAACGCTTAAGGTTTAGCGTACGTGTGAGGGCACGAGTTAGTGTTGGTGTCCTGGTTAAGATTAGGGCACGGGTGAGGTTAAGGCCTCGGGTGAGGGTCAGGGTTAGGATTCGGGTTAGGGTTAGGGTTAAGGAATGCAGAGGGATTAGGGTACAGCTTAGGGTACGACAGTGTTTAAGGGTTAACGTTCGTGTGAGGGCAAGGGTTAGTGTTGGTGTCCTGGTTAAGATTAGGGCACGGGTGAGTGTAAGGTTTCGGGTGAGGTTCAGGGATAGAATTCGGGTTAGGGTTAGGGTTAGGGAATGGGGAGATATTAGGGCACAGTTTAGGGTACCACAACGCTTAAGGTTTAGCGTACGTGTGAGGTCACTAGTTAGGGTTAGTGTACTGCTTACGATTAGGGCACGGGTGAGGGTAAGGCCTCGGAAGAGGGTCACGTTAAGGGTTAGGGTTAGGGTTAGGGAATGGGGATTGATTAGGGTACAGGTTAGGGTACGGCAATGGCTTAGGGTTGGCGTACGTTAGAGGGCATGGGTTAGTGTTGATGTACTGGTTAAAATTAGGACATGGGTGAGGGTAAAGTTTCGGGTGAGTGTCATGGTTAGGTTTCAGGTAACGGTTAGGGTTAGGGAATGGAGAGGGATTAGGGTACAGGTTAGGGTACCGCTGCGGTTTAGTGTTAATGTACGTTGGAGGGCACGAGTTAGTCTTGGTGTCCTGGTTAAGATTAGGGCACGGATGAGGGTAAGGCTTCGGGTGAGGGTCAGGGTTAGGGTTAGGGAATGGAGAGGGATTAGGGTACAGGTTAGGGTACGACAATGCTTAAGGGTTAGCGTAAGTGTGAGGGCACGAGTTAGTGTTGGTGTACTGGTTAAGACAATGGCACCGATGAGGGTAAGGCCTCGGAAAAGGGTCACGTTCAGGGTTTCGCTTAGGGTTAGGGTTAGGGAATGGGGAGGGATTAGGGTACAGGATAGGGTACGACAATGCTTAAGGGTTAGCGTACGTTTGAGGGCATGAGTTAGTGTTTGTGTACTGGTTAAGATTAGGGCATTGGTTAGGGTAGGGCATCGGAAGTGGGTCAGGTTTAGGGATGGGTTTAGGGTTAGGGTTAAGGAAAGGGGAGGGATTAGGGTACAATTTAGGGTACGACAACGCTTAAGGTTTAGCGTACGTGTGAGGGCACGAGTTAGTGTTGGTGTCCTGGTTAAGATTAGGGCACGGGTGAGGTTAAGGCCTCGGGTGAGGGTCAGGGTTAGGATTCGGGTTAGGGTTAGGGTTAAGGAATGCAGAGGGATTAGGGTACAGCTTAGGGTACGACAGTGTTTAAGGGTTAACGTTCGTGTGAGGGCAAGGGTTAGTGTTGGTGTCCTGGTTAAGATTAGGGCACGGGTGAGTGTAAGGTTTCGGGTGAGGTTCAGGGATAGAATTCGGGTTAGGGTTAGGGTTAGGGAATGGGGAGATATTAGGGCACAGTTTAGGGTACCACAACGCTTAAGGTTTAGCGTACGTGTGAGGTCACTAGTTAGTGTTAGTGTACTGCTTACGATTAGGGCACGGGTGAGGGTAAGGCCTCGGAAGAGGGTCACGTTAAGGGTTAGGGTTAGGGTTAGGGAATGGGGATTGATTAGGGTACAGGTTAGGGTACGGCAATGGCTTAGGGTTGGCGTACGTTAGAGGGCATGGGTTAGTGTTGATGTACTGGTTAAAATTAGGACATGGGTGAGGGTAAAGTTTCGGGTGAGTGTCATGGTTAGGTTTCAGGTAACGGTTAGGGTTAGGGAATGGAGAGGGATTAGGGTACAGGTTAGGGTACCGCTGCGGTTTAGTGTTAATGTACGTTTGAGGGCACGAGTTAGTCTTGGTGTCCTGGTTAAGATTAGGGCACGGATGAGGGTAAGGCTTCGGGTGAGGGTCAGGGTTAGGGTTAGGGAATGGAGAGGGATTAGGGTACAGGTTAGGGTACGACAATGCTTAAGGGTTAGCGTAAGTGTGAGGGCACGAGTTAGTGTTGGTGTACTGGTTAAGACAACGGCACCGATGAGGGTAAGGCCTCGGAAAAGGGTAACGTTCAGTGTTTCGCTTAGGGTTAGGGTTAGGGAATGGGGAGGGATTAGGGTACAGGACAGGGTACGACAATGCTTAAGGGTTAGCGTACGTTTGAGGGCATGAGTTAGTGTTTGTGTACTGATTAAGATTAGGGCATTGGTTAGGGTAGGGCATCGGAAGTGGGTCAGGTTTAGGGATGGGGTTAGGGTTAGGGTTAAGGAATGGGGAGGTATTAGGGTACAGTTTAGGGTACGACAACGATTAAGGGTTAGCGTACGTGTGAGGGCACGAGTTAGTGTTGGTGTCCTTGTTAAGATTAGGGCACGGGTGAGGGTAAGGTTTCGGGTGAGGTTCAGGGATAGAATTCGGGTTAGGGTTAGGGTTAGGGAATGGGGAGATATTAGGGCACAGTTTAGGGCACCACAACGCTTAAGATTTAGCGTACGTGTGAGGTCACTAGTTAGTGTTAGTGTACTGCTTACGATTAGGGCACGGGTGAGGGTAAGGCCTCGGAAGAGGGTCACGTTAAGGGTTAGGGTTAGGGTTAGGGTTAGTTAATGGGGATTGATTAGGGTACAGGTTAGGGTACGGCAATGGCTTAGGGTTGGCGTACGTTAGAGGGCATGGGTTAGTGTTGATGTACTGTTTAAAATTAGTACACGGGTGAGGGTAAAGTTTCGGGTGAGTGTCATGGTTAGGTTTCAGGTTAGGGTTAGGGTTAGGGAATGGAGAAGGATTGGGGTACAGGTTAGGGTACCGCTGCGGTTTAGTGTTAGCGTACGTGTGAGGGCACGAGTTAGTCTTGGTGTCCTGGTTAAGATTAGGGCACGGGTGAGGGTAAGGCTTCGGGTGAGAGTCAGGGTTAGGATTCGGGTTAGGGTTAGGTTTAGGGAATGGAGAGGGATTAGGGTACAGGTTAGGGTACGACAATGCTTAAGGGTTAGCGTAAGTGTGAGGGCACGAGTTAGTGTTGGTGTACTGGTTAAGACAACGGCACCGATGAGGGTAAGGCCTCGGAAAAGGGTCACGTTCAGGCTTTCGCTTAGGGTTAGGGTTAGGGAATGGGGAGGGTTTAGGGTACAGGATAGGGTACGACAATGCTTAAGGGTTAGCGTACGTTTGAGGGCATGAGTTAGTGTTGGTGTACTGGTTAAGATTAGGGCATTGGTTAGGGTAGGGCATCGAAAGTGGGTCAGGTTTAGGGATGGGGTTAGGGATAGGGTTAAGGAATGGGGATGGATTAGGGTACAATTTAGGGTACGACAACGCTTAACGTTTAGTGTACGTGTGAGGGCACGCGTTAGTGTTTGTGTCCTGGTTAAGATTAGGGCACGGGTGAGAGTAAGGCCTCGGGTGAGGGTCAGGGTTAGGATTCGGGTTAGGGTTAGGGTTAAGGAATGCAGAGGGATTAGGGTACAGCTTAGGGTACGACAGTGTTTAAGGGTTAACGTTCGTGTGAGGGCAAGGGTTAGTGTTAGTGTCCTGGTTAAGATTAGGGCACGAGTGAGGGTAAGGTTTCGGGTGAGGGTCAGGGTTAGGATTCGGGTTAGGGTTAGGGTTAGGGAATGGGGAGGGATTAGGGTACAGTTTAGGGTACGACAACGATTAAGGGTTAGCGTACGTGTGAGGGCACGAGTTAGTGTTGGTGTCCTGGTTAAGATTAGGGCACGGGTGAGGGTAAGGTTTCGGGTGAGGGTCAGGGATAGAATTCGGTTTAGGGTTAGGGTTAGGGAATGGGGAGATATTAGGGCACAGTTTAGGGTACCACAACGCTTAAGGTTTAGCGTACGTGTGAGGTCACAAGTTAGTGTTAGTGTACTGCTTACGATTAGGGCACGGTTGAGGATAATGCCTCGGAAGAGGGTCACGTTAAGGGTTAGGGTTAGGGTTAGGGTTAGGGAATGGGGATTGATTAGGGTACAGGTTAGGGTACGGCAATGGCTTAGGGTTGGCGTACGTTAGAGGGCATGGGTTAGTGTTGATGTACTGGTTAAAATTAGGACACGGGTGAGGGTAAAGTTTCGGGTGAGTGTCATGGTTATGTTTCAGGTTAGGGTTAGGGTTAGGGTAAGGAGAAGGATTAGGGTACAGGTTAGGGTACCGCTGCGGTTTAGTGTTAGCGTACGTGTGAGGGCACGAGTTAGTCTTGGTGTCCTGGTTAAGATTAGGGCACGGGTGAGGGTAAGGCTTCGGGTGAGGGTCAGGGTTAGGATTCGGGTTAGGGTTAGGGTTAGGGAATGGAGAGGGATTAGGGTACAGGTTAGGGTACGACAATGCTTAAGGGTTAGCGTAAGTGTGAGGGCACGAGTTAGTGTTGGTGTACTGGTTAAGACAACGGCACCGATGAGGGTAAGGCCTCGGAAAAGGGTCACGTTCAGGGTTTCGCTTAGGGTTAGGGGTAGGGAATGGGGAGGGTTTAGGGTACAGGATAGGGTACGACAATGCTTAAGGGTTAGCGTACGTTTGAGGGCATGAGTTAGTGTTGGTGTAATGGTTAAGATTAGGGCATTGGTTAGGGTAGGGCATCGGAGGTGGGTCAGGTTTAGGGATGGGGTTAGGGTTAGGGTTAAGGAATGGGGATGGATTAGGGTACAATTTAGGGTACGACAACGCTTAAGGTTTAGTGTACGTGTGAGGGCACGCGTTAGTGTTGGTGTCCTGGTTAAGATTAGGGCACGGGTGAGAGTAAGGCCTCGGGTGAGGGTCAGGGTTAGGATTCGGGTTAGGGTTAGGGTTAAGGAATGCAGAGGGATTAGGGTACAGCTTAGGGTACGACAGTGTTTAAGGGTTAACGTTCGTGTGAGGGCAAGGGTTAGTGTTAGTGTCCTGGTTAAGATTAGGGCACGGGTGAGGGTAAGGCTTCGGGTGAGGGTCAGGGTTAGGATTCGGGTTAGGGTTAGGGTTAGGGAATGGGGAGGGATTAGGGTACAGTTTAGGGTACGACAACGATTAAGGGTTAGCGTACGTGTGAGGGCACGAGTTAGTGTTGGTGTCCTGGTTAAGATTAAGGCACGGGTGAGGGTAAGGTTTCGGGTGAGGGTCAGGGATAGAATTCGGGTTAGGGTTAGGGTTAGGGAATGGGGAGATATTAGGGCACAGTTTAGGGTACCACAACGCTTCAGGTTTAGCGTACGTGTGAGGTCACTAGTTAGTGTTAGTGTACTGCTTACGATTAGGGCACGGGTGAGGGTTAGGCCTCGGAAGAGGGTCACGTTAAGGGTTAGGGTTAGGGTTAGGGTTTGGGAATGGGGATTGATTAGGGTACAGGTTAGGGTACGGCAATGGCTTAGGGTTGGCGTACGTTAGAGGGCATGGGTTAGTGTTGATGTACTGGTTAAAATTAGGACACGGGTGAGGGTAATGTTTCGGGTGAGTGTCATGGTTAGGTTTCAGGTTAGGGTTAGGGTTAGGGAATGGAGAGGGATTAGGATACAGGTTAGAGTACCGCTGCGGTTTAGTGTTAGCGTACGTTTGAGGGCACGAGTTAGTCTTGGTGTCCTGGTTAAGATTAGGGCACGGGTGAGTGTAAGGCTTAGGGTGAGGGTCAGGGTTAGGATTCGGGTTAGGGTTAGGGTTAGGGAATGGAGAGGGATTAGGGTACAGGGTAGGGTACGACAATGCTTAAGGGTTAGCGTAAGTGTGAGGGCACGAGTTAGTGTTGGTGTACTGGTTAAGACAACGGCACCGATGAGGGTAAGGCCTCGGAAAAGGGTCACGTTCAGGGTTTCGCTTAGGTTAGGGTTAGGGAATGGGGAGGGATTAGGGTACAGGATAGGGTTCGACAATGCTTAAGGGTTAGCGTACGTTTGAGGGCATGAGTTAGTGTTTGTGTACTGGTTAAGATTAGGGCATTGGTTAGGGTAGGGCATCGGAAGTGGGTCAGGTTTAGGGATGGGGTTAGGGTTAGGGTTAAGGAATGGGGAGGGATTCGGGTACAATTTAGGGTACGACAACGCTTAAGGTTTAGCGTACGTGTGAGGGCACGAGTTAGTCTTGGTGTCCTGGTTAAGATTAGGGCACGGGTGAGGGTAAGGCTTCTGGTGAGGGTCAGGGTTAGGATTCGGGTTAGGGTTAGGGTTAGGGAATGGAGAGGGATTAGGGTACAGGTTAGGGTACGACAATGCTTAAGGGTTAGCGTAAGTGTGAGGGCACGAGTTAGTGT
The DNA here is from genome assembly GCA_036417435.1 of Inia geoffrensis. NCBI lineage: Eukaryota > Metazoa > Chordata > Mammalia > Artiodactyla > Iniidae > Inia > Inia geoffrensis. Next base: position 92,149,420 of record CM070912.1, on the reverse strand, counting down.
TGGTGTACTGTTTAAGACAAGGGCACCGATGAGGGTCAGGCCTCGGAAAAGGGTCACGTTCAGTGTTTCGCTTAGGGTTAGGGTTAGGGAATGGGGAGGGATTAGGGTACAGGATAGGGTACGACAATGCTTAATGGTTAACGTACGTTTGAGGGCATGAGGTAGTGTTTGTGTACTGGTTAAGATTAGGGCATTGGTTAGGGTAGGGCATCGGACGTGGGTCAGGTTTAGGGATGGGGTTAGGGTTAGGGTTAAGGAATGGGGAGGAATTAGGGTACAATTTAGGGTACAAAAACGCTTAAGGTTTAGCGTACGTGTGAGGGGACGAGTTAGTGTTGGTGTCCTGGTTAAGATTAGGGCACGGGTGAGGGTAAGGATTCGGGTGATGGTCAGGGTTAGGATTCGTGTTAGGGTTAGGGTTAAGGAATGCAGAGGGATTAGGGTACAGCTTAGGTTACGACAGTGCTTAAGGGTTAGCGTTCGTGTGAGGGCAAGGGTTAGTGTTAGTGTCCTGGTTAAGATTAGGGCACGGGTGAGGGTAAGGCTTCAGGTGAGGGTCAGGGTTAGGATTCGGGTTAGGGTTAATGTTAGGGAATGGGGAGGGATTAGGGTACAGTTTAGGTTACGACAACGATTACGGGTTAGCGTACGTGTGAGGGCACAAGTTAGTGTTGGTGTCCTGGTTAAGATTAGGGCACGGGTGAGGGTAAGGTTTCGGGTGAGGGTCAGGGATAGAATTCGGTTTAGGGTTAGGGTTAGGGAATGGGGAGATATTAGGGCACAGTTTAGGGTACCACAACGCTTAAGGTTTAGCGTACGTGTGAGGTCACTAGTTAGTGTTAGTGTACTGCTTACGATTAGGGCACGGGTGAGGGTAAGGCCTCGGAAGAGGGTCACGTTAAGGGTTAGGGTTAGGGTTAGGGTTAGGGAATGGGGATTGATTAGGGTACAGGTTAGGGTACGGCAATGGCTTAGGGTTGGCGTACGTTAGAGGGCATGGGTTAGTGTTGATGTACTGGTTAAAATTAGGACACGGGTGAGGGTAAAGTTTCGGGTGAGTGTCATGGTTAGGTTTCAGGTTAGGGTTAGGGTTAGGGAATGGAGAGGGATTAGGGTACAGTTTAGGGTACCGCTGCGGTTTAGTGTTAGCGTACGTTTGAGGGCACGAATTAGTCTTGGTGTCCTGGTTAAGATTAGGGCACGGGTGAAGGTAAGGCTTCGGGTGAGGGTCAGGGTTAGGATTCGGGTTAGGGTTAGGGTTAGGGAATGGGGAGGGATTAGGGTACAATTTAGGGTACGACAACGCTTAAGGTTTAGCGTACGTGTGAGGGCACGCGTTAGTGTTGGTGTCCTGTTAAGATTAGGGCACGGGTGAGGGTAAGGCTTCGGGTGAGGGTCAGGGTTAGGATTCGGGTTAGGGTTAGGGTTAAGGAATGCAGAGGGATTAGGGTACAGCTTAGGGTACGACAGTGCTTAAGGGTTAGCGTTCGTGTGAGGGCAAGGGTTAGTGTTAGTGTCCTGGTTAAGATTAGGGCACGGGTGAGTGTAAGGCTTCAGGTGAGGGTCAGGGTTAGGATTCGGGTTAGGGTTAGGGTTAGGGAATGGGGAGGGATTAGGGTACAGTTTAGGGTACGACAACGCTTAAGGTTTAGCGTACGTGTGAGGGCACGCGTTAGTGTTGGTGTCCTGTTAAGATTAGGGCACGGGTGAGGGTAAGGCTTCGGGTGAGGGTCAGGGCTAGGATTCGGGTTAGGGTTAGGGTTAAGGAATGCAGAGGGATTAGGGTACAGCTTAGGGTACGACAGTGCTTAAGGGTTAGCGTTCGTGTGAGGGCAAGGGTTAGTGTTAGTGTCCTGGTTAAGATTAGGGCACGGGTGAGGGTAAGGCTTCAGGTGAGGGTCAGTTTTAGGATTCGGGTTAGGGTTAGGGTTAGGGAATGGGGAGGGATTAGGGTACAGTTTAGGGTACGACAATGATTAAGGGTTAGCGTACGTGTGAGGGCACGAGTTAGTGTTGGTGTCCTGATTAAGATTAGGGCACGGGTGAGGGTAAGGTTTCGGGTGAGGGTCAGGGATAGAATTCGGGTTAGGGTTAGGGTCAGGGAATGGGGAGATATTAGGGCACAGTTTAGGGTACCACAACGCTTAAGGTTTAGCGTACGTGTGAGGTCACTAGTTAGTGTTAGTGTACTGCTTACGATTAGGGCATGGGTGAGGGTAAGCCTCGGAAGAGGGTCACGTTAAGGGTTAGGGTTAGGGTTAGTGTTAGGGAATGGGGATTGATTAGGGTACAGGTTAGGGTACGGCAATGGCTTAGGGTTGGCGTTCGTTAGAGGGCATGGGTTAGTGTTGATGTACTGGTTAAAATTAGGACACGGGTGAGGGTAAAGTTTCGGGTGAGTGTCATGGTTAGGTTTCAGGTTAGGGTTAGGGTTAGGGAATGTACAGGGATTAGGGTACAGGTTAGGGTACCGCTGCGGTTTAGTGTTAGCGTACGTTTGTGGGCACGAGTTAGTCTTGGTGTCCTGGTTAAGATTAGGGCTCGGGTGAGGGTAAGGCTTCGGGTGAGGGTCAGGGTTAGGATTCGGGTTAGGGTTAGGGTTAGGGAATGGAGAGGGATTAGGGTACAGGTTAGGGTACGACAATGCTTAAGGGTTAGCGTAAGTGTGAGGGCACGAGTTAGTGTTGGTGTACTGGTTAAGACAACGGCACCGATGAGGGTAAGGCCTCGGAAAAGGGTCACGTTCAGGGTTTCGCTTAGGGTTAGGGTTAAGGAATGGGGAGGGATTAGGGTACAGGATAGGGTACGACAATGCTTAAGGGTTAGCGTACGTTTGAGGGCATGAGTTAGTGTTTGTGTCCTGGTTAAGATTAGGGCATTGGTTAAGGTAGGGCATCGGAAGTGGGTCAGGTTTAGGGATGGGGTTAGGGTTAGGGTTAAGGAATGGGGAGGGATTAGGGTACAATTTAAGGTACGACAACGCTTAAGGTTTAGCGTACGTGTGAGGGCACGAGTTAGTGTTGGTGTCCTGGTTAAGATTAGGGCACGGGTGAGGGTAAGGCTTCGGGTGAGGGTCAGGGTTAGGATTCGGGTTAGGGTTAGGGTTAAGGAATGCAGAGGGATTAGGGTACAGCTTAGGGTACGACAGTGCTTAAGGGTTAGCGTTCGTGTGAGGGCAAGGGTTAGTGTCAGTGTCCTGGTTAAGATTAGGGCACGGGTGAGGGTAAGGCTTCAGGTGAGGGTCAGGGTTAGGATTCGGGTTAGGGTTAGGGTTAGGGAATGGGGAGGGATTAGGGTACAGTTTAGGGTACGACAATGATGAAGGGTTAGCGTAGGTGTGAGGGCCCGAGTTAGTGTTGGTGTCCTGGTTAAGATAAGGGCACGGGTGAGGGTAAGGTTTCGGGTGAGGGTCAGGGATAGAATTCGGGTTAGGGTTAGGGTTAGGGAATGGGGAGATATTAGGGCACAGTTTACGGTACCACAATGCTTAAGGTTTAGCGTACGTGTGAGGTCACTAGTTAGTGTTAGTGTACTGCTTACGATTAGGGCACGGGTGAGGATAAGGCCTCGGAAGAGGGTCACGTTAAGGGTTAGGGTTAGGGTTAGGGTTAGGGAATGGGGATTGATTAGGGTACAGGTTAGGGTACGGCAATGGCTTAGGGTTGGCGTACGTTAGAAGGCATGGGTTAGTGTTGATGTACTGGTTAAAATTAGGACACGGGTGAGGGTAAAGTTTCGGGTGAGTGTCATGTTTAGGTTTCAGGTTAGGGTTAGGGTTAGGGAATGGAGAGGGATTAGGGTACAGGTTAGGGTACCGCTGCGGTTTAGTGTTAGCGTACGTTTGAGGGCACGAGTTAGTCTTGGTGTCCTGGTTAAGATTAGGGCACGGGTGAGGGTAAGGCTTCGGATGAGGGTCAGGGTTAGGATTTGGGTTAGGGTTAGGGTTAGGGAATGGAGAGGGATTAGGGTACAGGTTAGGGTACGACAATGCTTAAGGGTTAGCGTAAGTGTGAGGGCACGAGTTAGTGTTGGTGTACTAGTTAAGACAACGGCACCGATGAGGGTAAGGCCTCGGAAAAGGGTCACGTTCAGGGTTTCGCTTAGGGTTGGGGTTAGGGAATGGGGAGGGATTAGGGTACAGGATAGGGTACGACAATGCTTAAGGGTTAGCGTACGTTTGAGGGCATGAGTTAGTGTTTGTGTACTGGTTAAGATTAGGGCATTGGTTAGGGTAGGGCATCGGAAGTGGGTCAGATTTAGGGATGGGGTTAGGGTTAGGGTTAAGGAATGGGGAGGGATTAGGGTACAATTTAGGGTACGACAACGCTTAAGGTTTAGCGTACGTGTGAGGGCACGAGTTAATGTTGGTGTCCTGGTTAAGATTAGGGCACGGGTGAGGGTAAGGCTTCGGGTGAGGGTCAGGGTTAGGATTCTGTTTAGGGTTAGGGTTAAGGAATGCAGAGGGATTAGGGTACAGCTTAGGGTACGACAGTGCTTAAGGGTTAGCGTTCGTGTGAGGGCAAGGGTTAGTGTTAGTGTCCTGGTTAAGATTAGGGCACGGGTGAGGGTAAGGCTTCAGGTGAGGGTCAGGGTTAGGATTCGGGTTAGGGTTAGGGTTAGGGAATGGGGAGGGATTAGGGTACAGTTTAGGGTACGACAACGATTAAGGGTTAGCGTACGTGTGAGGGCACGAGTTAGTGTTGGTGTCCTGATTAAGATTAGGGCACGGGTGAGGGTAAGGTTTCGGGTGAGGGTCAGGGATAGAATTCGGGTTAGGGTTAGGGTTAGGGAATGGAGAGATATTAGGGCACAGTTTAGGGTACCACAACGCTTAAGGTTTAGCGTACGTGTGAGGTCACTAGTTAGTGTTAGTGTACTGCTTACGATTAGGGCACGGGTGAGGGTAAGGCCTCGGAAGAGGGTCACGTTAAGGGTTAGTGTTAGGGTTAGGGTTAGGGAATGGGGATTGATTAGGGTACAGGTTAGGGTACGGCAATGGCTTAGGGTTGGCGTACGTTAGAGGGCATGGGTTATTGTTGATGTACTGGTTAAAATTAGGACACGGGTGAGGGTAAAGTTTCGGGTGAGTGTCATGGTTAGGTTTCAGGTTAGGGTTAGGGTTAGGGAATGGAGAGGGATTAGGGTACAGGTTAGGGTACCGCTGCGGTTTAGTGTTAGCGTACGTTTGTGGGCACGAGTTAGTCTTGGTGTCCTGGTTAAGATTAGGGCTCGGGTGAGGGTAAGGCTTCGGGTGAGGGTCAGGGTTAGGATTCGGGTTAGGGTTAGGGTTAGGGAATGGAGAGGGATTAGGGTACAGGTTAGGGTACGACAATGCTTAAGGGTTAGCGTAAGTGTGAGGGCACGAGTTAGTGTTGGTGTCCTGGTTAAGATTAGGGCACGGGTGAGGGTAAGGCTTCGGGTGAGGGTCAGGGTTAGTATTCGGGTTAGGGTTAGGGATAAGGAATGCAGAGGGATTAGGGTACAGCTTAGGGTACGACAGTGCTTAAGTGTTAGCGTTCGTGTGAGGGCAAGGGTTAGTGTTAGTGTCCTGGTTAAGATTAGGGCACGGGTGAGGGTAAGGCTTCAGGTGAGGGTCAGGGTTAGGATTCGGGTTAGGGTTAGGGTTAGGGAATGGGGAGGGATTAGGGTACAGTTTAGGGTACGACAACGATTAAGGGTTAGCGTACGTGTGAGGGCACGAGTTAGTGTTGGTGTCCTGATTAAGAGTAGGGCACGGGTGAGGGTAAGGTTTCGGGTGAGGGTCAGGGATAGAATTCGGGTTAGGGTTAGGGTTAGGGAATGGGGAGATATTAGGGCACAGTTTAGGGTACCACAACGCTTAAGGTTTAGCGTACGTGTGAGGTCACTAGTTAGTGTTAGTGTACTGCTTACGATTAGGGCACGGGTGAGGGTAAGGCCTCGGAAGAGGGTCACGTTAAAGGTTAGGGTTAGGGTTAGGGTTAGGGAATGGGGATTGATTAGGGTACAGGTTAGGGTAAGGCAATGGCTTAGGGTTGGCGTACGTTAGAGGGCATGGGTTAGTGTTGATGTACTGGTTAAAATTAGGACACGGGTGAGGGTAAAGTTTCGGGTGAGTGTCATGGTTAGGTTTCAGGTTAGGGTTAGGGTTAGGGAATGGAGAGGGATTAGGGTACAGGTTAGGGTACCGCTGCGGTTTAGTGTTAGCGTACGTTTGAGGGCACGAGTTAGTCTTGGTGTCCTGGTTAAGATTAGGGCACGGGTGAGGGTAAGGCTTCGGGTGAGGGTCAGGGTTAGGATTCTGTTTAGGGTTAGGGTTAAGGAATGCAGAGGGATTAGGTTACAGCTTAGGGAACGACAGTGCTTAAGGGTTAGTGTTCGTGTGAGGGCAAGGGTTAGTGTTAGTGTCCTGGTTAAGATTAGGGCACGGGTGAGGGTAAGTCTTCGGGTGAGGGTAAGGCTTCATGTGAGGGTCAGGGTTAGGATTCGGGTTAGGGTTAGGGTTAGGGAATGGGGAGGGATTAGGGTACAGTTTAGGGTACGACAACGATTAAGGGTTAGCGTACGTGTGAGGGCACGAGTTAGTGTTGGTGTCCTGGTTAAGATTAGGGCACGGGTGAGGGTAAGGCTTCGGGTGAGGGTCAGGGTTAGGATTCGGGTTAGGGTTAGGGTTAAGGAATGCAGAGGGATTAGGGTACAGCTTAGGGTACGACAGTGCTTAAGGGTTAGCGTTCGTGTGAGGGCAAGGGTTAGTGTCAGTGTCCTGGTTAAGATTAGGGCATTGGTGAGGGTAAGGCTTCAGGTGAGGGTCAGGGTTAGGATTCGGGTTAGGGTTAGGGTTAGGGAATGGGGAGGGATTAGGGTACAGTTTAGGGTACGACAATGATGAAGGGTTAGCGTACGTGTGAGGGCCCGAGTTAGTGTTGGTGTCCTGGTTAAGATTAGGGCACGGGTGAGGGTAAGGTTTCGGGTGAGGGTCAGGGATAGAATTCGGGTTAGGGTTAGGGTTAGGGAATGGGGAGATATTAGGGCACAGTTTAGGTTACCACAACGCTTAAGGTTTAGCGTACGTGTGAGGTCACTAGTTAGTGTTAGTGTACTGCTTACGATTAGGGCACGGGTGAGGGTAAGGCTTCGGAAGAGGGTCACGTTAAGGGTTAGGGTTGGGGTTAGTGTTAGGGAATGGGGATTGATTAGGGTACAGGTTAGGGTACGGCAATGGCTTAGGGTTGGCGTACGTTTGAGGACATGGGTTAGTGTTGATGTACTGGTTAAAATTAGGACACGGGTGAGGGTAAAGTTTCGGGTGAGTGTCATGTTTAGGTTTCAGGTTAGGGTTAGGGTTAGGGAATGGACAGGGATTAGGGTACAGGTTAGGGTACCGCTGCGGTTTAGTGTTAGCGTACGTTTGAGGGCACGAGTTAGTCTTGGTGTCCTGGTTAAGATTAGTGCACGGGTGAGGGTAAGGCTTCGGGTGAGGGTCAGGGTTAGGATTTGGGTTAGGGTTAGGGTTAGGGAATGGAGAGGGATTAGGGTACAGGTTAGGGTACGACAATGCTTAAGGGTTAGCGTAAGTGTGAGGGCACGAGTTAGTGTTGGTGTACTGGTTAAGACAACGGCACCGATGAGGGTAAGGCCTCGGAAAAGGGTCACGTTCAGGGTTTCGCTTAGGGTTAGGGTTAAGGAATGGGGAGGGATTAGGGTACAGGATAGGGTACGACAATGCTTAAGGGTTAGCGTACGTTTGAGGGCATGAGTTAGTGTTTGTGTCCTGGTTAAGATTAGGGCATTGGTTAAGGTAGGGCATCGGAAGTGGGTCAGGTTTAGGGATGGGGTTAGGGTTAGGGTTAAGGAATGGGGAGGGATTAGGGTACAATTTAGGGTACGACAACGCTTAAGGTTTAGCGTACGTGTGAGGGCACGAGTTAGTGTTGGTGTCCTGGTTAAGATTAGGGCACGGGTGAGGGTAAGGCTTCGGGTGAGGGTCAGGGTTAGGATTCGGGTTAGGGTTAGGGTTAAGGAATGCAGAGGGATTAGGGTACAGCTTAGGGTAAGACAGTGCTTAAGGGTTAGCGTTCGTGTGAGGGCAAGGGTTAGTGTCAGTGTCCTGGTTAAGATTAGGGCACGGGTGAGGGTAAGGATTCAGGTGAGGGTCAGGGTTAGGATTCGGGTTTGGGTTAGGGTTAGGGAATGGGGAGGGATTAGGGTACAGTTTAGTGTACGACAACGATGAAGGTTTAGCGTACGTGTGAGGGCACGAGTTAGTGTTGGTGTCCTGGTTAAGATTAGGGCACGGGTGAGGGTAAGGTTTCGGGTGAGGGTCAGGGATAGAATTCGGGTTAGGGTTAGGGTTAGGGAATGGGGAGATATTAGGGCACAGTTTAGGGTACCACAACGCTTAAGGTTTAGCGTACGTGTGAGGTCACTAGTTAGTGTTAGTGTACTGCTTACGATTAGGGCACGGGTGAGAGTAAGGCCTCGGAAGAGGGTCACGTTAAGGGTTAGGGTTAGGGTTAGGGTTAGGGAATGGGGATTGATTAGGGTACAGGTTAGGGTACGGCAATGGCTTAGGGTTGGCGTACGTTTGAGGGCATGGGTTAGTGTTGATGTACTGGTTAAAATTAGGACACGGGTGAGGGTAAAGTTTCGGGTGAGTGTCATGTTTAGGTTCCAGGTTAGGGTTAGGGTTAGGGAATGGAGAGGGATTAGGGTACAGGTTAGGGTACCGCTGCGGTTTAGTGTTAGCGTACGTTTGAGGGCACGAGTTAGTCTTGGTGTCCTGGTTAAGATTAGGGCACGGGTGAGGGTAAGGCTTCGGATGAGGGTCAGGGTTAGGATTTGGGTTAGGGTTAGGGTTAGGGAATGGAGAGGGATTAGGGTACAGGTTAGGGTACGACAATGCTTAAGGGTTAGCGTAAGTGTGAGGGCACGAGTTAGTGTTGGTGTACTGGTTAAGACAACGGCACCGATGAGGGTAAGGCCTCGGAAAAGGGTCACATTCAGCGTTTCGCTTAGGGTTAGGGTTAGGGAATGAGGAGGGTTTAGGGTACAGGATAGGGTATGACAATGCTTAAGGGTTAGCGTACGTTTGAGGGCATGAGTTAGTGTTTGTGTGCTGGTTAAGATTAGGGCATTGGTTAGGGTAGGGCATCGGAAGTGGGTCAGGTTTAGGGATGGGGTTAGGGTTAGGGTTAAGGAATCGGGAGGGATTAGGGTACAATTTAGGGTACGACAACGCTTAAGGTTTAGCGTACGTGTGAGGGCACGAGTTAGTGTTGGTGTCCTGGTTAAGATTAAGGCACGGGTGAGGGTAAGGCTTCGGGTGAGGGTCAGGGTTAGGATTCGGGTTACGGTTAGGGTTAAGGAATGCAGAGGGATTAGGGTACAGCTTAGGGTACGACAGTGCTTAAGGGTTAGCGTTCGTGTGAGGGCAAGGGTTAGTGTTGGTGTCCTGGTTAAGATTAGGGCACGGGTGAGGGTAAGGCTTCAGGTGAGGGTCAGGGTTAGGGTTCGGGTTAGGGTTAGGGTTAGGAAATGGGGAGGGATTAGGGTACAGTTTAGGGTACCACAACGCTTAAGGTTTAGCGTACGTGTGAGGGCACGAGTTAGTGTTGGTGTCCTGATTAAGATTAGGGCACGGGTGAGGGTAAGGTTTCGGGTGAGGGTCAGGGATAGAATTCAGGTTAGGGATAGGGTTAGGGAATGAGGAGATATTAGGGCACAGTTTAGGGTACCACAACGCTTAAGGTTTAGCGTACGTGTGAGGTCACTAGTTAGTGTTAGTGTACTGCTTACGATTAGGGCACGGGTGAGGGTAAGGCCTCGGAAGAGGGTCACGTTAAGGGTTAGTGTTAGGGTTAGGGTTAGGGAATGGGGATTGATTAGGGTACAGGTTAGGGTACGGCAATGGCTTAGGGTTGGCGTACGTTAGAGGGCATGGGTTAGTGTTGATGTACTGGTTAAAATTAGTACACGGGTGAGGGTAAAGTTTCGGATGAGTGTCATGGTTAGGTTTCAGGTTAGGGTTAAGGTTAGGGAATGGAGAGGGATTAGGGTACAGGTTATTTTACCACTGCGGTTTAGTGTTAGCGTACGTTTGAGGGCACGAGTTAGTCTTGGTGTCCTGGTTAAGATTAGGGCACGGGTGAGGGTAAGGCTTCGGGTGAGGGTCAGGGTTAGGATTCGGGTTAGGGTTAGGGTTAGGGAATGGAGAGGGATTAGGGTACAGGTTAGGGTACGACAATGCTTAAGGGTTAGCATAAGTGTGAGGGCACGAGTTAGTGTTGGTGTACTGGTTAAGACAACGGCACCGATGAGGGTAAGGCCTCGGAAAAGGGTTACGTTCAGGGTTTCGCTTAGGGTTAGGGTTAGGGAATGGGGAGGGATTAGGGTACAGGATAGGGTACGACAATGCTTAAGGGTTAGCGTACGTTTGAGGGCATGAGTTAGTGTTTGTGTACTGGTTAAGATTAGGGCATTGGTTAGGGTAGGGCATCGGAAGTGGGTCAGATTTAGGGATGGGGTTAGGGTTAGGGTTAAGGAATGGGGAGGGATTAGGGTACAATTTAGGGTACGACAACGCTTAAGGTTTAGCGTACGTGTGAGGGCACGAGTTAGTGTTGGTGTCCTGGTTAAGATTAGGGCACGGGTGAGGGTAAGGCTTCGGGTGAGGGTCAGGGTTAGGATTCTGTTTAGGGTTAGGGTTAAGGAATGCAGAGGGATTAGGGTACAGCTTAGGGTACGACAGTGCTTAAGGGTTAGCGTTCGTGTGAGGGCAAGGGTTAGTGTTAGTGTCCTGGTTAAGATTAGGGCACGGGTGAGGGTAAGGCTCCAGGTGAGGGTCAGGGTTAGGATTCGGGTTAGGGTTAGGGTTAGGGAATGGGGAGGGATTAGTGTACAGTTTAGGGTACGACAACGATTAAGGGTTAGCGTACGTGTGAGGGCACGAGTTAGTGTTGGTGTCCTGATTAAGATTAGGGCACGGGTGAGGGTAAGGTTTCGGGTGAGGGTCAGGGATAGAATTCGGTTTAGGGTTAGGGTTAGGGAATGGAGAGATATTAGGGCACAGTTTAGGGTACCACAACGCTTAAGGTTTAGCGTACGTGTGAGGTCACTAGTTAGTGTTAGTGTACTGCTTACGATTAGGGCACGGGTGAGGGTAAGGCCTCGGAAGAGGGTCACGTTAAGGGTTAGGGTTATGGTTAGGGTTAGGGAATGGGGATTGATTAGGGTACAGGTTAGGGTACGGCAATGGCTTAGGGTTGGCGTACGTTAGAGGGCATGGGTTAGTGTTGATGTACTGGTTAAAATTAGGACACGGGTGAGGGTAAAGTTTCGGGTGAGTGTCATGGTTAGGCTTCAGGTTAGGTTTAGGGTAAGGGAATGGAGAGGGATTAGGGTACAGGTTAGGGTACCGCTGCGGTTTAGTGTTAGCGTACGTTTGTGGGCACGAGTTAGTCTTGGTGTCCTGGTTAAGATTAGGGCTCGGGTGAGGGTAAGGCTTCGGGTGAGGGTCAGGGTTAGGATTCGGGTTAGGGTTAGGGTTAGGGAATGGAGAGGGATTAGGGTACAGGTTAGGGTACGACAATGCTTAAGGGTTAGCGTAAGTGTGAGGGCACGAGTTAGTGTTGGTGTCCTGGTTAAGATTAGGGCACGGGTGAGGGTAAGGCTTCGGGTGAGTGTCAGGGTTAGTATTCGGGTTAGGGTTAGGGATAAGGAATGCAGAGGGATTAGGGTACAGCTTAGGGTACGACAGTGCTTAAGTGTTAGCGTTCGTGTGAGGGCAAGGGTTAGTGTTAGTGTCCTGGTTAAGATTAGGGCACGGGTGAGGGTAAGGCTTCAGGTGAGGGTCAGGGTTAGGATTCGGGTTAGGGTTAGGGTTAGGGAATGGGGAGGGATTAGGGTACAGTTTAGGGTACGACAACGATTAAGGGTTAGCGTACGTGTGAGGGCACGAGTTAGTGTTGGTGTCCTGATTAAGAGTAGGGCACGGGTGAGGGTAAGGTTTCGGGTGAGGGTAAGGGATAGAATTCGGGTTAGGGTTAGGGTTAGGGAATGGGGAGATATTAGGGCACAGTTTAGGGTACCACAACGCTTAACGTTTAGCGTACGTGTGAGGTCACTAGTTAGTGTTAGTGTACTGCTTACGATTAGGGCACGGGTGAGGGTAAGGCCTCGGAAGAGGGTCACGTTAAAGGTTAGGGTTAGGGTTAGGGTTAGGGAATGGGGATTGATTAGGGTACAGGTTAGGGTACGGCAATGGCTTAGGGTTGGCATACGTTAGAGGGCATGGGTTAGTGTTGATGTACTGGTTAAAATTAGGACACGGGTGAGGGTAAAGTTTCGGGTGAGTGTCATGGTTAGGTTTCAGGTTAGGGTTAGGGTTAGGGAATGGAGAGGGATTAGGGTACAGGTTAGGGTACCGCTGCGGTTTAGTGTTAGCGTACGTTTGAGGGCACGAGTTAGTCTTGGTGTCCTGGTTAAGATTAGGGCACGGGTGAGGGTAAGGCTTCGGGTCTGGGTCAGGGTTAGGATTCTGTTTAGGGTTAGGGTTAAGGAATGCAGAGGGATTAGGTTACAGCTTAGGGAACGACAGTGCTTAAGTGTTAGCGTTCGTGTGAGGGCAAGGGTTAGTGTTAGTGTCCTGGTTAAGATTAGGGCACGGGTGAGGGTAAGGTTTCGGATGAGGGTCAGGGATAGAATTCGGGTTAGGGTTAGGGTTAGGGAATGGAGAGATATTAGGGCACAGTTTAGGGTACCACAACGCTTAAGGTTTAGCGTACGTGTGAGGTCACTAGTTAGTGTTAGTGTACTGCTTATGATTAGGGCACGGGTGAGGGTAAGGCCTCGGACGAGGGTCACGTTAAGGGTTAGGGTTAGGGTTAGGGTTAGGGAATGGGGATTGATTAGGGTACAGGTTAGGGTACGGCAATGGCTTAGGGTTGGCGTACGTTAGAGGGCATGGGTTAGTGTTGATGTACTGGTTAAAATTAGGACACGGGTGAGGGTAAAGTTTCGGGTGAGTGTCATGGTTAGGTTTCAGGTTAGGGTTAGGGTTAGGGAATGGAGAGGGATTAGGGTACAGGTTAGGGTACCGCTGCGGTTTAGTGTTAGCGTACGTTTGTGGGCACGAGTTAGTCTTGGTGTCCTGGTTAAGATTAGGGATCGGGTGATGGTAAGGCTTCGGGTGAGTGTCAGGGTTAGGATTCGGGTTAGGGTTAGGGTTAGGGAATGGAGAGGGATTAGGGTACAGGTTAGGGTACGACAATGCTTAAGGGTTAGCGTAAGTGTGAGGGCACGAGTTAGTGTTGGTGTACTGGTTAAGACAACGGTACCGATGAGGGTAAGGCCTCGGAAAAGGGTCACGTTCAGGGTTTCGCTTAGGTTTAGGGTTAGGGAATGGGGAGGGATTAGGGTACAGGATAGGGTACGACAATGCTTAAGGGTTAGCGTACGTTTGAGGGCATGAGTTAGTGTTTGTGTACTGGTTAAGATTAGGGCATTGGTTAGGGTAGGGCATCGGAAGTGGGTCAGGTTTAGGGATGGGGTTAGGTTTAGGGTTAAGGAATGGGGAGGGATTAGGGTACAATTTGGGGTACGACAACGCTTAAGGTTTAGCGTACGTGTGAGGGCACGAGTTAGTGTTGGTGTCCTGGTTAAGATTAGGGCACGGGTGAGGGTAAGGCTTCGGGTGAGGGTCAGGGTTAGTATTCGGGTTAGGGTTAGGGATAAGGAATGCAGAGGGATTAGGGTACAGCTTAGGGTACGACAGTGCTTAAGGGTTAGCGTTCGTGTGAGGGCAAGGGTTAGTGTTAGTGTCCTTGTTAAGATTAGGGCACGGGTGAGGGTAAGGCTTCAGGTGAGGGTCAGGGTTAGGATTCGGGTTAGGGTTAGGGTTAGGGAATGGGGAGGGATTAGGGTACAGTTCAGGGTACGACAACGATTAAGGGTTAGCGTACGTGTGAGGGCACGAGTTAGTGTTGGTGTCCTGATTAAGATTAGGGCACGGGTGAGGGTAAGGTTTCGGGTGAGGGTCAGGGATAGAATTCGGGTTAGGGTTAGGGTTAGGGAATGGAGAGATATTAGGGCACAGTTTAGGGTACCACAACGCTTAAGGTTTAGCGTACGTGTGAGGTCACTAGTTAGTGTTAGTGTACTGCTTACGATTAGGGCACGGGTGAGGGTAAGGCCTCGGAAGAGGGTCACGTTAAGGGTTAGTGTTAGGGTTAGGGTTAGGGAATGGGGATTGATTAGGGTACAGGTTAGGGTACGGCAATGGCTTAGGGTTGGCGTACGTTAGAGGGCATGGGTTAGTGTTGATGTACTGGTTAAAATTAGGACACGGGTGAGGGTAAAGTTTCGGGTGAGTGTCATGGTTAGGTTTCAGGTTAGGGTTAGGGTTAGGGAATGGAGAGGGATTAGGGTACAGGTTAGGGTACTGCTGCGGTTTAGTGTTAGCGTACGTTTGTGGGCACGAGTTAGTCTTGGTGTCCTGGTTAAGATTAGGGCTCGGGTGAGGGTAAGTCTTCGAGTGAGGGTCAGGGTTAGGATTCGGGTTAGGGTTAGGGTTAGGGAATGGAGAGGGATTAGGGTACAGGTTAGGGTACGACAATGCTTAAGGGTTAGCGTAAGTGTGAGGGCACGAGTTAGTGTTGGTGTACTGGTTAAGACAACGGTACCGATGAGGGTAAGGCCTCGGAAAAGGGTCACGTTCAGGGTTTCGCTTAGGGTTAGGGTTAGGGAATGGGGAGGGATTAGGGTACAGGATAGGGTACGACAATGCTTAAGGGTTAGCGTACGTTTGAGGGCATGAGTTAGTGTTTGTGTACTGGTTAAGATTAGGGCATTGGTTAGGGTAGGGCATCGGAAGTGGGTCAGATTTAGGGATGGGGTTAGGGTTAGGGTTAAGGAAAGGGGAGGGATTAGGGTACAATTTAGGGTACGACAACGCTTAAGGTTTAGCGTACGTGTGAGGGCACGAGTTAGTGTTGGTGTCCTGGTTAAGATTAGGGCACGGGTGAGGGTAAGGCTTCGGGTGAGGGTCAGGGTTAGGATTCGGGTTAGGGTTAGGGTTAAGGAATGCAGAGGGATTAGGGTACAGCTTAGGGTACGACAGTGCTTAAGGGTTAGCGTTCGAGTGAGGGCAAGGCTTAGGGTTAGTGTCCTGGTTAAGATTAGGGCACGGGTGAGGGTAAGGCTTCAGGTGAGGGTCAGGGTTAGGATTCGGGATAGTGTTAGGGTTAGGGAATGGGGAGGGATTAGGGTACAGTTTAGGGTACGACAACGATTAAGGGTGGGCGTACGTGTGAGGGCACGAGTTAGTGTTGGTGTCCTGGTTAAGATTAGGGCATGGGTGAGTGTAAGGTTTCGGGTGAGGGTCAGGGATAGAAGTAGGTTTAGGGTTAGGGTTAGGGAATGGGGAGATATTAGGGCACAGTTTAGCGTACCACAACGCTTAAGGTTTAGCGTACGTGTGAGGTCACTTGTTAGTGTTAGTGTACTGCTTACGATTAGGGCACGGGTGAGGGTAAGGCCTCGGAAGAGGGTCACGTTAAGGGTAAGGGTTAGGGTTAGTGTTAGGGAATGTGGATTGGTTAGGGTACAGGTTAGGGTACGGCAATGGCTTAGGGTTTGCGTACGTTAGAGGGCATGGGTTAGTGTTGATGTACTGGTTAAAATTAGGACACGGGTGAGGGTAAAGTTTCGGGTGAGTGTCATGGTTAGGTTTCAGGTTAGGGTTAGGGTTAGGGAATGGAGAGGGATTAGGGTACAGGTTAGGGTACCGCTGTGGTTTAGTGTTAGCGTACGTGTGAGGGCACGAGTTAGTCTTGGTGTCCTGTTTAAGATTAGGGCACGGGTGAGAGTAAGGCTTCGGGTGAGGGTCAGGGTTAGGATTCGGGTTAGGGTTAGGGTTAGGGAATGGAGAGGGATTAGGGTACAGGTTAGGGTACGACGATGCTTAAGGGTTAGCGTAAGTGTGAGGGCACGAGTTAGTGTTGGTGTACTGGTTAAGACAAGACACCGATGAGGGTAAGGCCTCGGAAAAGGGTCACGTTCAGGGTTTCGCTTAGCGTTAGGGTTAGGCAATGGGGAGGGATTAGGGTACAAGATAGGGTACGACAATGCTTAAGGGTTAGCGTACGTTTGAGGGCATGGGTTAGTGTTTGTGTACTGGTTAAGCTTAGGGCATTGGTTAGTGTAGGGCATCGGAAGTGGGTCCGGTTTAGGGATGGGGTTAGGGTGAGGGTTAAGGAATGGGGAGGGTTTAGGGTACAATTCAGGGTACAACAACGCTTAAGGTTTAGCGTACGTGTGAGGGCACGAGTTAGTGTTGGTGTCCTGGTTAAGATTAGGGCACGGGTGAGGGTAAGGCTTCGGATGAGGGTCAGGGTTAGGATTCGTGTTAGGGTTAGGGTTAAGGAATGCAGAGGGTTTAGGGTACAGCTTAGGGTACGACAGTGCTTAAGGGTTAGCGTTCGAGTGAGGGCAAGGGTTAGTGTTAGTGTCCTGGTTAAGATTAGGGCACGGGTGAGGGTAAGGCTTCACGTGAGGGTCAGGGTTAGGATTCAGGTTAGGGTTAGGGTTAGGGAATGGAGAGGGATTAGGGTACAGGTTAGGGTACGACAATGCTTAAGGTTTAGCGTAAGTGTGAGGGCACGAGTTAGTGTTGGTGTACTGGTTAAGACAACGGCACCGATGAGGGTAAGGCCTCGGAAAAGGGTCACGTTCAGGGTCTCGCTTAGGGTTAGGGTTAGGGAATGGGGAGGGATTAGGGTACAGGATAGGGTACGACAATGCTTAAGGGTTAGCGTACGTTTGAGGGCATGAGTTAGTGTTTGTGTACTGGTTAAGATTAGGGCATTGGTTAGGGTAGGGCATCGGAAGTGGGTCAGGTTTAGGGATGGGGTTAGGGTTAGGGTTAAGGAATGGGGAGGGATTAGGGTACAATTTAGGGTACGACAACGCTTAAGGTTTAGCGTACGTGTGAGGGCACGAGTTAGTGTTGGTGTCCTGGTTAAGATTAGGGCACGGGTGAGGGTAATGTTTCGGGTGAGGGTCAGGGATAGAATTGGGGTTAGGGTTAGGGTTAGGGAATGGGGAGATATTAGGGCACAGTTTAGGGTACCACAACGCTTAAGGTTTAGCGTACGTGTGAGGTCACTAGTTAGTGTTAGTGTACTGCTTACGATTAGGGCACGGGTGAGGGTAAGGCCTCGGAAGAGGGTCACGTTAAGGGTTAGGGTTAGGGTTAGGGATAGGGAATGGGGATTGATTAGGGTACAGGTTAGGGTACGGCAATGGCTTAGGGTTGGCGTACGTTAGAGGGCATGGGTTAGTGTTGATGTACTGGTTAAAATTAGGACACGGATGAGGGTAAAGTTTCGGGTGAGTGTCATGGTTAGGTTTCAGGTTAGGGTTAGGGTTAGGGAATGGAGAGGGATTATGGTACAGGTTAGGGTACCGCTGCGGTTTAGTGTTAGCGTACGTTTGAGCGCACGAGTTAGTCTTGGTGTCCTGGTTAAGATTAGGGCACGGGTGAGGGTAAGGCTTCGGGTGAGGGACAGGATTAGGATTCGGGTTAGGGTTAGGGTTAGGGAATGGAGAGGGATTAGGGTAAAGGTTAGGGTACGACAATGCTTAAGGGTTAGCGTAAGTGTGAGGGCACGAGTTAGTGTTGGTGTACTGGTTAAGACAACGGCACCGATGAGGGTAAGGCCTCGGAAAAGGGTCACGTTCAGGGTTTCGCTTAGCGTTAGGGTTAGGGAATGGGGAGGGATTAGGGCACAGGATAGGGTACGACAATGCTTAAGGGATAGCGTACGTTTGAGGGCATGAGTTAGTGTTTGTGTACTGGTTAAGATTAGGGCATTGGTTAGGGTAGGGCATCGGAAGTGGGTCAGGTTTAGGGATGGGGTTAGGGTTAGGGTTAAGGAATGGGGAGGGATTAGGGTACAATTTAGGGTACGACAACGCTTTAGGTTTAGCGTACGTGTGAGGGCACGAGTTAGTGTTGGTGTCCTGGTTAAGATTAGGGCACGGGTGAGGGTAAGGCTTCGGGTGAGGGTCAGGGTTAGGATTCGGGTTAGGGTTAGGGTTAAGGAATGCAGAGGGATTAGGGTACAGCTTAGTGTACGACAGTGCTTAAGGGTTAACGTTCGTGTGAGGGCAAGGGTTAGTGTTAGTGTCCTGGTTAAGATTAGGGCACGGGTGAGGGTAAGGCTTCAGGTGAGAGTCAGGGTTAGGATTCGGGTTAGGGTTAGGGTTAGGGTATGGGGAGGGATTAGGGTACAGTTTAGGGTACGACAACGATTAAGGGTTAGCGTACGTGTGAGGGCACAAGTTAGTGTTGGTGTCCTGGTTAAGATTAGGGCACGGGTGAGGGTAAGGTTTCGGGTGAGGGTCAGGGATAGAATTCGGGTTAGGGTTAGGGTTAGGGAATGGGGAGATATTAGGGCACAGTTTAGGGTACCACAACGCTTAAGGTTTAGCGTACGTGTGAGGTCACTAGTTAGTGTTAGTGTACTGCTTACGATTAGGGCACGGGTGAGGGTAAGGCCTCGGAAGAGGGTCACGTTAAGGGTTAGGGTTAGGGTTAGGGTTAGGGAATGGGGATTGATTAGGGTACAGGTTAGTGTACGGCAATGGCTTAGGGTTGGCGTACGTTAGAGGGCATGGGTTAGTGTTGATGTACTGGTTAAAATTAGGACACGGGTGAGGGTAAAGTTTCGGGTGAGTGTCATGGTTAGGTTTCAGGTTAGTGTTAGTGTTAGGGAATGGAGAGGGATTAGGGTACAGGTTAGGGTACCGCTGCGGATTACTGTTAGCGTACGTTTGAGGGCACGAGTTAATCTTGGTGTCCTGGTAAAGATTAGGGCACGGGTGAGGGTAAGGCTTCGGGTGAGGGTCAGGGTTAGGATTCGGGTTAGGGTTAGGGTTAGGGTTAGGGTTAGGGAATGGAGAGGGATTAGGGTACAGGTTAGGGTACGACAATGCTTAAGGTTTAGCGTAGGTGTGAGGGCACGAGTTAGTGTTGGTGTACTGGTTAAGACAACGGCACCGATGAGGGTAAGGCCTCGGAAAAGGGTCACGATCAGGGTTTCGCTTAGGGTTAGGGTTAGGGAATGGGGAGGGATTAGGGTACAGGATAGGGTACGACAATGCTTAAGGGTTAGCGTACGTTTGAGGGCATGAGTTAGTGTTTGTGTACTGGTTAAGATTAGGGCATTGGTTAGGGTAGGGCATCGGAAGTGGGTCAGGTTTAGGGATGGGGTTAGGGTTAGGGTTAAGGAATGGGGAGGGATTAGGGTACAATTTAGGGTACGACAACGCTTAAGGTTTAGCGTACGTGTGAGGGCACGAGTTAGTGTTGGTGTCCTGGTTAAGATTAGGGCACGGGTGAGGGTAAGGTTTCGGGTGAGGGTCAGGGATAGAATTCGGGTTAGGGTTAGGGTTAGGGAATGGGGAGATATTAGGGCACAGTTTAGGGTACCACAACGCTTAATGTTTAGCGTACGTGTGAGGTCACTAGTTAGTGTTAGTGTACTGCTTACGATTAGAGCATGGGTGAGGGTAAGGCCTCGGAAGAGGGTCACGTTAAGGGTTAGGGTTAGGGTTAGGGTTAGGGAATGGGGATTGATTAGTGTACAGGTTAGGGTACGGAAATGGCTTAGGGTTGGCGTACGTTAGAGGGCATGGGTTAGTGTTGATGTACTGGTTAAAATTAGGACACGGATGAGGGTAAAGTTTCGGGTGAGTGTCATGGTTAGGTTTCAGGTTAGGGTTAGGGTTAGGGAATGGAGAGGGATTATGGTACAGGTTAGGGTACCGCTGCGGTTTAGTGTTAGCGTACGTTTGAGGGCACGAATTAGTCTTGGTGTCCTGGTTAAGATTAGGGCACGGGTGAGGGTAAAGCTTCGGGTGAGGGACAGGATTAGGATTCGGCTTAGGGTTAGGGTTAGGGAATGGAGAGGGATTAGTGTAAAGGTTAGGGTAGGACAATGCTTAAAGGTTAGCGTAAGTGTGAGGACACGAGTTAGTGTTGGTGTACTGGTTAAGACAACGGCACCGATGAGGGTAAGGCCTCGGAAAAGGGTCACGTTAAGGGTTTCGCTTAGGGTTAGGGTTAGGGAATGGGGAGGGATTAGGGTACAGGATAGGGTACGACAATGCATAAGGGTTAGCGTACGTTTGAGGGCATGAGTTAGTGTTTGTGTACTGGTTAAGATTAGGGCATTGGTTAGGGTACGGCATCGGAAGTTGGTCAGGTTTAGGAATGGGGTTAGGGTTAGGGTTAAGGAATGGGGAGGGATTAGGGTACAATTTAGGTTACGACAACGCTTAAGGTTTAGCGTACGTGTGAGGGCACGGGTTAGTGTTGGTGTCCTGGTTAAGATTAGGGCACGGGTGAGGGTAAGGCTTCAGGTGAGGGTCAGGGTTAGGATTCGGGTTAGGGTTAGGGTTAGGGAATGGGGAGGGATTAGGGTACAGTTTAGGGTACGAAAGCGATTAACGGTTAGCGTACGTGTGAGGGCACGAGTTAGTGTTGGTGTCCTGGTTAAGATTAGGGCACGGGTGAGGGTAAGGCTTCGGGTGAGGGTCAGGGTTAGGATTCGGGTTAGGGTTAGGGTTAAGGAATGCAGAGGGATTAGGGTACAGCTTAGGGTACGACAGTGCTTCAGGGTTAGCGTTCGAGTGAGGGCAAGGGTTAGTGTTAGTGTCCTGGTTAAGATTAGGGCACGGGTGAGTGTAAGGCTTCAGGTGAGGGTCAAGGTTAGGATTCGGGTTAGGGTTAGGGTTAGGGAATGGGGAGGGATTAGGGTACAGTTTAGTGTACGAAAGCGATTAACGGTTAGCGTACGTGCGAGGGCACGAGTTAGTGTTGGTGTCCTGGTTAAGATTAGGGCACGGGTGAGGGTAAGGTTTCTGGTGAGGGTCAGGGATAGAATTCGGGTTAGGGTTAGGGTTAGGGAATGGGGAGATATTAGGGCACAGTTTAGGGTACCACAACGCTTAAGGTTTATCGTACGTGTGAGGTCACTAGTTAGTGTTAGTGTACTGCTTACGATTACGGCACGGGTGAGGGTAAGGCCTCGGAAGAGGGTCACGTTAAGGGTTAGGGTTAGGGTTAGGGTTAGGGAATGGGGATTGATTAGGGTACAGGTTAGGGTACGGCAATGGCTTAGGATTGGCGTACGTTAGAGGGCATGGGTTAGTGTTGATGTACTGGTTAAAATTAGGACACGGGTGAGGGTAAAGTTTCGGGAGAGTGTCATATTTAGGTTTCAGGTTAGGGTTAGGGTTAGGGAATGGAGAGGGATTAGGGTACAGGTTAGGGTAACACTGCGGTTTAGTTTTAGCGTACGTTTGAGGGCACGAGTTAGTCTTGGTGTCCTGGTTAAGATTAGGGCACGGGTGAGGGTAAGGCTTCGGGTGAGGGTCAGGGTTAGGATTCAGGTTAGGGTTAGGGTTAGGGAATGGAGAGGGATTAGGGTACAGGTTAGGGTACGACAATGCTTAAGGGTTAGCGTAAGTGTGAGGGCACGAGTTAATGTGGGTGTACTGGTTAAGACAACGGCACCGATGAGAGTAAGGCCTCGGAAAAGGGTCACGTTTAGGGTTTTGCTTAGGGTTAGGGTTAGGGAATGGGGAGGCTTTAGGGTACAGGATAGGGTACGACAATGCTTAAGGGTTAGCGTATGTTTGAGGGCATGAGTTAGTGTTTGTGTACTGGTTAAGATTAGGGCATTGGTTAGGGTAGGGCATCGGAAGTGGGTCAGGTTTAGGGTTGGGGTTAGGGTTAGGGTTAAGTAATGGGGAGGGATTAGGGTACAATTTAGGGTACGACAACGCTTAAGGTTTAGCGTACGTGTGAGGGCACGGGTTAGTGTTGGTGTCCTGGTTAAGATTAGGGCACGGGTGAGGGTAAGGCTTCGGGTGAGGGTCAGGGTTAGGATTCGAGTTAGGGTTAGGGTTAAGGAATGCAGAGGGATTAGGGTACAGCTTAGGGTACGGCAGTGCTTAAGGGTTAGCGTTCGTGTGAGGGCAAGGGTTAGTGTTAGTGTCCTGGTTAAGATTAGAGCACGGGTGAGGGTAAGGCTTTAGGTGAGGGTCAGGGTTAGGATTCGGGTTAGGGTTAGGGTTAGGGAATGGGGAGGGATTAGGGTACAGTTTAGGGTACGAAAGCGATTAACGGTTAGCGTACGTGTGAGGGCACGAGTTAGTGTTGGTGTCCTGGTTAAGATTAGGGCACGGGTGAGGGTAAGGTTTCTGGTGAGGGTCAGGGATAGAATTCGGGTTAGAGTTAGGTTTAGGGAATGGGGAGATATTAGGGCACAGTTTAGGGTACCACAACGCTTAAGATTTAGCGTACGTGTGAGGTCACTAGTTAGTGTTAGTGTACTGCTTACGATTAGGGCACGGGTGAGGGTAAGGCCTCGGAAGAGGGTCACGTTAAGGGTTAGGGTTAGGGTTAGGGTTAGGGAATGGGGATTGATTAGGGTACAGGTTAGGGTACGGCAATGGCTTAGGGTTGGCGTACGTTAGAGGGCATGGGTTAGTGTTGATGTACTGGTTAAAATTAGGACACGGGTGAGGGTAAAGTTTCGGGAGAGTGTCATGGTTAGGTTTCAGGTTAGGGTTAGGGTTAGGGAATGGAGAGGGATTAGGGTACAGTTTAGGGTAACGCTGCGGTTTAGTGTTAGCGTACGTTTGAGGGCACGAGTTAGTCTTGGTGTCCTGGATAAGATTAGGGCACGGGTGAGGGTAAGGCTTCGGGTGAGGGTCAGGGTTAGGATTCGGGTTAGGGTTAGGGTTAGGGAATGGAGAGGGATTAGGGTACAGGTTAGGGTACGACAATGCTTAAGGGTTAGCGTAAGTGTGAGGGCACGAGTTAATGTTGGTGTACTGGTTAAGACAACGGCACTGATGAGGGTAAGGCCTCGGAAAAGGGTCACGTTCAGGGTTTTGCTTAGGGTTACCGTTAGGGAATGGGGAGGGTTTAGGGTACAGGATAGGGTACGACAATGCTTAAGGGTTAGCGTACGTTTGAGGGCATGAGTTAGTGTTTGTGTACTGGTTAAGATTAGGGCATTGGTTAGGGTAGGGCATCGGAAGTGGGTCAGGTTTAGGGATGGGGTTAGGGTTAGGGTTAAGGAATGGGGAGGGATTAGGGTACAATTTAGGGTACGACAACGCTTAAGGTTTAGCGTACGTGTGAGGGCACGGGTTAGTGTTGGTGTCCTGGTTAAGATTAGGGCACGGGTGAGGGTAAGGCTTCGGGTGAGGGTCAGGGTTAGGATTCGGGTTAGGGTTAGGGTTAAGGAATGCAGAGGGATTAGGGTACAGCTTAGGGTACGACAGTGCTTAAGGGTTAGCGTTCGTGTGAGGGCAAGGGTTAGTGTTAGTGTCCTGGTTAAGATTAGGGCACGGGTGAGGGTAAGGCTTCAGGTGAGGGTCAGGGTTAGGATTCGGGTTAGGGTTAGGGTTAGGGAATGGGGAGGGATTAGGGTACAGTTTAGGGTACGAAAGCGATTAACGGTTAGCGTACGTGTGAGGGCACGAGTTAGAGTTGGTGTCCTGGTTAAGATTAGGGCACGGGTGAGGGTAAGGTTTCTGGTGAGGGTCAGGGATAGAATTCGGGTTAGAGTTAGGGTTAGGGAATGGGGAGATATTAGGGCACAGTTTAGGGTACCACAACGCTTAAGGTTTAGCGTACGTGTGAGGTCACTAGTTAGTGTTAGTGCACTGCTTACGATTAGGGCACGGGTGAGGGTAAGGCCTCGGAAGAGGGTCACGTTAAGGGTTAGGGTTAGGGTTAGGGTTAGGGAATGGGGATTGATTAGGGTACAGGTTAGGGTACGGCAATGTCTTAGGGTTGGCGTACGTTAGAGGGCATGGGTTAGTGTTGATGTACTGGTTAAAATTAGGACACGGGTGAGGGTAAAGTTTCGCTAGAGTGTCATGGTTAGGTTTCAGGTTAGGGTTAGCGTTAGGGAATGGAGAGGGATTACGGTACAGGTTAGGGTAACGCTGCGGTTTAGTGTTAGCGTACGTTTGAGGGCACGAGTTAGTCTTGGTGTCCTGGTTAAGATTAGGGCACGGGTGAGGGTAAGGCTTCGGGTGAGGGTCAGGGTTAGGATTCGGGTTAGGGTTAGGGTTAGGGAATGGAGAGGGATTAGGGTAAAGGTTAGGGTACGACAATGCTTAAGGGTTAGCGTAAGTGTGAGGGCACGAGTTAGTGTTGGTGTACTGGTTAAGACAACGGCACCGATGAGGGTAAGGCCTCGGAAAAGGGTCACGTTCAGGGTTTCGCTTAGCGTTAGGGTTAGGGAATGGGGAGGGATTAGGGCACAGGATAGGGTACGACAATGCTTAAGGGATAGCGTACGTTTGAGGGCATGAGTTAGTGTTTGTGTACTGGTTAAGATTAGGGCATTGGTTAGGGTAGGGCATCGGAAGTGGGTCAGGTTTAGGGATGGGGTTAGGGTTAGGGTTAAGGAATGGGGAGGGATTAGGGTACAATTTAGGGTACGACAACGCTTTAGGTTTAGCGTACGTGTGAGGGCACGAGTTAGTGTTGGTGTCCTGGTTAAGTTTAGGGCACGGGTGAGGGTAAGGCTTCGGGTGAGGGTCAGGGTTAGGATTCGGGTTAGGGTTAGGGTTAAGGAATGCAGAGGGATTAGGGTACAGCTTAGTGTACGACAGTGCTTAAGGGTTAACGTTCGTGTGAGGGCAAGGGTTAGTGTTAGTGTCCTGGTTAAGATTAGGGCACGGGTGAGGGTAAGGCTTCAGGTGAGAGTCAGGGTTAGGATTCGGGTTAGGGTTAGGGTTAGGGTATGGGGAGGGATTAGGGTACAGTTTAGGGTACGACAACGATTAAGGGTTAGCGTACGTGTGAGGGCACAAGTTAGTGTTGGTGTCCTGGTTAAGATTAGGGCACGGGTGAGGGTAAGGTTTCGGGTGAGGGTCAGGGATAGAATTCGGGTTAGGGTTAGGGTTAGGGAATGGGGAGATATTAGGGCACAGTTTAGGGTACCACAACGCTTAAGGTTTAGCGTACGTGTGAGGTCACTAGTTAGTGTTAGTGTACTGCTTACGATTAGGGCACGGGTGAGGGTAAGGCCTCGGAAGAGGGTCACGTTAAGGGTTAGGGTTAGGGTTAGGGTTAGGGAATGGGGATTGATTAGGGTACAGGTTAGTGTACGGCAATGGCTTAGGGTTGGCGTACGTTAGAGGGCATGGGTTAGTGTTGATGTACTGGTTAAAATTAGGACACGGGTGAGGGTAAAGTTTCGGGTGAGTGTCATGGTTAGGTTTCAGGTTAGTGTTAGTGTTAGGGAATGGAGAGGGATTAGGGTACAGGTTAGGGTACCGCTGCGGATTACTGTTAGCGTACGTTTGAGGGCACGAGTTAATCTTGGTGTCCTGGTAAAGATTAGGGCACGGGTGAGGGTAAGGCTTCGGGTGAGGGTCAGGGTTAGGATTCGGGTTAGGGTTAGGGTTAGGGTTAGGGTTAGGGAATGGAGAGGGATTAGGGTACAGGTTAGGGTACGACAATGCTTAAGGTTTAGCGTAGGTGTGAGGGCACGAGTTAGTGTTGGTGTACTGGTTAAGACAACGGCACCGATGAGGGTAAGGCCTCGGAAAAGGGTCACGTTCAGGGTTTCGCTTAGGGTTAGGGTTAGGGAATGGGGAGGGATTAGGGTACAGGATAGGGTACGACAATGCTTAAGGGTTAGCGTACGTTTGAGGGCATGAGTTAGTGTTTGTGTACTGGTTAAGATTAGGGCATTGGTTAGGGTAGGGCATCGGAAGTGGGTCAGGTTTAGGGATGGGGTTAGGGTTAGGGTTAAGGAATGGGGAGGGATTAGGGTACAATTTAGGGTACGACAACGCTTAAGGTTTAGCGTACGTGTGAGGGCACGAGTTAGTGTTGGTGTCCTGGTTAAGATTAGGGCACGGGTGAGGGTAAGGTTTCGGGTGAGGGTCAGGGATAGAATTCGGGTTAGGGTTAGGGTTAGGGAATGGGGAGATATTAGGGCACAGTTTAGGGTACCACAACGCTTAATGTTTAGCGTACGTGTGAGGTCACTAGTTAGTGTTAGTGTACTGCTTACGATTAGAGCATGGGTGAGGGTAAGGCCTCGGAAGAGGGTCACGTTAAGGGTTAGGGTTAGGGTTAGGGTTAGGGAATGGGGATTGATTAGTGTACAGGTTAGGGTACGGAAATGGCTTAGGGTTGGCGTACGTTAGAGGGCATGGGTTAGTGTTGATGTACTGGTTAAAATTAGGACACGGATGAGGGTAAAGTTTCGGGTGAGTGTCATGGTTAGGTTTCAGGTTAGGGTTAGGGTTAGGGAATGGAGAGGGATTATGGTACAGGTTAGGGTACCGCTGCGGTTTAGTGTTAGCGTACGTTTGAGGGCACGAATTAGTCTTGGTGTCCTGGTTAAGATTAGGGCACGGGTGAGGGTAAAGCTTCGGGTGAGGGACAGGATTAGGATTCGGCTTAGGGTTAGGGTTAGGGAATGGAGAGGGATTAGTGTAAAGGTTAGGGTAGGACAATGCTTAAAGGTTAGCGTAAGTGTGAGGACACGAGTTAGTGTTGGTGTACTGGTTAAGACAACGGCACCGATGAGGGTAAGGCCTCGGAAAAGGGTCACGTTAAGGGTTTCGCTTAGGGTTAGGGTTAGGGAATGGGGAGGGATTAGGGTACAGGATAGGGTACGACAATGCATAAGGGTTAGCGTACGTTTGAGGGCATGAGTTAGTGTTTGTGTACTGGTTAAGATTAGGGCATTGGTTAGGGTACGGCATCGGAAGTTGGTCAGGTTTAGGAATGGGGTTAGGGTTAGGGTTAAGGAATGGGGAGGGATTAGGGTACAATTTAGGTTACGACAACGCTTAAGGTTTAGCGTACGTGTGAGGGCACGGGTTAGTGTTGGTGTCCTGGTTAAGATTAGGGCACGGGTGAGGGTAAGGCTTCGGGTGAGGGTCAGGGTTAGGATTCGGGTTAGGGTTAGGGTTAGGGAATGGAGAGGGATTAGGGTACAGGTTAGGGTACGACAATGCTTAAGGGTTAGCGTAAGTGTGAGGGCACGAGTTAATGTTGGTGTACTGGTTAAGACAACGGCACTGATGAGGGTAAGGCCTCGGAAAAGGGTCACGTTCAGGGTTTTGCTTAGGGTTACCGTTAGGGAATGGGGAGGGTTTAGGGTACAGGATAGGGTACGACAATGCTTAAGGGTTAGCGTACGTTTGAGGGCATGAGTTAGTGTTTGTGTACTGGTTAAGATTAGGGCATTGGTTAGGGTAGGGCATCGGAAGTGGGTCAGGTTTAGGGATGGGGTTAGGGTTAGGGTTAAGGAATGGGGAGGGATTAGGGTACAATTTAGGGTACGACAACGCTTAAGGTTTAGCGTACGTGTGAGGGCACGGGTTAGTGTTGGTGTCCTGGTTAAGATTAGGGCACGGGTGAGGGTAAGGCTTCGGGTGAGGGTCAGGGTTAGGATTCGGGTTAGGGTTAGGGTTAAGGAATGCAGAGGGATTAGGGTACAGCTTAGGGTACGACAGTGCTTAAGGGTTAGCGTTCGTGTGAGGGCAAGGGTTAGTGTTAGTGTCCTGGTTAAGATTAGGGCACGGGTGAGGGTAAGGCTTCAGGTGAGGGTCAGGGTTAGGATTCGGGTTAGGGTTAGGGTTAGGGAATGGGGAGGGATTAGGGTACAGTTTAGGGTACGAAAGCGATTAACGGTTAGCGTACGTGTGAGGGCACGAGTTAGAGTTGGTGTCCTGGTTAAGATTAGGGCACGGGTGAGGGTAAGGTTTCTGGTGAGGGTCAGGGATAGAATTCGGGTTAGAGTTAGGGTTAGGGAATGGGGAGATATTAGGGCACAGTTTAGGGTACCACAACGCTTAAGGTTTAGCGTACGTGTGAGGTCACTAGTTAGTGTTAGTGCACTGCTTACGATTAGGGCACGGGTGAGGGTAAGGCCTCGGAAGAGGGTCACGTTAAGGGTTAGGGTTAGGGTTAGGGTTAGGGAATGGGGATTGATTAGGGTACAGGTTAGGGTACGGCAATGTCTTAGGGTTGGCGTACGTTAGAGGGCATGGGTTAGTGTTGATGTACTGGTTAAAATTAGGACACGGGTGAGGGTAAAGTTTCGCTAGAGTGTCATGGTTAGGTTTCAGGTTAGGGTTAGCGTTAGGGAATGGAGAGGGATTACGGTACAGGTTAGGGTAACGCTGCGGTTTAGTGTTAGCGTACGTTTGAGGGCACGAGTTAGTCTTGGTGTCCTGGTTAAGATTAGGGCACGGGTGAGGGTAAGGCTTCGGGTGAGGGTCAGGGTTAGGATTCGGGTTAGGGTTAGGGTTAGGGAATGGAGAGGGATTAGGGTAAAGGTTAGGGTACGACAATGCTTAAGGGTTAGCGTAAGTGTGAGGGCACGAGTTAGTGTTGGTGTACTGGTTAAGACAACGGCACCGATGAGGGTAAGGCCTCGGAAAAGGGTCACGTTCAGGGTTTCGCTTAGCGTTAGGGTTAGGGAATGGGGAGGGATTAGGGCACAGGATAGGGTACGACAATGCTTAAGGGATAGCGTACGTTTGAGGGCATGAGTTAGTGTTTGTGTACTGGTTAAGATTAGGGCATTGGTTAGGGTAGGGCATCGGAAGTGGGTCAGGTTTAGGGATGGGGTTAGGGTTAGGGTTAAGGAATGGGGAGGGATTAGGGTACAATTTAGGGTACGACAACGCTTTAGGTTTAGCGTACGTGTGAGGGCACGAGTTAGTGTTGGTGTCCTGGTTAAGTTTAGGGCACGGGTGAGGGTAAGGCTTCGGGTGAGGGTCAGGGTTAGGATTCGGGTTAGGGTTAGGGTTAAGGAATGCAGAGGGATTAGGGTACAGCTTAGTGTACGACAGTGCTTAAGGGTTAACGTTCGTGTGAGGGCAAGGGTTAGTGTTAGTGTCCTGGTTAAGATTAGGGCACGGGTGAGGGTAAGGCTTCAGGTGAGAGTCAGGGTTAGGATTCGGGTTAGGGTTAGGGTTAGGGTATGGGGAGGGATTAGGGTACAGTTTAGGGTACGACAACGATTAAGGGTTAGCGTACGTGTGAGGGCACAAGTTAGTGTTGGTGTCCTGGTTAAGATTAGGGCACGGGTGAGGGTAAGGTTTCGGGTGAGGGTCAGGGATAGAATTCGGGTTAGGGTTAGGGTTAGGGAATGGGGAGATATTAGGGCACAGTTTAGGGTACCACAACGCTTAAGGTTTAGCGTACGTGTGAGGTCACTAGTTAGTGTTAGTGTACTGCTTACGATTAGGGCACGGGTGAGGGTAAGGCCTCGGAAGAGGGTCACGTTAAGGGTTAGGGTTAGGGTTAGGGTTAGGGAATGGGGATTGATTAGGGTACAGGTTAGTGTACGGCAATGGCTTAGGGTTGGCGTACGTTAGAGGGCATGGGTTAGTGTTGATGTACTGGTTAAAATTAGGACACGGGTGAGGGTAAAGTTTCGGGTGAGTGTCATGGTTAGGTTTCAGGTTAGTGTTAGTGTTAGGGAATGGAGAGGGATTAGGGTACAGGTTAGGGTACCGCTGCGGATTACTGTTAGCGTACGTTTGAGGGCACGAGTTAATCTTGGTGTCCTGGTAAAGATTAGGGCACGGGTGAGGGTAAGGCTTCGGGTGAGGGTCAGGGTTAGGATTCGGGTTAGGGTTAGGGTTAGGGTTAGGGTTAGGGAATGGAGAGGGATTAGGGTACAGGTTAGGGTACGACAATGCTTAAGGTTTAGCGTAGGTGTGAGGGCACGAGTTAGTGTTGGTGTACTGGTTAAGACAACGGCACCGATGAGGGTAAGGCCTCGGAAAAGGGTCACGTTCAGGGTTTCGCTTAGGGTTAGGGTTAGGGAATGGGGAGGGATTAGGGTACAGGATAGGGTACGACAATGCTTAAGGGTTAGCGTACGTTTGAGGGCATGAGTTAGTGTTTGTGTACTGGTTAAGATTAGGGCATTGGTTAGGGTAGGGCATCGGAAGTGGGTCAGGTTTAGGGATGGGGTTAGGGTTAGGGTTAAGGAATGGGGAGGGATTAGGGTACAATTTAGGGTACGACAACGCTTAAGGTTTAGCGTACGTGTGAGGGCACGAGTTAGTGTTGGTGTCCTGGTTAAGATTAGGGCACGGGTGAGGGTAAGGTTTCGGGTGAGGGTCAGGGATAGAATTCGGGTTAGGGTTAGGGTTAGGGAATGGGGAGATATTAGGGCACAGTTTAGGGTACCACAACGCTTAATGTTTAGCGTACGTGTGAGGTCACTAGTTAGTGTTAGTGTACTGCTTACGATTAGAGCATGGGTGAGGGTAAGGCCTCGGAAGAGGGTCACGTTAAGGGTTAGGGTTAGGGTTAGGGTTAGGGAATGGGGATTGATTAGTGTACAGGTTAGGGTACGGAAATGGCTTAGGGTTGGCGTACGTTAGAGGGCATGGGTTAGTGTTGATGTACTGGTTAAAATTAGGACACGGATGAGGGTAAAGTTTCGGGTGAGTGTCATGGTTAGGTTTCAGGTTAGGGTTAGGGTTAGGGAATGGAGAGGGATTATGGTACAGGTTAGGGTACCGCTGCGGTTTAGTGTTAGCGTACGTTTGAGGGCACGAATTAGTCTTGGTGTCCTGGTTAAGATTAGGGCACGGGTGAGGGTAAAGCTTCGGGTGAGGGACAGGATTAGGATTCGGCTTAGGGTTAGGGTTAGGGAATGGAGAGGGATTAGTGTAAAGGTTAGGGTAGGACAATGCTTAAAGGTTAGCGTAAGTGTGAGGACACGAGTTAGTGTTGGTGTACTGGTTAAGACAACGGCACCGATGAGGGTAAGGCCTCGGAAAAGGGTCACGTTAAGGGTTTCGCTTAGGGTTAGGGTTAGGGAATGGGGAGGGATTAGGGTACAGGATAGGGTACGACAATGCATAAGGGTTAGCGTACGTTTGAGGGCATGAGTTAGTGTTTGTGTACTGGTTAAGATTAGGGCATTGGTTAGGGTACGGCATCGGAAGTTGGTCAGGTTTAGGAATGGGGTTAGGGTTAGGGTTAAGGAATGGGGAGGGATTAGGGTACAATTTAGGTTACGACAACGCTTAAGGTTTAGCGTACGTGTGAGGGCACGGGTTAGTGTTGGTGTCCTGGTTAAGATTAGGGCACGGGTGAGGGTAAGGCTTCAGGTGAGGGTCAGGGTTAGGATTCGGGTTAGGGTTAGGGTTAGGGAATGGGGAGGGATTAGGGTACAGTTTAGGGTACGAAAGCGATTAACGGTTAGCGTACGTGTGAGGGCACGAGTTAGTGTTGGTGTCCTGGTTAAGATTAGGGCACGGGTGAGGGTAAGGCTTCGGGTGAGGGTCAGGGTTAGGATTCGGGTTAGGGTTAGGGTTAAGGAATGCAGAGGGATTAGGGTACAGCTTAGGGTACGACAGTGCTTCAGGGTTAGCGTTCGAGTGAGGGCAAGGGTTAGTGTTAGTGTCCTGGTTAAGATTAGGGCACGGGTGAGTGTAAGGCTTCAGGTGAGGGTCAAGGTTAGGATTCGGGTTAGGGTTAGGGTTAGGGAATGGGGAGGGATTAGGGTACAGTTTAGTGTACGAAAGCGATTAACGGTTAGCGTACGTGCGAGGGCACGAGTTAGTGTTGGTGTCCTGGTTAAGATTAGGGCACGGGTGAGGGTAAGGTTTCTGGTGAGGGTCAGGGATAGAATTCGGGTTAGGGTTAGGGTTAGGGAATGGGGAGATATTAGGGCACAGTTTAGGGTACCACAACGCTTAAGGTTTATCGTACGTGTGAGGTCACTAGTTAGTGTTAGTGTACTGCTTACGATTACGGCACGGGTGAGGGTAAGGCCTCGGAAGAGGGTCACGTTAAGGGTTAGGGTTAGGGTTAGGGTTAGGGAATGGGGATTGATTAGGGTACAGGTTAGGGTACGGCAATGGCTTAGGATTGGCGTACGTTAGAGGGCATGGGTTAGTGTTGATGTACTGGTTAAAATTAGGACACGGGTGAGGGTAAAGTTTCGGGAGAGTGTCATATTTAGGTTTCAGGTTAGGGTTAGGGTTAGGGAATGGAGAGGGATTAGGGTACAGGTTAGGGTAACACTGCGGTTTAGTGTTAGCGTACGTTTGAGGGCACGAGTTAGTCTTGGTGTCCTGGTTAAGATTAGGGCACGGGTGAGGGTAAGGCTTCGGGTGAGGGTCAGGGTTAGGATTCAGGTTAGGGTTAGGGTTAGGGAATGGAGAGGGATTAGGGTACAGGTTAGGGTACGACAATGCTTAAGGGTTAGCGTAAGTGTGAGGGCACGAGTTAATGTGGGTGTACTGGTTAAGACAACGGCACCGATGAGAGTAAGGCCTCGGAAAAGGGTCACGTTTAGGGTTTTGCTTAGGGTTAGGGTTAGGGAATGGGGAGGGTTTAGGGTACAGGATAGGGTACGACAATGCTTAAGGGTTAGCGTATGTTTGAGGGCATGAGTTAGTGTTTGTGTACTGGTTAAGATTAGGGCATTGGTTAGGGTAGGGCATCGGAAGTGGGTCAGGTTTAGGGTTGGGGTTAGGGTTAGGGTTAAGTAATGGGGAGGGATTAGGGTACAATTTAGGGTACGACAACGCTTAAGGTTTAGCGTACGTGTGAGGGCACGGGTTAGTGTTGGTGTCCTGGTTAAGATTAGGGCACGGGTGAGGGTAAGGCTTCGGGTGAGGGTCAGGGTTAGGATTCGAGTTAGGGTTAGGGTTAAGGAATGCAGAGGGATTAGGGTACAGCTTAGGGTACGGCAGTGCTTAAGGGTTAGCGTTCGTGTGAGGGCAAGGGTTAGTGTTAGTGTCCTGGTTAAGATTAGAGCACGGGTGAGGGTAAGGCTTTAGGTGAGGGTCAGGGTTAGGATTCGGGTTAGGGTTAGGGTTAGGGAATGGGGAGGGATTAGGGTACAGTTTAGGGTACGAAAGCGATTAACGGTTAGCGTACGTGTGAGGGCACGAGTTAGTGTTGGTGTCCTGGTTAAGATTAGGGCACGGGTGAGGGTAAGGTTTCTGGTGAGGGTCAGGGATAGAATTCGGGTTAGAGTTAGGTTTAGGGAATGGGGAGATATTAGGGCACAGTTTAGGGTACCACAACGCTTAAGATTTAGCGTACGTGTGAGGTCACTAGTTAGTGTTAGTGTACTGCTTACGATTAGGGCACGGGTGAGGGTAAGGCCTCGGAAGAGGGTCACGTTAAGGGTTAGGGTTAGGGTTAGGGTTAGGGAATGGGGATTGATTAGGGTACAGGTTAGGGTACGGCAATGGCTTAGGGTTGGCGTACGTTAGAGGGCATGGGTTAGTGTTGATGTACTGGTTAAAATTAGGACACGGGTGAGGGTAAAGTTTCGGGAGAGTGTCATGGTTAGGTTTCAGGTTAGGGTTAGGGTTAGGGAATGGAGAGGGATTAGGGTACAGGTTAGGGTAACGCTGCGGTTTAGTGTTAGCGTACGTTTGAGGGCACGAGTTAGTCTTGGTGTCCTGGATAAGATTAGGGCACGGGTGAGGGTAAGGCTTCGGGTGAGGGTCAGGGTTAGGATTCGGGTTAGGGTTAGGGTTAGGGAATGGAGAGGGATTAGGGTACAGGTTAGGGTACGACAATGCTTAAGGGTTAGCGTAAGTGTGAGGGCACGAGTTAATGTTGGTGTACTGGTTAAGACAACGGCACCGATGAGGGTAAGGCCTCGGAAAAGGGTCACGTTCAGGGTTTTGCTTAGGGTTACCGTTAGGGAATGGGGAGGGTTTAGGGTACAGGATAGGGTACGACAATGCTTAAGGGTTAGCGTACGTTTGAGGGCATGAGTTAGTGTTTGTGTACTGGTTAAGATTAGGGCATTGGTTAGGGTAGGGCATCGGAAGTGGGTCAGGTTTAGGGATGGGGTTAGGGTTAGGGTTAAGGAATGGGGAGGGATTAGGGTACAATTTAGGGTACGACAACGCTTAAGGTTTAGCGTACGTGTGAGGGCACGGGTTAGTGTTGGTGTCCTGGTTAAGATTAGGGCACGGGTGAGGGTAAGGCTTCGGGTGAGGGTCAGGGTTAGGATTCGGGTTAGGGTTAGGGTTAAGGAATGCAGAGGGATTAGGGTACAGCTTAGGGTACGACAGTGCTTAAGGGTTAGCGTTCGTGTGAGGGCAAGGGTTAGTGTTAGTGTCCTGGTTAAGATTAGGGCACGGGTGAGGGTAAGGCTTCAGGTGAGGGTCAGGGTTAGGATTCGGGTTAGGGTTAGGGTTAGGGAATGGGGAGGGATTAGGGTACAGTTTAGGGTACGAAAGCGATTAACGGTTAGCGTACGTGTGAGGGCACGAGTTAGAGTTGGTGTCCTGGTTAAGATTAGGGCACGGGTGAGGGTAAGGTTTCTGGTGAGGGTCAGGGATAGAATTCGGGTTAGAGTTAGGGTTAGGGAATGGGGAGATATTAGGGCACAGTTTAGGGTACCACAACGCTTAAGGTTTAGCGTACGTGTGAGGTCACTAGTTAGTGTTAGTGCACTGCTTACGATTAGGGCACGGGTGAGGGTAAGGCCTCGGAAGAGGGTCACGTTAAGGGTTAGGGTTAGGGTTAGGGTTAGGGAATGGGGATTGATTAGGGTACAGGTTAGGGTACGGCAATGTCTTAGGGTTGGCGTACGTTAGAGGGCATGGGTTAGTGTTGATGTACTGGTTAAAATTAGGACACGGGTGAGGGTAAAGTTTCGCTAGAGTGTCATGGTTAGGTTTCAGGTTAGGGTTAGCGTTAGGGAATGGAGAGGGATTACGGTACAGGTTAGGGTAACGCTGCGGTTTAGTGTTAGCGTACGTTTGAGGGCACGAGTTAGTCTTGGTGTCCTGGTTAAGATTAGGGCACGGGTGAGGGTAAGGCTTCGGGTGAGGGTCAGGGTTAGGATTCGGGTTAGGGTTAGGGTTAGGGAATGGAGAGGGATTAGGGTACAGGTTAGGGTACGACAATGCTTAAGGGTTAGCGTAAGTGTGAGGGCACGAGTTAGTGTTGGTGTACTGGTTAAGACAAGGGCACCGATGAGGGTAAGGCCTCGGAAAAGGGTCACGTTCAGGGTTTTGCTAAGGGTTAGGGTTAGGGAATGGGGAGGGATTAGGGTACAGGATAGGGTACGACAATGCTTAAGGGTTAGCGTACGTTTGAGGGCATGAGTTAGTGTTTGTGTACTGGTTAAGATTAGGGCATTGGTTAGGGTAGGGCATCGGAAGTGGGTCAGGTTTAGGGATGGGGTTAGGTTTAGGGTTAAGGAATGGGGAGGGATTAGGGTACAATTTAGGGTACGACAACGCTTAAGGTTTAGCGTACGTGTGAGGGCACGGGTTAGTGTTGGTGTCCTGGTTAAGATTAGGGCACGGGTGAGGGTAAGGCTTCGGGTGAGGGTCAGGGTTAGGATTCGGGTTAGGGTTAGGGTTAAGGAATGCAGAGGGATTAGGGTACAGCTTAGGGTACGACAGTGCTTAAGGGTTAGCGTTCGTGTGAGGGCAAGGGTTAGTGTTAGTGTCCTGGTTAAGATTAGGGCACGGGTGAGGGTAAGGCTTCAGGTGAGGGTCAGGGTTAGGATTCGGGTTAGGGTTAGGGTTAGGGAATGGGGAGGGATTAGGGTACAGTTTAGGGTACGAAAGCGATTAACGGTTAGCGTACGTGTGAGGGCACGAGTTAGTGTTGGTGTCCTGGTTAAGATTAGGGCACGGGTGAGGGTAAGGTTTCTGGTGAGGGTCAGGGATAGAATTCGGGTTAGAGTTAGGGTTAGGGAATGGGGAGATATTAGGGCACAGTTTAGGGTACCACAACGCTTAAGGTTTAGCGTACGTGTGAGGTCACTAGTTAGTGTTAGTGCACTGCTTACGATTAGGGCACGGGTGAGGGTAAGGCCTCGGAAGAGGGTCACGTTAAGGGTTAGGGTTAGGGTTAGGGTTAGGGAATGGGGATTGATTAGGGTACAGGTTAGGGTACGGCAATGTCTTAGGGTTGGCGTACGTTAGAGGGCATGGGTTAGTGTTGATGTACTGGTTAAAATTAGGACACGGGTGAGGGTAAAGTTTCGCTAGAGTGTCATGGTTAGGTTTCAGGTTAGGGTTAGCGTTAGGGAATGGAGAGGGATTACGGTACAGGTTAGGGTAACGCTGCGGTTTAGTGTTAGCGTACGTTTGAGGGCACGAGTTAGTCTTGGTGTCCTGCTTAAGATTAGGGCACGGGTGAGGGTAAGGCTTCGGGTGAGGGTCAGGGTTAGGATTCGGGTTAGGGTTAGGGTTAGGGAATGGAGAGGGATTAGGGTACAGGTTAGGGTACGACAATGCTTAAGGGTTAGCATAAGTGTGAGGGCACGAGTTAGTGTTGGTGTACTGGTTAAGACAACGGCACCGATGAGGGTAAGGCCTCGGAAAAGGGTCACGTTCAGGGTTTTGCTAAGGGTTAGGGTTAGGGAATGGGGAGGGATTAGGGTACAGGATAGGGAACGACAATGCTTAAGGGTTAGCGTATGTTTGAGGGCATGAGTAAGTGTTTGTGTACTGGTTAAGATTAGGGCATTGGTTAGGGTAGGGCATCGGAAGTGGGTCAGGTTTAGGGATGGGGTTAGGGTTAGGGTTAAGGAATGGGGAGGGATTAGGGTACAATTTAGGGTACGACAACGCTTAAGGTTTAGCGTACGTGTGAGGGCACGGGTTAGTGTTGGTATCCTGGTTAAGATTAGGGCACGGGTGAGGGTAAGGCTTCGGGTGAGGGTCAGGGTTAGGATTCGAGTTAGGGTTAGGGTTAAGGAATGCAGAGGGATTAGGGTACAGCTTAGGGTACGGCAGTGCTTAAGGGTTAGCGTTCGTGTGAGGGCAAGGGTTAGTGTTAGTGTCCTGGTTAAGATTAGGGCACGGGTGAGGGTAAGGCTTCGGGTGAGGATCAGGGTTAGGATTCGGGTTAGGGTTAGGGTTAAGGAATGCAGAGGGATTAGGGTACAGCTTAGGGTACGACAGTGCTTAAGGGTTAGCGTTCGTGTGAGGGCAAGGGTTAGTGTTAGTGTCCTGGTTAAGATTAGGGCACGGGTGAGGGTAAGGCTTCAGGTGAGGGTCAGGGT
The DNA here is from genome assembly GCA_036417435.1 of Inia geoffrensis. NCBI lineage: Eukaryota > Metazoa > Chordata > Mammalia > Artiodactyla > Iniidae > Inia > Inia geoffrensis. The sequence continues at coordinate 92,112,350 of CM070912.1, read as the reverse complement.
TAGGATTCGGGTTAGGGTTAGGGTTAGGGAATGGGGAGGGATTAGGGTACAGTTTAGGGTACGAAAGCGATTAATGGTTAGCGTACGTGTGAGGGCACGAGTTAGTGTTGGTGTCCTGGTTAAGATTAGGGCACGGGTGAGGGTAAGGTTTCTGGTGAGGGTCAGGGATAGAATTCGGGTTAGAGTTAGGGTTAGGGAATGGGGAGATATTAGGGCACAGTTTAGGGTACCACAACGCTTAAGGTTTAGCGTACGTGTCAGGTCACTAGTTAGTGTTAGTGCACTGCTTACGATTAGGGCACGGGTGAGGGTAAGGCCTCGGAAGAGGGTCACGTTAAGGGTTAGGGTTAGGGTTAGGGTTAGGGAATGGGGAGGGATTAGGGTACAGGTTAGGGTACGGCAATGTCTTAGGGTTGGCGTACGTTAGAGGGCATGGGTTAGTGTTGATGTACTGGTTAAAATTAGGACACGGGTGAGGGTAAAGTTTCGCTAGAGTGTCATGGTTAGGTTTCAGGTTAGGGTTAGCGTTAGGGAATGGAGAGGGATTAGGGTACAGGTTAGGGTAACGCTGCGGTTTAGTGTTAGCGTACGTTTGAGGGCACGAGTTAGTCTTGGTGTCCTGGTTAAGATTAGGGCACGGGTGAGGGTAAGGCTTCGGGTGATGGTCAGGGTTAGGATTCGGGTTAGGGTTAGGGTTAGGGAATGGAGAGGGATTAGGGTACAGGTTAGGGTACGACAATGCTTAAGGGTTAGCGTAAGTGTGAGGGCACGAGTTAGTGTTGGTGTACTGGTTAAGACAACGGCACCGATGAGGGTAAGGCCTCGGAAAAGGGTCACGTTCAGGGTTTTGCTAAGGGTTAGGGTTAGGGAATGGGGAGGGATTAGGGTACAGGATAGGGTACGACAATGCTTAAGGGTTAGCGTACGTTTGAGGACATGAGTTAGTGTTTGTGTACTGGTTAAGATTAGGGCATTGGTTAGGGTAGGGCATCGGAAGTGGGTCAGGTTTAGGGATGGGGTTAGCGTTAGGTTTAAGGAATGGGGAGGGATTAGGGTACAATTTAGGGTATGACAACGCTTAAGGTTTAGCGTACGTGTGTGGGCACGGGCTAGTGTTGGTGTCCTGGTTAAGATTAGGGCACGGGTGAGGGTAAGGCTTCGGGTGAGGGTCAGGGTTAGGATTCGGGTTAGGGTTAGGGTTAAGGAATGCAGAGGGATTAGGGTACAGCTTAGGGTACGACAGTGCTTAAGGGTTAGCGTTCGTGTGAGGGCAAGGGTTAGTGTTAGTGTCCTGGTTAAGATTAGGGCACGGGTGAGGGTAAGGCTTCAGGTGAGGGTCAGGGTTAGGATTCGGGTTAGGGTTAGGGTTAGGGAATGGGGAGGGATTAGGGTACAGTTTAGGGTACGAAAGCGATTAACGGTTAGCGTACGTGTGAGGGCACGAGTTAGTGTTGATGTCCTGGTTAAGATTAGGGCACGGGTGAGGATAAGGTTTCTGGTGGGGGTCAGGGATAGAATTCGGGTTAGGGTTAGGGTTAGGGAATGGGGAGATATTAGGGCACAGTTTAGGGTACCACAACGCTTAAGGTTTAGCGTACGTGTGAGGTCACTAGTTAGTGTTAGTGTACTGCTTACGATTAGGGCATGGGTGAGGGTAAGGCCTCGGAAGAGGGTCACGTTAAGGGTTAGGGTTAGGGTTAGGGTTAGGGAATGGGGATTGATTAGGGTACAGGTTAGGGTACGGCAATGGCTTAGGGTTGGCGTACGTTAGAGGGCATGGGTTAGTGTTGATGTACTGGTTAAAATTAGAACACGGGTGAGGGTAAAGTTTCGGGTGAGTGTCATGGTTAGGTTTCAGGTTAGGGTTAGGGTTAGGGAATGGAGACGGATTAGGGTACAGGTTAGGGTAACGCTGCGGTTTAGTGTTAGCGTACGTTTAAGGGCAAGAGTTAGTCTTGGTGTCCTGGTTAAGATTAGGGCAAGGGTGAGGGTAAGGCTTCGGGTGAGGGTCAGGGTTAGGATTCGGGTTAGGGTTAGGGTTAGGGAATGGAGAGGGATTAGGGTACAGGTTAGGGTACGACAATGCTTAAGGGTTAACGTAAGTGTGAGGGCACGAGTTAATGTTGGTGTACTGGTTAAGACAACGGCACCGATGAGGGTAAGGCCTCGGAGAAGGGTCACGTTCAGGGTTTTGCTTAGGGTTACCGTTAGGGAATGGGGAGCTTTTAGGGTACAGGATAGGGTACGACAATGCTAAAGGTTTAGCGTATGTTTGAGGGCATGAGTTAGTGTTTGTGTACTGGTTAAGATTAGGGCATTGGTTAGGGTAGGGCATCGGAAGTGGGTCAGGTTTAGGGATGGGGTTAGGGTTAGGGTTAAGGAATGGGGAGGGATTAGGGTACAATTTAGGGTACGACAACGCTTAAGGTTTAGCGTACGTGTGAGGGCACGGGTTAGTGTTGGTGTCCTGGTTAAGATTAGGGCACGGGTGAGGGTAAGGCTTCGGGTGAGGGTCAGGGTTAGGATTCGGGTTAGGGTTAGGGTTAAGGAATGCAGAGGGATTAGGGTACAGCTTAGGGTATGACAGTGCTTAAGGGTTAGCGTTCGTGTGAGGGCAAGGGTTAGTGTTAGTGTCCTGGTTAAGATTAGGGCACGGGTGAGGGTAAGGCTTCAGGTGAGGGTCAGGGTTAGGATTCGTGTTAGGGTTAGGGTTAGGGAATGGGGAGGGATTAGGTTACAGTTTAGGGTACGAAAGCGATTAACAGTTAGCGTACGTGTCAGGGCACGAGTTAGTGTTGGTGTCCTGGTTAAGATTAGGGCACAGGTGAGGGTAAGGTTTCGGGTGAGTGTCAGGGATAGAATTCGGGTTAGGGTTAGGGTTAGGGAATGGGGAGATATTAGGGCACAGTTTAGGGTACCACAACGCTTAAGGTTTAGCGTACGTGTGAGGTCACTAGTTAGTGTTAGTGTACTGCTTACGATTAGGGCACGGGTGAGGGTAAGGCCTCGGAAGAGGGTCACGTTAAGGGTTAGGGTTAGGGTTAGGTTTAGGGAATGGGGATTGATTAGGGTACAGGTTAGGGTACGGCAATGGCTTAGGGTTGGCGTACGTTAGAGGGCATGGGTTAGTGTTGATGTACTGGTTAAAATTAGGACACGGGTGAGGGTAAAGTTTCGGGTGAGTGTCATGGTTAGGTTTCAGGTTAGGGTTAGGGTTAGGGAATGGAGAGGGATTAGGGTACAGGTTAGGGCACCGCTGCGGTTTAGTCTTAGCGTACGTGTGAGGGCACGGGTTAGTGTTGGTGTCCTGGTTAAGATTAGGGCACGGGTGAGGGTAAGGCTTCGGGTGAGGGTCAGGGTTAGGATTCGGGTTAGGGTTAGGGTTAAGGAATGCAGAGGGATTAGGGTACAGCTTAGGGTACGGCAGTGCTTAAGGGATAGCGTTCGTGTGAGGGCAAGGGTTAGTGTTAGTGTCCTGGTTAAGATTAGGGCACGGGTGAGGGTAAGGCTTCAGGTGAGGGTCAGGGTTAGGATTCGGGTTAGGGATAGGGTTAGGGAATGGGGAGGGATTAGGGTACAGTTTAGGGTACGAAAGCGATTAACGGTTAGCGTACGTGTGAGGGCACGAGTTAGTGTTGGTGTCCTGGTTAAGATTAGGGCACGGGTGAGGATAAGGTTTCTGGTGAGGGTCAGGGATAGAATTCGGGTTAGGGTTAGGGTTAGGGAATGGGGAGATATTAGGGCACAGTTTAGGGTACCACAACGCTTAAGGTTTAGCGTACGTGTGAGGTCACTAGTTAGTGTTAGTGTACTGCTTACGATTAGGGCATGGGTGAGGGTAAGGCCTCGGAAAAGGGTCACGTTAAGGGTTAGGGTTAGGTTTAGGGTTAGGGAATGGGGATTGATTAGGGTACAGGTTAGGGTACGGCAATGGCTTAGGGTTGGCGTACGTTAGAGGGCATGGGTTAGTGTTGATGTACTGGTTAAAATTTGGACACGGGTGAGGATAAAGTTTCGGGAGAGTGTCATGGTTAGGTTTCAGGTTAGGGTTAGGGTTAGGGAATGGAGAGGGATTAGGGTATAGGTTAGGGTAACGCTGCGGTTTAGTGTTAGCATACGTTTGAGGGCACAAGTTAGTCTTGGTGTCCTGGTTAAGATTAGGGCACGGGTGAGGGTAAGGCTTCGGGTGAGGGTCAGGGTTAGGATTCGGGTTAGGGTTAGGGTTAGGGAATGGAGAGGGATTAGGGTACATGTTAGGGTACGACAATGCTTAAGGGTTAGCGTAAGTGTGAGGGCACGAGTAAATGTTGGTGTACTGGTTAAGACAACGGCACCGATGAGGGTAAGGCCTCGGAAAAGGGTCACGTTCAGGGTTTTGCTTAGGGTTACGGTTAGGGAATGGGGAGGTTTTAGGGTACAGGATATTGTACGACAATGCTTAAGGGTTAGCGTATGTTTGAGGGCATGAGTTAGTGTTTGTGTACTGGTTAAGATTAGGGCATTGGTTAGGGTAGGGCATCGGAAGTGGGTCAGGTTTAGGGATGGGGTTAGGGTTAGGGTTAAGGAATGGGGAGGGATTAGGGTACAATTTAGGGTACGACAACGCTTAAGGTTTAGCGTACGTGTGAGGGCACGGGTTAGTGTTGGTGTCCTGGTTAAGATTAGCGCACGGGTGAGGGTAAGGCTTCGGGTGAGGGTCAGGGTTAGGATTCGGGTTACGGTTAGGGTTAAGGAATGCAGAGGGATTAGGGTACAGCTTAGGGTATGACAGTGCTTAAGGGTTAGCGTTCGTGTGAGGGCAAGGGTTAGTGTTAGTGTCCTGGTTAAGATTAGGGCACGGGTGAGGGTAAGGCTTCAGGTGAGGGTCATGGTTAGGATTCGGGTTAGGGTTAGGGTTAGGGAATGGGGAGGGATTAGGTTACAGTTTAGGGTACGAAAGCGATTAACGGTTAGCGTACGTGTGAGGGCACGAGTTAGTGTTGGTGTCCTGGTTAAGATTAGGGCACGGGTGAGGGTAAGGTTTCGGGTGAGGGTCAGGGATAGAATTCGGGTTAGGGTTAGGGTTAGGGAATGGGGAGATATTAGGGCACAGTTTAGGGTACCACAACGCTTAAGGTTTAGCGTACGTGTGAGGTCACTAGTTAGTGTTAGTGTACTGCTTACGATTAGGGCACGGGTGAGGGTAAGGCCTCGGAAGAGGGTCACGTTAAGGGTTAGGGTTAGGTTTAGGGTTAGGGAATGGGGATTGATTAGGGTACAGGTTAGGGTACGGCAATGGCTTAGGGTTGGCGTACGTTAGAGGGCATGGTTTAGTGTTGATGTACTGGTTAAAATTTGGACACGGGTGAGGATAAAGTTTCGGGAGAGTGTCATGGTTAGGTTTCAGGTTAGGGTTAGGGTTAGGGAATGGAGAGGGATTAGGGTACAGGTTAGGGTAACACTGCGGTTTAGTGTTAGCGTACGTTTGAGGGCACAAGTTAGTCTTGGTGTCCTGGTTAAGATTAGGGCACGGGTGAGGGTAAGGTTTCGGGTGAGGGACAGGATTAGGATTCGGGTTAGTGTTAGGGTTAGGGAATGGAGAGGGATTAGGGTAAAGGTTAGGGTACGACAATGCTTAAGGGTTAGCGTAAGTGTGAGGGCACGAGTTAGTGTTGGTGTACTGGTTAAGACAACGGCACCGATGAGGGTAATGCCTAGGAAAAGGGTCACGTTCAGGGTTTTGCTTAGGGTTAGGGTTAGGGAATGGGGAGGGATTAGGGTACAGGATAGGGTACGACAATGCTTAAGGGTTAGCGTACGTTTGAGGGCATGAGTTAGTGTTTGTGTACTGGTTAAGATTAGGGCATTGGTTAGGGTAGGGCATCGGAAGTGGGTCAGGTTTAGGGATGGGTTTAGGGTTAGGGTTAAGGAATGGGGAGGGATTAGGGTACAATTTAGGGTACGACAACGCTTAAGGTTTAGCGTACGTGTGAGGGCACGAGTTAGTGTTGGTGTCCTGGTTAAGATTAGGGCACGGGTGAGGGTAAGGCTTCGGGTGAGGGTCAGGGTTAGGATTCGGGTTAGGGTTAGGGTTAAGGAATGCAGAGGGATTAGGGTACAGCTTAGGGTATGACAGTGCTTAAGGGTTAGAGTTCGTGTGAGGGCAAGGGTTAGTGTTAGTGTCCTGGTTAAGATTAGGGCACGGGTGAGGGTAAGGCTTCAGGTGAGGGTCAGGGTTAGAATTCAGGTTAGGGTTAGGGTTAGGGAATGGGGAGGGATTAGGGTACAGGGTAGGGTACGACAATGCTTAAGGGTTAGCGTACGTTTGAAGGCATGAGTTAGTGTTTGTGTACTGGTTAAGATTAGGGCATTGGTTAGGGTAGGGCATCGGAAGTGGGTCAGGTTTAGGGATGGGGTTAGGGTTAGGGTTAAGGAATGGGGAGGGATTAGGGTACAATTTAGGGTACGACAACGCTTAAGGTTTAGCGTACGTGTGAGGGCACGAGTTAGTGTTGGTGTCCTGGTTAAGATTAGGGCACAGGTGAGGGTAAGGTTTCGGGTGAGTGTCAGGGATAGAATTCGGGTTAGGGTTAGGGTTAGGGAATGGGGAGATATTAGGGCACAGTTTAGGGTACCACAACGCTTAAGGTTTAGCGTACGTGTGAGGTCACTAGTTAGTGTTAGTGTACTGCTTACGATTAGGGCACGGGTGAGGGTAAGGCCTCGGAAGAGGGTCACGTTAAGGGTTAGGGTTAGGGTTAGGTTTAGGGAATGGGGATTGATTAGGGTACAGGTTAGGGTACGGCAATGGCTTAGGGTTGGCGTACGTTAGAGGGCATGGGTTAGTGTTGATGTACTGGTTAAAATTAGGACACGGGTGAGGGTAAAGTTTCGGGTGAGTGTCATGGTTAGGTTTCAGGTTAGGGTTAGGGTTAGGGAATGGAGAGGGATTAGGGTACAGGTTAGGGCACCGCTGCGGTTTAGTCTTAGCGTACGTGTGAGGGCACGGGTTAGTGTTGGTGTCCTGGTTAAGATTAGGGCACGGGTGAGGGTAAGGCTTCGGGTGAGGGTCAGGGTTAGGATTCGGGTTAGGGTTAGGGTTAAGGAATGCAGAGGGATTAGGGTACAGCTTAGGGTACGGCAGTGCTTAAGGGTTAGCGTTCGTGTGAGGGCAAGGGTTAGTGTTAGTGTCCTGGTTAAGATTAGGGCACGGGTGAGGGTAAGGCTTCAGGTGAGGGTCAGGGTTAGGATTCGGGTTAGGGATAGGGTTAGGGAATGGGGAGGGATTAGGGTACAGTTTAGGGTACGAAAGCGATTAACGGTTAGCGTACGTGTGAGGGCACGAGTTAGTGTTGGTGTCCTGGTTAAGATTAGGGCACGGGTGAGGATAAGGTTTCTGGTGAGGGTCAGGGATAGAATTCGGGTTAGGGTTAGGGTTAGGGAATGGGGAGATATTAGGGCACAGTTTAGGGTACCACAACGCTTAAGGTTTAGCGTACGTGTGAGGTCACTAGTTAGTGTTAGTGTACTGCTTACGATTAGGGCATGGGTGAGGGTAAGGCCTCGGAAAAGGGTCACGTTAAGGGTTAGGGTTAGGTTTAGGGTTAGGGAATGGGGATTGATTAGGGTACAGGTTAGGGTACGGCAATGGCTTAGGGTTGGCGTACGTTAGAGGGCATGGGTTAGTGTTGATGTACTGGTTAAAATTTGGACACGGGTGAGGATAAAGTTTCGGGAGAGTGTCATGGTTAGGTTTCAGGTTAGGGTTAGGGTTAGGGAATGGAGAGGGATTAGGGTACAGGTTAGGGTAACGCTGCGGTTTAGTGTTAGCATACGTTTGAGGGCACAAGTTAGTCTTGGTGTCCTGGTTAAGATTAGGGCACGGGTGAGGGTAAGGCTTCGGGTGAGGGTCAGGGTTAGGATTCGGGTTAGGGTTAGGGTTAGGGAATGGAGAGGGATTAGGGTACATGTCAGGGTACGACAATGCTTAAGGGTTAGCGTAAGTGTGAGGGCACGAGTAAATGTTGGTGTACTGGTTAAGACAACGGCACCGATGAGGGTAAGGCCTCGGAAAAGGGTCACGTTCAGGGTTTTGCTTAGGGTTACGGTTAGGGAATGGGGAGGTTTTAGGGTACAGGATATTGTACGACAATGCTTAAGGGTTAGCGTATGTTTGAGGGCATGAGTTAGTGTTTGTGTACTGGTTAAGATTAGGGCATTGGTTAGGGTAGGGCATCGGAAGTGGGTCAGGTTTAGGGATGGGGTTAGGGTTAGGGTTAAGGAATGGGGAGGGATTAGGGTACAATTTAGGGTACGACAACGCTTAAGGTTTAGCGTACGTGTGAGGGCACGGGTTAGTGTTGGTGTCCTGGTTAAGATTAGCGCACGGGTGAGGGTAAGGCTTCGGGTGAGGGTCAGGGTTAGGATTCGGGTTACGGTTAGGGTTAAGGAATGCAGAGGGATTAGGGTACAGCTTAGGGTATGACAGTGCTTAAGGGTTAGCATTCGTGTGAGGGCAAGGGTTAGTGTTAGTGTCCTGGTTAAGATTAGGGCACGGGTGAGGGTAAGGCTTCAGGTGAGGGTCAGGGTTAGGATTCGGGTTAGGGTTAGGGTTAGGGAATGGGGAGGGATTAGGTTACAGTTTAGGGTACGAAAGCGATTAACGGTTAGCGTACGTGTGAGGGCACGAGTTAGTGTTGGTGTCCTGGTTAAGATTAGGGCACGGGTGAGGGTAAGGTTTCGGGTGAGGGTCAGGGATAGAATTCGGGTTAGGGTTAGGGTTAGGGAATGGGGAGATATTAGGGCACAGTTTAGGGTACCACAACGCTTAAGGTTTAGCGTACGTGTGAGGTCAATAGTTAGTGTTAGTGTACTGCTTACGATTAGGGCACGGGTGAGGGTAAGGCCTCGGAAGAGGGTCACGTTAAGGGTTAGGGTTAGGTTTAGGGTTAGGGAATGGGGATTGATTAGGGTACAGGTTAGGGTACGGCAATGGCTTAGGGTTGGCGTACGTTAGAGGGCATGGTTTAGTGTTGATGTACTGGTTAAAATTTGGACACGGGTGAGGATAAAGTTTCGGGAGAGTGTCATGGTTAGGTTTCAGGTTAGGGTTAGGGTTAGGGAATGGAGAGGGATTAGGGTACAGGTTAGGGTAACACTGCGGTTTAGTGTTAGCGTACGTTTGAGGGCACAAGTTAGTCTTGGTGTCCTGGTTAAGATTAGGGCACGGGTGAGGGTAAGGTTTCGGGTGAGGGACAGGATTAGGATTCGGATTAGTGTTAGGGTTAGGGAATGGAGAGGGATTAGGGTAAAGGTTAGGGTACGACAATGCTTAAGGGTTAGCGTAAGTGTGAGGGCACGAGTTAGTGTTGGTGTACTGGTTAAGACAACGGCACCGATGAGGGTAATGCCTCGGAAAAGGGTCACGTTCAGGGTTTTGCTTAGGGTTAGGGTTAGGGAATGGGGAGGGATTAGGGTACAGGATAGGGTACGACAATGCTTAAGGGTTAGCGTACGTTTGAGGGCATGAGTTAGTGTTTGTGTACTGGTTAAGATTAGGGCATTGGTTAGGGTAGGGCATCGGAAGTGGGTCAGGTTTAGGGATGGGTTTAGGGTTAGTGTTAAGGAATGGGGAGGGATTAGGGTACAATTTAGGGTACGACAACGCTTAAGGTTTAGCGTACGTGTGAGGGCACGAGTTAGTGTTGGTGTCCTGGTTAAGATTAGGGCACGGGTGAGGGTAAGGCTTCGGGTGAGGGTCAGGGTTAGGATTCGGGTTAGGGTTAGGGTTAAGGAATGCAGAGGGATTAGGGTACAGCTTAGGGTATGACAGTGCTTAAGGGTTAGAGTTCGTGTGAGGGCAAGGGTTAGTGTTAGTGTCCTGGTTAAGATTAGGGCACGGGTGAGGGTAAGGCTTCAGGTGAGGGTCAGGGTTAGAATTCAGGTTAGGGTTAGGGTTAGGGAATGGGGAGGGATTAGGGTACAGGGTAGGGTACGACAATGCTTAAGGGTTAGCGTACGTTTGAAGGCATGAGTTAGTGTTTGTGTACTGGTTAAGATTAGGGCATTGGTTAGGGTAGGGCATCGGAAGTGGGTCAGGTTTAGGGATGGGGTTAGGGTTAGGGTTAAGGAATGGGGAGGGATTAGGGTACAATTTAGGGTACGACAACGCTTAAGGTTTAGCGTACGTGTGAGGGCACGAGTTAGTGTTGGTGTCCTGGTTAAGATTAGGGCACAGGTGAGGGTAAGGTTTCGGGTGAGTGTCAGGGATAGAATTCGGGTTAGGGTTAGGGTTAGGGAATGGGGAGATATTAGGGCACAGTTTAGGGTACCACAACGCTTAAGGTTTAGCGTACGTGTGAGGTCACTAGTTAGTGTTAGTGTACTGCTTACGATTAGGGCACGGGTGAGGGTAAGGCCTCGGAAGAGGGTCACGTTAAGGGTTAGGGTTAGGGTTAGGTTTAGGGAATGGGGATTGATTAGGGTACAGGTTAGGGTACGGCAATGGCTTAGGGTTGGCGTACGTTAGAGGGCATGGGTTAGTGTTGATGTACTGGTTAAAATTAGGACACGGGTGAGGGTAAAGTTTCGGGTGAGTGTCATGGTTAGGTTTCAGGTTAGGGTTAGGGTTAGGGAATGGAGAGGGATTAGGGTACAGGTTAGGGCACCGCTGCGGTTTAGTGTTAGCGTACGTGTGAGGGCACGGGTTAGTGTTGGTGTCCTGGTTAAGATTAGGGCACGGGTGAGGGTAAGGCTTCGGGTGAGGGTCAGGGTTAGGATTCGGGTTAGGGTTAGTGTTAAGGAATGCAGAGGGATTAGGGTACAGCTTAGGGTACGACAGTGCTTAAGGGTTAGCGTTCGTGTGAGGGCAAGGGTTAGTGTTAGTGTCCTGGTTAAGATTAGGGCACGGGTGAGGGTAAGGCTTCAGGTGAGGGTCAGGGTTAGGATTCGGGTTAGGGATAGGGTTAGGGAATGGGGAGGGATTAGGGTACAGTTTAGGGTACGAAAGCGATTAACGGTTAGCGTACGTGTGAGGGCACGAGTTAGTGTTGGTGTCCTGGTTAAGATTAGGGCACGGGTGAGGATAAGGTTTCTGGTGAGGGTCAGGGATAGAATTCGGGTTAGGGTTAGGGTTAGGGAATGGGGAGATATTAGGGCACAGTTTAGGGTACCACAACGCTTAAGGTTTAGCGTACGTGTGAGGTCACTAGTTAGTGTTAGTGTACTGCTTACGATTAGGGCATGGGTGAGGGTAAGGCCTCGGAAGAGGGTCACGTTAAGGGTTAGGGTTAGGGTTTGGGTTAGGGAATGGGGATTGATTAGGGTACAGGTTAGGGTACGGCAATGGCTTAGGGTTGGCGTACGTTAGAGGGCATGGGTTAGTGTTGATGTACTGGTTAAAATTAGGACACGGGTGAGGGTAAAGTTTCGGGAGAGTGTCATGGTTAGGTTTCAGGTTAGGGTTAGGGTTAGGGAATGGAGACGGATTAGGGTACAGGTTAGGGTAACGCTGCGGTTTAGTGTTAGCGTACGTTTGAGGGCACGAGTTAGTCTTGGTGTCCTGGTTAAGATTAGGGCACGGGTGAGGGTAAGGCTTCGGGTGAGGGACAGGGTTAGGATTCGGGTTAGGGTTAGGGTTAGGGAATGGAGAGGGATTAGGGTAAAGGTTAGGGTACGACAATGCTTAAGGTTTAGCGTAAGTGTGAGGGCACGTGTTAGTGTTGGTGTACTGGTTAAGACAACGGCACCGATGAGGGTAAGGCCTCGGAAAAGGGTCACGTTCAGGGTTTTGCTTAGGGTTAGGGTTAGGGAATGGGGAGGGATTAGGGTACAGGATAGGGTACGACAATGCTTAAGGGTTAGCGTACGTTTGAGGGCATGAGTTAGTGTTTGTGTACTGGTTAAGATTAGGGCATTGGTTAGGGTAGGGCATCGGAATTGGGTCAGGTTTAGGGATGGGGTTAGGGTTAGGGTTAAGGAACGGGGAGGGATTAGGGTACAATTTAGGGTACGACAACGCTTAAGGTTTAGCGTACGTGTGAGGGCACGAGTTAGTGTTGGTGTCCTTGTTAAGATTAGGGCACGGGTGAGGGTAAGGCTTCGGGTGAGGGTCAGGGTTAGGATTCGGGTTAGGGTTAGGGTTAAGGAATGCAGAGGGATTAGGGTACAGCTTAGGGTACTACAGTGCTTAAGGGTTAGCGTTCGTGTGAGGGCAAGGGTTAGTGTTAGTGTCCTGGTTAAGATTAGGGCACGGGTGAGGGTAAGGCTTCAGGTGAGGGTCAGGGTTAGGATTCGGGTTAGGGTTAGGGTTAGGGAATGGGGAGGGATTAGGGTACAGTTTAGGGTACGAAAGAGATTAACGGTTAGCGTACGTGTGAGGGCACGAGTTAGTGTTGGTGTCCTGGTTAAGATTAGGGCACGGGTGAGTGTAAGGTTTCTGGTGAGGGTCAGGGATAGAATTCGGTTTTGGGTTAGGGTTAGGGAATGGGGAGATATTAGGGCACAGTTTAGGGTACCACAACGCTTAAGGTTTAGCGTACGTGTGAGGTCACTAGTTAGTGTTAGTGTACTGCTTACGATTAAGGCACGGGTGAGGGTAAGGCCTCGGAAGAGGGTCACGTTAAGGGTTAGGGTTAGGGTTAGGGTTAGGGAATGGGGATTGATTAGGGTACAGGTTAGTGTACGGCAATGGCTTAGGGTTGGCGTACGTTAGAGGGCATGGGTTAGTGTTGATGTACTGGTTAAAATTTGGACACGGGTGAGGATAAAGTTGCGGGAGAGTGTCATGGTTAGCTTTCAGGTTAGGGTTAGGGTTAGGGAATGGAGAGGGATTAGGGTACAGGTTAGGGTAACGCTGCGGTTTAGTGTTAGCGTACGTTTGAGGGCACAAGTTAGTCTTGGTGTCCTGGTTAAGATTAGGGCACGGGTGAGGGTAAGGTTTCGGGTGAGGGACAGGATTAGGATTCGGGTTAGTGTTAGGGTTAGGGAATGGAGAGGGATTAGGGTAAAGGTTAGGGTACGACAATGCTTAAGGGTTAGCGTAAGTGTGAGGGGACGAGTTAGTGTTGGTGTACTGGTTAAGACAACGGCACCGATGAGGGTAAGGCCTCGGAAAAGGGTCACGTTCAGGGTTTCGCTTAGGGTTAGGGTTAGTTAATGGGGAGGGATTAGGGTACAGGATGGGGTACGACAATGCTTAAGGGTTAGCGTACGTTTGAGGGCATGAGTTAGTGTTTGTGTACTGGTTAAGATTAGGGCATTGGTTAGGGTAGGGCATCGGAAGTGGGTCAGGTTTAGGGATGGGGTTAGGGTTAGGGTTAAGGAATGGGGAGGGATTAGGGTACAATTTAGGGTACGACAACGCTTAAGGTTTAGCGTACGTGTGAGGGCACGAGTTAGTGTTGGTGTCCTGGTTAAGATTAGGGCACGGGTGAGGGTAAGGCTTCGGGTGAGGGTCAGGGTTAGGATTCGGGTTAGGGTTAGGGTTAAGGAATGCAGAGGGATTAGGGTACAGCTTAGGGTACGACAGTGCTTAAGGGTTAAAGTTCGTGTGAGGGCAAGGGTTAGTGTTAGTGTCCTGGTTAAGATTAGGGCACGGGTGAGGGTAAGACTTCAGGTGAGGGTCAGGGTTAGGATACGGGTTAGGGTTAGGGTTAGGGAATGGGGAGGGATTAGGGTACAGGGTAGGGTACAACAATGCTTAAGGGTTAGCGTACGTTTGAAGGCATGAGTTAGTGTTTGTGTACTGGTTAAGATTAGGGCATTGGTTAGCGTAGGGCATCGGAAGTGGGTCAGGTTTAGGGGTGGGGTTAGGGTTAGGGTTAAGGAATGGGGAGGGATTAGGGTACAATTTAGGGTACGACAACGCTTAAGGTTTAGCGTACGTGTGAGGGCACGAGTTAGTGTTGGTGTCCTGGTTAAGTTTAGGGCACGGGTGAGGGTAAGGTTTCGGGTGAGGGTCAGGGTTAGGATTCGGGTTAGGGTTAGGGTTAGGGAATGGGGAGATATTAGAGCACAGTTTAGGGTACCACAACGCTTAAGGTTTAGCGTACGTGTGAGGTCACTAGTTAGTGTTAGTGTACTGCTTACGATTAGGGCACGGGTGAGGGTAAGGCCTCGGAAGAGGGTCACGTTAAGGGTTAGGGTTAGGGTTAGGTTTAGGGAATGGGGATTGATTAGGGTACAGGTTAGGGTACGGCAATGGCTTAGGGTTGGCGTACGTTAGAGGGCATGGGTTCGTGTTGATGTACTGGTTAAAATTAGGACACGGGTGAGGGTAAAGTTTCGGGTGAGTGTCATAGTTAGGTTTCAGGTTAGGGTTAGGGTTAGGGAATGGAGAGGGATTAGGGTACAGGTTAGGGCACCGCTGCGGTTTAGTGTTAGCGTACGTGTGAGGGCACGGGTTAGTGTTGGTGTCCTGGTTAAGATTAGGGCACGGGTGAGGGTAAGGCTTCGGGTGAGGGTCAGGGTTAGGATTCGGGTTAGGGTTAGGGTTAAGGAATGCAGAGGGATTAGGGTACAGCTTAGGGTACGACAGTGCTTAAGGGTTAGCGTTCGTGTGAGGGCAAGGGTTAGTGTTAGTGTCCTGGTTAAGATTAGGGCATGGGTGAGGGTAAGGCTTCAGGTGAGGGTCAGGGTTAGGATTCGGGTTAGGGTTAGGGTTAGGGAATGGGGAGGGATTAGGGTACAGGGTAGGGTACGACAATGCTTAAGGGTTAGCGTACGTTTGAAGGCATGAGTTAGTGTTTGTGTACTGGTTAAGATTAGGGCATTGGTTAGGGTAGGGCATCGGAAGTGGGTCAGGTTTAGGGATGGGGTTAGGGTTAGGGTTATTGAATGGGGAGGGATTAGGGTACAATTTAGGGTACGACAACGCTTAAGGTTTAGCGTACGTGTGAGGGCACGAGTTAGTGTTGGTGTCCTGGTTAAGATTAGGGCACGGGTGAGGGTAAGGCTTCGGGTGAGGGTCAGGGTTAGGATTCGGGTTAGGGTTAGGGTTAAGGAATGCAGAGGGATTAGGGTACAGCTTAGGGTACGACAGTGCTTAAGGGTTAGAGTTCGTGTGAGGGCAAGGGTTAGTGTTAGTGTCCTGGTTAAGATTAGGGCACGGGTGAGGGTAAGGCTTCAGGTGAGGGTCAGGGTTAGGATTCGGGTTAGGGTTAGGGTTAGGGAATGGGGAGGGCTTAGGGTACAGGGTAGGGTACGACAATGCTTAAGGGTTAGCGTACGTTTGAAGGCATGAGTTAGTGTTTGTTTACTGGTTAAGATTAGGGCATTGGTTAGGGTAGGGCATCGGAAGTGGGTCAGGTTTAGGGATGGGGTTAGGGTTAGGGTTAAGGAATGGGGAGGGATTAGGGTACAATTTAGGGTACGACAACGCTTAAGGTTTAGCGTACGTGTGAGGGCACGGGTTAGTGTTGGTGTCCTGGTTAATATTAGGGCACGGGTGAGGGTAAGGCTTCGGGTGAGGGTCAGGGTTAGGATTCGGGTTAGGGTTAGGGTTAAGGAATGCAGAGGGATTAGGGTACAGCTTAGGGTACGACAGTGCTTAAGGGTTAGAGTTCGTGTGAGGGCAAGGGTTAGTGTTAGTGTCCTGGTTAAGATTAGGGCACGGGTGAAGGTAAGGTTTCAGGTGAGGGTCAGGGTTAGGATTCGGGTTAGGGTTAGGGTTAGGGAATGGGGAGGGATTAGGGTACAGTTTAGGGTATGACAACGATTAAGGGTTAGCATACGTGTGAGGGCACAAGTTAGTGTTGGTGTCCTGGTTAAGATTAGGGCACGGGTGAGGGTAAGGTTTCGGGTGAGGGTCAGGGATAGAATTCGGGTTAGGGTTAGGTTTAGGGAATGGGGAGATATTAGGGCACAGTTTAGGGTACCACAACGCTTAAGGTTTAGCGTACGTGTGAGGTCACTAGTTAGTGTTAGTGTACTGCTTACGATTAGGGCATGGGTGAGGGTAAGGCCTCGGAAGAGGGTCACGTTAAGGGTTAGGGTTAGGGTTAGGGTTAGGGAATGGGGATTGATTAGGGTACAGGTTAGGGTACGGCCATGGCTTAGAGTTGGCGTACGGTAGAGGGCATGGGTTACTGTTGATGTACTGGTTAAAATTAGGACACGGGTGAGGGTAAAGTTTCGGGTGAGTGTCATGGTTAGGTTTCAGGTTAGGGTTAGGGTTAGGGAATGGAGAGGGATTAGGGTACAGGCTAGGGTACGACAATGCTTAAGGGTTAGCGTAAGTGTGAGGGCACGAGTTAGTGTTGGTGTACTGGTTAAGACAACGGCACCTATGAGGGTAAGGCCTCGGAAAAGGGTCACGTTCAGGGTTTCGCTTAGGGTTAGGGTTAGGGAATGGGGAGGGATTAGGGTACAGGAGAGGGTACGACAATGCTTAAGGGTTAGCGTACGTTTGAGGGCATGAGTTAGTGTTTGTGTACTGGTTAAGATTAGGGCATTGGTTAGGGTAGGGCATCGGAAGTGGGTCAGGTTTAGGGATGGGGTTAGGGTTAGGGTTAAGGAATGGGGAGGGATTAGGGTAAAATTTAGGGTACGACAACGCTTAAGGTTTAGCGTATGTGTGAGGGCACGAGTTAGTGTTGGTGTCCTGGTTAAGATTAGGGCATGGGTGAGGGTAAGGCTTCGGTTGAGGGTCAGGGTTAGGATTCGGGTTAGGGTTAGGGTTAGGGAATGGAGAGGGATTAGGGTACAGGTTAGGGTACGACAATGCTTAAGGGTTAGCGTAAGTGTGAGGGCATGAGTTAGTGTTGGTGTCCTGGTTAAGATTAGGGCACGGGTGAGGGTAAGGCTTCGGATGAGGGTCAGGGTTAGGATTCGGGTTAGGGTTAGGGTTAAGGAATGCAGAGGGATTAGGGTACAGCTTAGGGTACGACAGTGCTTAAGGGTTAGCGTAAGTGTGAGGGCACGAGTTAGTGTTGGTGTCCTGATTAAGATTAGGGCACGGGTGAGGTAAGGTTTCGGGTGAGGGTCAGGGATAGAATTCGGGTTAGGGTTAGGGTTAGGGAATGGGGAGATATTAGGGCACAGTTTAGGGTACCACAACGCTTACGGTTTAGCGTACGTGTGAGGTCACTAGTTAGTGTTAGTGTACTGCTTACGATTAGGGCACGGGTGAGGGTAAGGCCTCGGAAGAGGGTCACGTTAAGGGTTAGGGTTAGGGTTAGGGTTAGGGAATGGGTATTTATTAGGGTACAGGTTAGGGTACGGCAATGGCTTAGGGTTGGCGTACGTTAGAGGGCATGGGTTAGTGTTGATATACTGGTTAAAATTAGGACATGGGTGAGGGTAAAATTTCAGGTGAGTGTCATGGTTAGGTTTCAGGTTAGGGTTAGGGTTAGGGAATGGAGAGGGATTAGGGTACAGGTTAGGGTACCGCTGCGGTTTAGTGTTAGCGTACGTTTGAGGGCACGAGTTAGTCTTGGTGTCCTGGTTAAGATTAGGGCACGGGTGAGGGTAAGGCTTCGGGTGAGGGTCAGGGTTAGGATTCGGGTTAGGGTTAGGGTTAGGGAATGGAGAGGGATTAGGGTACAGGTTAGGGTACGACAATGCTTAAGGGTTAGCGTAAGTGTGAGGGCACGAGTTAGTGTTGGTGTACTGGTTAAGACAACGGCAACGATGAGGGTAAGGCCTCGGAAAAGGGTCACGTTCAGGGTTTCGCTTAGGGTTAGGGTTAGGGAATGGGGAGGGATTAGGGTACAGGATAGGGTACGACAATGCTTAAGGGTTAGCGTACGTTTGAGGGCATGAGTTAGTGTTTGTGTACTGGTTAAGATTAGGGCATTTGTTAGGGTAGGGCATCGGAAGTGGGTCAGGTTTAGGGATGGGGTTAGGGTTAGGGTTAAGGAATGTGGAGGGATTAGGGTACAATTTAGGGTACTACAAAGCTTAAGGTTTAGCATACGTGTGAGGGCACAAGTTAGTGTTGGTGTCCTGGTTAAGATAAGGGCACGGGTGAGGGTAAGGCTTCGGATGAGGGTCAGGGTTAGGATTCGGGTTAGGGTTAGGGTTAAGGAATGCAGAGGGATTAGGGTACAGCTTAGGGTACGACAGTGCTTAAGGGTTAGCGTAAGTGTGAGGGCACGAGTTAGTGTTGGTGTACTGGTTAAGACAACGGCACCGATGAGGGTAAGGCCTCGGAAAAGGGTCAGGTTCAGGGTTTCGCTTAGGGTTAGTGTTAGGGAATGGGGAGGGATTAGGGTACAGGATAGGGTACGACAATGCTTAAGGGTTAGCGTACGTTTGAGGGCATGAGTTAGTGTTTGTGTACTGGTTAAGATTAGGGCATTGGTTAGGGTAGGGCATCGGAAGTGGGTCAGGTTTAGGGATGGGGTTAGGGTTAGGGTTAAGGAATGGGGAGGGATTAGGGTACAATTTAGGGTACGACAACGCTTAAGGTTTAGCGTATGTGTGAGGGCACGAGTTAGTGTTGGTGTCCTGGTTAAGATTAGGGCACGGGTGAGGGTAAGGCTTCGGATGAGGGTCAGGGTTAGGATTCGGGTTTGGGTTAGGGTTAAGGAATGCAGAGGGATTAGGGTACAGCTTAGGGTATGACAGTGCTTAAGGGTTAGCGTAAGTGTGAGGGCACGAGTTAGTGTTGGTGTACTGGTTAAGACAACGGCACCGATGAGGGTAAGGCCTCGGAAAAGGGTCACGTTCAGGGTTTCGCTTAGGGTTAGGGTTAGGGAATGGGGAGGGATTAGGGTACAGTATAGGGTACGACAATGCTTAAGGGTTAGCGTACGTTTGAGGGCATGAGTTAGTGTTTGTGTACTGGTTAAGATTAGGGCATTGGTTAGGGTAGGGCATCGGATGTGGGTCAGGTTTAGGGATGGGGTTAGGGTTAGGGTTAAGGAATGGGGAGGGATTAGGGTACAATTTAGGTTACGACAACGCTTAAGGTTTAGCGTACGTGTGAGGGCACGAGTTAGTGTTGGTGTCCTGGTTAAGATTAGGGCACGGGTGAGGGTAAGGCTTCGGGTGAGGGTCAGGGTTAGGATTCGGGTTAGGGTTAGGGTTAAGGAATGCAGAGGGATTAGGGTACAGCTTAGGGTACGACAGTGCTTAAGGGTTAGCGTTCGTGTGAGGGCAAGGGTTAGTGTTAGTGTCCTGGTTAAGATTAGGGCACGGGTGAGGGTAAGGTTTCGGGTGAGGGTCAGGGATAGAATTCGGGTTAGGGTAAGGGTTAGGGAATGGGGAGATATTAGGGCACAGTTTATGGTACCACAACGCTCAAGGTTTAGCGTACATGTGAGGTCACTAGTTAGTGTTAGTGTACTGCTTACGATTAGGGCACGGGTGAGGGTAAGGCCTCGGAAGAGGGTCACGTTAAGGGTTAGGGTTAGGGTTAGGGTTAGGGAATGGGGATTGATTAGGGTACAGGTTAGGGTACGGCAATGGCTTAGGGTTGGCGTACGTTAGAGGGCATGGGTTAGTGTTGATGTACTGGTTAAAATTAGGACATGGGTGAGGGTAAAATTTCAGGTGAGTGTCATGGTTAGGTTTCAGGTTAGGGTTAGGGTTAGGGAATGGAGAGGGATTAGGGTACAGGCTAGGGTACGACAATGCTTAAGGGTTAGCGTAAGTGTGAGGGAACGAGTTAGTGTTGGTGTACTGGTTAAGACAACGGCACCTATGAGGGTAAGGCCTCGGAAAAGGGTCACGTTCAGGGTTTCGCTTAGGGTTAGGGTTAGGGAATGGGGAGGGATTAGGGTACAGGATAGGGTACGACAATGCTTAAGGGTTAGCGTACGTTTGAGGGCATCAGTTAGTGTTTGTGTACTGGTTAAGATTAGGGCATTGGTTAGGGTAGGGCATCGGAAGTGGGTCAGGTTTAGGGATGGGGTTAGGTTTAGGGTTAAGGAATGGGGAGGGATTAGGGTACAGGTTAGGGTACGACAGTGCTTAAGGGTTAGCGTAAGTGTGAGGGCACGAGTTAGTATTGGTGTACTGGTTAAGACAACGGCACCGATGACGGTAAGGCCTCGGAAAATGGTCACGTTCAGGGTTGCGGTTAGGGTTAGGGTTAGGGAATGGGGAGGGTTTAGGGTACAATTTAGGGTACGACAACGCTTAAGGTTTAGCGTACGTGTGAGGGCACGAGTTAGTGTTGGTGTCCTGGTTAAGATTAGGGCACGGGTGAGGGTAAGGTTTCGGGTGAGGGTCAGGGATAGAATTCGGGTTAGGGTAAGGGTTAGGGAATGGGGAGATATTAGGGCACAGTTTCGGGTACCACAACGCTTAACGTTTAGCGTACGTGTGAGGTCACTAGTTAGTGTTAGTGTACTGCTTACGATTAGGGCACGGGTGATGGTAAGGCCTCGGAAGAGGGTCACGTTAAGGGTTAGGTTAGGGTTAGGGTTAGGGAATGGGGATTTATTAGGGTACAGGTTAGGGTACAGCAATGGCTTAAGGTTGGCTTACGTTAGAGGGCATGGGTTAGTGTTGATGTACTGGTTAAAATTAGGACACGGGTGAGGGTAAAGTTTCGGGTGAGTGTCATGGTTAGGTTTCAGGTTAGGGTTAGGGTTAGGGAATGGAGAGGGATTAGGGTACTGGTTAGGGTACCGCTGCGGTTTAGTGTTAGCGTACGTTTGAGGGCACGAGTTAGTCTTGGTGTCCTGGTTAAGATTAAGGCACGGGTGAGGGTAAGGCTTCGGGTGAGGGTCAGGGTTAGGATTCGGGTTAGGGTTAGGGTTAGGGAATGGAGAGGGATTAGGGTACAGGTTAGGGTACGACAATGCTTAAGGGTTAGCGTAAGTGTGAGGGCACGAGTTAGTGTTGGTGTACTGGTTAAGACAACGGCACCGATGAGTGTAAGGCCTCGGAAAAGGGTCACGTTCAGGGTTTCGCTTAGGGTTAGGGTTAGGGAATGGGGAGGGATTAGGGTACAGGATAGGGTACGACAATGCTTAAGGGTTAGCGTACGTTTGAGGGCATGAGTTAGTGTTTGTGTACTGGTTAAGATTAGGGCATTGGTTAGGGTAGGGCATCGGAAGTGGGTCAGGTTTAGGGATGGGGTTAGGGTTAGGGTGAAGGAATGGGGAGGGATTAGGGTACAATTTAGGGTACGACAACGCTTAAGGTTTAGCATACGTGTGAAGGCACGAGTTAGTGTTGGTGTCCTGGTTAAGATTAGGGTACGGGTGAGGGTAAGGCTTCGGATGAGGGTCAGGGTTAGGATTCGGGTTAGGGTTAGGGTTAAGGAATGCAGAGGGATTAGGGTACAGCTTAGGGTACGACAGTGCTTAAGGGTTAGCGTAAGTGTGAGGGCACGAGTTAGTGTTGGTGTACTGGTTAAGACAACGGCACCGATGAGGGTAAGGCCTCGGAAAAGGGTCACGTTCAGGGTTTCGCTTAGGGTTAGGGTTAGGGAATGGGGAGGGATTAGGGTACAGGATAGGGTACGACAATGCTTAAGGGTTAGCGTTCGTGTGAGGGCAAGGGTTAGTGTTAGTGTCCTGGTTAAGATTAGGGCACGGGTGAGGGTAAGGCTTCAGGTGAGGGTCAGGGTTAGGATTCGGGTTAGGGTACGACAACGATTAAGGGTTAGCGTACGTGTGAGGGCACAAGTTAGTGTTGCTGTCCTGGTTAAGATTAGGGCACGGGTGAGGGCAAGGTTTCGGGTGAGGGTCAGGGATAGAATTCGGGTTAGGGTAAGGGTTAGGGAATGGGGAGATATTAGGGCACAGTTTAGGGTACCACAACGCTTAAGGTTTAGCGTACGTGTGAGGTCACTAGTTAGTGTTAGTGTACTGCTTACGATTAGGGCACGGGTGATGGTAAGTCCTCGGAAGAGGGTCACGTTAAGTGTTAGGGTTAGGGTTAGGGTTAGGGAATGGGGATTGATTAGGGTACAGGTTAGGGTACGGCAATGGCTTAGGGTTGGCGTACGTTAGAGGGCATGGGTTAGTGTTGATGTACTGGTTAAAATTAGGACACGGGTGAGGGTACAGTTTCGGGTGAGTGTCATGGTTAGGTTTCAGGTTAGGGTTAGGGTTAGGGAATGGAGAGGGATTAGGGTACAGGTTAGGGTACCGCTGCGGTTTAGTGTTAGCGTACGTTTGAGGGCACGAGTTAGTCTTGGTGTCCTGGTTAAGATTAGGGCACGGGTGAGGGTAAGGCTTCGGGTGAGGGTCAGGGTTAGGATTCGGGTTAGGGTTAGGGTTAGGGAATGGAGAGGGATTAGGGTAGAGGTTAGGGTACGACAATGCTTAAGGGTTAGCATAAGTGTGAGGGCACGAGTTAGTGTTGGTGTACTGGTTAAGACAAGGGCACCGATGAGGGTAAGGCCTCGGAAAAGGGTCACGTTCAGGGTTTCGCTTAGGGTTAGGGTTAGGGAATGGGGAGGGATTAGGGTACAGGATAGGGTACGACAAGGCTTAAGGGTTAGCGTACGTTTGAGGGCATGAGTTAGTGTTTGTGTACTGGTTAAGATTAGGGCATTGGTTAGGGTAGGGCATCAGAAGTGGGTCAGGTTTAGGGATGGGGTTAGGGTTAGGGTGAAGGAATGGGGAGGGATTAGGGTACAATTTAGGGTACGACAACGCTTAAGGTTTAGCGTACGTGTGAGGGCACGAGTTAGTGTTGGTGTCCTGGTTAAGATTAGGGCACGGGTGAGGGTAAGGCTTCGGGTGAGGTTCAGGGTTAGGATTCGGGTTAGGGTTAGGGTTAAGGAATGCAGAGGGATTAGGGTACAGCTTAGGGTACGACAGTGATTAAGGGTTAGCGTTCGTGTGAGAGCAAGGGTTAGTGTTAGTGTCCTGCTTAAGATTAGGGCACGGGTGAGGGTAAGGCTTCAGGTGAGGGTTAGGGTTAGGATTCGGGTTAGGGTTAGGGTTAGGGAATGGGGAGGGATTAGGGTACAGTTTAGGGTACGACAGCGATTAAGGGTTAGCGTACGTGTGAGGGCACAAGTTAGTGTTGGTGTCCTGGTTAAGATTAGGGCACGGGTGAGGGTAAGGTTTGGGGTGAGGGTCAGGGATAGAATTCGTGTTAGTGTAAGGGTTAGGGAATGGGGAGATATTAGGGCACAGTTTAGGGTACCACAACGCTTAAGGTTTAGCGTACGTGTGAGGTCACTAGTTAGTGTTAGTGTACTGCTTACGATTAGGGCACGGGTGAGGGTAAGGCCTCGGAAGAGGGTCACATTAAGGGTTAGGGTTAGGGTTAGGGTTAGGGAATGGGGATTGATTAGGGTACAGGTTAGGGTACGGCAATGGCTTAGGGTTGGCGTACGTTAGAGGGCATGGGTTAGTGTTGATGTACTGGTTAGAATTAGGACACGGGTGAGGGTAGAGTTTCGGGTGAGTGTCATGGTTAGGTTTCAGGTTAGGGTTAGGGTTAGGGAATGGAGAGGGATTAGGGTACAAGTTAGGGTACCGCTGCGGTTTAGTGTTAGCGTACGTTTGAGGGCACGAGTTAGTCTTGGTGTCCTGGTTAAGATTAGGGCACGGGTGAGGGTAAGGCTTCGGGTGAGGGTCAGGGTTAGGATTCGGGTTTGGGTTAGGTTAAGGAATGCAGAGGGATTAGGGTACAGCTTAGGGCACGACAGTGATTAAGGGTTAGCGTTCGTGTGAGGGCAAGGGTTAGTGTTAGTGTACTGCTTAAGATTAGGGCACGGGTGAGGGTAAGGCTTCAGGTGAGGGTTAGGGTTAGGATTCGGGTTAGGGTTAGGGTTAGGGAATGGGGAGGGATTAGGGTACAGTTTAGGGTACGACAGCGATTAAGGGTTAGCGTACGTGTGAGGGCACAAGTTAGTGTTGGTGTCCTGGTTAAGATTAGGGCACGGGTGAGGGAAAGGCTTCGGGTGAGGGTCAGGGTTAGGATTCGGGTTTGGGTTAGGGTTAGGGAATGGAGAGGGATTAGGGTACAGGTTAGGGTACGACAATGCTTAACGGTTAGCGTAAGTGTGAGGGCACGAGTTAGTGTTGGTGTACTGGTTAAGACAACGGCACCGATGAGGGTAAGGCCTCGGAAAAGGGTCACGTTCAGGGTTTCGCTTAGGGTTAGGGTTAGGGAATGGGGAGAGATTAGGGTACAGGATAGGGTACGACAATCCTTAAGGGTTAGCGTACGTTTGAGCGCATGAGTTAGTGTTTGTGTACTGGTTAAGATTAGGGCATTGGTTAGGGTAGGGCATCGGAAGTAGGTCAGGTTTAGGGATGGGGTTAGCGTTAGGGTGAAGGAATGGGGAGGGATTAGGGTACAATTTAGGGTACGACAACGCTTAAGGTTTAGCGTACGTGTGAGGGCACGAGTTAGTGTTGGTGTCCTGGTTAAGATTAGGGCACGGGTGAGGGTAAGGCTTCTGGTGAGGTTCAGGGTTAGGATTCGGGTTAGGGTTAGGGTTATGGAATGCAGAGGGATTAGGGTACAGCTTAGGGTACGACAGTGATTAAGGGTTAGCGTTCGTGTGAGGGCAAGGGATAGTGTTAGTGTCCTGCTTAAGATTAGGGCACGGGTGAGGTTAAGGCTTCAGGTGAGGGTTAGGGTTAGGATTCGGGTTAGGGTTAGGGTTAGGGAATGGGGAGGGATTAGGGTACAGTTTAAGGTACGACAGCGATTAAAGGTTAGCGTACGTGTGAGGGCACAAGTTAGTGTTGGTGTCCTGGTTAAGATTAGGGCACGGGTGAGGGTAAGGTTTCGGGTGAGGGTCAGGGATAGAATTCGGGTTAGGGTAAGGTTTAGGGAATGGGGAGATATTAGGGCACAGTTTAGGGTACCACAACGCTTAAGGTTTAGCGTACGTGTGAGGTCACTAGTTAGTGTTAGTGTACTGCTTACGATTAGGGCACGGGTGAGGGTAAGGCCTCGGAAGAGGGTCACGTTAAGGGTTAGGGTTAGGGTTAGGGTTAGGGAATGGGGATTGATTAGGGTACAGGTTAGGGTACGGCAATGGCTTAGGGTTGGCGTACGTTAGAGGGCATGGGTTAGTGTTGATGTACTGGTTAAAATTAGGACATGGGTGAGGGTAAAATTTCAGGTGAGTGTCATGGTTAGGTTTCAGGTTAGGGTTAGGGTTAGGGAATGGAGAGGGATTAGGGTACAGGTTAGGGTACCGCTGCGGTTTAGTGTTAGCGTACGTTTGAGGGCACGAGTTAGTCTTGGTGTCCTGGTTAAGATTAGGGCACGGGTGACGGTAAGGCTTCGGGTGAGGGTCAGGGTTAGGATTCGGGTTAGGTTTAGGGTTAGGGAATGGAGAGGGATTAGGGTACAGGTTAGGGTACGACAATGCTTAAGGGTTAGCGTAAGTGTGAGGGCACGAGTTAGTGTTGGTGTATTGGTTAGGACAACGGCACCGATGAGGGTAAGGCCTCGGAAAAGGGTCACGTTCAGGGTTTCGCTTAGGGTTAGGGTTAGGGAATGGGGAGGGATTAGGGTACAGGATAGGGTACGACAATGCTTAAGGGTTAGCGTACGTTTGAGGGCATGAGTTAGAGTTTGTGTACTGGTTAAGATTAGGGCATTGGTTAGGGTAGGGCATCGGAAGAGGGTCAGGTTTAGGGATGGGGTTCGGGTTAGGGTTAAGGAATGGGGAGGGATTAGGGTACAATTTAGGGAACGACAACGCTTAAGGTTTAGCATACGTGTGAGGGCACGAGTTAGTGTTGGTATCCTGGTTAAGATTAGGGCACGGGTGAGGGTAAGGCTTCAGATGAGGGTCAGGGTTAGGATTCGGGTCAGGGTTAGGGTTAAGGAATGCAGAGGGATTAGGGTACAGCTTAGGGTACGACAGTGCTTAAGGGTTAGCGTAAGTGTGAGGGCACGAGTTAGTGTTGGTGTACTGGTTAAGACAACGGCACCGATGAGGGTAAGGCCTCGGAAAAGGGTCACGTTCAGGGTTTCGCTTAGGGTTAGGGTTAGGGAATGGGGAGGGATTAGGGTACAGGATAGGGTACGACAATGCTTAAGTGTTAGCGTACGTTTGAGGGCATGAGTTAGTGTTTGTGTACTGGTTAAGATTAGGGCATTGGTTAGGGTAGGGCATCGGAAGTGGGTCAGGTTTAGGGATGGGGTTAGGGTTAGGGTTAAGGAATGGGGAGGGATTAGGGTACAATTTAGGGTACGACAACGCTTAAGGTTTAGCGTACGTGTGAGGGCACGAGTTAGTGTTGGTGTCCTGGTTAAGATTAGGGCACGGGTGAGGGTAAGGCTTCGGGTGAGGGTCAGGGTTAGGATTCGGGTTAGGGTTAGGGTTAAAGAATGCAGAGGGATTAGGGTACAGCTTAGGGTACGACAGTGCTTAAGGGTTAGCGTTCGTGTGAGGGCAAGGGTTAGTGTTAGTGTCCTGGTTAAGATTAGGGCACGGGTGAGGGTAAGGCTTCAGGTGAGGGTCAGGGTTAGGGTTCGGGTTAGGGTTAGGGTTAGGGAATGGGGAGGGATTAGGGTGCAGTTTAGGGTACGACAACGATTAAGGATTAGCGTACGTGTGAGGGCACAAGTTAGTGTTGGTGTCCTGGTTAAGATTAGGGCACGGGTGAGGGTAAGGTTTCGGGTGAGTGTCAGGGATAGAATTCGGGTTAGGGTAAGGGTTAGGGAATGGGGAGATATTAGGGCACAGTTTAGGGTACCACAACGCTTAAGGTTTAGCATACGTGTGAGGTCACTAGTTAGTGTTAGTGTACTGCTTACGATTAGGGCACGGGTGATGGTAAGGCCTCGGAAGAGGGTCACGTTAAGGGTTAGGGTTAGGGTTAGGGTTAGGGAATGGGGATTGATTAGGATACAGGTTAGGGTACGGCAATTGCTTAGGGTTGGCGTACGTTAGAGGACATGGGTTAGTGTTGATGTACTGGTTAAAATTAGGACACGGGTGAGGGTACAGTTTCGGGTGAGTGTCATGGTTAGGTTTCAGGTTAGGGTTAGGGTTAGGGAATGGAGAGGGATTAGGGTACACGTTAGGGTACCGCTGCGGTTTAGTGTTAGCGTACGATTGAGGGCACGAGTTAGTCTTGGTGTCCTGGTTAAGATTAGGGCACGGGTGAGGGTAAGGCTTCAGGTGAGGGTCAGGGTTAGGGTTCGGGTTAGGGTTAGGGTTAGGGAATGGGGAGGGATTAGGGTACAGTTTAGGGTACGACAACGATTAAGTGTTAGCGTACGTGTGAGGGCACAAGTTAGTGTTGGTGTCCTGGTTAAGATTAGGGCACGGGTGAGGGTAAGGTTTCGGGTGAGTGTCAGGGATAGAATTCGGGTTAGGGTAAGGGTTAGGGAATGGGGAGATATTAGGGCACAGTTTAGGGTACCACAACGCTTAAGGTTTAGCGTACGTGTGAGGTCACTAGTTAGTGTTAGTGTACTGCTTACGATTAGGGCACGGGTGATGGTAAGGCCTCGGAAGAGGGTCAAGTTAAGGGTTAGGGTTAGGGTTAGGGTTAGGGAATGGGGACTGATTAGGGTACAGGTTAGGGTACGGCAATTGCTTAGGGTTGGCGTACGTTAGAGGACATGGGTTAGTGTTGATGTACTGGTTAAAATTAGGACACGGGTGAGGGTACTGTTTCGGGTGAGTGTCATGGTTAGGTTTCAGGTTAGGGTTAGGGTTAGGGAATGGAGAGGGATTAGGGTACAGGTTAGGGTACCGCTGCGGTTTAGTGTTAGCGTACGATTGAGGGAACGAGTTAGTCTTGGTGTCCTGGTTAAGATTAGGGCACGGGTGAGGGTAAGGCTTCGGGTGAGGGTCAGGGTTAGGATTCGGGTTAGGGTTAGGGTTAGGGAATGGAGAGGGATTAGGGTACAGGTTAGGGTACGACAATGCTTAAGGGTTAGCGTAAGTGTGAGGGCACGAGTTAGTGTTGGTGTACTGGTTAAGACAACGGCACCGATGAGGGTAAGGCCTCGGAAAAGGGTCACGTTCAGGGTTTCGCTTAGGGTTAGGGTTAGGGAATGGGGATGGATTAGAGTACAGGATAGGGTACGACAATGCTTAAGGGTTAGCGTACGTTTGAGGGCATGAGTTAGTGTTTGTGTACTGGTTAAGATTAGGGCATTGGTTAGGGTAGGGCATCGGAAGTGGGTCAGGTTTAGGGATGGGGTTAGGGTTAGGGTTAAGGAATGGGGAGGGATTAGGGTACAATTTAGGGTACGACAACGCTTAAGGTTTAGCGTACGTGTGAGGGCACGAGTTAGTGTTGGTGTCCTGGTTAAGATTAGGGCACGGGTGAGGGTAAGGCTTCGGGTGAGGGTCAGGGTTAGGATTCGGGTTAGGGTTAGGGTTATGGAATGCAGAGGGATTAGGGTACAGCTTAGGGTACGACAGTGCTTAAGGGTTGGCGTTCGTGTGAGGGCAAGGGTTAGTGTTAGTGTCCTGGTTAAGATTAGGGCACGGGTGACGGTAAGGCTTCAGGTGAGGGTCAGGGTTAGGATTCGGGTTAGGGTTAGGGTTAGGGAATGGGGAGGGATTAGGGTACAGTTTAGGGTACGACAACGATTAAGGGTTAGCGTACGTGTGAGGGCACAAGTTAGTGTTGGTGTACTGGTTAAGACAACGGCACCGATGAGGGTAAGGCCTCGGAAAAGGGTCACGTTCAGGGTTTCGCTTAGGGTTAGGGTTAGGGAATGGGGAGGGATTAGGGTACAGGATAGGGTACGACAATGCTTAAGGGTTAACGTACGTTTGAAGGCATGAGTTAGTGTTTGTGTACTGGTTAAGATTAGGGCATTGGTTAGGGTAGGGCATCGGACGTGGGTCAGGTTTAGTGATGGGGTTAGGGTTAGGGTTAAGGAATGGGGAGGGATTAGGGTACAATTTAGGGTACGAAAACTCTTAAGGTTTAGCGTACGTGTGAGGGCACGAGTTAGTGTTGGTGTCCTGGTTAAGATTAGGGCACGAGTGAGGGTAAGGCTTCGGGTGAAGGTCAGGGTTAGGATTCGTGCTTGGGTTAGGGTTAAAGAATGCAGAGAAATTAGGGTACAGCTTAGGGTACGACAGTGCTTAAGGGTTAGCATTCGTGTGAGGGCAAGTGTTAGTGTTAGTGTCCTGGTTAAGATTAGGGCACGGGTGAGGGTAAGGCTTTAGGTGAGGGTCAGGGTTAGGATTCTGGTTAGTGTTAGGGTTAGGGAATGGGGAGGGATTAGGGTACAGTTTAGGGTACGACAACGAATAAGGGTTAGCGTACGTGTGAGGGCACGAGTTAGTGTTGGTGTCCTGGTTAAGATTAGGGCACGGGTGAGGGTAAGGTTTTGGGTGAGTGTCAGGGATAGAATTCGGGTTAGGGTAAGGGTTAGGGAATGGGCAGATATTAGGGCACAGTTTAAGGTACCACAACGCTTAAGGTTTAGCGTACGTGTGAGGTCACTAGTTAGTTTTAGTGTACTGCTTACGATTAGGGCACGGGTGATGGTAAGGCCTCGGAAGAGGGTCACGTTAAGGGTTAGGGTTAGGGTTAGGGTTAGGGAATGGGGATTGATTAGGGTACAGGTTAGGGTACGGCAATGGCTTAGGGTTGGCGTACGTTTGAGGACATGGGTTAGTGTTGATGTACTGGTTAAAATTAGGACACGGGTGAGGGTACAGTTTCGGGTGAGTGTCATGGTTAGGTTTCAGGTTAGGGTTAGGGTTAGGGAATGGAGAGGGATTAGGGTACAGGTTAGGGTACCGCTGCGGTTTAGTGTTAGCGTACGTTTGAGGGCACGAGTTAGTCTTGGTGTCCTAGTTAAGATTAGGGCACGGGTGAGGGTAAGGCTTCGGGTGAGGGTCAGGGTTAGGATTCGGGTCAGGGTTAGGGTTAGGGAATGGAGAGGGATTAGGGTACAGGTTAGGGTACGACAATGCTTAAGGGTTAGCGTAAGTGTGAGGGCACGAGTTAGTGTTGGTGTACTGGTTAAGACAACGGCACCGATGAGGGTAAGGCCTCGGAAAAGGGTCACGTTCAGGGTTGCGCTTAGGGTTAGGGTTAGGGAATGGGGAGGGATTAGGGAACAGGATAGGGTACGACAATGCTTAAGGGTTAGCGTACGTTTGAGGGCATGAGTTAGTGTTTGTGTACTGGTTAAGATTAGGGCATTGGTTAGGGTAGGGCATCGGAAGTGGGTCAGGTTTAGGGATGGGGTTAGGGTTAGGGTTAAGGAATGGGGAGGGATTAGGGTACAAATTAGTGTACGACAACGCTTAAGGTTTAGCGTACGTGTGAGGGCACAAGTTAGTGTTGGTGTCCTGGTTAAGATTAGGGCACGGGTGAGGGTAAGGCTTCGGGTGAGGGTCAGGGTTAGGATTCGGGTTAGGGTTAGGGTTAGGGAATGGAGAGGGGTTAGGGTACAGGTTAGGGTACGACAATGCTTAAGGGTTAGCGTAAGTGTGAGGGCACGAGTTAGTGTTGGTGTACTGGTTAAGACAAGGGCACCGATGAGGGTAAGGCCTCGGAAAAGGGTCACGTTTAGGGTTTCGCTTAGCGTTAGGGTTAGGGAATGAGGAGGGATTAGGGTACAGGATAGGGTACGACAATGCTTAAGGGTTAGCGTACGTTTGAGGGCATGGATTAGTGTTGGTGTACTGGTAAAGTTTAGTGCATTGGTTAGTGTAGGGCATCGGAAGTGGGTCCGGTTTAGGGATGGGGTTAGGGTTAGGGTTAAGGAATGGGGAGGGATTAGGGTACAATTTAGGGTACGGCAACGCTTAAGGTTTAGCGTACGTGTGAGGGCACGAGTTAGTGTTGGTGTCCTGGTTAAGATTAGGGCACGGGTGAGGGTAAGGCTTCGGGTGAGGGTCAGGGTTAGGATTCGTGTTAGGGTTATAGTTAAGGAATGCAGAGGGATTAGGGTACAACTTAGGGTACGACAGTGCTTAAGGGTTAGCGTTCGTGTGAGGGCAAGGGTTAGTGTTAGTGTCCTGGTTAAGTTTAGGGCACGGGTGAGAGTAAGGCTTCGGGTGAGGGTCAGGGTTAGGATTCGGGTTAGGGTTAGGGTTAGGGAATGGAGAGGGATTAGGGTACAGGTTAGGGTACGACAATGCTTAGGGTTTAGCGTAAGTGTGAGGGCACGAGTTAGTGTTGGTGTACTGGTTAAGACAACGGCACCGATGAGGGTAAGGCCTCGGAAAAGGGTCACGTTCAGGGTTTCGCTTAGGGTTAGGGTTAGGGAATGGGGAGAGATTAGGGTACAGGATAGGGTACGACAATCCTTAAGGGTTAGCGTACGTTTGAGCGCATGAGTTAGTGTTTGTGTACTGGTTAAGATTAGGGCATTGGTTAGGGTAGGGCATCGGAAGTGGGTCAGGTTTAGGGATGGGGTTAGCGTTAGGGTGAAGGAATGGGGAGGGATTAGGGTACAATTTAGGGTACGACAACGCTTAAGGTTTAGCGTACGTGTGAGGGCACGAGTTAGTGTTGGTGTCCTGGTTAAGATTAGGGCACGGGTGAGGGTAAGGCTTCGGGTGAGGGTCAGGGTTAGGATTCGGGTTAGGGTTAGGGTTAAAGAATGCAGAGGGATTAGGGTACAGCTTAGGGTACGACAGTGCTTAAGGGTTAGCGTTCGTGTGAGGGCAAGGGTTAGTGTTAGTGTCCTGGTTAAGATTAGGGCACGGGTGAGGGTAAGGCTTCAGGTGAGGGTCAGGGTTAGGGTTCGGGTTAGGGTTAGGGTTAGGGAATGGGGAGGGATTAGGGTGCAGTTTAGGGTACGACAACGATTAAGGATTAGCGTACGTGTGAGGGCACAAGTTAGTGTTGGTGTCCTGGTTAAGATTAGGGCACGGGTGAGGGTAAGGTTTCGGGTGAGTGTCAGGGATAGAATTCGGGTTAGGGTAAGGGTTAGGGAATGGGGAGATATTAGGGCACAGTTTAGGGTACCACAACGCTTAAGGTTTAGCATACGTGTGAGGTCACTAGTTAGTGTTAGTGTACTGCTTACGATTAGGGCACGGGTGATGGTAAGGCCTCGGAAGAGGGTCACGTTAAGGGTTAGGGTTAGGGTTAGGGTTAGGGAATGGGGATTGATTAGGATACAGGTTAGGGTACGGCAATTGCTTAGGGTTGGCGTACGTTAGAGGACATGGGTTAGTGTTGATGTACTGGTTAAAATTAGGACACGGGTGAGGGTACAGTTTCGGGTGAGTGTCATGGTTAGGTTTCAGGTTAGGGTTAGGGTTAGGGAATGGAGAGGGATTAGGGTACACGTTAGGGTACCGCTGCGGTTTAGTGTTAGCGTACGATTGAGGGCACAAGTTAGTCTTGGTGTCCTGGTTAAGATTAGGGCACGGGTGAGGGTAAGGCTTCAGGTGAGGGTCAGGGTTAGGGTTCGGGTTAGGGTTAGGGTTAGGGAATGGGGAGGGATTAGGGTACAGTTTAGGGTACGACAACGATTAAGGGTTAGCGTACGTGTGAGGGCACAAGTTAGTGTTGGTGTCCTGGTTAAGATTAGGGCACGGGTGAGGGTAAGGTTTCGGGTGAGTGTCAGGGATAGAATTCGGGTTAGGGTAAGGGTTAGGGAATGGGGAGATATTAGGGCACAGTTTAGGGTACCACAACGCTTAAGGTTTAGCGTACGTGTGAGGTCACTAGTTAGTGTTAGTGTACTGCTTACGATTAGGGCACGGGTGATGGTAAGGCCTCGGAAGAGGGTCAAGTTAAGGGTTAGGGTTAGGGTTAGGGTTAGGGAATGGGGACTGATTAGGGTACAGGTTAGGGTACGGCAATTGCTTAGGGTTGGCGTACGTTAGAGGACATGGGTTAGTGTTGATGTACTGGTTAAAATTAGGACACGGGTGAGGGTACTGTTTCGGGTGAGTGTCATGGTTAGGTTTCAGGTTAGGGTTAGGGTTAGGGAATGGAGAGGGATTAGGGTACAGGTTAGGGTACCGCTGCGGTTTAGTGTTAGCGTACGATTGAGGGAACGAGTTAGTCTTGGTGTCCTGGTTAAGATTAGGGCACGGGTGAGGGTAAGGCTTCGGGTGAGGGTCAGGGTTAGGATTCGGGTTAGGGTTAGGGTTAGGGAATGGAGAGGGATTAGGGTACAGGTTAGGGTACGACAATGCTTAAGGGTTAGCGTAAGTGTGAGGGCACGAGTTAGTGTTGGTGTACTGGTTAAGACAACGGCACCGATGAGGGTAAGGCCTCGGAAAAGGGTCACGTTCAGGGTTTCGCTTAGGGTTAGGGTTAGGGAATGGGGATGGATTAGAGTACAGGATAGGGTACGACAATGCTTAAGGGTTAGCGTACGTTTGAGGGCATGAGTTAGTGTTTGTGTACTGGTTAAGATTAGGGCATTGGTTAGGGTAGGGCATCGGAAGTGGGTCAGGTTTAGGGATGGGGTTAGGGTTAGGGTTAAGGAATGGGGAGGGATTAGGGTACAATTTAGGGTACGACAACGCTTAAGGTTTAGCGTACGTGTGAGGGCACGAGTTAGTGTTGGTGTCCTGGTTAAGATTAGGGCACGGGTGAGGGTAAGGCTTCGGGTGAGGGTCAGGGTTAGGATTCGGGTTAGGGTTAGGGTTATGGAATGCAGAGGGATTAGGGTACAGCTTAGGGTACGACAGTGCTTAAGGGTTGGCGTTCGTGTGAGGGCAAGGGTTAGTGTTAGTGTCCTGGTTAAGATTAGGGCACGGGTGATGGTAAGGCTTCAGGTGAGGGTCAGGGTTAGGATTCGGGTTAGGGTTAGGGTTAGGGAATGGGGAGGGATTAGGGTACAGTTTAGGGTACGACAACGATTAAGGGTTAGCGTACGTGTGAGGGCACAAGTTAGTGTTGGTGTACTGGTTAAGACAACGGCACCGATGAGGGTAAGGCCTCGGAAAAGGGTCACGTTCAGGGTTTCGCTTAGGGTTAGGGTTAGGGAATGGGGAGGGATTAGGGTACAGGATAGGGTACGACAATGCTTAAGGGTTAACGTACGTTTGAAGGCATGAGTTAGTGTTTGTGTACTGGTTAAGATTAGGGCATTGGTTAGGGTAGGGCATCGGACGTGGGTCAGGTTTAGTGATGGGGTTAGGGTTAGGGTTAAGGAATGGGGAGGGATTAGGGTACAATTTAGGGTACGAAAACTCTTAAGGTTTAGCGTACGTGTGAGGGCACGAGTTAGTGTTGGTGTCCTGGTTAAGATTAGGGCACGAGTGAGGGTAAGGCTTCGGGTGAAGGTCAGGGTTAGGATTCGTGCTAGGGTTAGGGTTAAAGAATGCAGAGAAATTAGGGTACAGCTTAGGGTACGACAGTGCTTAAGGGTTAGCATTCGTGTGAGGGCAAGTGTTAGTGTTAGTGTCCTGGTTAAGATTAGGGCACGGGTGAGGGTAAGGCTTTAGGTGAGGGTCAGGGTTAGGATTCTGGTTAGTGTTAGGGTTAGGGAATGGGGAGGGATTAGGGTACAGTTTAGGGTACGACAACGAATAAGGGTTAGCGTACGTGTGAGGGCACGAGTTAGTGTTGGTGTCCTGGTTAAGATTAGGGCACGGGTGAGGGTAAGGTTTTGGGTGAGTGTCAGGGATAGAATTCGGGTTAGGGTAAGGGTTAGGGAATGGGGAGATATTAGGGCACAGTTTAAGGTACCACAACGCTTAAGGTTTAGCGTACGTGTGAGGTCACTAGTTAGTGTTAGTGTACTGCTTACGATTAGGGCACGGGTGATGGTAAGGCCTCGGAAGAGGGTCACGTTAAGGGTTAGGGTTAGGGTTAGGGTTAGGGAATGGGGATTGATTAGGGTACAGGTTAGGGTACGGCAATGGCTTAGGGTTGGCGTACGTTTGAGGACATGGGTTAGTGTTGATGTACTGGTTAAAATTAGGACACGGGTGAGGGTACAGTTTCGGGTGAGTGTCATGGTTAGGTTTCAGGTTAGGGTTAGGGTTAGGGAATGGAGAGGGATTAGGGTACAGGTTAGGGTACCGCTGCGGTTTAGTGTTAGCGTACGTTTGAGGGCATGAGTTAGTCTTGGTGTCCTAGTTAAGATTAGGGCACGGGTGAGGGTAAGGCTTCGGGTGAGGGTCAGGGTTAGGATTCGGGTCAGGGTTAGGGTTAGGGAATGGAGAGGGATTAGGGTACAGGTTAGGGTACGACAATGCTTAAGGGTTAGCGTAAGTGTGAGGGCACGAGTTAGTGTTGGTGTACTGGTTAAGACAACGGCACCGATGAGGGTAAGGCCTCGGAAAAGGGTCACGTTCAGGGTTGCGCTTAGGGTTAGGGTTAGGGAATGGGGAGGGATTAGGGAACAGGATAGGGTACGACAATGCTTAAGGGTTAGCGTACGTTTGA
Source organism: Inia geoffrensis (assembly GCA_036417435.1). Classification (NCBI taxonomy): domain Eukaryota; kingdom Metazoa; phylum Chordata; class Mammalia; order Artiodactyla; family Iniidae; genus Inia; species Inia geoffrensis. The sequence continues at coordinate 92,077,191 of CM070912.1, read as the reverse complement.
GGGCATGAGTTAGTGTTTGTGTACTGGTTAAGATTAGGGCATTGGTTAGGGTAGGGCATCGGAAGTGGGTCAGGTTTAGGGATGGGGTTAGGGTTAGGGTTAAGGAATGGGGAGGGATTAGGGTACAAATTAGTGTACGACAACGCTTAAGGTTTAGCGTACGTGTGAGGGCACAAGTTAGTGTTGGTGTCCTGGTTAAGATTAGGGCACGGGTGAGGGTAAGGCTTCGGGTGAGGGTCAGGGTTAGGATTCGGGTTAGGGTTAGGGTTAGGGAATGGAGAGGGATTAGGGTACAGGTTAGGGTACGACAATGCTTAAGGGTTAGCGTAAGTGTGAGGGCACGAGTTAGTGTTGGTGTACTGGTTAAGACAAGGGCACCGATGAGGGTAAGGCCTCGGAAAAGGGTCACGTTTAGGGTTTCGCTTAGCGTTAGGGTTAGGGAATGAGGAGGGATTAGGGTACAGGATAGGGTACGACAATGCTTAAGGGTTAGCGTACGTTTGAGGGCATGGATTAGTGTTGGTGTACTGGTAAAGTTTAGTGCATTGGTTAGTGTAGGGCATCGGAAGTGGGTCCGGTTTAGGGATGGGGTTAGGGTTAGGGTTAAGGAATGGGGAGGGATTAGGGTACAATTTAGGGTACGGCAACGCTTAAGGTTTAGCGTACGTGTGAGGGCACGAGTTAGTGTTGGTGTCCTGGTTAAGATTAGGGCACGGGTGAGGGTAAGGCTTCGGGTGAGGGTCAGGGTTAGGATTCGTGTTAGGGTTATAGTTAAGGAATGCAGAGGGATTAGGGTACAACTTAGGGTACGACAGTGCTTAAGGGTTAGCGTTCGTGTGAGGGCAAGTGTTAGTGTTAGTGTCCTGGTTAAGTTTAGGGCACGGGTGAGAGTAAGGCTTCGGGTGAGGGTCAGGGTTAGGATTCGGGTTAGGGTTAGGGTTAGGGAATGGAGAGGGATTAGGGTACAGGTTAGGGTACGACAATGCTTAAGGTTTAGCGTAAGTGTGAGGGCACGAGTTAGTGTTGGTGTACTGGTTAAGACAACGGCACCGATGAGGGTAAGGCCTCGGAAAAGGGTCACGTTCAGGGTTTCGCTTAGGGTTAGGGTTAGGGAATGGGGAGAGATTAGGGTACAGGATAGGGTACGACAATCCTTAAGGGTTAGCGTACGTTTGAGCGCATGAGTTAGTGTTTGTGTACTGGTTAAGATTAGGGCATTGGTTAGGGTAGGGCATCGGAAGTAGGTCAGGTTTAGGGATGGGGTTAGCGTTAGGGTGAAGGAATGGGGAGGGATTAGGGTACAATTTAGGGTACGACAACGCTTAAGGTTTAGCGTACGTGTGAGGGCACGAGTTAGTGTTGGTTTCCTGGTTAAGATTAGGGCACGGGTGAGGGTAAGGCTTCTGGTGAGGTTCAGGGTTAGGATTCGGGTTAGGGTTAGGGTTATGGAATGCAGAGGGATTAGGGTACAGCTTAGGGTACGACAGTGATTAAGGGTTAGCGTTCGTGTGAGGGCAAGGGATAGTGTTAGTGTCCTGCTTAAGATTAGGGCACGGGTGAGGTTAAGGCTTCAGGTGAGGGTTAGGGTTAGGATTCGGGTTAGGGTTAGGGTTAGGGAATGGGGAGGGATTAGGGTACAGTTTAAGGTACGACAGCGATTAAAGGTTAGCGTACGTGTGAGGGCACAAGTTAGTGTTGGTGTCCTGGTTAAGATTAGGGCACGGGTGAGGGTAAGGTTTCGGGTGAGGGTCAGGGATAGAATTCGGGTTAGGGTAAGGTTTAGGGAATGGGGAGATATTAGGGCACAGTTTAGGGTACCACAACGCTTAAGGTTTAGCGTACGTGTGAGGTCACTAGTTAGTGTTAGTGTACTGCTTACGATTAGGGCACGGGTGAGGGTAAGGCCTCGGAAGAGGGTCACGTTAAGGGTTAGGGTTAGGGTTAGGGTTAGGGAATGGGGATTGATTAGGGTACAGGTTAGGGTACGGCAATGGCTTAGGGTTGGCGTACGTTAGAGGGCATGGGTTAGTGTTGATGTACTGGTTAAAATTAGGACATGGGTGAGGGTAAAATTTCAGGTGAGTGTCATGGTTAGGTTTCAGGTTAGGGTTAGGGTTAGGGAATGGAGAGGGATTAGGGTACAGGTTAGGGTACCGCTGCGGTTTAGTGTTAGCGTACGTTTGAGGGCACGAGTTAGTCTTGGTGTCCTGGTTAAGATTAGGGCACGGGTGAGGGTAAGGCTTCGGGTGAGGGTCAGGGTTAGGATTCGGGTTAGGTTTAGGGTTAGGGAATGGAGAGGGATTAGGGTACAGGTTAGGGTACGACAATGCTTAAGGGTTAGCGTAAGTGTGAGGGCACGAGTTAGTGTTGGTGTATTGGTTAGGACAACGGAACCGATGAGGGTAAGGCCTCGGAAAAGGGTCACGTTCAGGGTTTCGCTTAGGGTTAGGGTTAGGGAATGGGGAGGGATTAGGGTACAGGATAGGGTACGACAATGCTTAAGGGTTAGTGTACGTTTGAGGGCATGAGTTAGAGTTTGTGTACTGGTTAAGATTAGGGCATTGGTTAGGGTAGGGCATCGGAAGAGGGTCAGGTTTAGGGATGGGGTTCGGGTTAGGGTTAAGGAATGGGGAGGGATTAGGGTACAATTTAGGGAACGACAACGCTTAAGGTTTAGCATACGTGTGAGGGCACGAGTTAGTGTTGGTATCCTGGTTAAGATTAGGGCACGGGTGAGGGTAAGGCTTCAGATGAGGGTCAGGGTTAGGATTCGGGTCAGGGTTAGGGTTAAGGAATGCAGAGGGATTAGGGTACAGCTTAGGGTACGACAGTGCTTAAGGGTTAGCGTAAGTGTGAGGGCACGAGTTAGTGTTGGTGTACTGGTTAAGACAACGGCACCGATGAGGGTAAGGCCTCGGAAAAGGGTCACGTTCAGGGTTGCGCTTAGGGTTAGGGTTAGGGAATGGGGAGGGATTAGGGAACAGGATAGGGTACGACAATGCTTAAGGGTTAGCGTACGTTTGAGGGCATGGATTAGTGTTGGTGTACCGGTAAAGTTTAGTGCATTGGTTAGTGTAGGGCATCGGAAGTGGGTCCGGTTTAGGGATGGGGTTAGGGTTAGGGTTAAGGAATGGGGAGGGATTAGGGTACAATTTAGGGTACGGCAACGCTTAAGGTTTAGCGTACGTGTGAGGGCACGAGTTAGTGTTGGTGTCCTGGTTAAGATTAGGGCACGGGTGAGGGTAAGGCTTCGGGTGAGGGTCAGGGTTAGGATTCGTGTTAGGGTTATAGTTAAGGAATGCAGAGGGATTAGGGTACAACTTAGGGTACGACAGTGCTTAAGGGTTAGCGTTCGTGTGAGGGCAAGGGTTAGTGTTAGTGTCCTGGTTAAGTTTAGGGCACGGGTGAGAGTAAGGCTTCAGGTGAGAGACAGGGTTAGGATTCGGGTTAGGGTTAGGGTTAGGGAATGGGGAGGGATTAGGGTACAGTTTAGGGTACGACAATGATTAAGGGTGGGCGTACGTGTGAGGGCACAAGTTAGTGTTGGTGTCCTGGTTAAGATTAGGGCACGGGTGAGTGTAAGTTTCCGGGTGAGGTTCAGGGATAGCATTAGGGTTAGGGTTAGGGTTAGGGAATGGGGAGATATTAGGGCACAGTTTAGGGTACCACAACGCTTAAGGTTTAGCGTATGTGTGAGGTCACTAGTTAGTGTTAGTGTACTGCTTACGATTAGGGCACGGGTGAGGGTAAGGCCTCGGAAGAGTGTCACGTTAAGGGTTAGGGTTAGGGTTAGGGTTAGGGAATGGGGATTGATTAGGGTACAGGTTAGGGTACGGCAATGTCTTAGGGTTAGCGTACGTTAGAGGGCATGGGTTAGAGTTGATGTACTGGTTAAAATTAGGACACGGGTGAGGGTAAAGTTTCGGGTGAGTGTCATGGTTAGGTTTCAGGTTAGGGTTAGGGTTAGGGAATGGAGAGGGATTAGGGTACAGGTAAGGGTACCGCTGTGGTTTAGTGTTAGCGTACGTGTGAGGGCACGAGTTAGTCTTGGTGTCCTGGTTAAGATTAGGGCACGGGTGAGGGTAAGGCTTCGGGTGAGGGTCAGGGTTAGGATTCGGGTTAGGGTTAGGGTTAGGGAATGGAGAGGGATTAGGGTACAGGTTAGGGTACGACGATGCTTAAGGGTTAGCGTAAGTGTGAGGGCACGAGTTAGTGTTGGTGTACTGGTTAAGACAAGGACACCGATGAGGGTAAGGCCTCGGAAAAGGGTCACGTTCAGGGTTTCGCTTAGCGTTAGGGTTAGGCAATGGGGAGGGATTAGGGTACAAGATAGGGTACGACAATGCTTAAGGGTTAGCGTACGTTTGAGGGCATGGGTTAGTGTTTGTGTACTGGTTAAGCTTAGGGCATTGGTTAGGGTAGGGCCTCGGACGTGGGTGAGGTTTAGGGATGGGGTTAGGGTTAGGGTTAAGGAATGGGGAGGGATTAGGGTACAATTTAGGGTACGACAACTCTTTAGGTTTAGCGTACGTGTGAGGGCACGAGTTAGTGTTGGTGTCCTGGTTAAGATTAGGGCACGAGTGAGGGTAAGGCTTCGGGTGAGGGACAGGGTTAGGATTCGTGCTAGGGTTAGGGTTAAAGAATGCAGAGGGATTAGGGTACAGCTTAGGGTACGACAGTGCTTAAGGGTTAGCGTTCGTGTGAGGGCAATGGTTAGTGTTAGTGTCCTGGTTAAAATTAAGGCACGGGTGAGGGTAAGGCTTCAGGTGAGGGTCAGGGTTAGGATTCTGGTTAGTGTTAGGGTTAGGGAATGGGGAGGGATTAGGGTACAGTTTAGGGTACGACAACGAATAAGGGTTAGCGTACGTGTGAGGGCACGAGTTAGTGTTGGTGTCCTGGTTAAGATTAGGGCACGGGTGAGGGTAAAGTTTCGGGTGAGTGTCATGGTTAGGTTTCAGTTTAGGGTTAGGGTTAGGGAATGGAGAGGGATTAGGGTATAGGTTAGGGTACCGCTGTGGTTTAGTGTTAGCGTACGTGTGAGGGCACGAGTTAGTCTTGGTGTCCTGGTTAAGATTAGGGCACGGGTGAGGGTAAGGCTTCGGGTCAGGGTCAGGGTTAGGATTCGTGTTAGGGTTAGGGTTAAGGAATGCAGAGGGATTAGGGTACAGCTTAGGGTACGACAGTGCTTAAGGGTTAGCGTTCGTGTGAGGGCAAGGGTTAGTGTTAGTGTCCTGGTTAAGTTTAGGGCACGGGTGAGGGTAAGGCTTCAGCTGAGGGTCAGGGTTAGGATTCGGTTTAGGGTTAGGGTTAGGGAATGGGGAGGGATTAGGGTACAGTTTAGGGTACGACAACGATTAAGGGTGGGCATACGTGTGAGGGCACGAGTTAGTGTTCGTGTCCTGGTTAAGATTAGGGCACGGGTGAGGGTAAGGTTTCGGGTGAGGGTCAGGGATAGAATTCGGGTTACGGTTAGGGTTAGGGAATGGGGAGATATTAGAGCACAGTTTAGGGTACCACAACGGTTAAGGTTTAGCGTACGTGTGAGGTCACTATTTAGTGTTAGTGTACTGCTTACGATTAGGGCACGGTTGAGGGTAAGGCCTCGGAAGAGGGTCACGTTAAGGGTTAGGGTTAGGGTTAGGGTTAGGGAATGGGGATTGATTAGGGTACAGGTTATGGTACGGCAAAGGCTTAGGCTTAGCGTACGTTAGAGGGCATGGGTTAGTGTTGATGTACTGGTTAAAATTAGGACATGGGTGAGGGTAAAGTTTCAGGTGAGTGTCATGGTTAGGCTTCAGGTGAGGGTTAGGGTTAGGGAATGGAGAGGGATTAGGGTACAGATTAGGGTACCGCTGCGGTTTAGTGTTAGCGTACGTGTGAGAGCACGAGTTAGTCTTGGTGTCCTGGTTAAGATTAGGGCACAGGTGAGGGTAAGGCTTCGGGTGAGGGTCAGGGTTAGGATTCGTGTTAGGGTTAGGGTTAAGGAATGCAGAGGGATTAGGGTACAGCTTAGGGTACGACAGTGCATAAGGGTTAGCGTTCGTGTGAGGGCAAGGCTTAGTGTTAGTGTCCTGGTTAAGATTAGGGCACGGGTGAGGGTAAGGCTTCAGTTGACGGTCAGGGTTAGGATTCGGGTTAGGGTTAGGGTTAGGGAATGAGGAGGGATTAGGGTACAGTTTAGGGTACGACAACGATTAAGCATTAGCGTACTTGTGAAGGCACGAGTTAGTGTTTGTGTCCTGGTTAAGATTAGGGCAAGGGCGAGGGTAAGGTTTCGGGTGAGGGTCAGGGATAGAATTCGGGTTAGGGTTAGGGTTAGGGAATGGGGAGATATTAGGGCACAGTTTAGGGTACCACAACGCTTAAGGTTTAGCGTACGTGTGAAGTCACTAGTTAGTGTTAGTGTACTGCTTACGATTAGGGCACGGGTGAGGGTAAGGCCTCGGAAGAGGGTCACATTAAGGGTTACGGTTAGGGTTAGGGTTAGGGAATGGGGATTGATTAGGGTACAGGTTAGGGTACGGCAATGGCTTAGGGTTTGCGTACGTTAGAGGGCATGGGTTAGTGTTGATGTACTGGTTAAAATTAGGACACGGGTGAGAGTAAAGTTTCGGGTGAGTGTCATGGTTAGGTTTCAGGTTAGGGTTAGGGTTAGGGAATGGAGAGGGATTAGGGTACAGGTTAGGGTACGACAATGCTTAAGTGTTAGCGTAAGTGTGAGGGCACGAGTTAGTGTTGGTGTACTGGTTAAGATTAGGGCACGGGTGAGGGTAAGGCTTCGGGTGAGGGTCAGGGTTAGGATTCGGGTTAGGGTTAGGGTTAGGGAATGGGGAGGGATTAGGGTACAGTTTAGGGTACGACAACGATTAAGGGTTAGCGTACGTTTGAGGGCATGAGTTAGTGTTTGTGTACTGGTTAAGATTAGGGCATTGGTTAGGGTAGGGCATCGGAAGTGGGTCAGGTTTAGGGATGGGGTTAGGGTTAGGGTTAAGGAATGGGGAGGGATTAGGGTACAATTTAGGGTACGACAACGCTTAAGGTTTAGCGTACGTGTGAGGGCACGAGTTAGTGTTGGTGTCCTGGTTAAGATTAGGGCACGGGTGAGGGTAAGGCTTCGGGTGAGGGTCAGGGTTAGGATTCGGGTTAGGGTTAGGGTTAAGGAATGCAGAGGGATTAGGGTACAGCTTAGGGTACGACAGTGCTTAAGGGTTAGCGTTCGTGTGAGGGCAAGGGTTAGTGTTAGTGTCCTGGTTAAGATTAGGGCACGGGTGAGGGTAAGGCTTCGGGTGAGGGTCAGGGTTAGGATTCGGGTTAGGGTTAGGGTTAGGGAATGGGGAGGGATTAGGGTACAGTTTAGGGTACGACAACGATTAAGGGTTAGCGTAAGTGTGAGGGCACGAGTTAGTGTTGGTGTACTGGTTAAGACAACGGCACCGATGAGGGTAAGGCCTCGGAAAAGGGTCACGTTCAGGGTTTCGCTTAGGGTTAGGGTTAGGGAATGGGGAGGGATTAGGGTACAGGATAGGGTACGACAATGCTTAAGGGTTAGCGTACGTTTGAGGGCATGAGTTAGTGTTTGTGTACTGGTTATGATTAGGGCATTGGTTAGGGTAGGGCATCGGAAGTGGGTCAGGTTTAGGGATGGGGTTAGGGTTAGGGTTAAGGAATGGGGAGGGATTAGGGTACAATTTAGGGTACAACAGTGCTTAAGGGTTAGCGTTCGTGGGAGGACAAGGGTTAGTGTTAGTGTCCTGGTTAAGATTAGGGCACGGGTGAGGGTAAGGCTTCAGGTGAGGGTCAGGGTTAGGATTCGGGTTAGGGTTAGGGTTAGGGAATGGGGAGGGATTAGGGTACAGTTTAGGGTACGACAACGCTTAAGGATTAGCGTACGTGTGAGGGCACGAGTTAGTGTTGGTGTCCTGGTTAAGATTAGGGCACGGGTGAGGGTAAGGTTTCGGGTGAGGGTCAGGGATAGAATTCGGGTTAGGGTTAGGGTTAGGGAATGGGGAGATATTAGGGCACAGTTTAGGGTACCACAACGCTTAAGGTTTAGCGTACGTGTGAGGTCACTAGTTAGTGTTAGTGTACTGCTTACGATTAGGGCACGGGTGAGGGTAAGGCCTCGGAAGAGGGTCACGTTAAGGGTTAGGGTTAGGATTAGGGTTAGGGAATGGGGATTGATTAGGGTACAGGTTAGGGTACGGCAATGGCTTAGGGTTGGCGTACGTTAGAGGGCATGGGTTAGTGTTCATGTACTGGTTAAAATTAGGACACGGGTGAGGGTAAAGTTTCGGGTGAGTGTCATGGTTAGGTTTCAGGTTAGGGTTAGGGTTAGGGAATGGAGAGGGATTAGGGTACAGGTTAGGGTACCGCTGCGGTTTACTGTTAGCGTACGTTTGAGGGCACGAGTTAGTCTTGGTGTCCTGGTTAAGATTAGGGCACGGGTGAGGGTAAGGCTTCGGGTGAGGGTCAGGGTTAGGATTCGGGTTAGGGTTAGGGTTAGGGAATGGAGAGGGATTAGGGTACAGGTTAGGGTACGACAATGCTTAAGGGTTAGCGTAAGTGTGAGGGCACGAGTTAGTGTTGGTGTACTGGTTAAGACAACGGCACCGATGAGGGTAAGGCCTCGGAAAAGGGTCACGTTCAGGGTTTCGCTTAGGGTTAGGGTTAGGGAATGGGGAGGGATTAGGGTACAGGATAGGGTACGACAATGCTTAAGGGTTAGCGTACGTTTGAGGGCATGAGTTAGTGTTTGTGTACTGGTTAAGATTAGGGCACGAGTGAGGGTAAGGCTTCGGGTGAGGGACAGGGTTAGGATTCGTGCTAGGGTTAGGGTTAAAGAATGCAGAGGGATTAGGGTACAGCTTAGGGTACGACAGTGCTTAAGGGTTAGCGTTCGTGTGAGGGCAATGGTTAGTGTTAGTGTCCTGGTTAAAATTAAGGCACGGGTGAGGGTAAGGCTTCAGGTGAGGGTCAGGGTTAGGATTCTGGTTAGTGTTAGGGTTAGGGAATGGGGAGGGATTAGGGTACAGTTTAGGGTACGACAACGAATAAGGGTTAGCGTACGTGTGAGGGCACGAGTTAGTGTTGGTGTCCTGGTTAAGATTAGGGCACGGGTGAGGGTAAGGTTTCGGGTGAGGGTCAGGGATAGAATTCGGGTTACGGTTAGGGTTAGGGAATGGGGAGATATTAGAGCACAGTTTAGGGTACCACAACGGTTAAGGTTTAGCGTACGTGTGAGGTCACTATTTAGTGTTAGTGTACTGCTTACGATTAGGGCACGGTTGAGGGTAAGGCCTCGGAAGAGGGTCACGTTAAGGGTTAGGGTTAGGGTTAGGGTTAGGGAATGGGGATTGATTAGGGTACAGGTTATGGTACGGCAAAGGCTTAGGCTTAGCGTACGTTAGAGGGCATGGGTTAGTGTTGATGTACTGGTTAAAATTAGGACATGGGTGAGGGTAAAGTTTCAGGTGAGTGTCATGGTTAGGCTTCAGGTGAGGGTTAGGGTTAGGGAATGGAGAGGGATTAGGGTACAGATTAGGGTACCGCTGCGGTTTAGTGTTAGCGTACGTGTGAGAGCACGAGTTAGTCTTGGTGTCCTGGTTAAGATTAGGGCACAGGTGAGGGTAAGGCTTCGGGTGAGGGTCAGGGTTAGGATTCGTGTTAGGGTTAGGGTTAAGGAATGCAGAGGGATTAGGGTACAGCTTAGGGTACGACAGTGCATAAGGGTTAGCGTTCGTGTGAGGGCAAGGCTTAGTGTTAGTGTCCTGGTTAAGATTAGGGCACGGGTGAGGGTAAGGCTTCAGTTGACGGTCAGGGTTAGGATTCGGGTTAGGGTTAGGGTTAGGGAATGAGGAGGGATTAGGGTACAGTTTAGGGTACGACAACGATTAAGCATTAGCGTACTTGTGAAGGCACGAGTTAGTGTTTGTGTCCTGGTTAAGATTAGGGCAAGGGCGAGGGTAAGGTTTCGGGTGAGGGTCAGGGATAGAATTCGGGTTAGGGTTAGGGTTAGGGAATGGGGAGATATTAGGGCACAGTTTAGGGTACCACAACGCTTAAGGTTTAGCGTACGTGTGAAGTCACTAGTTAGTGTTAGTGTACTGCTTACGATTAGGGCACGGGTGAGGGTAAGGCCTCGGAAGAGGGTCACATTAAGGGTTACGGTTAGGGTTAGGGTTAGGGAATGGGGATTGATTAGGGTACAGGTTAGGGTACGGCAATGGCTTAGGGTTTGCGTACGTTAGAGGGCATGGGTTAGTGTTGATGTACTGGTTAAAATTAGGACACGGGTGAGAGTAAAGTTTCGGGTGAGTGTCATGGTTAGGTTTCAGGTTAGGGTTAGGGTTAGGGAATGGAGAGGGATTAGGGTACAGGTTAGGGTACGACAATGCTTAAGTGTTAGCGTAAGTGTGAGGGCACGAGTTAGTGTTGGTGTACTGGTTAAGATTAGGGCACGGGTGAGGGTAAGGCTTCGGGTGAGGGTCAGGGTTAGGATTCGGGTTAGGGTTAGGGTTAGGGAATGGGGAGGGATTAGGGTACAGTTTAGGGTACGACAACGATTAAGGGTTAGCGTACGTTTGAGGGCATGAGTTAGTGTTTGTGTACTGGTTAAGATTAGGGCATTGGTTAGGGTAGGGCATCGGAAGTGGGTCAGGTTTAGGGATGGGGTTAGGGTTAGGGTTAAGGAATGGGGAGGGATTAGGGTACAATTTAGGGTACGACAACGCTTAAGGTTTAGCGTACGTGTGAGGGCACGAGTTAGTGTTGGTGTCCTGGTTAAGATTAGGGCACGGGTGAGGGTAAGGCTTCGGGTGAGGGTCAGGGTTAGGATTCGGGTTAGGGTTAGGGTTAAGGAATGCAGAGGGATTAGGGTACAGCTTAGGGTACGACAGTGCTTAAGGGTTAGCGTTCGTGTGAGGGCAAGGGTTAGTGTTAGTGTCCTGGTTAAGATTAGGGCACGGGTGAGGGTAAGGCTTCGGGTGAGGGTCAGGGTTAGGATTCGGGTTAGGGTTAGGGTTAGGGAATGGGGAGGGATTAGGGTACAGTTTAGGGTACGACAACGATTAAGGGTTAGCGTAAGTGTGAGGGCACGAGTTAGTGTTGGTGTACTGGTTAAGACAACGGCACCGATGAGGGTAAGGCCTCGGAAAAGGGTCACGTTCAGGGTTTCGCTTAGGGTTAGGGTTAGGGAATGGGGAGGGATTAGGGTACAGGATAGGGTACGACAATGCTTAAGGGTTAGCGTACGTTTGAGGGCATGAGTTAGTGTTTGTGTACTGGTTATGATTAGGGCATTGGTTAGGGTAGGGCATCGGAAGTGGGTCAGGTTTAGGGATGGGGTTAGGGTTAGGGTTAAGGAATGGGGAGGGATTAGGGTACAATTTAGGGTACAACAGTGCTTAAGGGTTAGCGTTCGTGGGAGGACAAGGGTTAGTGTTAGTGTCCTGGTTAAGATTAGGGCACGGGTGAGGGTAAGGCTTCAGGTGAGGGTCAGGGTTAGGATTCGGGTTAGGGTTAGGGTTAGGGAATGGGGAGGGCTTAGGGTACAGTTTAGGGTACGACAACGCTTAAGGATTAGCGTACGTGTGAGGGCACGAGTTAGTGTTGGTGTCCTGGTTAAGATTAGGGCACGGGTGAGGGTAAGGTTTCGGGTGAGGGTCAGGGATAGAATTCGGGTTAGGGTTAGGGTTAGGGAATGGGGAGATATTAGGGCACAGTTTAGGGTACCACAACGCTTAAGGTTTAGCGTACGTGTGAGGTCACTAGTTAGTGTTAGTGTACTGCTTACGATTAGGGCACGGGTGAGGGTAAGGCCTCGGAAGAGGGTCACGTTAAGGGTTAGGGTTAGGATTAGGGTTAGGGAATGGGGATTGATTAGGGTACAGGTTAGGGTACGGCAATGGCTTAGGGTTGGCGTACGTTAGAGGGCATGGGTTAGTGTTCATGTACTGGTTAAAATTAGGACACGGGTGAGGGTAAAGTTTCGGGTGAGTGTCATGGTTAGGTTTCAGGTTAGGGTTAGGGTTAGGGAATGGAGAGGGATTAGGGTACAGGTTAGGGTACCGCTGCGGTTTACTGTTAGCGTACGTTTGAGGGCACGAGTTAGTCTTGGTGTCCTGGTTAAGATTAGGGCACGGGTGAGGGTAAGGCTTCGGGTGAGGGTCAGGGTTAGGATTCGGGTTAGGGTTAGGGTTAGGGAATGGAGAGGGATTAGGGTACAGGTTAGGGTACGACAATGCTTAAGGGTTAGCGTAAGTGTGAGGGCACGAGTTAGTGTTGGTGTACTGGTTAAGACAACGGCACCGATGAGGGTAAGGCCTCGGAAAAGGGTCACGTTCAGGGTTTCGCTTAGGGTTAGGGTTAGGGAATGGGGAGGGATTAGGGTACAGGATAGGGTACGACAATGCTTAAGGGTTAGCGTACGTTTGAGGGCATGAGTTAGTGTTTGTGTACTGGTTAAGATTAGGGCACGAGTGAGGGTAAGGCTTCGGGTGAGGGACAGGGTTAGGATTCGTGCTAGGGTTAGGGTTAAAGAATGCAGAGGGATTAGGGTACAGCTTAGGGTACGACAGTGCTTAAGGGTTAGCGTTCGTGTGAGGGCAATGGTTAGTGTTAGTGTCCTGGTTAAAATTAAGGCACGGGTGAGGGTAAGGCTTCAGGTGAGGGTCAGGGTTAGGATTCTGGTTAGTGTTAGGGTTAGGGAATGGGGAGGGATTAGGGTACAGTTTAGGGTACGACAACGAATAAGGGTTAGCGTACGTGTGAGGGCACGAGTTAGTGTTGGTGTCCTGGTTAAGATTAGGGCACGGGTGAGGGTAAAGTTTCGGGTGAGTGTCATGGTTAGGTTTCAGGTTAGGGTTAGGGTTAGGGAATGGAGAGGGATTAGGGTATAGGTTAGGGTACCGCTGTGGTTTAGTGTTAGCGTACGTGTGAGGGCACGAGTTAGTCTTGGTGTCCTGGTTAAGATTAGGGCACGGGTGAGGGTAAGGCTTCGGGTCAGGGTCAGGGTTAGGATTCGTGTTAGGGTTAGGGTTAAGGAATGCAGAGGGATTAGGGTACAGCTTAGGGTACGACAGTGCTTAAGGGTTAGCGTTCGTGTGAGGGCAAGGGTTAGTGATAGTGTCCTGGTTAAGTTTAGGGCACGGGTGAGGGTAAGGCTTCAGCTGAGGGTCAGGGTTAGGATTCGGTTTAGGGTTAGGGTTAGGGAATGGGGAGGGATTAGGGTACAGTTTAGGGTACGACAACGATTAAGGGTGGGCGTACGTGTGAGGGCACGAGTTAGTGTTGGTGTCCTGGTTAAGATTAGGGCACGGGTGAGGGTAAGGTTTCGGGTGAGGGTCAGGGATAGAATTCGGGTTACGGTTAGGGTTAGGGAATGGGGAGATATTAGAGCACAGTTTAGGGTACCACAACGGTTAAGGTTTAGCGTACGTGTGAGGTCACTATTTAGTGTTAGTGTACTGCTTACGATTAGGGCACGGTTGAGGGTAAGGCCTCGGAAGAGGGTCACGTTAAGGGTTAGGGTTAGGGTTAGGGTTAGGGAATGGGGATTGATTAGGGTACAGGTTATGGTACGGCAAAGGCTTAGGCTTAGCGTACGTTAGAGGGCATGGGTTAGTGTTGATGTACTGGTTAAAATTAGGACATGGGTGAGGGTAAAGTTTCAGGTGAGTGTCATGGTTAGGCTTCAGGTGAGGGTTAGGGTTAGGGAATGGAGAGGGATTAGGGTACAGATTAGGGTACCGCTGCGGTTTAGTGTTAGCGTACGTGTGAGAGCACGAGTTAGTCTTGGTGTCCTGGTTAAGATTAGGGCACAGGTGAGGGTAAGGCTTCGGGTGAGGGTCAGGGTTAGGATTCGTGTTAGGGTTAGGGTTAAGGAATGCAGAGGGATTAGAGTACAGCTTAGGGTACGACAGTGCATAAGGGTTAGCGTTCGTGTGAGGGCAAGGCTTAGTGTTAGTGTCCTGGTTAAGATTAGGGCACGGGTGAGGGTAAGGCTTCAGTTGACGGTCAGGGTTAGGATTCGGGTTAGGGTTAGGGTTAGGGAATGAGGAGGGATTAGGGTACAGTTTAGGGTACGACAACGATTAAGCATTAGCGTACTTGTGAAGGCACGAGTTAGTGTTTGTGTCCTGGTTAAGATTAGGGCAAGGGCGAGGGTAAGGTTTCGGGTGAGGGTCAGGGATAGAATTCGGGTTAGGGTTAGGGTTAGGGAATGGGGAGATATTAGGGCACAGTTTAGGGTACCACAACGCTTAAGGTTTAGCGTACGTGTGAAGTCACTAGTTAGTGTTAGTGTACTGCTTACGATTAGGGCACGGGTGAGGGTAAGGCCTCGGAAGAGGGTCACATTAAGGGTTACGGTTAGGGTTAGGGTTAGGGAATGGGGATTGATTAGGGTACAGGTTAGGGTACGGCAATGGCTTAGGGTTTGCGTACGTTAGAGGGCATGGGTTAGTGTTGATGTACTGGTTAAAATTAGGACACGGGTGAGAGTAAAGTTTCGGGTGAGTGTCATGGTTAGGTTTCAGGTTAGGGTTAGGGTTAGGGAATGGAGAGGGATTAGGGTACAGGTTAGGGTACGACAATGCTTAAGTGTTAGCGTAAGTGTGAGGGCACGAGTTAGTGTTGGTGTACTGGTTAAGATTAGGGCACGGGTGAGGGTAAGGCTTCGGGTGAGGGTCAGGGTTAGGATTCGGGTTAGGGTTAGGGTTAGGGAATGGGGAGGGATTAGGGTACAGTTTAGGGTACGACAACGATTAAGGGTTAGCGTACGTTTGAGGGCATGAGTTAGTGTTTGTGTACTGGTTAAGATTAGGGCATTGGTTAGGGTAGGGCATCGGAAGTGGGTCAGGTTTAGGGATGGGGTTAGGGTTAGGGTTAAGGAATGGGGAGGGATTAGGGTACAATTTAGGGTACGACAACGCTTAAGGTTTAGCGTACGTGTGAGGGCACGAGTTAGTGTTGGTGTCCTGGTTAAGATTAGGGCACGGGTGAGGGTAAGGCTTCGGGTGAGGGTCAGGGTTAGGATTCGGGTTAGGGTTAGGGTTAAGGAATGCAGAGGGATTAGGGTACAGCTTAGGGTACGACAGTGCTTAAGGGTTAGCGTTCGTGTGAGGGCAAGGGTTAGTGTTAGTGTCCTGGTTAAGATTAGGGCACGGGTGAGGGTAAGGCTTCGGGTGAGGGTCAGGGTTAGGATTCGGGTTAGGGTTAGGGTTAGGGAATGGGGAGGGATTAGGGTACAGTTTAGGGTACGACAACGATTAAGGGTTAGCGTAAGTGTGAGGGCACGAGTTAGTGTTGGTGTACTGGTTAAGACAACGGCACCGATGAGGGTAAGGCCTCGGAAAAGGGTCACGTTCAGGGTTTCGCTTAGGGTTAGGGTTAGGGAATGGGGAGGGATTAGGGTACAGGATAGGGTACGACAATGCTTAAGGGTTAGCGTACGTTTGAGGGCATGAGTTAGTGTTTGTGTACTGGTTATGATTAGGGCATTGGTTAGGGTAGGGCATCGGAAGTGGGTCAGGTTTAGGGATGGGGTTAGGGTTAGGGTTAAGGAATGGGGAGGGATTAGGGTACAATTTAGGGTACAACAGTGCTTAAGGGTTAGCGTTCGTGGGAGGACAAGGGTTAGTGTTAGTGTCCTGGTTAAGATTAGGGCACGGGTGAGGGTAAGGCTTCAGGTGAGGGTCAGGGTTAGGATTCGGGTTAGGGTTAGGGTTAGGGAATGGGGAGGGCTTAGGGTACAGTTTAGGGTACGACAACGCTTAAGGATTAGCGTACGTGTGAGGGCACGAGTTAGTGTTGGTGTCCTGGTTAAGATTAGGGCACGGGTGAGGGTAAGGTTTCGGGTGAGGGTCAGGGATAGAATTCGGGTTAGGGTTAGGGTTAGGGAATGGGGAGATATTAGGGCACAGTTTAGGGTACCACAACGCTTAAGGTTTAGCGTACGTGTGAGGTCACTAGTTAGTGTTAGTGTACTGCTTACGATTAGGGCACGGGTGAGGGTAAGGCCTCGGAAGAGGGTCACGTTAAGGGTTAGGGTTAGGATTAGGGTTAGGGAATGGGGATTGATTAGGGTACAGGTTAGGGTACGGCAATGGCTTAGGGTTGGCGTACGTTAGAGGGCATGGGTTAGTGTTCATGTACTGGTTAAAATTAGGACACGGGTGAGGGTAAAGTTTCGGGTGAGTGTCATGGTTAGGTTTCAGGTTAGGGTTAGGGTTAGGGAATGGAGAGGGATTAGGGTACAGGTTAGGGTACCGCTGCGGTTTACTGTTAGCGTACGTTTGAGGGCACGAGTTAGTCTTGGTGTCCTGGTTAAGATTAGGGCACGGGTGAGGGTAAGGCTTCGGGTGAGGGTCAGGGTTAGGATTCGGGTTAGGGTTAGGGTTAGGGAATGGAGAGGGATTAGGGTACAGGTTAGGGTACGACAATGCTTAAGGGTTAGCGTAAGTGTGAGGGCACGAGTTAGTGTTGGTGTACTGGTTAAGACAACGGCACCGATGAGGGTAAGGCCTCGGAAAAGGGTCACGTTCAGGGTTTCGCTTAGGGTTAGGGTTAGGGAATGGGGAGGGATTAGGGTACAGGATAGGGTACGACAATGCTTAAGGGTTAGCGTACGTTTGAGGGCATGAGTTAGTGTTTGTGTACTGGTTAAGATTAGGGCACGAGTGAGGGTAAGGCTTCGGGTGAGGGACAGGGTTAGGATTCGTGCTAGGGTTAGGGTTAAAGAATGCAGAGGGATTAGGGTACAGCTTAGGGTACGACAGTGCTTAAGGGTTAGCGTTCGTGTGAGGGCAATGGTTAGTGTTAGTGTCCTGGTTAAAATTAAGGCACGGGTGAGGGTAAGGCTTCAGGTGAGGGTCAGGGTTAGGATTCTGGTTAGTGTTAGGGTTAGGGAATGGGGAGGGATTAGGGTACAGTTTAGGGTACGACAACGAATAAGGGTTAGCGTACGTGTGAGGGCACGAGTTAGTGTTGGTGTCCTGGTTAAGATTAGGGCACGGGTGAGGGTAAAGTTTCGGGTGAGTGTCATGGTTAGGTTTCAGGTTAGGGTTAGGGTTAGGGAATGGAGAGGGATTAGGGTATAGGTTAGGGTACCGCTGTGGTTTAGTGTTAGCGTACGTGTGAGGGCACGAGTTAGTCTTGGTGTCCTGGTTAAGATTAGGGCACGGGTGAGGGTAAGGCTTCGGGTCAGGGTCAGGGTTAGGATTCGTGTTAGGGTTAGGGTTAAGGAATGCAGAGGGATTAGGGTACAGCTTAGGGTACGACAGTGCTTAAGGGTTAGCGTTCGTGTGAGGGCAAGGGTTAGTGATAGTGTCCTGGTTAAGTTTAGGGCACGGGTGAGGGTAAGGCTTCAGCTGAGGGTCAGGGTTAGGATTCGGTTTAGGGTTAGGGTTAGGGAATGGGGAGGGATTAGGGTACAGTTTAGGGTACGACAACGATTAAGGGTGGGCGTACGTGTGAGGGCACGAGTTAGTGTTGGTGTCCTGGTTAAGATTAGGGCACGGGTGAGGGTAAGGTTTCGGGTGAGGGTCAGGGATAGAATTCGGGTTACGGTTAGGGTTAGGGAATGGGGAGATATTAGAGCACAGTTTAGGGTACCACAACGGTTAAGGTTTAGCGTACGTGTGAGGTCACTATTTAGTGTTAGTGTACTGCTTACGATTAGGGCACGGTTGAGGGTAAGGCCTCGGAAGAGGGTCACGTTAAGGGTTAGGGTTAGGGTTAGGGTTAGGGAATGGGGATTGATTAGGGTACAGGTTATGGTACGGCAAAGGCTTAGGCTTAGCGTACGTTAGAGGGCATGGGTTAGTGTTGATGTACTGGTTAAAATTAGGACATGGGTGAGGGTAAAGTTTCAGGTGAGTGTCATGGTTAGGCTTCAGGTGAGGGTTAGGGTTAGGGAATGGAGAGGGATTAGGGTACAGATTAGGGTACCGCTGCGGTTTAGTGTTAGCGTACGTGTGAGAGCACGAGTTAGTCTTGGTGTCCTGGTTAAGATTAGGGCACAGTTGAGGGTAAGGCTTCGGGTGAGGGTCAGGGTTAGGATTCGTGTTAGGGTTAGGGTTAAGGAATGCAGAGGGATTAGGGTACAGCTTAGGGTACGACAGTGCATAAGGGTTAGCGTTCGTGTGAGGGCAAGGCTTAGTGTTAGTGTCCTGGTTAAGATTAGGGCACGGGTGAGGGTAAGGCTTCAGTTGACGGTCAGGGTTAGGATTCGGGTTAGGGTTAGGGTTAGGGAATGAGGAGGGATTAGGGTACAGTTTAGGGTACGACAACGATTAAGCATTAGCGTACTTGTGAAGGCACGAGTTAGTGTTTGTGTCCTGGTTAAGATTAGGGCAAGGGCGAGGGTAAGGTTTCGGGTGAGGGTCAGGGATAGAATTCGGGTTAGGGTTAGGGTTAGGGAATGGGGAGATATTAGGGCACAGTTTAGGGTACCACAACGCTTAAGGTTTAGCGTACGTGTGAAGTCACTAGTTAGTGTTAGTGTACTGCTTACGATTAGGGCACGGGTGAGGGTAAGGCCTCGGAAGAGGGTCACATTAAGGGTTACGGTTAGGGTTAGGGTTAGGGAATGGGGATTGATTAGGGTACAGGTTAGGGTACGGCAATGGCTTAGGGTTTGCGTACGTTAGAGGGCATGGGTTAGTGTTGATGTACTGGTTAAAATTAGGACACGGGTGAGAGTAAAGTTTCGGGTGAGTGTCATGGTTAGGTTTCAGGTTAGGGTTAGGGTTAGGGAATGGAGAGGGATTAGGGTACAGGTTAGGGTACCGCTGCGGTTTACTGTTAGCGTACGTTTGAGGGCACGAGTTAGTCTTGGTGTCCTGGTTAAGATTAGGGCACGGGTGAGGGTAAGGCTTCGGGTGAGGGTCAGGGTTAGGATTCGGGTTAGGGTTAGGGTTAGGGAATGGAGAGGGATTAGGGTACAGGTTAGGGTACGACAATGCTTAAGGGTTAGCGTAAGTGTGAGGGCACGAGTTAGTGTTGGTGTACTGGTTAAGACAACGGCACCGATGAGGGTAAGGCCTCGGAAAAGGGTCACGTTCAGGGTTTCGCTTAGGGTTAGGGTTAGGGAATGGGGAGGGATTAGGGTACAGGATAGGGTACGACAATGCTTAAGGGTTAGCGTACGTTTGAGGGCATGAGTTAGTGTTTGTGTACTGGTTAAGATTAGGGCATTGGTTAGGGTAGGGCATCGGAAGTGGGTCAGGTTTAGGGATGGGGTTAGGGTTAGGGTTAAGGAATGGGGAGGTATTAGGGTACAATTTAGGGTACGACAACGCTTAAGGTTTAGCGTACGTGTGAGGGCACGAGTTAGTGTTGGTGTCCTGGTTAAGATTAGGGCACGGGTGAGGGTAAGGCTTCGGGTGAGGGTCAGGGTTAGGATTCGGGTTAGGGTTAGGGTTAAGGAATGCAGAGGGATTAGGGTACAGCTTAGGGTACGACAGTGCTTAAGGGTTAGCGTTCGTGTGAGGGCAAGGGTTAGTGTTAGTGTCCTGGTTAAGATTAGTGCACGGGTGAGGGTAAGGCTTCGGGTGAGGGTCAGGGTTAGGATTCCGGTTAGGGTTAGGGTTAGGGAATCGGGAGGGATTAGGGTACAGTTCAGGGTACGACAACGATTAAGGGTTAGCGTACGTGTGAGGGCACGAGTTAGTGTTGGTGTCCTGGTTAAGATTAGGGCACGGGTGTGGGTAAGGTTTCGGGTAAGGGTCAGGGATAGAATTCGGGTTAGGGTTAGGGTTAGGGAATGGGGAGATATTAGGGCACAGTTTAGGGTACCACAACACTTAAGGTTTAGCGTACGTGTTTCGTCACTAGTTAGTGTTAGTGTACTGCTTACGATTAGGGCACGGGTGAGGGTAAGGCCTCGGAAGAGGGTCACGTTAAGGGTTAGGGTTAGGGTTAGGGTTAGGGAATGGGGATTGATTAGGGTACATGTTAGGGTACGGCAATGGCTTGGGGTTGGCGTACGTTAGAGGGCATGGGTTAGTGTTGATGTACTGGTTAAAATTAGGGCACGGGTGAGGGTAAAGTTTCGGGTGAGTGTCATGGTTAGGTTTCAGGTTAGGGTTAGGGTTAGGGAATGGAGAGGGATTAGGGTACATGTTAGGGTACCGCTGCGGTTTAGTGTTAGCGTACGTGTGAGGGCACGAGTTAGTCTTGGTGTCCTGGTTAAGATTAGGGCACGGGTGAGGGTAAGGCTTCGGGTGAGGGTCAGGGTTAGGATTCGGGTTAGGGTTAGGGTTGGGGAATGGAGAGGGATTAGTGTACAGGTTAGGGTACGACAATGCTTAAGGGTTAGCGTAAGTGTGAGGGCACGAGTTAGTGTTGGTGTACTGGTTAAGACAAGGGCACCGATGAGGGTAAGGCCTCGGAAAAGGGTCACGTTCAGGGTTTCGCTTAGGGTTATGTTTAGGGAATGGGGAGGGATTAGGGTACAAGATAGGGTACGACAATGCTTAAGGGTTAACGTACGTTTGAAGGCATGAGTTAGTGTTTGTGTACTGGTTAAGATTAAGGCATTGGTTAGGGTAGGGCCTCGGACGTGGGTGAGGTTTAGGGATGGGGTTAGGGTTAGGGTTAAGGAATGGGGAGGGATTAGGGTACAGGTTAGGGTACGACAATGCTTAAGGGTTAGCGTAAGTGTGAGGGCACGAGTTAGTGTTGGTGTCCTGGTTAAGATTAGGGCACGGGTGAGGGTAAGGCTTCGGGTGAGAGACAGGGTTAGGATTCGTGCTAGGGTTAGGGTTAAGGAATGCAGAGGGATTAGGGTACAGCTTAGGGTACGACAGTGCTTAAGGGTTAACGTTCGTGTGAGGGCAATGGTTAGTGTTAGTGTCCTGGTTAAGATTAAGGCACGGGTGAGGGTAAGGTTTCGGGTGAGGGTCAGGGATAGAATTCGGGTTAGGGTTAGGGTTAGGGAATGGGGAGATATTAGGGCACAGTTTAGGGTACCACAATGCTTAAGGTTTAGCGTACGTGTGAGGTCACTAGTTAGTGTTAGTGTACTGCTTACGATTAGGGCTCGGGTGAGGGTAAGGCCTCGGACGAGGGTCACGTTAAGGGTTAGGGTTAGGGTTAGGGTTAGGGAATGGGGATTTATTAGGGTACAGGTTAGGGTACGGCAATGGCTTAAGGTTGGCTTACGTTAGAGGGCATGGGTTAGTGTTGATGTACTGGTTAAAATTAGGACACGGGTGAGGGTAAAGTTTCGGGTGAGTGTCATGGTTAGGTTTCAGGTTAGGGTTAGGGTTAGGGAATGGAGAGGGATTAGGGTACAGGTTAGGGTACCGCTGCGGTTTAGTGTTAGCGTACGTTTGAGGGCACGAGTTAGTCTTGGTGTCCTGGTTAAGATTAGGGCACGGGTGAGGGTAAGGCTTCGGGTGAGGGTCAGGGTTAGGATTCGGGTTAGGGTTAGGGTTAGGGAATGGAGAGGGATTAGCTTACAGGTTAGGGTACGACAATGCTTAAGGTTTAGCGTAAGTGTGAGGGCACGAGTTAGTGTTGGTGTACTGGTTCAGACAACGGCACCGATGAGGGTAAGGCCTCGGAAAAGGGTCACGTTCAGGGTTTCGCTTAGGGTTAGGGTTAGGGAATGGGGAGGGATTAGGGTACAGGATAGGGTACGACAATGCTTAAGGGTTAGCGTACGTTTGAGGGCATGAGTTAGTGTTTGTGTACTGGTTAAGATTAGGGCATTGGTTAGGGTAGGGCATCGGAAGTGGGTCAGGTTTAGGGATGGGTTTAGGGTTAGGGTTAAGGAATGGGGAGGGATTAGGGTACAATTTAGGGTACGACAACGCTTGAGGTTTAGCGTACGTGTGAGGGCACGAGTTAGTGTTGGTGTCCTGCTTAAGATTAGGGCACGGGTGAGGGTAAGGCTTCGGGTGAGGGTCAGGGTTATGATTCGGGTTAGGGTTAGGGTTAGGGAATGGGGAGGGATTAGGGTACAGTTTAAGGTACGACAACGATTAAGGGTTAGCGTACGTGTGAGGGCACGAGTTAGTGTTGGTGTCCTGGTTAAGATTAGGGCACGGGTGAGGGTAAGGTTTCGGGTGAGGGTCAGGGATAGAATTCGGGTTAGGGTTAGGGTTAGGGAATGGGGAGATATTAGGGCACAGTTTAGGGTACCACAACGCTTAAGGTTTAGCGTACGTGTGAGGTCACTAGTTAGTGTTAGTGTACTGCTTACGATTAGGGCACGGGTGAGGGTAAGGCCTCGGAAGAGGGTCACGTTAAGGGTTAGGGTTAGGGTTAGGGTTAGGGAATGGGGATTGATTAGGGTACAGGTTAGGGTACGGCAATGGCTTAGGGTTGGCGTACGTTAGAGGGCATGGGTTAGTGTTGATGTACTGGTTAAAATTAGGACACGGGTGAGGGTAAAGTTTCGGGTGAGTGTCATGGTTAGGTTTCAGGTTAGGGTTAGGGTTAGGGAATGGAGAGGGATTAGGGTACAGGTTAGGGTACCGCTGCGGTTTAGTGTTAGCGTACGTTTGAGGGCACGAGTTAGTCTTGGTGTCCTGGTTAAGATTAAGGCACGGGTGAGGGTAAGGCTTCGGGTGAGGGTCAGGGTTAGGATTCGGGTTAGGGTTAGGGTTAGGGAATGGAGAGGGATTAGCTTACAGGTTAGGGTACGACAATGCTTAAGGTTTAGCGTAAGTGTGAGGGCACGAGTTAGTGTTGGTGTACTGGTTCAGACAACGGCACCGATGAGGGTAAGGCCTCGGAAAAGGGTCACGTTCAGGG
Organism: Inia geoffrensis; assembly: GCA_036417435.1. Classification (NCBI taxonomy): domain Eukaryota; kingdom Metazoa; phylum Chordata; class Mammalia; order Artiodactyla; family Iniidae; genus Inia; species Inia geoffrensis. Next base: position 92,054,430 of record CM070912.1, on the reverse strand, counting down.
TTTCGCTTAGGGTTAGGGTTAGGGAATGGGGAGGGATTAGGGTACAGGATAGGGTACGACAATGCTTAAGGGTTAGCGTACGTTTGAGGGCATGAGTTAGTGTTTGTGTACTGGTTAAGATTAGGGCATTGGTTAGGGTAGGGCATCGGAAGTGGGTCAGGTTTAGGGATGGGTTTAGGGTTAGGGTTAAGGAATGGGGAGGGATTAGGGTACAATTTAGGGTACGACAACGCTTGAGGTTTAGCGTACGTGTGAGGGCACGAGTTAGTGTTGGTGTCCTGGTTAAGATTAGGGCATGGGTGAGGGTAAGGCTTCGGGTGAGGGTCAGGGTTATGATTCGGGTTAGGGTTAGGGTTAGCGAATGGGGAGGGATTAGGGTACAGTTTAAGGTACGACAACGATTAAGGGTTAGCGTACGTGAGAGGGCACGAGTTAGTGTTGGTGTCCTGGTTAAGATTAGGGCACGGGTGAGGGTAAGGTTTCGGGTGAGGGTCAGGGATAGAATTCTGTTTAGGGTTAGGGTTAGGGAATGGGGAGATATTAGGGCACAGTTTAGGGTACCACAACGCTTAAGGTTTAGCGTACGTGTGAGGTCACTAGTTAGTGTTAGTGTACTGCTTACGATTAGGGCACGGGTGAGGGTAAGGCCTCGGAAGAGGGTCACGTTAAGGGTTAGGGTTAGGGTTAGGGTTAGGGAATGGGGATTGATTAGGGTACAGGTTAGGGTACGGCAATGGCTTAGGGTTGGCGTACGTTAGAGGGCATGGGTTAGTGTTGATGTACTGGTTAAAATTAGGACATGGGTTAGGGTAAAATTTCAGGTGAGTGTCATGGTTAGGTTTCAGGTTAGGGTTAGGGTTAGGGAATGGAGAGGGATTAGGGTACAGGTTAGGGTATCGCTGCGGTTTAGTGTTAGCGTACGTTTGAGGGCACGAGTTAGTCTTGGTGTCCTGGTTAAGATTAGGGCACGGGTGAGGGTAAGGCTTCGGGTGAGGGTCAGGGTTAGGATTCGGGTTAGGGTTAGGGTTAGGGAATGGAGAGGGATTAGGGTACAGGTTAGGGTACGACAATGCTTAAGGGTTAGCCTAAGTGTGAGGGCACGAGTTAGTGTTGGTGTACTGGTTAAGACAACGGCACCGATGAGTGTAAGGCCTCGGAAAAGGGTCACGTTCAGGGTTTCGCTTAGGGTTAGGGTTAGGGAATGGGGAGGGATTAGGGTACAGGATAGGGTACGACAATGCTTAAGGGTTAGCGTACGTTTGAGGGCATGAGTTAGTGTTTGTGTACTGGTTAAGATTAGGGCATTGGTTAGGGTAGGGCATCGGAAGTGGGTCAGGTTTAGGGATGGGGTTAGGGTTAGGGTTAAAGAATGGGGAGGGATTAGGGTACAATTTAGGGTACGACAACGCTTAAGGTTTAGCATACGTGTGAAGGCACGAGTTAGTGTTGGTGTCCTGGTTAAGATTAGGGTACGGGTGAGGGTAAGGCTTCGGATGAGGGTCAGGGTTAGGATTCGGGTTAGTGTTAGGGTTAAGGAATGCAGAGGGATTAGGGTACAGCTTAGGGTACGACAGTGCTTAAGGGTTAGCGTAAGTGTGAGGGCACGAGTTAGTGTTGGTGTACTGGTTAAGACAACGGCACCGATGAGGGTAAGGCCTCGGAAAAGGGTCACGTTCAGGGTTTCGCTTAGGGTTAGGGTTAGGGAATGGGGAGGGATTAGGGTACAGGATAGGGTACGACAATGCTTAAGGGTTAGCGTACGTTTGAGGGCATGAGTTAGTGTTTGTGTACTGTTTAAGATTAGGGCATGGGTTAGGGTAGGGCATCGGAAGTGGGTCAGGTTTAGGGATGGGGTTAGGGTTAGGGTTAAGGAATGGGGAGGGATTAGGGTACAATTTAGGGTACGACAACGCTTAAGGTTTAGCGTACGTGTGAGGGCACGAGTTAGTGTTGGTGTCCTGGTTAAGATTAGGGCACGGGTGAGGGTAAGGCTTCGGGTGAGGGTCAGGGTTAGGATTCGGGTTAGGGTTAAGGAATGCAGAGGGATTAGGGTACAGCTTAGGGTACGACAGTGCTTAAGGGTTAGCGTTCGTGTGAGGGCAAGGGTTAGTGTTAGTGTCCTGGTTAAGATTAGGGCACGGGTGAGGGTAAGGCTTCAGGTGAGGGTCAGGGTTAGGGTTCGGGTTAGGGTTAGGGTTAGGGAATGGGGAGGGATTAGGGTGCAGTTTAGGGTACGACAACGATTAAGGATTAGCGTACGTGTGAGGGCACAAGTTAGTGTTGGTGTCCTGGTTAAGATTAGGGCACGGGTGAGGGTAAGGTTTCGGGTGAGTGTCAGGGATAGAATTCGGGTTAGGGTAAGGGTTAGGGAATGGGGAGATATTAGGGCACAGTTTAGGGTACCACAACGCTTAAGGTTTAGCGTACGTGTGAGGTCACTAGTTAGTGTTAGTGTACTGCTTACGATTAGGGCACGGGTGATGGTAAGGCCTCGGAAGAGGGTCACGTTAAGGGTTAGGGTTAGGGTTAGGGTTAGGGAATGGGGATTGATTAGGATACAGGTTAGGGTACGGCAATTGCTTAGGGTTGGCGTACGTTAGAGGACATGGGTTAGTGTTGATGTACTGGTTAAAATTAGGACACGGGTGAGGGTACAGTTTCGGGTGAGTGTCATGGTTAGGTTTCAGGTTAGGGTTAGGGTTAGGGAATGGAGAGGGATTAGGGTACACGTTAGGGTACCGCTGCAGTTTAGTGTTAGCGTACGATTGAGGGCACGAGTTAGTCTTGGTGTCCTGGTTAAGATTAGGGCACGGGTGAGGGTAAGGCTTCAGGTGAGGGTCAGGGTTAGGGTTCGGGTTAGGGTTAGGGTTAGGGAATAGGGAGGGATTAGGGTACAGTTTAGGGTACGACAACGATTAAGGGTTAGCGTACGTGTGAGGGCACAAGTTAGTGTTGGTGTCCTGGTTAAGATTAGGGCACGGGTGAGGGTAAGGTTTCGGGTGAGTGTCAGGGATAGAATTCGGGTTAGGGTAAGGGTTAGGGAATGGGGAGATATTAGGGCACAGTTTAGGGTACCACAACGCTTAAGGTTTAGCGTACGTGTGAGGTCACTAGTTAGTGTTAGTGTACTGCTTACGATTAGGGCACGGGTGATGGTAAGGCCTCGGAAGAGGGTCAAGTTAAGGGTTAGGGTTAGGGTTAGGGTTAGGGAATGGGGACTGATTAGGGTACAGGTTAGGGTACGGCAATTGCTTAGGGTTGGCGTACGTTAGAGGACATGGGTTAGTGTTGATGTACTGGTTAAAATTAGGACACGGGTGAGGGTACAGTTTCGGGTGAGTGTCATGGTTAGGTTTCAGGTTAGGGTTAGGGTTAGGGAATGGAGAGGGATTAGGGTACAGGTTAGGGTACCGCTGCGGTTTAGTGTTAGCGTACGATTGAGGGCACGAGTTAGTCTTGGTGTCCTGGTTAAGATTAGGGCACGGGTGAGGGTAAGGCTTCGGGTGAGGGTCAGGGTTAGGATTCGGGTTAGGGTTAGGGTTAGGGAATGGAGAGGGATTAGGGTACAGGTTAGGGTACGACAATGCTTAAGGGTTAGCGTAAGTGTGAGGGCACGAGTTAGTGTTGGTGTACTGGTTAAGACAACGGCACCGATGAGGGTAAGGCCTCGGAAAAGGGTCACGTTCAGGGTTTCGCTTAGGGTTAGGGTTAGGGAATGGGGATGGATTAGAGTACAGGATAGGGTATGACAATGCTTAAGGGTTAGCGTACGTTTGAGGGCATGAGTTAGTGTTTGTGTACTGGTTAAGATTAGGGCATTGGTTAGGGTAGGGCATCGGAAGTGGGTCAGGTTTAGGGATGGGGTTAGGGTTAGGGTTAAGGAATGGGGAGGGATTAGGGTACAATTTAGGGTACGACAACGCTTAAGGTTTAGCGTACGTGTGAGGGCACGAGTTAGTGTTGGTGTCCTGGTTAAGATTAGGGCACGGGTGAGGGTAAGGCTTCGGGTGAGGGTCAGGGTTAGGATTCGGGTTAGGGTTAAGGTTATGGAATGCAGAGGGATTAGGGTACAGCTTAGGGTACGACAGTGCTTAAGGGTTGGCGTTCGTGTGAGGGTAAGGGTTAGTGTTAGTGTCCTGGTTAAGATTAGGGCACGGGTGACGGTAAGGCTTCAGGTGAGGGTCAGGGTTAGGATTCGGGTTAGGGTTAGGGTTAGGGAATGGGGAGGGATTAGGGTACAGTTTAGGGTACGACAACGATTAAGGGTTAGCGTACGTGTGAGGGCACAAGTTAGTGTTGGTGTACTGGTTAAGACAACGGCACCGATGAGGGTAAGGCCTCGGAAAAGGGTCACGTTCAGGGTTTCGCTTAGGGTTAGGGTTAGGGAATGGGGAGGGATTAGGGTACAGGATAGGGTACGACAATGCTTAAGGGTTAACGTACGTTTGAAGGCATGAGTTAGTGTTTGTGTACTGGTTAAGATTAGGGCATTGGTTAGGGTAGGGCATCGGACGTGGGTCAGGTTTAGTGATGGGGTTAGGGTTAGGGTTAAGGAATGGGGAGGGATTAGGGTACAATTTAGGGTACGAAAACTCTTAAGGTTTAGCGTACGTGTGAGGGCACGAGTTAGTGTTGGTGTCCTGGTTAAGATTAGGGCACGAGTGAGGGTAAGGCTTCGGGTGAAGGTCAGGGTTAGGATTCGTGCTAGGGTTAGGGTTAAAGAATGCAGAGAGATTAGGGTACAGCTTAGGGTACGACAGTGCTTAAGGGTTAGCATTCGTGTGAGGGCAAGGGTTAGTGTTAGTGTCCTGGTTAAGATTAGGGCACGGGTGAGGGTAAGGCTTTAGGTGAGGGTCAGGGTTAGGATTCTGGTTAGTGTTAGGGTTAGGGAATGGGGAGGGATTAGGGTACAGTTTAGGGTACGACAACGAATAAGGGTTAGCGTACGTGTGAGGGCACGAGTTAGTGTTGGTGTCCTGGTTAAGATTAGGGCACGGGTGAGGGTAAGGTTTTGGGTGAGTGTCAGGGATAGAATTCGGGTTAGGGTAAGGGTTAGGGAATGGGGAGATATTAGGGCACAGTTTAAGGTACCACAACGCTTAAGATTTAGCGTACGTGTGAGGTCACTAGTTAGTGTTAGTGTACTGCTTACGATTAGGGCACGGGTGATGGTAAGGCCTCGGAAGAGGGTCACGTTAAGGGTTAGGGTTAGGGTTAGGGTTAGGGAATGGGGATTGATTAGGGTACAGGTTAGGGTACGGCAATGGCTTAGGGTTGGCGTACGTTTGAGGACATGGGTTAGTGTTGATGTACTGGTTAAAATTAGGACACGGGTGAGGGTACAGTTTCGGGTGAGTGTCATGGTTAGGTTTCAGGTTAGGGTTAGGGTTAGGGAATGGAGAGGGATTAGGGTACAGGTTAGGGTACGACAATGCTTAAGGGTTAGCGTAAGTGTGAGGGCACGAGTTAGTGTTGGTGTACTGGTTAAGACAACGGCACCGATGAGGGTAAGGCCTCGGAAAACGGTCACGTTCAGGGTTGCGCTTAGGGTTAGGGTTAGGGAATGGGGAGGGATTAGGGAACAGGATAGGGTACGACAATGCTTAAGGGTTAGCGTACGTTTGAGGGCATGAGTTAGTGTTTGTGTACTGGTTAAGATTAGGGCATTGGTTAGGGTAGGGCATCGGAAGTGGGTCAGGTTTAGGGATGGTGTTAGGGTTAGGGTTAAGGAATGGGGAGGGATTAGGGTACAAATTAGGGTACGACAACGCTTAAGGTTTAGCGTACGTGTGAGGGCACAAGTTAGTGTTGGTGTCCTGGTTAAGATTAGGGCACGGGTGAGGGTAAGGCTTCGGGTGAGGGTCAGGGTTAGGATTCGGGTTAGGGTTAGTGTTAGGGAATGGAGAGGGATTAGGGTACAGGTTAGGGTACGACAATGCTTAAGGGTTAGCGTAAGTGTGAGGGCACGAGTTAGTGTTGGTGTACTGGTTAAGACAAGGGCACCGATGAGGGTAAGGCCTCGGAAAAGGGTCACGTTTAGGGTTTCGCTTAGCGTTAGGTTTAGGGAATGAGGAGGGATTAGGGTACAGGATAGGGTACGACAATGCTTAAGGGTTAGCGTACGTTTGAGGGCATGGATTAGTGTTGGTGTACTGGTAAAGTTTAGTGCATTGGTTAGTGTAGGGCATCGGAAGTGGGTCCGGTTTAGGGATGGGGTTAGGGTTAGGGTTAAGGAATGGGGAGGGATTAGGGTACAATTTAGGGTACGACAACGCTTAAGGTTTAGCGTACGTGTGAGGGCACGAGTTAGTGTTGGTGTCCGGGTTAAGATTAGGGCACGGGTGAGGGTAAGGCTTCGGGTGAGGGTCAGGGTTAGGATTCGTGTTAGGGTTATAGTTAAGGAATGCAGAGGGATTAGGGTACAACTTAGGGTACGACAGTGCTTAAGGGTTAGCGTTCGTGTGAGGGCAAGGGTTAGTGTTAGTGTCCTGGTTAAGTTTAGGGCACGGGTGAGAGTAAGGCTTCAGGTGAGGGACAGGGTTAGGATTCGGGTTAGGGTTAGGGTTAGGGAATGGGGAGGGATTAGGGTACAGTTTAGGGTACGACAATGATTAAGGGTGGGCGTACGTGTGAGGGCACGAGTTAGTGTTGGTGTCCTGGTTAAGATTAGGGCACGGGTGAGTGTAAGTTTCCGGGTGAGGTTCAGGGATAGCATTAGGGTTAGGGTTAGGGTTAGGGAATGGGGAGATATTAGGGCACAGTTTAGGGTACCACAACGCTTAAGGTTTAGCGTATGTGTGAGGTCACTAGTTAGTGTTAGTGTACTGCTTACGATTAGGGCACGGGTGAGGGTAAGGCCTCGGAAGAGTGTCACGTTAAGGGTTAGGGTTAGGGTTAGGGTTAGGGAATGGGGATTGATTAGGGTACAGGTTAGGGTACGGCAATGGCTTAGGGTTAGCGTACGTTAGAGGGCATGGGTTAGAGTTGATGTACTGGTTAAAATTAGGACACGGGTGAGGGTAAAGTTTCGGGTGAGTGTCATGGTTAGGTTTCAGGTTAGGGTTAGGGTTAGGGAATGGAGAGGGATTAGGGTACAGGTAAGGGTACCGCTGTGGTTTAGTGTTATCGTACGTGTGAGGGCACGAGTTAGTCTTGGTGTCCTGGTTAAGATTAGGGCACGGGTGAGGGTAAGGCTTCGGGTGAGGGTCAGGGTTAGGATTCGGGTTAGGGTTAGGGTTAGGGAATGGAGAGGGATTAGGGTACAGGTTAGGGTACGACGATGCTTAAGGGTTAGCGTAAGTGTGAGGGCACGAGTTAATGTTGGTGTACTGGTTAAGACAAGGACACCGATGAGGGTAAGGCCTCGGAAAAGGGTCACGTTCAGGGTTTCGCTTAGCGTTAGGGTTAGGCAATGGGGAGGGATTAGGGTACAAGATAGGGTACGACAATGCTTAAGGGTTAGCGTACGTTTGAGGGCATGGGTTAGTGTTTGTGTACTGGTTAAGCTTAGGGCATTGGTTAGTGTAGGGCATCGGAAGTGGGTCCGGTTTAGGGATGGGGTTAGGGTGAGGGTTAAGGAATGGGGAGGGTTTAGGGTACAATTTATGGTACAACAACGCTTAAGGTTTAGCGTACGTGTGAGGGCACGAGTTAGTGTTGGTGTCCTGGTTAAGATTAGGGCACGGGTGAGGGTAAGGCTTCGGGTGAGGGTCAGGGTTAGGATTCGGGTTAGGGTTAGGGATAGGGAATGGAGAGGGATTAGGGTACAGGTTAGGGTACGACAATGCTTAAGGGTTAGCGTAAGTGTGAGGGCACGAGTTAGTGTTGGTGTACTGGTTAAGACAAGGGCACCGATGAGGGTAAGGCCTCGGAAAAGGGTCACGTTCAGGGTTTCGCTTAGGGTTATGTTTAGGGAATGGGGAGGGATTAGGGTACAAGATAGGGTACGACAATGCTTAAGGGTTAACGTACGTTTGAAGGCATGAGTTAGTGTTTGTGTACTGGTTAAGATTAGGGCATTGGTTAGGGTAGGGCCTCGGACGTGGGTGAGGTTTAGGGATGGGGTTAGGGTTAGGGTTAAGGAATGGGGAGGGATTAGGGTACAATTTAGGGTACGACAACTCTTTAGGTTTAGCGTACGTGTGAGGGCACGAGTTAGTGTTGGTGTCCTGGTTAAGATTAGGGCACGAGTGAGGGTAAGGCTTCGGGTGAGGGACAGGGTTAGGATTCGTGCTAGGGTTAGGGTTAAAGAATGCAGAGGGATTAGGGTACAGCTTAGGGTACGACAGTGCTTAAGGGTTAGCGTTCGTGTGAGGGCAATGGTTAGTGTTAGTGTCCTGGTTAAAATTAAGGCACGGGTGAGGGTAAGGCTTCAGGTGAGGGTCAGGGTTAGGATTCTGGTTAGTGTTAGGGTTAGGGAATGGGAAGGGATTAGGGTACAGTTTAGGGTACGACAACGAATAAGGGTTAGCGTACGTGTGAGGGCACGAGTTAGTGTTGGTGTCCTGGTTAAGATTAGGGCACGGGTGAGGGTAAAGTTTCGGGTGAGTGTCATGGTTAGGTTTCAGGTTAGGGTTAGGGTTAGGGAATGGAGAGGGATTAGGGTATAGGTTAGGGTACCGCTGTGGTTTAGTGTTAGCGTACGTGTGAGGGCACGAGTTAGTGTTGGTGTCCTGGTTAAGATTAGGGCACGGGTGAGGGTAAGGCTTCGGGTCATGGTCAGGGTTAGGATTCGTGTTAGGGTTAGGGTTAAGGAATGCAGAGGGATTAGGGTACAGCTTAGGGTACGACAGTGCTTAAGGGTTAGCGTTCGTGTGAGGGCAAGGGTTAGTGTTAGTGTCCTGGTTAAGTTTAGGGCACGGGTGAGGGTAAGGCTTCAGCTGAGGGTCAGGGTTAGGATTCGGTTTAGGGTTAGGGTTAGGGAATGGGGAGGGATTAGGGTACAGTTTAGGGTACGACAACGATTAAGGGTGGGCGTACGTGTGAGGGCACGAGTTAGTGTTGGTGTCCTGGTTAAGATTAGGGCACGGGTGAGGGTAAGGTTTCGGGTGAGGGTCAGGGATAGAATTCAGGTTACGGTTAGGGTTAGGGAATGGGGAGATATTAGAGCACAGTTTAGGGTACCACAACGCTTAAGGTTTAGCGTACGTGTGAGGTCACTATTTAGTGTTAGTGTACTGCTTACGATTAGGGCACGGTTGAGGGTAAGGCCTCGGAAGAGGGTCACGTTAAGGGTTAGGGTTAGGGTTAGGGTTAGGGAATGGGGATTGATTAGGGTACAGGTTATGGTACGGCAAAGGCTTAGGCTTAGCGTACGTTAGAGGGCATGGGTTAGTGTTGATGTACTGGTTAAAATTAGGACATGGGTGAGGGTAAAGTTTCAGGTGAGTGTCATGGTTAGGCTTCAGGTGAGGGTTAGGGTTAGGGAATGGAGAGGGATTAGGGTACAGATTAGGGTACCGCTGCGGTTTAGTGTTAGCGTACGTGTGAGAGCACGAGTTAGTCTTGGTGTCCTGGTTAAGATTAGGGCACAGGTGAGGGTAAGGCTTCGGGTGAGGGTCAGGGTTAGGATTCGTGTTAGGGTTAGGGTTAAGGAATGCAGAGGGATTAGGGTACAGCTTAGGGTACGACAGTGCATAAGGGTTAGCGTTCGTGTGAGGGCAAGGCTTAGTGTTAGTGTCCTGGTTAAGATTAGGGCACGGGTGAGGGTAAGGCTTCAGTTGACGGTCAGGGTTAGGATTCGGGTTAGGGTTAGGGTTAGGGAATGAGGAGGGATTAGGGTACAGTTTAGGGTACGACAACGATTAAGCATTAGCGTACTTGTGAAGGCACGAGTTAGTGTTTGTGTCCTGGTTAAGATTAGGGCAAGGGCGAGGGTAAGGTTTCGGGTGAGGGTCAGGGATAGAATTCGGGTTAGGGTTAGGGTTAGGGAATGGGGAGATATTAGGGCACAGTTTAGGGTACCACAACGCTTAAGGTTTAACGTACGTGTGAAGTCACTAGTTAGTGTTAGTGTACTGCTTACGATTAGGGCACGGGTGAGGGTAAGGCCTCGGAAGAGGGTCACATTAAGGGTTACGGTTAGGGTTAGGGTTAGGGAATGGGGATTGATTAGGGTACAGGTTAGGGTACGGCAATGGCTTAGGGTTTGCGTACGTTAGAGGGCATGGGTTAGTGTTGATGTACTGGTTAAAATTAGGACACGGGTGAGAGTAAAGTTTCGGGTGAGTGTCATGGTTAGGTTTCAGGTTAGGGTTAGGGTTAGGGAATGGAGAGGGATTAGGGTACAGGTTAGGGTACGACAATGCTTAAGTGTTAGCGTAAGTGTGAGGGCACGAGTTAGTGTTGGTGTACTGGTTAAGACAAGGACACCGATGAGGGTAAGGCCTCGGAAAAGGGTCACGTTCAGGGTTTCGCTTAGGGTTAGGGTTAGGGAATGGGGAGGGATTAGGGTACAGGATAGGGCACCGCTGCGGTTTAGTGTTAGCGTACGTGTGAGGGCACGAGTTAGTCTTGGTGTCCTGGTTAAGATTAGGGCACGGGTGACGGTAAGGTTTCGGGTGAGGGTCAGGGAAAGGATTCGGGTTAGGGTTAGGGTTAGGGAATGGAGAGGAATTAGGGTACATATTAGGGTACGACAATGCTTAAGTGTTAGCGTAAGTGTGAGGGCACGAGTTAGTGTTGGTGTACTGGTTAAGACAAGGACACCGATGAGTGTAAGGCCTCGGAAAAGGGTCACGTTCAGGTTTTCGCTTAGGGTTAGGGTTAGGGAATGGGGAGGGATTAGGGTACAGGATAGGGTACGACAATGCTTAAGGGTTAACGTACGTTTTTGGGCATGAGTTACTGTTTGTGTACTGGTTAAGATTAGGGCATTGGTTAGGGTAGGGCATCGGAAGTGGGTCAGGTTTAGGGATGGGGTTAGGGTTAGGGTTAAGGAATGGGGAGGGATTAGGGTACAATTTAGGGTACGACAACGCTTAAGGTTTAGCGTACGTGTGAGGGCACGAGTTAGTGTTGGTGTCCTGTTTAAGATTAGGGCACGGGTTAGGGTAAGGTTTCGGGTGAGGGTCAGGGATAGAATTCGGGTTAGGGTTAGGGTTAGGGAATGGGGAGATATTAGGGCACAGTTTAGGGTACCACAACGCTTAAGGTTTAGCGTACTTGTGAGGTCACTATTTAGTGTTAGTGTACTGCTTACGATTAGGGCACGGTTGAGGGTAAGGCCTCGGAAGAGGGTCACCTTAAGGGTTAGGGTTAGGGTTAGGGTTAGGGAATGGTGATTGATTAGGGTACAGGTTATGGTACGGCAAAGGTTTAGGGTTAGCGTACGTTAGAGGGCATGGGTTAGTGTTGATGTACTGGTTAAAATTAGGACATGGGTGAGGGTAAAGTTTCAGGTGAGTGTCATGGTTAGGCTTCAGGTTAGGGTTAGGGTTAGGGAATGGAGAGGGATTAGGGTACAGGTTAGGGTACGACAATGCTTAAGTGTTAGCGTAAGTGTGAGGGCACGAGTTAGTGTTGGTGTACTGGTTAAGACAAGGACACCGATGAGGGTAAGGCCTCGGAAAAGGGTCACGTTCAGGGTTTCGCTTAGGGTTAGGGTTAGGGAATGGGGAGGGATTAGGGTACAGGATAGGGCACCGCTGCGGTTTAGTGTTAGCGTACGTGTGAGGGCACGAGTTAGTCTTGGTGTCCTGGTTAAGATTAGGGCACGGGTGACGGTAAGGTTTCGGGTGAGGGTCAGGGAAAGGATTCGGGTTAGGGTTAGGGTTAGGGAATGGAGAGGAATTAGGGTACATATTAGGGTACGACAATGCTTAAGTGTTAGCGTAAGTGTGAGGGCACGAGTTAGTGTTGGTGTACTGGTTAAGACAAGGACACCGATGAGTGTAAGGCCTCGGAAAAGGGTCACGTTCAGGTTTTCGCTTAGGGTTAGGGTTAGGGAATGGGGAGGGATTAGGGTACAGGATAGGGTACGACAATGCTTAAGGGTTAACGTACGTTTTTGGGCATGAGTTACTGTTTGTGTACTGGTTAAGATTAGGGCATTGGTTAGGGTAGGGCATCGGAAGTGGGTCAGGTTTAGGGATGGGGTTAGGGTTAGGGTTAAGGAATGGGGAGGGATTAGGGTACAATTTAGGGTACGACAACGCTTAAGGTTTAGCGTACGTGTGAGGGCACGAGTTAGTGTTGGTGTCCTGTTTAAGATTAGGGCACGGGTTAGGGTAAGGTTTCGGGTGAGGGTCAGGGATAGAATTCGGGTTAGGGTTAGGGTTAGGGAATGGGGAGATATTAGGGCACAGTTTAGGGTACCACAACGCTTAAGGTTTAGCGTACTTGTGAGGTCACTATTTAGTGTTAGTGTACTGCTTACGATTAGGGCACGGTTGAGGGTAAGGCCTCGGAAGAGGGTCACCTTAAGGGTTAGGGTTAGGGTTAGGGTTAGGGAATGGTGATTGATTAGGGTACAGGTTATGGTACGGCAAAGGTTTAGGGTTAGCGTACGTTAGAGGGCATGGGTTAGTGTTGATGTACTGGTTAAAATTAGGACATGGGTGAGGGTAAAGTTTCAGGTGAGTGTCATGGTTAGGCTTCAGGTTAGGGTTAGGGTTAGGGAATGGAGAGGGATTAGGGTACAGGTTAGGGTACGACAATGCTTAAGTGTTAGCGTAAGTGTGAGGGCACGAGTTAGTGTTGGTGTACTGGTTAAGACAAGGACACCGATGAGGGTAAGGCCTCGGAAAAGGGTCACGTTCAGGGTTTCGCTTAGGGTTAGGGTTAGGGAATGAGGAGGGATTAGGGTACAGGATAGGGTACGACAATGCTTAAGGGTTAACGTACGTTTGAGGGCATGGATTAGTGTTGGTGTACTGGTAAAGTTTAGTGCATTGGTTAGTGTAGGGCATCGGAAGTGGGTCCGGTTTAGGGATGGGGTTAGGGTTAGGGTTAAGGAATGGGGAGGGATTAGGGTACAATTTAGGGTACGGCAACGCTTAAGGTTTAGCGTACGTGTGAGGGCACGAGTTAGTGTTGGTGTCCTGGTTAAGATTAGGGCACGGGTGAGGGTAAGGCTTCGGGTGAGGGTCAGGGTTAGGATTCGTGTTAGGGTTATAGTTAAGGAATGCAGAGGGATTAGGGTACAGCTTCGGGTACGACAGTGCTTAAGGGTTAGCGTTCGTGTGAGGGTAAGTGTTAGTGTTAGTGTCCTGGTTAAGATTAGGGCACGGGTGAGGTTAAGGCTTCAGATGAGGGTCAGGGTTAGGATTCAGTTTAGGGTTAGGGTTAGGGAATGGGGAGGGATTAGGGTACAGTTTAGGGTACGACAACGATTAAGGGTTAGCGTACGTGTGAGGGCACGAGTTGGTGTTGGTGTCCTGGTTAAGATTAGGGCACGGTTGAGGGTAAGGCTTCGGGTGAGAGTCAGGTTTAGGATTCGGTTTAGGTTTAGGGTTAGGGAATGGAGAGGGATTCGGGTACAGGTTAGGGTACAACAATGCTTAAGGGTTAGCGTACGTGTGAGGGCACGAGTTAGTGTTGGTGTCCTGGTTAAGATTAGGGCACGGGTGAGGGTTAGGCTTCGGGTGAGTGTCAGGGTTAGGTTTCGTGTTAGGGTTAGGGTTAAGGAATGCAGAGGGATTCTGTCGCGTGTTCAGTTCCTATTCACAGCCTTACTTCAGTATATTTTTGGATGACAGGGTTCATTTGTTACTCTGCAGGTTTGTGAAGTACAGTGTTTTTAAGTTTTTTTTCTCAACTAGCTTTCTCGTGATCTTACCACAATACAGCAAAATTGCTTCAGCCCCTAATCTGGTTTCGGCATGGCATGCTGTGCCTTTGGTGAATTCTTCTTCCTGGCTGGAAATCAGAGTTCAATGTGCCCGTTCAAACACAGAGTTAGTTGCACATTGTTTCTCCCTATTCCGTTTCACCTTCAGAAGAAATTGCGAACTTTGCCAAACAGGAGGTTAAACATTGTTTCTCATAATGTGGAGAGAGATAGTAAAGCTTATGGAAAGGGGATCCCGAGTAACAGGGGGCAAAAACTGAGATGAGTGTTAGAAAATTTGCTCGATCACTTGGTTGACCACAATTTGGGTTTCTCATGCATATTTTAACTGAAGGATGAATCCCTTAAACCTGGAGATTTGAAATCCATGGAATGGGGACCATGCACTATTCCATCAAAGGCTCTTCATTCGCTCATGAAACCTCAGCAATCCTATCAGCCCCAAGTGTCCAGCCTTGTATCTCCCCCAGCTGTGTATGTAGAGAGAAATCCAGGTTTCATCACAAGCCCTGAATGAAAGAGTTAAGAATTTCTATTTCACTGTTTTTGTGTTTTGTTTTTGCAATTTATTTTTGTAATAGGATATAGCTAATTTTCACTGCTGTGTTTGTGCCGCTGTACACACACATGATTCTATTACAGCGACCTACAAATACATGGGTTTTAAGTTTCTTCGTGGTCAGGTATATTCCTAGGCAGTGAAAACAGGGTGTCAAGTCCATTTCGTTGAGCAAGGTGTAGGTCCTGTCTAGTATATATTTGGCTTATGGAATGGTATCTGTACTAATTTCAACCTCTGCTCTTATACAGCCTCCCAACTCACCTTTTCCATTAAGCAACCTTAAGTTTCTTTGGTAAATGTGAGACTATTGTGTTTTGTCATACAGTTCATGTGTAGCCGTGTTTACATTCTGGTATTAGTGATAACTTATGATGTTTCTTTTTCTGTGTGACTTATTTCACTTAGAATCATCGTACCTAAACCACTTATTATGCTGCTACGGGCCTGGTGACATTAATTTCATTGCTGAGTAATATTCTATTGTACTTAAGTACCACAACTTCTATATCTATTTTTTCTCTTTCTGGGCTATTGAAATTGTACCATAGTCGAGGTTCTTGTAAACAGAGCAGCCCCAAACTTTGGGGTGGCTGTGTCTTTTTCAGTTGAATTTTCCTAATCTGTAGGACCATAAGTGGAAGTGCCCTCGGTTCTGTAGCTTGGTTTTTTATATGTTTCAGAAAACACCGTATACTTCTCCAGAGTGGCTGTTGGCAATTTACATCCCACCCAACAGCATAAAAAGGCTGCCTGTTCTCCACTTTCTGTCCTGCCTCTCTGGATTTTACAATTTTTTCAGACAGCTCTTTTGAGCATTGGGACGTGAGACTTCATTGTAGTGCGGATTTCCATTGCAGGCTTTCTAGGTTGGCCAAAAAGGGCGTATGCATATTTTCCTGAATATAATCAGGAAAAAATGCAATGCTCTTTTTGGCCTTGTGCATCACTGTTGAAGTTGTGTCTCTTTCCCTATGCTTTAAATGTAATTCCAATCTATCTCTTGAAATCGCTTTCCTGCAATTCTCCCTCGCTTTCAAGTCTTCTTCCCATCCTTACTTCAATATATTTCTGGATGATAGCAGTCATTTGTAACTCTGCTGTTTTGTGAATTACAGTTCCTCTGAGCTCCTTTTTTCAGCTCCCTTTCTTGTGAGCTGACTGAAAAACTGCAAGATTGCTTCAATCCATATTCTTGTTTTCAGGCGACTTGCTGAGCCTTTGCTTAATACTTCTTCCTCATGTGAAATGAGAGTGAAATGTGCCCATCAAAGCCCTTACGGCTAATTTTTCATTGTTTCTCCCTCTTCCCATTCATCCTCTGTACTAATTGCAGACTGTGCAAAACAGGAAATTAAAGGCATTGACTATGCAAGTGGTGTGATTGTTAGTAAAGCGGCTGGAAGGTGGATCCTGTGACCCAGTAGAGGAAAAATGAGGTGCGTTTTAGAAACCTTTCCCAATCACATGGTATACAATCTGTTGGGTTTCTCATGCATGGTTTCGCTGTAAGACGATTCCCTTAAACCTGGAGTGTTGTGACCCACGGAATGAGTAGCTTTAACTATTGTATTAGAGGTTCGGCATTTGCTCACCAAAGCTAACCAATCCTCACAGCACCATGTGTCCAGCCTTATGTCTTATCCAGCTATGGGTTTATATGTGATCAATCCACTTTGCATCACAGCCCCTGAATCAATTTTGTACGAGTGTTTCTCTCTTTCTTTGTCTCTGTGTTTTGTTTTTACATTTTATTTTTATAATGGTGTTTAGCTGATTATCACTGCTGTGTTTGTGCCACTCTGCACACACTTGAGTCCCTTATGGAGATATATCAATACATAGGTTTTAAGATTCCTACTACTCACATATATTCCTCTGTGGTGAATAGGGTGTGTTGAGGCCAGTTCATTGAGCAAGGGGTAGATCTTATCTATTACGTATTTGGTTTATTGAATGGTATCTGTGTTCATTTCAAACTCTGATTTTATGCATCACCCCACCTCACCTTTCCCCTTAAGCTGGCATAAGTGTGTTTTCTAAATGTGAGCCACTCTTGTTTTTTAATTCAGTTGTTGTGCAGTCATATTTACATTCCCTCTATGAGTGATATCTTATGATATGTTTCTTTTTCTGTGTGACTTAACTCAAGCAGTATCATCGAAACTCGATACACTCTTTATGCTTCTACTAGCCTTATTACATTGATTTCATAGTGAAGAGATATTCCATTGTGCGTAAGTACCACACCTTCCTTATCCATTGTTCTCTTTCCTGGGGTATTTAAGGTGTACTGAAGTCGAGGTTCTTGTAAACAGAGCAGCCCTAAACTTTGCTGTGCCTGTGTCTTTTTGATTTTTAGACTTCCCTAGATATGCTCCTGTGATTGCAAGTGCCCTATGCTCTGTAGCTCTGCTTTTTAGATGATTTACAAACCAGGATACACTTCTCCAGAGTGCCTCTTCTCAGTTTACACACAGCCCATCAGTGTATAAAGGCTGCCTGTTCTCCATGGCCTGTCCTGCATTTCTGCGTTTTACAATTTTTTCGGATGGCCCTTTTGACCGGTGGGAAATGAGGCTTCTTTGGTGTGCAGATTTGCTTTGCTTGCTTTCTTGGTTGTCCATAAAGTGCATATGCGTGTTTTCCTGAATATATTCAGGAGAAGATGCATACGCCCTTTTTGGCCAACTGCACCATTTTAGAAATCCTGCCACCTTCGGCCTTGGGATGTAGGCAGAGTGCGAACTTTAGATGATTGATGCCGTCAGGGTCAGAAGCACTCACCAACTGCTTCCCTTAGGTTACATTTTAACTGTCATTGATAGATGATGTCAGTAAATATATCTATGCTTTTTCAGATTTTTTCCCCTTACACGTTATTGCAAAATATTGAGTGTAGTTCCCTATGCTATATAGTAGTTCCTTGTTGATGATCTACTTTATACATAACAGTGTGTATGTGTTAATCCCAAACTGATAATTTATCCCTCCTCCCACTTTCCCCTTTGGTAATAATAAATTATAAGATTTTATACTTCTCAGAAATGGGGGAGCTGAAACAGAGGTATAATTTTCAATGGAAAAGCATTTAAAACAAGATTGAAGCTTTAACCAAGATTATTAGATGTGCATCCTTGGAAAGAAATCACTTCATTTCTCTAATATTGACCTGACAAATAAGACAAATCTTTTCACTGAACTTGCTTATAATAGAATGATGGAAATATAAAATGGAAGTGTTAGAAACATCTTATTTTACCCGAGCCTTATACACTGTTCTATGTTAATTACAGTTTGGCTCACACATCTGTTTATTGAAGTTACAATGTTATCAATTTCTGTTACTGATCCTCCACAATGGACCCCAACAAGTATCCCCCTGCCCAGTGTCATTGGAGCCAACAGATCGAGACTGAGTTTGGTTCAGAAGCACAGGAAACTATATTTTGATCAGAGAATGGAGAAGTGAGAGAATGCGCTACCCCACAGGCTGTGTTTTGGCCTGCTGTGTACAGGTCCTGTCAGAGACAGTGGGAGGGAGGGGGCGGAGCTCTCAGAGGCCGGGTTGGATGCAGCTCAGGCTCTATATCTTGGAGCCTGCACTGGGCCCCAGGAGCTGAAGTGTCGACCCAGCCATTCTGCAGTAGGAAATCTGGTCTGAAGTGCCGGGTGTGGCAGCTCTGCATGCGGGAACCTAGGAGCACTTGAAATTAGGCAAATCACAAAGGGTAACAAAGGTTAGACTTTATTTTATTGCCCAGATTCTATTTTTATGTCCCAAGGATTTTTAATGGGCTTTGCTGGTGACAAAGCCCTCCTCTGCCTTTTGTCCCGTTCCTCATTCTTGGAGTGCTGAGTGTGCAGACCCCTCTTCTGTAACTGCTGAGTGCTGAGTTGGGAGCCCTCATACCCTGGGGTGAGGGTCAGAACTTCTCCCCAGCAGCCTCCAGGTGAGATTCATTGTCCCCAGAGCTGCTGCCTCCCTGCTCGTCCACCTGAGTACCAGCATTGGAAGTGTTATAGATTCTAATGACCTTTAAGGGTACAGGAAAGGGATGTGCAGAGACAATGTGGAGGCAGGTTTTACCCCACCGCACATTTGTTAGGCCACCTTAGGCTGACCGTTTCTGCCAGCCTAGATGCTCTGACCAGCAGTCTTTGTTTTCTTCAATTAGGCCCCTGAATTAATGTAAAAACAGCACCAGGTGTCAGAGCCTTGCCTGCTCAACTCCCAGTCAGTCCAGGGTCAGTGGTGATGCAACACCATGATGGACACTGAGTCAACAGCCTTTTGAGGTAGCCAGGACTGCAGCTGGTCTTATTGGCCACCATCACCACGGTGGCTGTAGGCTTTTCTATGGTGACAATGTGATATATTGTTCCCCTGCCAAGCTTATTAGCTCCCCTCTGGGTGCAGTAAGCCCTGAAAGCAGTAGTCTACTCTTTTTTGACACACTCTTGTTGTTTTCTGAGAGAAACTCCAGGTAAAGTGATGGTTACACGAGTTGCCATGGGGCCCCGTTGCCCCCAGTTGTCTTTCTGGAGGTTGGAGTTGGAGGGTCTCCTCACTCGAGGTCAGTGTGCCCATGGAGCGAACCCTGCAACCTCAGGGCATGTTTGGTGGTTAGGATCAACACATGGGGTCCTTTTCCCTTAGGAGGGAGGTGGCCTTTCAGGCTGCTGATTTCCAGGTTTTTAGATACTGCCAGTATCCTGGCCAGATGTGGTGGTGGACCAAGCCCCTTGGTGACCGTAGTTTATCCTACCTGGTTAGCATTCTTGCGTTGTTCCTTTTCAAGTGGTCCCGGTTTTTGCACTAATACTCCAATGGCAATTCACCTTTCACCAGGAATGTAAAGGTCAAAGGGTTTAGCTAAATTAGGGAGTTCCAGGTCAAGGGTCTGAATTGACCGCTCTTTCCATTCTTGAAAGACCACTTCTGGATTCTATTCAAAAGGATCATCATCTTTTCCTTTCAGTGTTTCATATAGAGGCCCAGCTATTAGACTGTAGTTCGGGATCCAGATGCAGCAAACCCCAGCCTCCCCAGGAACTCCTAAGCTGTCTTCTACTTTTAGAAGGGCTAAGGCTGCAAATGGTTTCTTCCCTTTCCTGGGATGGGCTTCTCAGACCTTCTGTGAGAACGAAGCCCAGGCAGGTCACCTTAGTGTGTGATATTTGAGCTTTTTCTTGGACAACTTCTATCCTATATTGGCTTGGTAGTTCAGAGGCCTCCTTAGTAGAGCTGGCGATTAGATTGGTGTCTGCATATTGAAGGAGGGTTTCCTTTTCCAGAGGTAGAACTTTTAGGTCTTTAGCTAAGCTTTCCCAAAGATGGTGTGGGAATTTTTATACCCTTGGGGCGAGGCGGCCCAGCAGTATTATTTTTGTTGTATGTTGAGTCCTGCCAGTCACGAGGCAAAATTTCTTGTGACTCTGGGACTAATGGAATGCAAAAGAAGGCATCATTGAAGTCTAATACAGAACACCATGTCCTGGTGGTTGGTAGAATGACTAGCAGTGTGTAGGAATTAGGAACTACTAGAGGTATACCCTCGGTGGCATAACTGACTGTCCTGACATCCTTTACCAGGACCCCAGCGGCCCATTTGTCTCTCGTGGTCAGGCAATTACCAGGATATGGAGCTCACCTGGGCAGGTACCTCACCCCCACCCCAGCTCATTGGGCTCTCCTGGTCAAGCCCCTCCCAGGATACAGATCTACCCTTGCAGGTACCGTGGCAGGGCTGAGCAAAGAGGAACCGTGCACATAGCCCTCATTGCAGAGCAACCTCAGCTCACCTGTCTCTCAGAGCTGACACAGAGCACCTCAGAGCAGGACTTGAACTAACAAACAGCAGCTCCGACATGTCTGTGACCCTGGGCATCACTCTGCAGGGCCTCCCTCTGCCTGGTCTTCCAGACAATTCCACTGCACCCAGGGCACCAAGCCGCTGCCTCCAGCCACCACTCACCTCTCCTCTCCCTGACTTCTGTGTCCCTCTCATTAGGAGACGATTTTCTTGAAGCTGTCTCCCACTCATGGGCCAGATAAAATGATTAGAAAACAAGCCAGAGCTGCAGCCCCTTGTGTATCCGGACTTTCAAGAGCCTACACCTGTTGCTTGGAGATGGCCCGTTCAGCAAGGTCAATTTTCTGCAACTGTGAGCCCCTGAGTAGTGAGGATTGGCTGACCTGTGCAGCCTGACCAATCGGGCCAGCCCTCCCCAGGTGTGCATGTTTTGAGGTCAATATAAACACCGCACCAGGCAGCAAGAGCCCCTGCAGCTCTGCCTGACACCATATTCTCTGTCCTGTCATTAGTCTCGGGGCTGGGCTGGTGGGAGGGATTGAGAAGTCACGGCTTTGTGAGAGGCCTAGTGTGAGTTGGGCTCTGCTGGACTTTCTGCAGCAGTTTCCAGGCTGCCACCTGCTAAAGAAGAAGATCTGTCACCTATAACTGCTGCTGGAAATTCTCCCTGGGCAGAGGTGAGGGAGGAAAAAAAGCAGTGGGGGCGGGACAGGAGGGGTTTCTCAGGCAGGGAAATGGAAGGCTTCCAGAAGAGCACCCAGGGCCAGGACCATCCTGGCTGGCCTGCAGGCACCAAGTCGGCCGGCATGCTGTCGCTTGTGTGGCTCCACGGCCCTTCCTCTAGGCTTTCAAGTCCTTGCACATATTCAGGTGTTTTACCTGGGAAGGGTGGGAACAGTTCGGCAGCAGCTGGCCTGGACCTCAGCTCACGTTTACTCACAGAGGTCTCGGCACAGTCCCCCAGCTTTACAATGAGGACACTTGTTGCGTGGGGGCTGCTGGTTGAATGGGAGATGATTCCCCTCACTGACCAACTTCAGAATTATTTACAACTGGAGCAAGTGCCCTGATACGGTTTTCCTCTGTGTAACTGGTGGGTTCTGTTTAGTTTTTTTATTTTTTTCTTTTTCTTTATTTTGGGTTCTAGGTAGATTTTATTCCTCTTTTTTGTATTTACAGATATAAGCATGGAAATAATGTATTCATATAAATGCACGTATGTGAAGGGAAGAACCTTTTTTTCTGTTTTAATTGTTTTTTAAATTTTGAAATATATTTTAGTTTTTTATACAGCAGGTTTTTATTGGTTATCTATTTTACACTTGGTTATCTATTTATCTATTGGTTATCTATTTTATACATATAAATGCCAATCTGAATCTCTCAACTCCTCCCACCACCTAACCCCCACAGCTTTCCCCACTTGATGTCCATATGTTTTATTCTCTACATCTGTTGCTCTA
Source organism: Inia geoffrensis (assembly GCA_036417435.1). Classification (NCBI taxonomy): domain Eukaryota; kingdom Metazoa; phylum Chordata; class Mammalia; order Artiodactyla; family Iniidae; genus Inia; species Inia geoffrensis. The sequence goes on along the minus strand of CM070912.1, from coordinate 92,032,803 downwards.
TTTCTGCCTTGCAAACTGGTTCATCTGCACAATTTTTCTAGGTTCCACATATATGAATTCATATACAATATTTGTTTTTCTCTTTCTGACATACTTCACTCTCTATGACAGTCTCTAGATCCATTGACATCTCTACAAATGATCCAACTCATTCATTCTTATGGCTGAGTAATATTCCATTTTATATATGTATCATCTCTTTATGCATTCATGTGTCTGTGGACATTTAGGTTGTTTCCATTACCTGGCTATTATAGTGATGCAATGAACTTTGTGGTGAAAACCTCTTCTTTATTTTTGTTTTTTTTCTGGATATATGCCCAGGAGTGAGATGGCTGGATCATATGGTAATTTATGGTTAGTTTTTAAGGAACCTCCATGCTGTTCTCTATTGTAACTGTATCAATTTACATTCCCAACAATAGTGGAAGAGGTTTCCTTTTCTCCACACCATTCGAGCCTTTGTTGTTTGCAGAATTTCTGATAATGCCCATTCTAACAGGTGTGAGGTGATACTTCATTGTTGAGTTTATTTCTTTGAGCAAGGAGTAGGTCCTGTCTATTACATACTTGGCTTATGGAATGGTTTTTGGGCTAATTTCAATCTCTGGTTTTATGACGCACCCCAACTCAACTTTCCCCTTAAAAAAAGCATAAGATTGTTTCCTAAAAGTGAGACTCTGTTGTGTTTTGTAATTCAGTTCATGTGTAGCCAAGTTTACATTCCCTTTATTAGTGATAACTTATAAGAATTTTCTTTTTCTGTGTGACTTATTTCACATAGAATCATCGTACTGGAATCCATTCATTTTGCTTCTACAGGCCTGATTACATTAATATCACTGTTGAGTGATATTTCATTATACAAAAGAAGCACAAGGTCTTTATCCATTTTTTTCTGTCCAGGATATATAAGTTGTACTGTAGTGGACATTGCTGAAAACACAGCAGTCCTAAATATTGGGGTGGCTGTGTCTTCCTCCTTTAAATTTTCCTAAGCTATAGGGCCATAAGTGGAAGTGCCCTAGGCTCTGTGGCTTTGATTTTTAGATGTTTCAGGAAACACCATACACATCTCCACAGTACTCGTTGGCAATTTACATCCCGCCAATCAGCATAACCAAGCTCCCTGTACTCCATGGCCAGTCCTGTCTCTCGGGATTTTACACTTTTTTCAGACGACACTTTAAAGCGGTGGGAAGTGAGACTTCATTGTAGTGCAAATTTCCATTACAGGCTTGTTTGTTGGCCAAAAAGAGGGTATGCGTTTTTTCTGGAATATATTCAGGAAAAAACATATACGCCCTTTTTGGCTAAGTGTATCATTGTCGAAGTGCTGCCTCTTTTCCTTTACTTTCAGAGCAATTTTAATCTACCACCGGATATCTGTTTTCTGCAATTCTGTCTCGCGTTCAAGTCCTCTTCACAGCCTTCCTTCAATATATTTTTGGATGATAGGGGTCATGTGTAATTGTGCAGGATTGTGAATTACAGTGTTCAAAAAGCTCCTTTTTTCAACTAGCTTCCTTGTGAGCTGACTGCAAAACCGAAGAATTGCTTCAGGCCCTAACCTGGTTCTGGCAAGGCACGCTGAGCCTTTGGTGAATTCTTCTCCCTGGTGGGAAATCCGAGTTCAATGTGCCCGTCCAAACACATAGAGATAGTCCCTCATTGGATCTCCTTATTCCTGGTCATCTTCTACAGAAATTACTAACTGTGAAACCGTTCATCTGGAGCCGTGTTTATACTCCTGGTGTTAGTGATATGTTGTGATGTTTCTTTTTCTGTGTGACTTATTTCACTTAGAAGCATCGTACCTACATCCACTCATTATGCTGCTACTGGTCTGTTGCCATTGATTTCGTTGTTGAGTGATATTCCATTGTAGGGATGTACCACAAGTTCTATATCCATTTTTCTCTTTCTGGGCTATTGAAGTTGTACCATAGTCAAGATTCCCGTAAACAGAGCAGCCCCAAGTTTTGGTGTGGCTGTGTCTTTTTCATTTAAATTTTCCGAATCTATAGCACCATAAGTGGAAGTGCCCTAGGCTCTCTAGCTTTTTTTCTTTGTTTCAGGAAACACCATCCACTTCTCCAGAGCGGCTGTTGGCAATTTGCATCCCACCCATCAGCATAACAAGGCTGCCGGTTCTCCCTGGTCTGTCCTGCTTGTCTGGATTTTACACTTTTTTCGGACGAAGCTTTTGAGCGGTGGGAAGTGACACTTCATTGTAGTGTGGATTTCAGTTGCAGGCTTGCTTGGTTGGCCAAAAAGGGCGTATGCCTTTTTTCCTGAATATATTCGGAAAAAACGCACACGCACTTTTTGGCCAAGTGTGTCATTGTCGAAGTTCTGCCTCTTTTCCTATTTTTTCAGAGCAATTCCTATTTACCGCCTGAAAACATTTTCCTGCAATTCTGTCGCGTGTTCAGTTCCTCTTCACAGCCTTACTTCAGGATATTTTTGGATGATAGGGTTCATTTGTTACTCTGCAGGTTTGTGAAGTACAGTGTTTTTAAGTTTTTTTCTCAACTAGCTTTCTCGTGATCTTACCACAATACAGCAGAATTGCTTCAGGCCCTAATCTGGTTTCGGCATGGCATGCTGTGCCTTTGGTGAATTTTTCTTCCTGGTTGGAAATCAGAGTTCAATGTGCCCGTTCAAACACAGTTAGTTGCTCATTGGTTCTCCCTGTTCCTGTTAACCTTCAGAAGAAATTGCGAGCTTTGCCAAACAGGAGGTTAAACATTGTCTCTCATAATGTGGAGAGAGATAGTAAAGCTTATAGAAAGGGGATCCCGAGTAACAGGGGGCAAAAACTGAGATGAGTGTTAGAAAATTTGCTCGATCACTTGGTTGACCACAATTTGGGTTTCTCATGCATATTTTAACTGAAGGATGAATCCCTTAAACCTGGAGATTTGAAAGCCATGGAATGGGGACCATGCACTATTCCATCAAAGGGTCTTCATTCGCTCATGAGGCCTCAGCAATCCTATCAGCCCCAAGTGTCCAGCCTTGTATCTCCCCCAGCTGTGTATGTAGAGAGAAATCCAGGTTTCATCACAAGCCCTGAATGAAAGAGTTAAGAATTTCTCTCTATTTCACTGTTTTTGTGTTTTGTTTTTGCAATTTATTTTTATAATAGGATATAGCTAATTTTCACTGCTGTGTTTGTGCCGCTGTACACACACATGATTCTATTACAGCGACCTACAAATACATGGGTTTTAAGTTTCTTCGTGGTCAGGTATATTCCTAGGCAGTGAAAACAGGGTGTCAAGTCCATTTCGTTGAGCAAGGTGTAGGTCTTGTCTAGTATATATTTGGCTTATGGAATGGTATCTGTACTAATTTCAACCTCTGCTCTTATACAGCCTCCCAACTCACCTTTTCCATTAAGCAACCTTAAGTTTCTTTGGTAAATGTGAGACTATTGTGTTTTGTCATACAGTTCATGTGTAGCCGTGTTTACATTCTGGTATTAGTGATAACTTATGATGTTTCTTTTTCTGTGTGACTTATTTCACTTAGAATCATCGTACCTAAACCACTTATTATGCTGCTACGGGCCTGGTGACATTAATTTCATTGCTGAGTAATATTCTATTGTACTTAAGTACCACAACTTCTATATCTATTTTTTCTCTTTCTGGGCTATTGAAATTGTACCATAGTCGAGGTTCTTGTAAACAGAGCAGCCCCAAACTTTGGGGTGGCTGTGTCTTTTTCAGTTGAATTTTCCTAATCTGTAGGACCATAAGTGGAAGTGCCCTCGGTTCTGTAGCTTGGTTTTTTATATGTTTCAGAAAACACCGTATACTTCTCCAGAGTGGCTGTTGGCAATTTACATCCCACCCAACAGCATAAAAAGGCTGCCTGTTCCCCACTTTCTGTCCTGCCTCTCTGGATTTTACAATTTTTTCAGACAGCTCTTTTGAGCATTGGGATGTGAGACTTCATTGTAGTGCGGATTTCCATTGCAGGCTTTCTCGGTTGGCCAAAAAGGGCGTATGCATATTTTCCTGAATATAATCAGGAAAAAATGCATATGCTCTTTTTGGCCATGTGCATCACTGTTGAAGTTGTGCCTCTTTCCCTATGCTTTAAATGTAATTCCAATCTATCACTTGAAATCGCTTTCCTGCAATTCTCCCTCGCTTTCAAGTCTTCTTCGCATCTTTACTTCAATATATTTCTGGATGATAGCAGTCATTTGTAACTCTGCTGTTTTGTGAATTACAGTTCCTCTGAGCTCCTTTTTTCAGCTCCCTTTCTTGTGAGCTGACTGAAAAACTGCAAGATTGCTTCAATCCATATTCTTGTTTTCAGGCGACTTGCTGAGCCTTTGCTTAATACTTCTTCCTCATGTGAAATGAGAGTGAAATGTGCCCATCAAAGCCCTTACGGCTAATTTTTCATTGTTTCTCCCTCTTCCCATTCATCCTCTGTACTAATTGCAGACTGTGCAAAACAGGAAATTAAAGGCATTGACTATGCAAGTGGTGTGATTGTTAGTAAAGCGGCTGGAAGGTGGATCCTGTGACCCAGTAGAGGAAAAATGAGGTGCGTTTTAGAAACCTTTCCCAATCACATGGTATACCATCTGTTGGGTTTCTCATGCATGGTTTCGCTGTAAGAAGATTCCCTTAAACCTGGAGTGTTGTGACCCACGGAATGAGTAGCTTTAACTATTGTATTAGAGGTTCGGCATTTGCTCACCAAAGCTAACCAATCCTCACAGCCCCATGTGTCCAGCCTTATGTCTTATCCAGCTATGGGTTTATATGTGATCAATCCACTTTGCATCACAGCCCCTGAATCAATTTTGTACGAGTGTTTCTCTCTTTCTTTGTCTCTGTGTTTTGTTTTTACATTTTATTTTTATAATGGTGTTTAGCTGATTATCACTGCTGTGTTTGTGCCACTCTGCACACACTTGAGTCCCTTATGGAGATATATCAATACATAGGTTTTAAGATTCCTACTACTCACATATATTCCTCTGTGGTGAATAGGGTGTGTTGAGGCCAGTTCATTGAGCAAGGGGTAGATCTTATCTATTACGTATTTGGTTTATTGAATGGTATCTGTGTTCATTTCAAACTCTGATTTTATGCATCACCCCACCTCACCTTTCCCCTTAAGCTGACATAAGTGTGTTTTCTAAATGTGAGACACTCTTGTTTTTTAATTCAGTTGTTGTGCAGTCATATTTACATTCCCTCTATGAGTGATATCTTATGATATGTTTCTTTTTCTGTGTGACTTAACTCAAGCAGTATCATCGAAACTCGATACACTCTTTATGCTTCTACTAGCCTTATTACATTGATTTCATAGTGAAGAGATATTCCATTGTGCGTAAGTACCACACCTTCCTTATCCATTGTTCTCTTTCCTGGGGTATTTAAGGTGTACTGAAGTCGAGGTTCTTGTAAACAGAGCAGCCCTAAACTTTGCTGTGCCTGTGTCTTTTTGATTTTTAGACTTCCCTAGATATGCTCCTGTGATTGCAAGTGCCCTATGCTCTGTAGCTCTGCTTTTTAGATGATTTACAAACCAGGATACACTTCTCCAGAGTGCCTCTTCTCAGTTTACACACAGCCCATCAGTGTATAAAGGCTGCCTGTTCTCCATGGCCTGTCCTGCATTTCTGCGTTTTACAATTTTTTCGGATGGCCCTTTTGACCGGTGGGAAATGAGGCTTCTTTGGTGTGCAGATTTGCTTTGCTTGCTTTCTTGGTTGTCCATAAAGTGCATATGCGTGTTTTCCTGAATATATTCAGGAGAAGATGCATACGCCCTTTTTGGCCAACTGCACCATTTTAGAAATCCTGCCACCTTCGGCCTTGGGATGTAGGCAGAGTGCGAACTTTAGATGATTGATGCCGTCAGGGTCAGAAGCACTCACCAACGGCTTCCCTTAGGTTACATTTTAACTGTCATTGATAGATGATGTCAATAAATATATCTATGCTTTTTCAGATTTTTTCCCCTTACACGTTATTGCAAAATATTGAGTGTAGTTCCCTATGCTATATAGTAGTTCCTTGTTGATGATCTACTTTATACATAACAGTGTGTATGTGTTAATCCCAAACTGTTAATTTATCCCTCCTCCCACTTTCCCCTTTGGTAATAATAAATTATAAGATTTTATACTTCTCAGAAATGGGGGAGCTGAAACAGAGGTATAATTTTCAATGGAAAAGCATTTAAAACAAGATTGAAGCTTTAACCAAGATTATTAGATGTGCATCCTTGGAAAGAAATCACTTCATTTCTCTAATATTGACCTGACAAATAAGACAAATCTTTTCACTGAACTTGCTTATAATAGAATGATGGAAATATAAAATGGAAGTGTTAGAAACATCTTATTTTACCCGAGCCTTATACACTGTTCTATGTTAATTACAGTTTGGCTCACACATCTGTTTATTGAAGTTACAATGTTATCAATTTCTGTTACTGATCCTCCACAATGGACCCCAACAAGTATCCCCCTGCCCAGTGTCATTGGAGCCAACAGATCGAGACTGAGTTTGGTTCAGAAGCACAGGAAACTATATTTTGATCAGAGAATGGAGAAGTGAGAGAATGCGCTACCCCACAGGCTGTGTTTTGGCCTGCTGTGTACAGGTCCTGTCAGAGACAGTGGGAGGGAGGGGGCGGAGCTCTCAGAGGCCGGGTTGGATGCAGCTCAGGCTCTATATCTTGGAGCCTGCACTGGGCCCCAGGAGCTGAAGTGTCGACCCAGCCATTCTGCAGTAGGAAATCTGGTCTGAAGTGCCGGGTGTGGCAGCTCTGCATGCGGGAACCTAGGAGCACTTGAAATTAGGCAAATCACAAAGGGTAACAAAGGTTAGACTTTATTTTATTGCCCAGATTCTATTTTTATGTCCCAAGGATTTTTAATGGGCTTTGCTGGTGACAAAGCCCTCCTCTGCCTTTTGTCCCGTTCCTCATTCTTGGAGTGCTGAGTGTGCAGACCCCTCTTCTGTAACTGCTGAGTGCTGAGTTGGGAGCCCTCATACCCGGGGGTGAGGGTCAGAACTTCTCCCCAGCAGCCTCCAGGTGAGATTCATTGTCCCCAGAGCTGCTGCCTCCCTGCTCGTCCACCTGAGTACCAGCATTGGAAATGTTATAGATTCTAATGACCTTTAAGGGTACAGGAAAGGGATGTGCAGAGACAATGTGCAGGCAGGTTTTACCCCACCGCACATTTGTTAGGCCACCTTAGGCTGACCGTTTCTGCCAGCCTAGATGCTCTGACCAGCAGTCTTTGTTTTCTTCAATTAGGCCCCTGAATTAATGTAAAAACAGCACCAGGTGTCAGAGCCTTGCCTGCTCAACTCCCAGTCAGTCCAGGGTCAGTGGTGATGCAACACCATGATGGACACTGAGTCAACAGCCTTTTGAGGTAGCCAGGACTGCAGCTGGTCTTATTGGCCACCATCACCACGGTGGCTGTAGGCTTTTCTATGGTGACAATGTGATATATTGTTCCCCTGCCAAGCTTATTAGCTCCCCTCTGGGTGCAGTAAGCCCTGAAAGCAGTAGTCTACTCTTTTTTGACACACTCTTGTTGTTTTCTGAGAGAAACTCCAGGTAAAGTGATGGTTACACGAGTTGCCATGGGGCCCCGTTGCCCCCAGTTGTCTTTCTGGAGGTTGGAGTTGGAGGGTCTCCTCACTCGAGGTCAGTGTGCCCATGGAGCGAACCCTGCAACCTCAGGGCATGTTTGGTGGTTAGGATCAACACATGGGGTCCTTTTCCCTTAGGAGGGAGGTGGCCTTTCAGGCTGCTGATTTCCAGGTTTTTAGATACTGCCAGTATCCTGGCCAGATGTGGTGGTGGACCAAGCCCCTTGGTGACCGTAGTTTATCCTACCTGGTTAGCATTCTTGCGTTGTTCCTTTTCAAGTGGTCCCGGTTTTTGCACTAATACTCCAATGGCAATTCACCTTTCACCAGGAATGTAAAGGTCAAAGGGTTTAGCTAAATTAGGGAGTTCCAGGTCAAGGGTCTGAATTGACCGCTCTTTCCATTCTTGAAAGACCACTTCTGGATTCTATTCAAAAGGATCATCATCTTTTCCTTTCAGTGTTTCATATAGAGGCCCAGCTATTAGACTGTAGTTCGGGATCCAGATGCAGCAAACCCCAGCCTCCCCAGGAACTCCTAAGCTGTCTTCTACTTTTAGAAGGGCTAAGGCTGCAAATGGTTTCTTCCCTTTCCTGGGATGGGCTTCTCAGACCTTCTGTGAGAACGAAGCCCAGGCAGGTCACCTTAGTGTGTGATATTTGAGCTTTTTCTTGGACAACTTCTATCCTATATTGGCTTGGTAGTTCAGAGGCCTCCTTAGTAGAGCTGGCGATTAGATTGGTGTCTGCATATTGAAGGAGGGTTTCCTTTTCCAGAGGTAGAACTTTTAGGTCTTTAGCTAAGCTTTCCCAAAGATGGTGTGGGAATTTTTATACCCTTGGGGCGAGGCGGCCCAGCAGTATTATTTTTGTTGTATGTTGAGTCCTGCCAGTCACGAGGCAAAATTTCTTGTGACTCTGGGACTAATGGAATGCAAAAGAAGGCATCATTGAAGTCTAATACAGAACACCATGTCCTGGTGGTTGGTAGAATGACTAGCAGTGTGTAGGAATTAGGAACTACTAGAGGTATACCCTCGGTGGCATAACTGACTGTCCTGACATCCTTTACCAGGTCCCCAGCGGCCCATTTGTCTCTCGTGGTCAGGCAATTACCAGGATATGGAGCTCACCTGGGCAGGTACCTCACCCCCACCCCAGCTCATTGGGCTCTCCTGGTCAAGCCCCTCCCAGGATACAGATCTATCCTTGCAGGTACCATGGCAGGGCTGGGCAAAGAGGAACCGTGCACATAGCCCTCATTGCAGAGCAACCTCAGCTCACCTGTCTCTCAGAGCTGACACAGAGCACCTCAGAGCAGGACTTGAACTAACAAACAGCAGCTCCGACATGTCTGTGACCCTGGGCATCACTCTGCAGGGCCTCCCTCTGCCTGGTCTTCCAGACACTTCCACTGCACCCAGGGCACCAAGCCGCTGCCTCCAGCCACCACTCACCTCTCCTCTCCCTGACTTCTGTGTCCCTCTCATTAGGAGACGATTTTCTTGAAGCTGTCTCCCACTCATGGGCCAGATAAAATGATTCGAAAACAAGCCAGAGCTGCAGCCCCTTGTGTATCCAGACTTTCAAGAGCCTACACCTGTTGCTTGGAGATGGCCCGTTCAGCAAGGTCAATTTTCTGCAACTGTGAGCCCCTGAGTAGTGAGGATTGGCTGACCTGTGCAGCCTGACCAATCGGGCCAGCCCTCCCCAGGTGTGCATGTTTTGAGGTCAATATAAACACCGCACCAGGCAGCAAGAGCCCCTGCAGCTCTGCCTGACACCATATTCTCTGTCCTGTCATTAGTCTCGGGGCTGGGCTGGTGGGAGGGATTGAGAAGTCACGGCTTTGTGAGAGGCCTAGTGTGAGTTGGGCTCTGCTGGACTTTCTGCAGCAGTTTCCAGGCTGCCACCTGCTAAAGAAGAAGATCTGTCACCTATAACTGCTGCTGGAAATTCTCCCTGGGCAGAGGTGAGGGAGGAAAAAAAGCAGTGGGGGCGGGACAGGAGGGGTTTCTCAGGCAGGGAAATGGAAGGCTTCCAGAAGAGCACCCAGGGCCAGGACCATCCTGGCTGGCCTGCAGGCACCAAGTCGGCCGGCATGCTGTCGCTTGTGTGGCTCCACGGCCCTTCCTCTAGGCTTTCAAGTCCTTGCACATATTCAGGTGTTTTACCTGGGAAGGGTGGGAACAGTTCGGCAGCAGCTGGCCTGGGCCTCAGCTCACGTTTACTCACAGAGGTCTCGGCACAGTCCCCCAGCTTTACAATGAGGACACTTGTTGCGTGGGGGCTGCTGGTTGAATGGGAGACGATTCCCCTCACTGACCAACTTCAGAATTGTTTACAACTGGAGCAAGTGCCCTGATACGGTTTTCCTCTGTGTAACTGGTGGGTTCTGTTTAGTTTTTTTTTTTTTTTTTTTTTCTTTATTTTGGGTTCTAGGTAGATTTTATTCCTCTTTTTTGTATTTACAGATATAAGCATGGAAATAATGTATTCATATAAATGCACGTATGTGAAGGGAAGAACCTTTATTTCTGTTTTAATTGTTTTTTTAAATTTTGAAATATATTTTAGTTTTTTATACAGCAGGTTTTTATTGGTTATCTATTTTACACTTGGTTATCTATTTATCTATTGGTTATCTATTTTATACATATAAATGCCAATCTGAATCTCTCAACTCCTCCCACCACCTAACCCCCACAGCTTTCCCCACTTGATGTCCATATGTTTTTTTCTCTACATCTGTTGCTCTATTTCTGCCTTGCAAACTGGTTCATCTGCACAATTTTTCTAGGTTCCACATATATGAATTCATATACAATATTTGTTTTTCTCTTTCTGACATACTTCACTCTCTATGACAGTCTCTAGATCCATTGACATCTCTACAAATGATCCAACTTCATTCATTCTTATGGCTGAGTAATATTCCATTTTATATATGTATCATCTCTTTATGCATTCATGTGTCTGTGGACATTTAGGTTGCTTCCATTACCTGGCTATTATAGTGATGCAATGAACTTTGTGGTGAAAACCTCCTCTTTATTTTTGTTTTTTTTCTGGATATATGCCCAGGAGTGAGATGGCTGGATCATATGGTAATTTATGGTTAGTTTTAAGGAACCTCCATGCTGTTCTCTATTGTAACTGTATCAATTTACATTCCCAACAATAGTGGAAGAGGTTTCCTTTTCTCCACACCATTCGAGCCTTTGTTGTTTGCAGAATTTCTGATAATGCCCATTCTAACAGGTGTGAGGTGATACTTCATTGTTGAGTTTATTTCTTTGAGCAAGGAGTAGGTCCTGTCTATTACATACTTGGCTTATGGAATGGTTTTTGGGCTAATTTCAATCTCTGGTTTTATGACGCACCCCAACTCAACTTTCCCCTTAAAAAAAGCATAAGATTGTTTCCTAAAAGTGAGACTCTGTTGTGTTTTGTAATTCAGTTCATGTGTAGCCAAGTTTACATTCCCTTTATTAGTGATAACTTATAAGAATTTTCTTTTTCTGTGTGACTTATTTCACATAGAATCATCGTACTGGAATCCATTCATTTTGCTTCTACAGGCCTGATTACATTAATATCACTGTTGAGTGATATTTCATTATACAAAAGAAGCACAAGGTCTTTATCCATTTTTTTCTGTAGAGGATATATAAGTTGTACTGTAGTGGACATTGCTGAAAACACAGCAGTCCTAAATATTGGGGTGGCTGTGTCTTCCTCCTTTAAATTTTCCTAAGCTATAGGGCCATAAGTGGAAGTGCCCTAGGCTCTGTGGCTTTGATTTTTAGATGTTTCAGGAAACACCATACACATCTCCACAGTACTCGTTGGCAATTTACATCCCGCCAATCAGCATAACCAAGCTCCCTGTACTCCATGGCCAGTCCTGTCTCTCGGGATTTTACACTTTTTTCAGACGACTTTAAAGCGGTGGGAAGTGAGACTTCATTGTAGTGCAAATTTCCATTACAGGCTTGTTTGTTGGCCAAAAAGAGGGTATGCGTTTTTTCTGGAATATATTCAGGAAAAAACACATACGCCCTTTTTGGCTAAGTGTATCATTGTCGAAGTGCTGCCTCTTTTCCTTTACTTTCAGAGCAATTTTAATCTACCACCGGATATCTGTTTTCTGCAATTCTGCCTCGCGTTCAAGTCCTCTTCACAGCCTTCCTTCAATATATTTTTGGATGATAGGGGTCATGTGTAATTGTGCAGGATTGTGAATTACAGTGTTCAAAAAGCTCCTTTTTTCAACTAGCTTCCTTGTGAGCTGACTGCAAAACCGAAGAATTGCTTCAGGCCCTAACCTGGTTCTGGCAAGGCACGCTGAGCCTTTGGTGAATTCTTCTCCCTGGTGGGAAATCAGAGTTCAATGTGCCCGTCCAAACACATAGAGATAGTCCCTCATTGGATCTCCTTATTCCTGGTCATCTTCTACAGAAATTACTAACTGTGAAACCGTTCATCTGGAGCCGTGTTTATACTCCCGTTGTTAATGATATGTTGTGATGTTTCTTTTTCTGTGTGACTTATTTCACTTAGAAGCATCGTACCTACATCCACTCATTATGCTGCTACTGGTCTGTTGCCATTGATTTCGTTGTTGAGTGATATTCCATTGTAGGGATGTACCACAACTTCTATATCTATTTTTCTCTTTCTGGGCTATTGAAGTTGTACCATAGTCAAGATTCCCGTAAACAGAGCAGCCCCAAGTTTTGGTGTGGCTGTGTCTTTTTCATTTAAATTTTCCGAATCTATAGCACCATAAGTGGAAGTGCCCTAGGCTCTCTAGCTTGTTTTCTTCTTTGTTTCAGGAAACACCATCCACTTCTCCAGAGCGGCTGTTGGCAATTTGCATCCCACCCATCAGCATAACAAGGCTGCCGGTTCTCCCTGGTCTGTCCTGCTCGTCTGGATTTTACACTTTTTTCGGACGACGCTTTTGAGCGGTGGGAAGTGACACTTCATTGTAGTGTGGATTTCAGTTACAGGCTTGCTTGGTTGGCCAAAAAGGGCGTATGCCTTTTTTCCTGAATATATTCGGAAAAAACGCACACGCACTTTTTGGCCAAGTGTGTCATTGTCGAAGTTCTGCCTCTTTTCCTATTTTTTCAGAGCAATTCCTATTTACCGCCTGAAAACATTTTCCTGCAATTCTGTCGCGTGTTCAGTTCCTCTTCACAGCCTTACTTCAGGATATTTTTGGATGATAGGGTTCATTTGTTACTCTGCAGGTTTGTGAAGTACAGTGTTTTTAAGTTTTTTTCTCAACTAGCTTTCTCGTGATCTTACCACAATACAGCAGAATTGCTTCAGGCCCTAATCTGGTTTCGGCATGGCATGCTGTGCCTTTGGTGACTTTTTCTTTCTGGTTGGAAATCAGAGTTCAATGTGCCCGTTCAAACACAGTTAGTTGCTCATTGGTTCTCCCTGTTCCTGTTAACCTTCAGAAGAAATTGCGAGCTTTGCCAAACAGGAGGTTAAACATTGTCTCTCATAATGTGGAGAGAGATAGTAAAGCTTATGGAAAGGGGATCCCGAGTATCAGGGGGCAAAAACTGAGATGAGTGTTAGAAAATTTGCTCGATCACTTGGTTGACCACAATTTGGGTTTCTCATGCATATTTTAACTGAAGGATGAATCCCTTAAACCTGGAGATTTGAAAGCCATGGAATGGGGACCATGCACTATTCCATCAAAGGGTCTTCATTCGCTCATGAAACCTCAGCAATCCTATCAGCCCCAAGTGTCCAGCCTTGTATCTCCCCCAGCTGTGTATGTAGAGAGAAATCCAGGTTTCATCACAAGCCCTGAATGAAAGAGTTAAGAATTTCTCTCTATTTCACTGTTTTTGTGTTTTGTTTTTGCAATTTATTTTTATAATAGGATATAGCTAATTTTCACTGCTGTGTTTGTGCCGCTGTACACACACATGATTCTATTACAGCGACCTACAAATACATGGGTTTTAAGTTTCTTCGTGGTCAGGTATATTCCTAGGCAGTGAAAACAGGGTGTCAAGTCCATTTCGTTGAGCAAGGTGTAGGTCTTGTCTAGTATATATTTGGCTTATGGAATGGTATCTGTACTAATTTCAACCTCTGCTCTTATACAGCCTCCCAGCTCACCTTTTCCATTAAGCAACCTTAAGTTTCTTTGGTAAATGTGAGACTATTGTGTTTTGTCATACAGTTCATGTGTAGCCGTGTTTACATTCTGGTATTAGTGATAACTTATGATGTTTCTTTTTCTGTGTGACTTATTTCACTTAGAATCATCGTACCTAAACCACTTATTATGCTGCTACGGGCCTGGTGACATTAATTTCATTGCTGAGTAATATTCTATTGTACTTAAGTACCACAACTTCTATATCTATTTTTTCTCTTTCTGGGCTATTGAAATTGTACCATAGTCGAGGTTCTTGTAAACAGAGCAGCCCCAAACTTTGGGGTGGCTGTGTCTTTTTCAGTTGAATTTTCCTAATCTGTAGGACCATAAGTGGAAGTGCCCTCGGTTCTGTAGCTTGGTTTTTTATATGTTTCAGAAAACACCGTATACTTCTCCAGAGTGGCTGTTGGCAATTTACATCCCACCCAACAGCATAAAAAGGCTGCCTGTTCCCCACTTTCTGTCCTGCCTCTCTGGATTTTACAATTTTTTCAGACAGCTCTTTTGAGCATTGGGATGTGAGACTTCATTGTAGTGCGGATTTCCATTGCAGGCTTTCTCGGTTGGCCAAAAAGGGCGTATGCATATTTTCCTGAATATAATCAGGAAAAAATGCATATGCTCTTTTTGGCCATGTGCATCACTGTTGAAGTTGTGCCTCTTTCCCTATGCTTTAAATGTAATTCCAATCTATCACTTGAAATCGCTTTCCTGCAATTCTCCCTCGCTTTCAAGTCTTCTTCGCATCTTTACTTCAATATATTTCTGGATGATAGCAGTCATTTGTAACTCTGCTGTTTTGTGAATTACAGTTCCTCTGAGCTCCTTTTTTCAGCTCCCTTTCTTGTGAGCTGACTGAAAAACTGCAAGATTGCTTCAATCCATATTCTTGTTTTCAGGCGACTTGCTGAGCCTTTGCTTAATACTTCTTCCTCATGTGAATTGAGAGTGAAATGTGACCATCAAAGCCCTTACGGCTAATTTTTCATTGTTTCTCCCTCTTCCCATTCATCCTCTGTACTAATTGCAGACTGTGCAAAACAGGAAATTAAAGGCATTGACTATGCAAGTGGTGTGATTGTTAGTAAAGCGGCTGGAAGGTTGATCCTGTGACCCAGTAGAGGAAAAATGAGGTGCGTTTTAGAAATCTTTCCCAATCACATGGTATACCATCTGTTGGGTTTCTCATGCATGGTTTCGCTGTAAGAAGATTCCCTTAAACCTGGAGTGTTGTGACACACGGAATGAGTAGCTTTAAGTATTGTATTAGAGGTTCGGCATTTGCTCACCAAAGCTAACCAATCCTCACAGCCCCATGTGTCCAGCCTTATGTCTTATCCAGCTATGGGTTTCTATGTGATCAATCCACTTTGCATCACAGCCCCTGAATCAATTTTGTACGAGTGTTTCTCTCTTTCTTTGTCTCTGTGTTTTGTTTTTACATTTTATTTTTATAATGGTGTTTAGCTGATTATCACTGCTGTGTTTGTGCCACTCTGCACACACTTGAGTCCCTTATGGAGATATATCAATATATAGGTTTTAAGATTCCTACTACTCACATATATTCCTCTGTGGTGAATAGGGTGTGTTGAGGCCAGTTCATTGAGCAAGGTGTAGATCTTGTCTATTACGTATTTGGTTTATTGAATGGTATCTGTGTTCATTTCAAACTCTGATTTTATGCATCACCCCACCTCACCTTTCCCCTTAAGCTGGCATAAGTGTGTTTTCTAAATATGAGACACTCTTGTTTTGTAATTCAGTTGTTGTGCAGTCATATTTACATTCCCTCTATGAGTGATATCTTATGATATGTTTCTTTTTCTGTGTGACTTAAGTCAAGCAGTATCGTCGAAACTCGATCCACTCTTTATGCTTCTACTAGCCTTATTACATTGATTTCATAGTGAAGAGATATTCCATTGTGCGTAAGTACCACACCTTCCTTATCCATTGTTCTCTTTCCTGGGGTATTTAAGGTGTACTGAAGTCGAGGTTCTTGTAAACAGAGCAGCCCTAAACTTTGCTGTGCCTGTGTCTTTTTGATTTTTAGACTTCCCTAGATATGCTCCTGTGATTGCAAGTGCCCTATGCTCTGTAGCTCTGCTTTTTAGATGATTTACAAACCAGGATACACTTCTCCAGAGTGCCTCTTCTCAGTTTACACACAGCCCATCAGTGTATAAAGGCTGCCTGTTCTCCATGGCCTGTCCTGCATTTCTGCGTTTTACAATTTTTTCAGATGGCCCTTTTGACCGGTGGGAAATGAGACTTCTTTGGTGTGCAGATTTGCATTGCTTGCTTTCTTGGTTGCCCATAAAGTGCATATGCGTGTTTTCCTGAATATATTCAGGAGAAGATGCATACGCCCTTTTTGGCCAACTGCACCATTTTAGAAATCCTGCCGCCTTGGGATGTAGGCAGAGTGCGAACTTTAGATGATTGATGCCGTCAGGGTCAGAAGCACTCACCAACGGCTTCCCTTAGGTTACATTTTAACTGTCATTGATAGATGATGTCAATAAAAATATCTATGCTTTTTCAGATTTTTTCCCCTTACACGTTATTGCAAAATATTGAGTGTAGTTCCCTATGCTATATAGTAGTTCCTTGTTGATGATCTACTTTATACATAACAGTGTGTATGTGTTAATCCCAAACTGTTAATTTATCCCTCCTCCCACTTTCCCCTTTGGTAATAATAAATTATAAGATTTTATACTTCTCAGAAATGGGGGAGCTGAAACAGAGGTATAATTTTCAATGGAAAAGCATTTAAAACAAGATTGAAGCTTTAACCAAGATTATTAGATGTGCATCCTTGGAAAGAAATCACTTCATTTCTCTAATATTGACCTGACAAATAAGACAAATCTTTTCACTGAACTTGCTTATAATAGAATGATGGAAATATAAAATGGAAGTGTTAGAAACATCTTATTTTGGGTTCTAGGTAGATTTTATTCCTCTTTTTTGTATTTACAGATATAAGCATGGAAATAATGTATTCATATAAATGCACGTATGTGAAGGGAAGAACCTTTTTTTCTGTTTTAATTGTTTTTTAAATTTTGAAATATATTTTAGTTTTTTATACAGCAGGTTTTTATTGGTTATCTATTTTACACTTGGTTATCTATTTATCTATTGGTTATCTATTTTATACATATAAATGCCAATCTGAATCTCTCAACTCCTCCCACCACCTAACCCCCACAGCTTTCCCCACTTGATGTCCATATGTTTTTTTCTCTACATCTGTTGCTCTATTTCTGCCTTGCAAACTGGTTCATATGCACAATTTTTCTAGGTTCCACATATATGAATTCATATACAATATTTGTTTTTCTCTTTCTGACATACTTCACTCTCTATGACAGTCTCTAGATCCATTGACATCTCTACAAATGATTCAACTTCATTCATTCTTATGGCTGGGTAATATTCCATTTTATATATGTATCATCTCTTTATGCATTCATGTGTCTGTGGACATTTAGGTTGCTTCCATTACCTGGCTATTATAGTGATGCAATGAACTTTGTGGTGAAAACCTCCTCTTTATTTTTGTTTTTTTTCTGGATATATGCCCAGGAGTGAGATGGCTGGATCATATGGTAATTTATGGTTAGTTTTTAAGGAACCTCCATGCTGTTCTCTATTGTAACTGTATCAATTTACATTCCCAACAATAGTGGAAGAGGTTTCCTTTTCTCCACACCATTCGAGCCTTTGTTGTTTGCAGAATTTCTGATAATGCCCATTCTAACAGGTGTGAGGTGATACTTCATTGTTGAGTTTATTTCTTTGAGCAAGGAGTAGATCCTGTCTATTACATACTTGGCTTATGGAATGTTTTTTGGGCTAATTTCAATCTCTGGTTTTATGACGCACCCCAACTCAACTTTCCCCTTAAAAAAAGCATAAGATTGTTTCCTAAAAGTGAGACTCTGTTGTGTTTTGTAATTCAGTTCATGTGTAGCCAAGTTTACATTCCCTTTATTAGTGATAACTTATAAGAATTTTCTTTTTCTGTGTGACTTATTTCACATAGAATCATCGTACTGGAATCCATTCATTTTGCTTCTACAGGCCTGATTACATTAATATCACTGTTGAGTGATATTTCATTATACAAAAGAAGCACAAGGTCTTTATCCATTTTTTTCTGTCCAGGATATATAAGTTGTACTGTAGTGGACATTGCTGAAAACACAGCAGTCCTAAATATTGGGGTGGCTGTGTCTTCCTCCTTTAAATTTTCCTAAGCTATAGGGACATAAGTGGAAGTGCCCTAGGCTCTGTGGCTTTGATTTTTAGATGTTTCAGGAAACACCATACACATCTCCACAGTACTCGTTGGCAATTTACATCCCGCCAATCAGCATAACCAAGCTCCCTGTACTCCATGGCCAGTCCTGTCTCTCGGGATTTTACACTTTTTTCAGACGACACTTTAAAGCGGTGGGAAGTGAGACTTCATTGTAGTGCAAATTTCCATTACAGGCTTGTTTGTTGGCCAAAAAGAGGGTATGCGTTTTTTCTGGAATATATTCAGGAAAAAACACATACGCCATTTTTGGCTAAGTGTATCATTGTCGAAGTGCTGCCTCTTTTCCTTTACTTTCAGAGCAATTTTAATCTACCACCGGATATCTGTTTTCTGCAATTCTGCCTCGCGTTCAAGTCCTCTTCACAGCCTTCCTTCAATATATTTTTGGATGATAGGGGTCATGTGTAATTGTGCAGGATTGTGAATTACAGTGTTCAAAAAGCTCCTTTTTTCAACTAGCTTCCTTGTGAGCTGACTGCAAAACCGAAGAATTGCTTCAGGCCCTAACCTGGTTCTGGCAAGGAACGCTGAGCCTTTGGTGAATTCTTCTCCCTGGTGGGAAATCCGAGTTCAATGTGCCCGTCCAAACACATAGAGATAGTCCCTCATTGGATCTCCTTATTCCTGGTCATCTTCTACAGAAATTACTAACTGTGAAACCGTTCATCTGGAGCCGTGTTTATACTCCTGGTGTTAGTGATATGTTGTGATGTTTCTTTTTCTGTGTGACTTATTTCACTTAGAATCATCGTAACTAAATCCACTCATTATGTTGCTACTGGTCTGTTGCCATTGATTTCATTGTTGAGTGATATTCCATTTTAGGGATGTACCACAACTTCTATATCCATTTTTCTCTTTCTGAGATATTGAAGTTGTACCATACTCAAGGTTCCCGTACACAGAGCAGCCCCAAGCTTTGGTGTTGCTGTGTCTTTGTCATTTAAATTTTCCGAATCTACAGCACTATAAGTGGAAGTGCCCTAGGCTCTCTAGCTTGTTTTTTTCCTTGTTCCAGGAAACACCATCCACTTCTCCAGAGTGGCTGTTGGCAATTTACATCCCGCCCATCAGCATAACAAGGCTGCCGGTTCTACATGGCCTGTTCTGCCTCTCTGGATTTTACACATTTTTCTGACGGCCCTTTTGATCAGTGGGAAGTGAGACTTCATTGTAGTGCGGATTTCCATTGCAGGCTTGATGGGTTGGCCAAAAAGGGCGTATGCGTTTTTTCCTGAATATATTCAGGAAAAAACGCATACACCCTTTTTGGCCAAGTGCATCACTATCGAACTGCTGCCTCTTTTCCTACGCTTTCAGAGCAATTCTTTTCTACCACCTGATATCTGTTTTCTGCAATTCTGCGTCGCATTCAAGTCCTCTTCAGAGCCTTCCTTCAATAAATTTTTGGATGATAGATGTCATTTGGAACTCTACAGGATTGTGAGTTACAGTGCCAAAAATCTCCTTTTCTCAACTAGCTTTCTTGTTAGCTGACCGCAAACCCGAAGAATTGCTTCAGGCCCTAATCTCATTCCGTCATGCCACGAGGAGCCTTTGGTGAATTCTTCTTCCTGTAGGGAAATCAGAGTTCAATTTGCCCGTCCAAACACATTGAGTTAGCCTCTCATTCGTTCTCCTTATTCCTGTTCATCTTCCACAGAAATTGCAAACTGTGCCAAACAAGATGTCAAAGGCACTGACTCTCCAAGTGGGGAGAATGTTAATATCGCATCTGGAAAGGCGAACTCGAGTACCAGGGGGCGAAAATGGCGATGAGTTTTAGAAATTTTGTCTGCTCACTTCGTGGACCATATTCTGGGTTTTCCATGCATATTTTAGCTGAAGGATAAATCCCTTAAACGTGGAGATTTGGGACCCGTGCAATAGGAACCATGCACATTTACCTCAAAGGGTCTGCATTCCCTCACCAATAGTATCAACCCCAAGTATCCAGCCTTATCTCTCCCACAGCTGTGGATGTAGAGGTGGTAAATCCAGGATTCCTCACGATCCCTGAGGGACTTATTTAAGAATTTCTCTCTAATTCACAGTCCTTGTGATTTCTTTTTCAAATTTATTTTTATAAGGGGATTTAGCTTATTTACAGTGCTGTGTGTATGCTGCTGTACACAAATGATTTTCTTATGGAGACCTATAAATGTACAGGTTTTAATTTTCTTCATAGTCAGGTATATTCCTAGGTTTTGAATACGGGGTGTTGACTCCATTTGGTAGAGCGAGGAGTAGGTCTTGTCTAATATATATCTGGCTTATGGAATGGTATCTGTCCTAATGTCAACCTCTGGTTTTATGCAGCTTCCCCACTCTCCTTTCCCCTTAAGCAAGACTAAGTTTCTTTTGTAAATGTGAGACTCTGTTGTGTTTTGAAATGCAGTTCACGCGTAGCCGTGTTTACATTCCCTGTATTAGTGATATCTTATGATGTTTCTTTTTCTGTGTGACTTATTTCACTTAGAATCATCGTAACTAAATCCACTCATTATGCTGCTACTGGTCTGTTGCCATTGAGTTCATTGTTGAGTGATATTCCATTGTAGGGATGTACCACAACTTCTATATCCATTTTTCTCTTTCTGAGATGTTGAAGTTGTACCATACTCAAGGTTCCCGTACACAGAACAGCCCCAAACTTTGGTGTTGCTGTGTCTTTGTCATTTAAATTTTCCGAATCTACAGCACTATAAGAGGAAGTGCCCTAGGCTCCCTAGCTTGTTTTTTTCCTTGTTCCAGGAAACACCATCCACTTCTCCAGAGTGTCTGTTGGCAATTTACATCCCGCCCATCAGCATAACAAGGCTGCCGGTTCTCCATGGCCTGTTCTGCCTCTCTGGATTTTACACATTTTTCTGACGGCCCTTTTGATCAGTGGGAAGTGAGACTTCATTGTAGTGCGGATTTCCATTGCAGGCTTGCTTGGTTGGCCAAAAAGGGCGTATGCGTTTTTTCCTGAATATATTCAGGAAAAAAACGCATACGCCCCTTTTGGCCAAGTGCATCACTGTGGAACTGCTGCCTCTTTTCCTACGCTTTCAGAGCAATTCTTTTCTACCACCTGATATCTGTTTTCTGCAATTCTGCGTCGCATTCAAGTCCTCTTCAGAGCCTTCCTTCAATAAATTTTTGGATGATAGATGTCATTTGGAACTCTACAGGATTGTGAGTTACAGTGCCAAAAATCTCCTTTTCTCAACTAGCTTTCTTGTTAGCTGACCGCAAACCCGAAGAATTGCTTCAGGCCCTAATCTCATTCCGTCATGGCACGAGGAGCCTTTGGTGAATTCTCCTTCCTGTAGGGAAATCAGAGTTCAATTTGCCCGTCCAAACACATTGAGTTAGCCTCTCATTCGTTCTCCTTATTCCTGTTCATCTTCCACAGAAATTGCAAACTGTGCCAAACAAGATGTCAAAGGCACTGACTCTCCAAGTGGGGAGAATGTTAATATCGCATCTGGAAAGGCGAACTCGAGTACCAGGGGGCGAAAATGGCGATGAGTTTTAGAAATTTTGTCTGATCACTTCGTGGACCATATTCTGTGTTTTCCATGCATATTTTAGCTGAAGGATAAATCCCTTAAACGTGGAGATTTGGGACCCGTGCAATAGGAACCATGCACATTTACCTCAAAGGGTCTGCATTCCCTCACCAATAGTATCAACCCCAAGTATCCAGCCTTATCTCTCCCACAGCTGTGGATGTAGAGGTGGTAAATCCAGGATTCCTCACGATCCCTGAGGGACTTATTTAAGAATTTCTCTCTAATTCACAGTCCTTGTGATTTCTTTTTCAAATTTATTTTTATAAGGGGATTTAGCTTATTTACAGTGCTGTGTGTATGCTGCTGTACACAAATGATTTTCTTATGGAGACCTATAAATGTACAGGTTTTAATTTTCTTCATAGTCAGGTATATTCCTAGGTTTTGAATACGGGGTGTTGACTCCATTTGGTAGAGCGAGGAGTAGGTCTTGTCTAATATATATTTGGCTTATGGAATGGTATCTGTCCTAATGTCAACCTCTGGTTTTATGCAGCTTCCCCACTCTCCTTTCCCCTTAAGCAAGACTAAGTTTCTTTTGTAAATGTGAGACTCTGTTGTGTTTTGAAATGCAGTTCACGCGTAGCCGTGTTTACATTCCCTGTATTAGTGATATCTTATGATGTTTCTTTTTCTGTGTGACTTATTTCACTTAGAATCATCGTAACTAAATCCACTCATTATGCTGCTACTGGTCTGTTGCCATTGATTTCATTGTTGAGTGATATTCCATTGTAGGGATGTACCACAACTTCTATATCCATTTTTCTCTTTCTGAGATGTTGAAGTTGTACCATACTCAAGGTTCCCGTACACAGAGCAGCCCCAAACTTTGGTGTTGCTGTGTCTTTGTCATTTAAATTTTCCGAATCTACAGCACTATAAGTGGAAGTGCCCTAGGCTCTCTAGCTTGTTTTTTTCCTTGTTCCAGGAAACACCATCCACTTCTCCAGAGTGGCTGTTGGCAATTTACATCCCGCCCATCAGCATAACAAGGCTGCCGGTTCTCCATGGCCTGTTCTGCCTCTCTGGATTTTACACATTTTTCTGACGGCCCTTTTGATCAGTGGGAAGTGAGACTTCATTGTAGTGCGGATTTCCATTGCAGGCTTGATGGGTTGGCCAAAAAGGGCGTATGCGTTTTTTCCTGAATATATTCAGGAAAAAAACGCATACGCCCTTTTTGGCCAATTGCATCACTGTGGAACTGCTGCCTCTTTTCCTACGCTTTCAGAGCAATTCTTTTCTACCACCTGATATCTGTTTTCTGCAATTCTGCGTCACATTCAAGTCCTCTTCACAGCCTTCCTTCAATAAATTTTTGGATGATAGATGTCATTTGGAACTCTACAGGATTGTGAGTTACAGTGCCAAAAATCTCCTTTTCTCAACTAGCTTTCTTGTTAGCTGACCGCAAACCCGAAGAATTGCTTCAGGCCCTAATCTCATTCCGTCATGCCACGAGGAGCCTTTGGTGAATTCTTCTTCCTGTAGGGAAATCAGAGTTCAATTTGCCCGTCCAAACACATTGAGTTAGCCTCTCATTCGTTCTCCTTATTCCTGTTCATCTTCCACAGAAATTGCAAACTGTGCCAAACAAGATGTCAAAGGCACTGACTCTCCAAGTGGGGAGAATGTTAATATCGCATCTGGAAAGGCGAACTCGAGTACCAGGGGGCGAAAATGGCGATGAGTTTTAGAAATTTTGTCTGCTCACTTCGTGGACCATATTCTGGGTTTTCCATGCATATTTTAGCTGAAGGATAAATCCCTTAAACGTGGAGATTTGGGACCCGTGCAATAGGAACCATGCACATTTACCTCAAAGGGTCTGCATTCCCTCACCAATAGTATCAACCCCAAGTATCCAGCCTTATCTCTCCCACAGCTGTGGATGTAGAGGTGGTAAATCCAGGATTCCTCACGATCCCTGAGGGACTTATTTAAGAATTTCTCTCTAATTCACAGTCCTTGTGATTTCTTTTTCAAATTTATTTTTATAAGGGGATTTAGCTTATTTACAGTGCTGTGTGTATGCTGCTGTACACAAATGATTTTCTTATGGAGACCTATAAATGTACAGGTTTTAATTTTCTTCATAGTCAGGTATATTCCTAGGTTTTGAATACGGGGTGTTGACTCCATTTGGTAGAGCGAGGAGTAGGTCTTGTCTAATATATATTTGGCTTATGGAATGGTATCTGTCCTAATGTCAACCTCTGGTTTTATGCAGCTTCCCCACTCTCCTTTCCCCTTAAGCAAGACTAAGTTTCTTTTGTAAATGTGAGACTCTGTTGTGTTTTGAAATGCAGTTCACGCGTAGCCGTGTTTACATTCCCTGTATTAGTGATATCTTATGATGTTTCTTTTTCTGTGTGACTTATTTCACTTAGAATCATCGTAACTAAATCCACTCATTATGCTGCTACTGGTCTGTTGCCATTGATTTCATTGTTGAGTGATATTCCATTGTAGGGATGTACCACAACTTCTATATCCATTTTTCTCTTTCTGAGATGTTGAAGTTGTACCATACTCAAGGTTCCCGTACACAGAGCAGCCCCAAACTTTGGTGTTGCTGTGTCTTTGTCATTTAAATTTTCCGAATCT
The DNA here is from genome assembly GCA_036417435.1 of Inia geoffrensis. Taxonomy (NCBI): domain Eukaryota; kingdom Metazoa; phylum Chordata; class Mammalia; order Artiodactyla; family Iniidae; genus Inia; species Inia geoffrensis. The sequence continues at coordinate 92,008,450 of CM070912.1, read as the reverse complement.
ACAGCACTATAAGTGGAAGTGCCCTAGGCTCTCTAGCTTGTTTTTTTCCTTGTTCCAGGAAACACCATCCACTTCTCCAGAGTGGCTGTTGGCAATTTACATCCCGCCCATCAGCATAACAAGGCTGCCGGTTCTCCATGGCCTGTTCTGCCTCTCTGGATTTTACACATTTTTCTGACGGCCCTTTTGATCAGTGGGAAGTGAGACTTCATTGTAGTGCGGATTTCCATTGCAGGCTTGATGGGTTGGCCAAAAAGGGCGTATGCGTTTTTTCCTGAATATATTCAGGAAAAAAACGCATACGCCCCTTTTGGCCAAGTGCATCACTGTGGAACTGCTGCCTCTTTTCCTACGCTTTCAGAGCAATTCTTTTCTACCACCTGATATCTGTTTTCTGCAATTCTGCGTCGCATTCAAGTCCTCTTCACAGCCTTCCTTCAATAAATTTTTGGATGATAGATGTCATTTGGAACTCTACAGGATTGTGAGTTACAGTGCCAAAAATCTCCTTTTCTCAACTCGCTTTCTTGTTAGCTGACCGCAAACCCGAAGAATTGCTTCAGGTCCTAATCTCATTCCGTCATGGCACGAGGAGCCTTTGGTGAATTCTTCTTCCTGTAGGGAAATCAGAGTTCAATTTGCCCGTCCAAACACATTGAGTTAGCCTCTCATTAGTTCTCCTTATTCCTGTTCATCTTCCACAGAAATTGCAAACTGTGCCAAACAAGATGTCAAAGGCACTGACTCTCCAAGTGGGGAGAATGTTAATATCGCATCTGGAAAGGCGAACTCGAGTACCAGGGGGCGAAAATGGCGATGAGTTTTAGAAATTTTGTCTGATCACTTCGTGGACCATATTCTGGGTTTTCCATGCATATTTTAGCTGAAGGATAAATCCCTTAAACGTGGAGATTTGGGACCCGTGCAATAGGAACCATGCACATTTACCTCAAAGGGTCTGCATTCCCTCACCAATAGTATCAACCCCAAGTATCCAGCCTTATCTCTCCCACAGCTGTGGATGTAGAGGTGGTAAATCCAGGATTCCTCACGATCCCTGAGGGACTTATTTAAGAATTTCTCTCTAATTCACAGTCCTTGTGATTTCTTTTTCAAATTTATTTTTATAAGGGGATTTAGCTTATTTACAGTGCTGTGTGTATGCTGCTGTACACAAATGATTTTCTTATGGAGACCTATAAATGTACAGGTTTTAATTTTCTTCATAGTCAGGTATATTCCTAGGTTTTGAATACGGGGTGTTGACTCCATTTGGTAGAGCGAGGAGTAGGTCTTGTCTAATATATATCTGGCTTATGGAATGGTATCTGTCCTAATGTCAACCTCTGGTTTTATGCAGCTTCCCCACTCTCCTTTCCCCTTAAGCAAGACTAAGTTTCTTTTGTAAATGTGAGACTCTGTTGTGTTTTGAAATGCAGTTCACGCGTAGCCGTGTTTACATTCCCTGTATTAGTGATATCTTATGATGTTTCTTTTTCTGTGTGACTTATTTCACTTAGAATCATCGTAACTAAATCCACTCATTATGCTGCTACTGGTCTGTTGCCATTGATTTCATTGTTGAGTGATATTCCATTGTAGGGATGTACCACAACTTCTATATCCATTTTTCTCTTTCTGAGATGTTGAAGTTGTACCATACTCAAGGTTCCCGTACACAGAACAGCCCCAAACTTTGGTGTTGCTGTGTCTTTGTCATTTAAATTTTCCGAATCTACAGCACTATAAGTGGAAGTGCCCTAGGCTCCCTAGCTTGTTTTTTTCCTTGTTCCAGGAAACACCATCCACTTCTCCAGAGTGTCTGTTGGCAATTTACATCCCGCCCATCAGCATAACAAGGCTGCCGGTTCTCCATGGCCTGTTCTGCCTCTCTGGATTTTACACATTTTTCTGACGGCCCTTTTGATCAGTGGGAAGTGAGACTTCATTGTAGTGCGGATTTCCATTGCAGGCTTGCTTGGTTGGCCAAAAGGGGCGTATGCGTTTTTTCCTGAATATATTCAGGAAAAAAACGCATACGCCCCTTTTGGCCAAGTGCATCACTGTGGAACTGCTGCCTCTTTTCCTACGCTTTCAGAGCAATTCTTTTCTACCACCTGATATCTGTTTTCTGCAATTCTGCGTCGCATTCAAGTCCTCTTCAGAGCCTTCCTTCAATAAATTTTTGGATGATAGATGTCATTTGGAACTCTACAGGATTGTGAGTTACAGTGCCAAAAATCTCCTTTTCTCAACTAGCTTTCTTGTTAGCTGACCGCAAACCCGAAGAATTGCTTCAGGCCCTAATCTCATTCCGTCATGGCACGAGGAGCCTTTGGTGAATTCTTCTTCCTGTAGGGAAATCAGAGTTCAATTTGCCCGTCCAAACACATTGAGTTAGCCTCTCATTCGTTCTCCTTATTCCTGTTCATCTTCCACAGAAATTGCAAACTGTGCCAAACAAGATGTCAAAGGCACTGACTCTCCAAGTGGGGAGAATGTTAATATCGCATCTGGAAAGGCGAACTCGAGTACCAGGGGGTGAAAATGGCGATGAGTTTTAGAAATTTTGTCTGATCACTTCGTGGACCATATTCTGGGTTTTCCATGCATATTTTAGCTGAAGGATAAATCCCTTAAACGTGGAGATTTGGGACCCGTGCAATAGGAACCATGCACATTTACCTCAAAGGGTCTGCATTCCCTCACCAATAGTATCAACCCCAAGTATCCAGCCTTATCTCTCCCACAGCTGTGGATGTAGAGGTGGTAAATCCAGGATTCCTCACGATCCCTGAGGGACTTATTTAAGAATTTCTCTCTAATTCACAGTCCTTGTGATTTCTTTTTCAAATTTATTTTTATAAGGGGATTTAGCTTATTTACAGTGCTGTGTGTATGCTGCTGTACACAAATGATTTTCTTATGGAGACCTATAAATGTACAGGTTTTAATTTTCTTCATAGTCAGGTATATTCCTAGGTTTTGAATACGGGGTGTTGACTCCATTTGGTAGAGCGAGGAGTAGGTCTTGTCTAATATATATTTGGCTTATGGAATGGTATCTGTCCTAATGTCAACCTCTGGTTTTATGCAGCTTCCCCACTCTCCTTTCCCCTTAAGCAAGACTAAGTTTCTTTTGTAAATGTGAGACTCTGTTGTGTTTTGAAATGCAGTTCACGCGTAGCCGTGTTTACATTCCCTGTATTAGTGATATCTTATGATGTTTCTTTTTCTGTGTGACTTATTTCACTTAGAATCATCGTAACTAAATCCACTCATTATGCTGCTACTGGTCTGTTGCCATTGATTTCATTGTTGAGTGATATTCCATTGTAGGGATGTACCACAACTTCTATATCCATTTTTCTCTTTCTGAGATGTTGAAGTTGTACCATACTCAAGGTTCCCGTACACAGAGCAGCCCCAAACTTTGGTGTTGCTGTGTCTTTGTCATTTAAATTTTCCGAATCTACAGCACTATAAGTGGAAGTGCCCTAGGCTCTCTAGCTTGTTTTTTTCCTTGTTCCAGGAAACACCATCCACTTCTCCAGAGTGGCTGTTGGCAATTTACATCCCGCCCATCAGCATAACAAGGCTGCCGGTTCTCCATGGCCTGTTCTGCCTCTCTGGATTTTACACATTTTTCTGACGGCCCTTTTGATCAGTGGGAAGTGAGACTTCATTGTAGTGCGGATTTCCATTGCAGGCTTGCTTGGTTGGCCAAAAAGGGCGTATGCGTTTTTTCCTGAATATATTCAGGAAAAAAACGCATACGCCCCTTTTGGCCAAGTGCATCACTGTGGAACTGCTGCCTCTTTTCCTACGCTTTCAGAGCAATTCTTTTCTACCACCTGATATCTGTTTTCTGCAATTCTGCGTCGCATTCAAGTCCTCTTCACAGCCTTCCTTCAATAAATTTTTGGATGATAGATGTCATTTGGAACTCTACAGGATTGTGAGTTACAGTGCCAAAAATCTCCTTTTCTCAACTAGCTTTCTTGTTAGCTGACCGCAAACCCGAAGAATTGCTTCAGGCCCTAATCTCATTCCGTCATGGCACGAGGAGCCTTTGGTGAATTCTTCTTCCTGTAGGGAAATCAGAGTTCAATTTGCCCGTCCAAACACATTGAGTTAGCCTCTCATTCGTTCTCCTTATTCCTGTTCATCTTCCACAGAAATTGCAAACTGTGCCAAACAAGATGTCAAAGGCACTGACTCTCCAAGTGGGGAGAATGTTAATATCGCATCTGGAAAGGCGAACTCGAGTAACAGGGGGCGAAAATGGCGATGAGTTTTAGAAATTTTGTCTGATCACTTCGTGGACCATATTCTGGGTTTTCCATGCATATTTTAGCTGAAGGATAAATCCCTTAAACGTGGAGATTTGGGACCCGTGCAATAGGAACCATGCACATTTACCTCAAAGGGTCTGCATTCCCTCACCAATAGTATCAACCCCAAGTATCCAGCCTTATCTCTCCCACAGCTGTGGATGTAGAGGTGGTAAATCCAGGTTTCCTCACGATCACTGAGGGACTTATTTAAGAATTTCTCTCTAATTCACAGTCCTTGTGATTTCTTTTTCAAATTTATTTTTATAAGGGGATTTAGCTTATTTACAGTGCTGTGTGTATGCTGCTGTACACAAATGATTTTCTTATGGAGACCTATAAATGTACAGGTTTTAATTTTCTTCATAGTCAGGTATATTCCTAGGTTTTGAATACGGGGTGTTGACTCCATTTGGTAGAGCGAGGAGTAGGTCTTGTCTAATATATATCTGGCTTATGGAATGGTATCTGTCCTAATGTCAACCTCTGGTTTTATGCAGCTTCCCCACTCTCCTTTCCCCTTAAGCAAGACTAAGTTTCTTTTTTAAATGTGAGACTCTGTTGTGTTTTGAAATGCAGTTCACGCGTAGCCGTGTTTACATTCCCCGTATTAGTGATATCTTATGATGTTTCTTTTTCTGTGTGACTTATTTCACTTAGAATCATCGTAACTAAATCCACTCATTATGCTGCTACTGGTCTGTTGCCATTGATTTCATTGTTGAGTGATATTCCATTGTAGGGATGTACCACAACTTCTATATCCATTTTTCTCTTTCTGAGATGTTGAAGTTGTACCATACTCAAGGTTCCCGTACACAGAACAGCCCCAAACTTTGGTGTTGCTGTGTCTTTGTCATTTAAATTTTCCGAATCTACAGCACTATAAGTGGAAGTGCCCTAGGCTCCCTAGCTTGTTTTTTTCCTTGTTCCAGGAAACACCATCCACTTCTCCAGAGTGGCTGTTGGCAATTTACATCCCGCCCATCAGCATAACAAGGCTGCCGGTTCTCCATGGCCTGTTCTGCCTCTCTGGATTTTACACATTTTTCTGACGGCCCTTTTGATCAGTGGGAAGTGAGACTTCATTGTAGTGCGGATTTCCATTGCAGGCTTGATGGGTTGGCCAAAAAGGGCGTATGCGTTTTTTCCTGAATATATTCAGGAAAAAAACGCATACGCCCCTTTTGGCCAAGTGCATCACTGTGGAACTGCTGCCTCTTTTCCTACGCTTTCAGAGCAATTCTTTTCTACCACCTGATATCTGTTTTCTGCAATTCTGCGTCGCATTCAAGTCCTCTTCAGAGCCTTCCTTCAATAAATTTTTGGATGATAGATGTCATTTGGAACTCTACAGGATTGTGAGTTACAGTGCCAAAAATCTCCTTTTCTCAACTAGCTTTCTTGTTAGCTGACCGCAAACCCGAAGAATTGCTTCAGGCCCTAATCTCATTCCGTCATGGCACGAGGAGCCTTTGGTGAATTCTTCTTCCTGTAGGGAAATCAGAGTTCAATTTGCCCGTCCAAACACATTGAGTTAGCCTCTCATTCGTTCTCCTTATTCCTGTTCATCTTCCACAGAAATTGCAAACTGTGCCAAACAAGATGTCAAAGGCACTGACTCTCCAAGTGGGGAGAATGTTAATATCGCATCTGGAAAGGCGAACTCGAGTACCAGGGGGTGAAAATGGCGATGAGTTTTAGAAATTTTGTCTGATCACTTCGTGGACCATATTCTGGGTTTTCCATGCATATTTTAGCTGAAGGATAAATCCCTTAAACGTGGAGATTTGGGACCCGTGCAATAGGAACCATGCACATTTACCTCAAAGGGTCTGCATTCCCTCACCAATAGTATCAACCCCAAGTATCCAGCCTTATCTCTCCCACAGCTGTGGATGTAGAGGTGGTAAATCCAGGATTCCTCACGATCCCTGAGGGACTTATTTAAGAATTTCTCTCTAATTCACAGTCCTTGTGATTTCTTTTTCAAATTTATTTTTATAAGGGGATTTAGCTTATTTACAGTGCTGTGTGTATGCTGCTGTACACAAATGATTTTCTTATGGAGACCTATAAATGTACAGGTTTTAATTTTCTTCATAGTCAGGTATATTCCTAGGTTTTGAATACGGGGTGTTGACTCCATTTGGTAGAGCGAGGAGTAGGTCTTGTCTAATATATATTTGGCTTATGGAATGGTATCTGTCCTAATGTCAACCTCTGGTTTTATGCAGCTTCCCCACTCTCCTTTCCCCTTAAGCAAGAGTAAGTTTCTTTTGTAAATGTGAGACTCTGTTGTGTTTTGAAATGCAGTTCACGCGTAGCCGTGTTTACATTCCCTGTATTAGTGATATCTTATGATGTTTCTTTTTCTGTGTGACTTATTTCACTTAGAATCATCGTAACTAAATCCACTCATTATGCTGCTACTGGTCTGTTGCCATTGATTTCATTGTTGAGTGATATTCCATTGTAGGGATGTACCACAACTTCTATATCCATTTTTCTCTTTCTGAGATGTTGAAGTTGTACCATACTCAAGGTTCCCGTACACAGAGCAGCCCCAAACTTTGGTGTTGCTGTGTCTTTGTCATTTAAATTTTCCGAATCTACAGCACTATAAGTGGAAGTGCCCTAGGCTCTCTAGCTTGTTTTTTTCCTTGTTCCAGGAAACACCATCCACTTCTCCAGAGTGGCTGTTGGCAATTTACATCCCGCCCATCAGCATAACAAGGCTGCCGGTTCTCCATGGCCTGTTCTGCCTCTCTGGATTTTACACATTTTTCTGACGGCCCTTTTGATCAGTGGGAAGTGAGACTTCATTGTAGTGCGGATTTCCATTGCAGGCTTGATGGGTTGGCCAAAAAGGGCGTATGCGTTTTTTCCTGAATATATTCAGGAAAAAAACGCATACGCCCCTTTTGGCCAAGTGCATCACTGTGGAACTGCTGCCTCTTTTCCTACGCTTTCAGAGCAATTCTTTTCTACCACCTGATATCTGTTTTCTGCAATTCTGCGTCGCATTCAAGTCCTCTTCACAGCCTTCCTTCAATAAATTTTTGGATGATAGATGTCATTTGGAACTCTACAGGATTGTGAGTTACAGTGCCAAAAATCTCCTTTTCTCAACTAGCTTTCTTGTTAGCTGACCGCAAACCCGAAGAATTGCTTCAGGCCCTAATCTCATTCCGTCATGGCACGAGGAGCCTTTGGTGAATTCTTCTTCCTGTAGGGAAATCAGAGTTCAATTTGCCCGTCCAAACACATTGAGTTAGCCTCTCATTCGTTCTCCTTATTCCTGTTCATCTTCCACAGAAATTGCAAACTGTGCCAAACAAGATGTCAAAGGCACTGACTCTCCAAGTGGGGAGAATGTTAATATCGCATCTGGAAAGGCGAACTCGAGTACCAGGGGGCGAAAATGGCGATGAGTTTTAGAAATTTTGTCTGATCACTTCGTGGACCATATTCTGGGTTTTCCATGCATATTTTAGCTGAAGGATAAATCCCTTAAACGTGGAGATTTGGGACCCGTGCAATAGGAACCATGCACATTTACCTCAAAGGGTCTGCATTCCCTCACCAATAGTATCAACCCCAAGTATCCAGCCTTATCTCTCCCACAGCTGTGGATGTAGAGGTGGTAAATCCAGGTTTCCTCACGATCACTGAGGGACTTATTTAAGAATTTCTCTCTAATTCACAGTCCTTGTGATTTCTTTTTCAAATTTATTTTTATAAGGGGATTTAGCTTATTTACAGTGCTGTGTGTATGCTGCTGTACACAAATGATTTTCTTATGGAGACCTATAAATGTACAGGTTTTAATTTTCTTCATAGTCAGGTATATTCCTAGGTTTTGAATACGGGGTGTTGACTCCATTTGGTAGAGCGAGGAGTAGGTCTTGTCTAATATATATCTGGCTTATGGAATGGTATCTGTCCTAATGTCAACCTCTGGTTTTATGCAGCTTCCCCACTCTCCTTTCCCCTTAAGCAAGACTAAGTTTCTTTTGTAAATGTGAGACTCTGTTGTGTTTTGAAATGCAGTTCACGCGTAGCCGTGTTTACATTCCCCGTATTAGTGATATCTTATGATGTTTCTTTTTCTGTGTGACTTATTTCACTTAGAATCATCGTAACTAAATCCACTCATTATGCTGCTACTGGTCTGTTGCCATTGATTTCATTGTTGAGTGATATTCCATTGTAGGGATGTACCACAACTTCTATATCCATTTTTCTCTTTCTGAGATGTTGAAGTTGTACCATACTCAAGGTTCCCGTACACAGAACAGCCCCAAACTTTGGTGTTGCTGTGTCTTTGTCATTTAAATTTTCCGAATCTACAGCACTATAAGTGGAAGTGCCCTAGGCTCCCTAGCTTGTTTTTTTCCTTGTTCCAGGAAACACCATCCACTTCTCCAGAGTGGCTGTTGGCAATTTACATCCCGCCCATCAGCATAACAAGGCTGCCGGTTCTCCATGGCCTGTTCTGCCTCTCTGGATTTTACACATTTTTCTGACGGCCCTTTTGATGAGTGGGAAGTGAGACTTCATTGTAGTGCGGATTTCCATTGCAGGCTTGATGGGTTGGCCAAAAAGGGCGTATGCGTTTTTTCCTGAATATATTCAGGAAAAAAACGCATACGCCCCTTTTGGCCAAGTGCATCACTGTGGAACTGCTGCCTCTTTTCCTACGCTTTCAGAGCAATTCTTTTCTACCACCTGATATCTGTTTTCTGCAATTCTGCGTCGCATTCAAGTCCTCTTCACAGCCTTCCTTCAATAAATTTTTGGATGATAGATGTCATTTGGAACTCTACAGGATTGTGAGTTACAGTGCCAAAAATCTCCTTTTCTCAACTCGCTTTCTTGTTAGCTGACCGCAAACCCGAAGAATTGCTTCAGGCCCTAATCTCATTCCGTCATGGCACGAGGAGCCTTTGGTGAATTCTTCTTCCTGTAGGGAAATCAGAGTTCAATTTGCCCGTCCAAACACATTGAGTTAGCCTCTCATTCGTTCTCCTTATTCCTGTTCATCTTCCACAGAAATTGCAAACTGTGCCAAACAAGATGTCAAAGGCACTGACTCTCCAAGTGGGGAGAATGTTAATATCGCATCTGGAAAGGCGAACTCGAGTACCAGGGGGCGAAAATGGCGATGAGTTTTAGAAATTTTGTCTGATCACTTCGTGGACCATATTCTGGGTTTTCCATGCATATTTTAGCTGAAGGATAAATCCCTTAAACGTGGAGATTTGGGACCCGTGCAATAGGAACCATGCACATTTACCTCAAAGGGTCTGCATTCCCTCACCAATAGTATCAACCCCAAGTATCCAGCCTTATCTCTCCCACAGCTGTGGATGTAGAGGTGGTAAATCCAGGATTCCTCACGATCCCTGAGGGACTTATTTAAGAATTTCTCTCTAATTCACAGTCCTTGTGATTTCTTTTTCAAATTTATTTTTATAAGGGGATTTAGCTTATTTACAGTGCTGTGTGTATGCTGCTGTACACAAATGATTTTCTTATGGAGACCTATAAATGTACAGGTTTTAATTTTCTTCATAGTCAGGTATATTCCTAGGTTTTGAATACGGGGTGTTGACTCCATTTGGTAGAGCGAGGAGTAGGTCTTGTCTAATATATATCTGGCTTATGGAATGGTATCTGTCCTAATGTCAACCTCTGGTTTTATGCAGCTTCCCCACTCTCCTTTCCCCTTAAGCAAGACTAAGTTTCTTTTGTAAATGTGAGACTCTGTTGTGTTTTGAAATGCAGTTCACGCGTAGCCGTGTTTACATTCCCCGTATTAGTGATATCTTATGATGTTTCTTTTTCTGTGTGACTTATTTCACTTAGAATCATCGTAACTAAATCCACTCATTATGCTGCTACTGGTCTGTTGCCATTGATTTCATTGTTGAGTGATATTCCATTGTAGGGATGTACCACAACTTCTATATCCATTTTTCTCTTTCTGAGATGTTGAAGTTGTACCATACTCAAGGTTCCCGTACACAGAACAGCCCCAAACTTTGGTGTTGCTGTGTCTTTGTCATTTAAATTTTCCGAATCTACAGCACTATAAGTGGAAGTGCCCTAGGCTCTCTAGCTTGTTTTTTTCCTTGTTCCAGGAAACACCATCCACTTCTCCAGAGTGGCTGTTGGCAATTTACATCCCGCCCATCAGCATAACAAGGCTGCCGGTTCTCCATGGCCTGTTCTGCCTCTCTGGATTTTACACATTTTTCTGACGGCCCTTTTGATGAGTGGGAAGTGAGACTTCATTGTAGTGCGGATTTCCATTGCAGGCTTGATGGGTTGGCCAAAAAGGGCGTATGCGTTTTTTCCTGAATATATTCAGGAAAAAAACGCATACGCCCCTTTTGGCCAAGTGCATCACTGTGGAACTGCTGCCTCTTTTCCTACGCTTTCAGAGCAATTCTTTTCTACCACCTGATATCTGTTTTCTGCAATTCTGCGTCGCATTCAAGTCCTCTTCACAGCCTTCCTTCAATAAATTTTTGGATGATAGATGTCATTTGGAACTCTACAGGATTGTGAGTTACAGTGCCAAAAATCTCCTTTTCTCAACTCGCTTTCTTGTTAGCTGACCGCAAACCCGAAGAATTGCTTCAGGCCCTAATCTCATTCCGTCATGGCACGAGGTGCCTTTGGTGAATTCTTCTTCCTGTAGGGAAATCAGAGTTCAATTTGCCCGTCCAAACACATTGAGTTAGCCTCTCATTCGTTCTCCTTATTCCTGTTCATCTTCCACAGAAATTGCAAACTGTGCCAAACAAGATGTCAAAGGCACTGACTCTCCAAGTGGGGAGAATGTTAATATCGCATCTGGAAAGGCGAACTCGAGTACCAGGGGGCGAAAATGGCGATGAGTTTTAGAAATTTTGTCTGATCACTTCGTGGACCATATTCTGGGTTTTCCATGCATATTTTAGCTGAAGGATAAATCCCTTAAACGTGGAGATTTGGGACCCGTGCAATAGGAACCATGCACATTTACCTCAAAGGGTCTGCATTCCCTCACCAATAGTATCAACCCCAAGTATCCAGCCTTATCTCTCCCACAGCTGTGGATGTAGAGGTGGTAAATCCAGGTTTCCTCACGATCACTGAGGGACTTATTTAAGAATTTCTCTCTAATTCACAGTCCTTGTGATTTCTTTTTCAAATTTATTTTTATAAGGGGATTTAGCTTATTTACAGTGCTGTGTGTATGCTGCTGTACACAAATGATTTTCTTATGGAGACCTATAAATGTACAGGTTTTAATTTTCTTCATAGTCAGGTATATTCCTAGGTTTTGAATACGGGGTGTTGACTCCATTTGGTAGAGCGAGGAGTAGGTCTTGTCTAATATATATCTGGCTTATGGAATGGTATCTGTCCTAATGTCAACCTCTGGTTTTATGCAGCTTCCCCACTCTCCTTTCCCCTTAAGCAAGACTAAGTTTCTTTTGTAAATGTGAGACTCTGTTGTGTTTTGAAATGCAGTTCACGCGTAGCCGTGTTTACATTCCCTGTATTAGTGATATCTTATGATGTTTCTTTTTCTGTGTGACTTATTTCACTTAGAATCATCGTAACTAAATCCACTCATTATGCTGCTACTGGTCTGTTGCCATTGATTTCATTGTTGAGTGATATTCCATTGTAGGGATGTACCACAACTTCTATATCCATTTTTCTCTTTCTGAGATGTTGAAGTTGTACCATACTCAAGGTTCCCGTACACAGAACAGCCCCAAACTTTGGTGTTGCTGTGTCTTTGTCATTTAAATTTTCCGAATCTACAGCACTATAAGTGGAAGTGCCCTAGGCTCCCTAGCTAGTTTTTTTCCTTGTTCCAGGAAACACCATCCACTTCTCCAGAGTGGCTGTTGGCAATTTACATCCCGCCCATCAGCATAACAAGGCTGCCGGTTCTCCATGGCCTGTTCTGCCTCTCTGGATTTTACACATTTTTCTGACGGCCCTTTTGATCAGTGGGAAGTGAGACTTCATTGTAGTGCGGATTTCCATTGCAGGCTTGATGGGTTGGCCAAAAAGGGCGTATGCGTTTTTTCCTGAATATATTCAGGAAAAAAACGCATACGCCCCTTTTGGCCAAGTGCATCACTGTGGAACTGCTGCCTCTTTTCCTACGCTTTCAGAGCAATTCTTTTCTACCACCTGATATCTGTTTTCTGCAATTCTGCGTCACATTCAAGTCCTCTTCACAGCCTTCCTTCAAAAAATTTTTGGATGATAGATGTCATTTGGAACTCTACAGGATTGTGAGTTACAGTGCCAAAAATCTCCTTTTCTCAACTAGCTTTCTTGTTAGCTGACCGCAAACCCGAAGAATTGCTTCAGGCCCTAATCTCATTCCGTCATGGCACGAGGAGCCTTTGGTGAATTCTTCTTCCTGTAGGGAAATCAGAGTTCAATTTGCCCGTCCAAACACATTGAGTTAGCCTCTCATTCGTTCTCCTTATTCCTGTTCATCTTCCACAGAAATTGCAAACTGTGCCAAACAAGATGTCAAAGGCACTGACTCTCCAAGTGGGGAGAATGTTAATATCGCATCTGGAAAGGCGAACTCGAGTACCAGGGGGCGAAAATGGCGATGAGTTTTAGAAATTTTGTCTGATCACTTCGTGGACCATATTCTGGGTTTTCCATGCATATTTTAGCTGAAGGATAAATCCCTTAAACGTGGAGATTTGGGACCCGTGTAATAGGAACCATGCACATTTACCTCAAAGGGTCTGCATTCCCTCACCAATAGTATCAACCCCAAGTATCCAGCCTTATCTCTCCCACAGCTGTGGATGTAGAGGTGGTAAATCCAGGATTCCTCACGATCCTTGAGGGACTTATTTAAGAATTTCTCTCTAATTCACAGTCCTTGTGATTTCTTTTTCAAATTTATTTTTATAAGGGGATTTAGCTTATTTACAGTGCTGTGTGTATGCTGCTGTACACAAATGATTTTCTTATGGAGACCTATAAATGTACAGGTTTTAATTTTCTTCATAGTCAGGTATATTCCTAGGTTTTGAATACGGGGTGTTGACTCCATTTGGTAGAGCGAGGAGTAGGTCTTGTCTAATATATATTTAGCTTATGGAATGGTATCTGTCCTAATGTCAACCTCTGGTTTTATGCAGCTTCCCCACTCTCCTTTCCCCTTAAGCAAGACTAAGTTTCTTTTGTAAATGTGAGACTCTGTTGTGTTTTGAAATGCAGTTCACGCGTAGCCGTGTTTACATTCCCTGTATTAGTGATATCTTATGATGTTTCTTTTTCTGTGTGACTTATTTCACTTAGAATCATCGTAACTAAATCCACTCATTATGCTGCTACTGGTCTGTTGCCATTGATTTCATTGTTGAGTGATATTCCATTGTAGGGATGTACCACAACCTCTATATCCATTTTTCTCTTTCTGAGATGTTGAAGTTGTACCATACTCAAGGTTCCCGTACACAGAGCAGCCCCAAACTTTGGTGTTGCTGTGTCTTTGTCATTTAAATTTTCCGAATCTACAGCACTATAAGTGGAAGTGCCCTAGGCTCTCTAGCTTGTTTTTTTCCTTGTTCCAGGAAACACCATCCACTTCTCCAGAGTGGCTGTTGGCAATTTACATCCCGCCCATCAGCATAACAAGGCTGCCGGTTCTCCATGGCCTGTTCTGCCTCTCTGGATTTTACACATTTTTCTGACGGCCCTTTTGATGAGTGGGAAGTGAGACTTCATTGCAGTGCGGATTTCCATTGCAGGCTTGATGGGTTGGCCAAAAAGGGCGTATGCGTTTTTTCCTGAATATATTCAGGAAAAAAACGCATACGCCCCTTTTGGCCAAGTGCATCACTGTGGAACTGCTGCCTCTTTTCCTACGCTTTCAGAGCAATTCTTTTCTACCACCTGATATCTGTTTTCTGCAATTCTGCGTCGCATTCAAGTCCTCTTCACAGCCTTCCTTCAATAAATTTTTGGATGATAGATGTCATTTGGAACTCTACAGGATTGTGAGTTACAGTGCCAAAAATCTCCTTTTCTCAACTAGCTTTCTTGTTAGCTGACCGCAAACCCGAAGAATTGCTTCAGGCCCTAATCTCATTCCGTCATGGCACGAGGAGCCTTTGGTGAATTCTTCTTCCTGTAGGGAAATCAGAGTTCAATTTGCCCGTCCAAACACATTGAGTTAGCCTCTCATTCGTTCTCCTTATTCCTGTTCATCTTCCACAGAAATTGCAAACTGTGCCAAACAAGATGTCAAAGGCACTGACTCTCCAAGTGGGGAGAATGTTAATATCGCATCTGGAAAGGCGAACTCGAGTACCAGGGGGCGAAAATGGCGATGAGTTTTAGAAATTTTGTCTGATCACTTCGTGGACCATATTCTGGGTTTTCCATGCATATTTTAGCTGAAGGATAAATCCCTTAAACGTGGAGATTTGGGACCCGTGCAATAGGAACCATGCACATTTACCTCAAAGGGTCTGCATTCCCTCACCAATAGTATCAACCCCAAGTATCCAGCCTTATCTCTCCCACAGCTGTGGATGTAGAGGTGGTAAATCCAGGATTCCTCACGATCCCTGAGGGACTTATTTAAGAATTTCTCTCTAATTCACAGTCCTTGTGATTTCTTTTTCAAATTTATTTTTATAAGGGGATTTAGCTTATTTACAGTGCTGTGTGTATGCTGCTGTACACAAATGATTTTCTTATGGAGACCTATAAATGTACAGGTTTTAATTTTCTTCATAGTCAGGTATATTCCTAGGTTTTGAATACGGGGTGTTGACTCCATTTGGTAGAGCGAGGAGTAGGTCTTGTCTAATATATATTTGGCTTATGGAATGGTATCTGTCCTAATGTCAACCTCTGGTTTTATGCAGCTTCCCCACTCTCCTTTCCCCTTAAGCAAGACTAAGTTTCTTTTGTAAATGTGAGACTCTGTTGTGTTTTGAAATGCAGTTCACGCGTAGCCGTGTTTACATTCCCTGTATTAGTGATATCTTATGATGTTTCTTTTTCTGTGTGACTTATTTCACTTAGAATCATCGTAACTAAATCCACTCATTATGCTGCTACTGGTCTGTTGCCATTGATTTCATTGTTGAGTGATATTCCATTGTAGGGATGTACCACAACTTCTATATCCATTTTTCTCTTTCTGAGATGTTGAAGTTGTACCATACTCAAGGTTCCCGTACACAGAGCAGCCCCAAACTTTGGTGTTGCTGTGTCTTTGTCATTTCAATTTTCCGAATCTACAGCACTATAAGTGGAAGTGCCCTAGGCTCTCTAGCTTGTTTTTTTCCTTGTTCCAGGAAACACCATCCACTTCTCCAGAGTGGCTGTTGGCAATTTACATCCCGCCCATCAGCATAACAAGGCTGCCGGTTCTCCATGGCCTGTTCTGCCTCTCTGGATTTTACACATTTTTCTGACGGCCCTTTTGATCAGTGGGAAGTGAGACTTCATTGTAGTGCGGATTTCCATTGCAGGCTTGATGGGTTGGCCAAAAAGGGCGTATGCGTTTTTTCCTGAATATATTCAGGAAAAAAACGCATACGCCCTTTTTGGCCAAGTGCATCACTGTAGAACTGCTGCCTCTTTTCCTACGCTTTCAGAGCAATTCTTTTCTACCACCTGATATCTGTTTTCTGCAATTCTGCGTCGCATTCAAGTCCTCTTCACAGCCTTCCTTCAATAAATTTTTGGATGATAGATGTCATTTGGAACTCTACAGGATTGTGAGTTACAGTGCCAAAAATCTCCTTTTCTCAACTAGCTTTCTTGTTAGCTGACCGCAAACCCGAAGAATTGCTTCAGGCCCTAATCTCATTCCGTCATGGCACGAGGAGCCTTTGGTGAATTCTTCTTCCTGTAGGGAAATCAGAGTTCAATTTGCCCGTCCAAACACATTGAGTTAGCCTCTCATTCGTTCTCCTTATTCCTGTTCATCTTCCACAGAAATTGCAAACTGTGCCAAACAAGATGTCAAAGGCACTGACTCTCCAAGTGGGGAGAATGTTAATATCGCATCTGGAAAGGCGAACTCGAGTACCAGGGGGCGAAAATGGCGATGAGTTTTAGAAATTTTGTCTGATCACTTCGTGGACCATATTCTGGGTTTTCCATGCATATTTTAGCTGAAGGATAAATCCCTTAAACGTTGAGATTTGGGACCCGTGCAATAGGAACCATGCACATTTACCTCAAAGGGTCTGCATTCCCTCACCAATAGTATCAACCCCAAGTATCCAGCCTTATCTCTCCCACAGCTGTGGATGTAGAGGTGGTAAATCCAGGATTCCTCACGATCCCTGAGGGACTTATTTAAGAATTTCTCTCTAATTCACAGTCCTTGTGATTTCTTTTTCAAATTTATTTTTATAAGGGGATTTAGCTTATTTACAGTGCTGTGTGTATGCTGCTGTACACAAATGATTTTCTTATGGAGACCTATAAATGTACAGGTTTTAATTTTCTTCATAGTCAGGTATATTCCTAGGTTTTGAATACGGGGTGTTGACTCCATTTGGTAGAGCGAGGAGTAGGTCTTGTCTAATATATATTTGGCTTATGGAATGGTATCTGTCCTAATGTCAACCTCTGGTTTTATGCAGCTTCCCCACTCTCCTTTCCCCTTAAGCAAGACTAAGTTTCTTTTGTAAATGTGAGACTCTGTTGTGTTTTGAAATGCAGTTCACGCGTAGCCGTGTTTACATTCCCTGTATTAGTGATATCTTATGATGTTTCTTTTTCTGTGTGACTTATTTCACTTAGAATCATCGTAACTAAATCCACTCATTATGCTGCTACTGGTCTGTTGCCATTGATTTCATTGTTGAGTGATATTCCATTGTAGGGATGTACCACAACTTCTATATCCATTTTTCTCTTTCTGAGATGTTGAAGTTGTACCATACTCAAGGTTCCCGTACACAGAGCAGCCCCAAACTTTGGTGTTGCTGTGTCTTTGTCATTTAAATTTTCCGAATCTACAGCACTATAAGTGGAAGTGCCCTAGGCTCTCTAGCTTGTTTTTTTCCTTGTTCCAGGAAACACCATCCACTTCTCCAGAGTGGCTGTTGGCAATTTACATCCCGCCCATCAGCATAACAAGGCTGCCGGTTCTCCATGGCCTGTTCTGCCTCTCTGGATTTTACACATTTTTCTGACGGCCCTTTTGATCAGTGGGAAGTGAGACTTCATTGTAGTGCGGATTTCCATTGCAGGCTTGATGGGTTGGCCAAAAAGGGCGTATGCGTTTTTTCCTGAATATATTCAGGAAAAAAACGCATACGCCCTTTTTGGCCAAGTGCATCACTGTGGAACTGCTGCCTCTTTTCCTACGCTTTCAGAGCAATTCTTTTCTACCACCTGATATCTGTTTTCTGCAATTCTGCGTCGCATTCAAGTCCTCTTCACAGCCTTCCTTCAATAAATTTTTGGATGATAGATGTCATTTGGTACTCTACAGGATTGTGAGTTACAGTGCCAAAAATCTCCTTTTCTCAACTAGCTTTCTTGTTAGCTGACCGCAAACCCGAAGAATTGCTTCAGGCCCTAATCTCATTCCGTCATGGCACGAGGAGCCTTTGGTGAATTCTTCTTCCTGTAGGGAAATCAGAGTTCAATTTGCCCGTCCAAACACATTGAGTTAGCCTCTCATTCGTTCTCCTTATTCCTGTTCATCTTCCACAGAAATTGCAAACTGTGCCAAACAAGATGTCAAAGGCACTGACTCTCCAAGTGGGAAGAATGTTAATATCGCATCTGGAAAGGCGAACTCGAGTACCAGGGGGCGAAAATGGCGATGAGTTTTAGAAATTTTGTCTGATCACTTCGTGGACCATATTCTGGGTTTTCCATGCATATTTTAGCTGAAGGATAAATCCCTTAAACGTGGAGATTTGGGACCCGTGCAATAGGAACCATGCACATTTACCTCAAAGTGTCTGCATTCCCTCACCAATAGTATCAACCCCAAGTATCCAGCCTTATCTCTCCCACAGCTGTGGATGTAGAGGTGGTAAATCCAGGATTCCTCACGATCCCTGAAGGACTTATTTAAGAATTTCTCTCTAATTCACAGTCCTTGTGATTTCTTTTTCAAATTTATTTTTATAAGGGGATTTAGCTTATTTACAGTGCTGTGTGTATGCTGCTGTACACAAATGATTTTCTTATGGAGACCTATAAATGTACAGGTTTTAATTTTCTTCATAGTCAGGTATATTCCTAGGTTTTGAATACGGGGTGTTGACTCCATTTGGTAGAGCGAGGAGTAGGTCTTGTCTAATATATATTTGGCTTATGGAATGGTATCTGTCCTAATGTCAACCTCTGGTTTTATGCAGCTTCCCCACTCTCCTTTCCCCTTAAGCAAGACTAAGTTTCTTTTGTAAATGTGAGACTCTGTTGTGTTTTGAAATGCAGTTCACGCGTAGCCGTGTTTACATTCCCTGTATTAGTGATATCTTATGATGTTTCTTTTTCTGTGTGACTCATTTCACTTAGAATCATCGTAACTAAATCCACTCATTATGCTGCTACTGGTCTGTTGCCATTGATTTCATTGTTGAGTGATATTCCATTGTAGGGATGTACCACAACTTCTATATCCATTTTTCTCTTTCTGAGATGTTGAATTTGTACCATACTCAAGGATCCCGTACACAGAGCAGCCCCAAACTTTGGTGTTGCTGTGTCTTTGTCATTTAAATTTTCCGAATCTACAGCACTATAAGTGGAAGTGCTCTAGGCTCTCTAGCTTGTTTTTTCCTTGTTCCAGGAAACACCATCCACTTCTCGAGAGTGGCTGTTGGCAATTTACATCCCGCCCATCAGCATAACAAGGCTGCCGGTTCTCCATGGCCTGTTCTGCCTCTCTGGATTTTACACATTTTTCTGACGGCCCTTTTGATCAGTGGGAAGTGAGACTTCATTGTAGTGCGGATTTCCATTGCAGGCTTGATGGGTTGGCCAAAAAGGGCGTATGCGTTTTTTCCTGAATATATTCAGGAAAAAAACGCATACGCCCCTTTTGGCCAAGTGCATCACTGTGGAACTGCTGCCTCTTTTCCTACGCTTTCAGAGCAATTCTTTTCTACCACCTGATATCTGTTTTCTGCAATTCTGCGTCGCATTCAAGTCCTCTTCACAGCCTTCCTTCAATAAATTTTTGGATGATAGATGTCATTTGGAACTCTACAGGATTGTGAGTTACAGTGCCAAAAATCTCCTTTTCTCAACTAGCTTTCTTGTTAGCTGACCGCAAACCCGAAGAATTGCTTCAGGCCCTAATCTCATTCCGTCATGGCACGAGGAGCCTTTGGTGAATTCTTCTTCCTGTAGGGAAATCAGAGTTCAATTTGCCCGTCCAAACACATTGAGTTAGCCTCTCATTCGTTCTCCTTATTCCTGTTCATCTTCCACAGAAATTGCAAACTGTGCCAAACAAGATGTCAAAGGCACTGACTCTCCAAGTGGGGAGAATGTTAATATCGCATCTGGAAAGGCGAACTCGAGTACCAGGGGGTGAAAATGGCGATGAGTTTTAGAAATTTTGTCTGATCACTTCGTGGACCATATTCTGGGTTTTCCATGCATATTTTAGCTGAAGGATAAATCCCTTAAACGTGGAGATTTGGGACCCGTGCAATAGGAACCATGCACATTTACCTCAAAGGGTCTGCATTCCCTCACCAATAGTATCAACCCCAAGTATCCAGCCTTATCTCTCCCACAGCTGTGGATGTAGAGGTGGTAAATCCAGGATTCCTCACGATCCCTGAAGGACTTATTTAAGAATTTCTCTCTAATTCACAGTCCTTGTGATTTCTTTATCAAATTTATTTTTATAAGGGGATTTAGCTTATTTACAGTGCTGTGTGTATGCTGCTGTACACAAATGATTTTCTTATGGAGACCTATAAATGTACAGGTTTTAATTTTCTTCATAGGTATATTCCTAGGTTTTGAATACGGGGTGTTGACTCCATTTGGTAGAGCGAGGAGTAGGTCTTGTCTAATATATATTTGGCTTATGGAATGGTATCTGTCCTAATGTCAACCTCTGGTTTTATGCAGCTTCCCCACTCTCCTTTCCCCTTAAGCAAGACTAAGTTTCTTTTGTAAATGTGAGACTCTGTTGTGTTTTGAAATGCAGTTCACGCGTAGCCGTGTTTACATTCCCTGTATTAGTGATATCTTATGATGTTTCTTTTTCTGTGTGACTTATTTCACTTAGAATCATCGTAACTAAATCCACTCATTATGCTGCTACTGGTCTGTTGCCATTGATTTCATTGTTGAGTGATATTCCATTGTAGGGATGTACCACAACTTCTATATCCATTTTTCTCTTTCTGAGATGTTGAAGTTGTACCATACTCAAGGTTCCCGTACACAGAGCAGCCCCAAACTTTGGTGTTGCTGTGTCTTTGTCATTTAAATTTTCCGAATCTACAGCACTATAAGTGGAAGTGCCCTAGGCTCTCTAGCTTGTTTTTTTCCTTGTTCCAGGAAACACCATCCACTTCTCCAGAGTGGCTGTTGGCAATTTACATCCCGCCCATCAGCATAACAAGGCTGCCGGTTCTCCATGGCCTGTTCTGCCTCTCTGGATTTTACACATTTTTCTGACGGCCCTTTTGATCAGTGGGAAGTGAGACTTCATTGTAGTGCGGATTTCCATTGCAGGCTTGATGGGTTGGCCAAAAAGGGCGTATGCGTTTTTTCCTGAATATATACAGGAAAAAAACGCATACGCCCTTTTTGGCCAAGTGCATCACTGTGGAACTGCTGCCTCTTTTCCTACGCTTTCAGAGCAATTCTTTTCTACCACCTGATATCTGTTTTCTGCAATTCTGCGTCGCATTCAAGTCCTCTTCACAGCCTTCCTTCAATAAATTTTTGGATGATAGATGTCATTTGGAACTCTACAGGATTGTGAGTTACAGTGCCAAAAATCTCCTTTCCTCAACTAGCTTTCTTGTTAGCTGACCGCAAACCCGTAGAATAGCTTCAGGCCCTAATCTCATTCCGTCATGGCACGAGGAGCCTTTGGTGAATTCTTCTTCCTGTAGGGAAATCAGAGTTCAATTTGCCCGTCCAAACACATTGAGTTAGCCTCTCATTCGTTCTCCTTATTCCTGTTCATCTTCCACAAAAATTGCAAACTGTGCCAAACAAGAGGTCAAAGGCACTGACTCTCCAAGTGGGGAGAATGTTAATATCGCATCTGGAAGGGCGAACTCGATTACCAGGTGGCGAAAATGGTGAAAAGTTTTAGAAATTTTGCCTGATCACTTCGTGGACCATATTCTGGGTTTGCCATGCGTATTTTAGCTGAAGGATAAATCCCATAAACGTGGAGATTTGGGACCCGTGGAATGGGAACCATGCACCATTACCTCAAAGGTTCTGCATTCCCTCACCAATAGTATCAGCCCCAAGTGTCCAGCCTTATCTCTCCCACAGCTGTGGATGTAGAGGTGGTAAATCCCAGATTCCTCACAAGCCCTGAAGGACTTATTTAAGAATTTGTCTGTATTTCACAGTCCTTGGGTTTTCTTTTTCAAATTTATTTTTATAAGGGCATTTAGCTTATTTACACTGCTGTGTGTATGCTGTTGTACACAAATGATTTTCTTATGGAGACCTATAAATGTATGGGTTTTAATTTTCTTCATAGTCAGGTATATTCCTAGGTTTTGAATACGGGATGTTGAGTCCATTTGGTTGAGCACGGAGTAGGTCTTGTCTAATATATATTTGGCTTATGGAATGGTATCTGTCCTAAAGTCAACCTCTGGTTTTATGCAGCCTCCCCACTCTCCTTTCCCCTTAAGGAAACATAAGTTTCTTTTGTAAATGTGAGACTCTGTTATGCTTTGAAATGCAGTTCATGGGTAGCTGTGCTTACATTCCCGGTATTCGTGATATCTTATGATGTTTCTTTTTCTGTGTGACTTATTTCACTTAGAATCGTCGTAACTAAATCCACTCATTATTCTGCTACTGGTCTTTTGCCATTGATTTCATTGTTGAGTGATATTCCATTGTAGGTATGTACCACAACTTCTATATCCCTTTTTCTCTTTCTGGGCTATTGAAGTTGTACCATAGTCAAGGTTCCCGTACACAGAGCAGCCCCAAACTTTGATGTGGCTGTGTCTTTTTCATTTAAATTTTCCGAATCTATAGCACCATAAGTGGAAGTGCCCTAGTCTCTTGCTTGTTTTCTTCTTTGTTCCAGGAAACACCATCCACTTCTCCAGAGTGGCCGTTGGCAATTTACATCCCGCCAATGAGCATAACAAGGCTGCCGGTTCTCCATGGCCTGTCCGCCTCTCTGGATTTTACACTTTTATCGGACGGCCCTTTTGATCGGTGGGAAGTGAGACTTCATTTTGGTGCGGATTTCCATTGCAGGCTTGCTTGGTTGGCTAAAAAGGGCGTATGCGTTTTTTCCTGAATATATTCAGGAAAAAACGCACACGCACTTTTAGGCCAAGTGCATCACTGTCGAACTGCTGCCACTATTCTTACGCTTTCAGAGCAATTCTTATCTATCTCCTGATATCTGTTTTCTGCCATTCTGCGTCGCGTTCAAGTCTTCTTCACAGCCTTCCTTCAATAAATTTTTGGATGATAGGGGTCATTTGGAACTCTGCAGGATTGTGAGTTACAGTGCCAAAAATCTCCTTTTCTCAGCTCGCATTCTTGTGAGCTGACCGAAAACCCGAAAAATTGCTTCAGGCCCTAATCTCGTTCCGGCATGGCACGCTGAGCCTTTGGTGAATTCTTCTTCCTGTAGGGAAATCAGAGTTCAATGTGCCCGTCCAAATACATCGAGTTAGCCGCTCATTCGTTCTCCTTATTCTTGTTCATCTTCCACAGAAATTGCAAACTGTGCCAAACAAGAGGTCAAAGGCACTGACTCTCCAAGTGGGGAGAATGTTAATATCGCATCTGGAACGGCGAACTCGAGAACCAGGGGGCGAAAATGGCGATGAGCTTTAGAAATTTTGCGTGATCACTTCGTGGACCATATTCTGGGTTTTCCATGCATATTTTAGCTGAAGGATAAATCCCTTAAACGTGGAGATTTGGGACCCGTGGAATGGGAACCATGCACCATTGTCTCAAAGGGTCTGCATTCCCTCACCATTCGTATCAGCCCCATGTGTCTAGCCTTATCTCTCCCAGAGCTGTGGATGTAGAGGTGGTAAATCCAAGATTCCTCACAAGCCCTCAAGGACTTATTTGAGAATTTCTCTCTATTTCACAGTCCTTGTGTTTTCTTTTTCAAATTTATTTTTATAAGGGGATTTAGCTTATTTACACTGCTGTGTGTAGGCTGCAGTACACAAATGATTTTCTTATGGAGACCTATAAATGTATGAGTTTTAATTTTCTTCATAGTCAGGTATATTCCTAGGTTTTGAATACGGGGTGTTGAGTCCATTTGGTTGAGAAATGAGTAGGTTTTGTCTAATATATATTTGGCTTATGGAATGGTATCTGTCCTAATGTCAACCTCTGGTTTTATACAGCCTCCCCACTCTCCTTTCCCCTTAAGCAAGCATAAGATTCTTTTGTAAATGTGAGACTCTATTGTGTTTTGTAATGCAATTCACAGGTAGCCGTGTTTACATTCCCGGTTGTAGTGGTATCTTATGATGTTTCTTTTTCTGTGTGACTTATTTCACTTAGAATCATCGTAACTAAATCCACTCATTATGCTGCTACTGGTCTGTTGCCATTGATTTCATTGTTGAGTGATATTCCATTGTAGAGATGTACCACAACTTCTATATCCATTTTTCTCTTTCTGGGATATTAAAGTTGTACCATAGTCAAGGATCCCATACACAGAGCAGCCCCAAACTTTGGTGTGGCTGTGTCTTTTTCATTTAAATTTTCCGAATCTATAGCACCATAAGTGGAAGTGTCTTAGGCTCTCTAGCTTGTTTTCTTCTTTGCTCCAGGAAACACCATCCACTTCTCCAGAGTGGCTGTTGGCAATTTACATCCCGCCAATGAGCATAACAAGGCTGCCGGTTCTCCATGGCCTGTCCCCCTCTCTGGATTTTACACTTTTATCGGACGGCCCTTTTGATCGGTGGGAAGTGAGACTTCATTTTGGTGCGGATTTCCATTGCAGGCTTGCTTGGTTGGCTAAAAAGGGCGTATGCGTTTTTTCCTGAATATATTCAGGAAAAAACGCACACGCACTTTTAGGCCAAGTGCATCACTGTCGAACTGCTGCCACTATTCCTACGCTTTCAGAGCAATTCTTATCTATCTCCTGATATCTGTTTTCTGCCATTCTGCGTCGCGTTCAAGTCCTCTTCACAGCCTTCCTTCAATAAATTTTTGGATGATAGGGGTCATTTGGAACTCTGCAGGATTGTGAGTTACAGTGCCAAAAATCTCCTTTTCTCAGCTCGCATTCTTGTGAGCTGACCGGAAACCCGAAAAATTGCTTCAGGCCCTAATCTCGTTCCGGCATGGCACGCTGAGCCTTTGGTGAATTCTTCTTCCTGTAGGGAAATCAGAGTTCAATGTGCCCGTCCAAATACATCGAGTTAGCCGCTCATTCGTTCTCCTTATTCTTGTTCATCTTCCACAGAAATTGCAAACTTTGCCAAACAAGAGGTCAAAGGCACTGACTCTCCAAGTGGGGAGAATGTTAATATCGCATCTGGAACGGCGAACTCGAGAACCAGGGGGCGAAAATGGCGATGAGCTTTAGAAATTTTGCGTGATCACTTCGTGGACCATATTCTGGGTTTTCCATGCATATTTTAGCTGAAGGATAAATCCCTTAAACGTGGAGATTTGGGACCCGTGGAATGGGAACCATGCACCATTGTCTCAAAGGGTCTGCATTCCCTCACCATTCGTATCAGCCCCATGTGTCCAGCCTTATCTCTCCCAGAGCTGTGGATGTAGAGGTGGTAAATCCAAGATTCCTCACAAGCCCTCAAGGACTTATTTGAGAATTTCTCTCTATTTCACAGTCCTTGTGTTTTCTTTTTCAAATTTATTTTTATAAGGGGATTTAGCTTATTTACACTGCTGTGTGTAGGCTGCTGTACACAAATGATTTTCTTATGGAGACCTATAAATGTATGAGTTTTAATTTTCTTCATAGTCAGGTATATTCCTAGGTTTTGAATACGGGGTGTTGAGTCCATTTGGTTGAGAAATGAGTAGGTTTTGTCTAATATATATTTGGCTTATGGAATGGTATGTGTCCTAATGTCAACCTCTGGTTTTATGCAGCCTCCCCACTCTCCTTTCCCCTTAAGCAAGCATAAGATTCTTTTGTAAATGTGAGACTCTATTGTGTTTTGTAATGCAATTCACAGGTAGCCGTGTTTACATTCCCGGTTGTAGTGGTATCTTATGATGTTTCTTTTTCTGTGTGACTTATTTCACTTAGAATCATCGTAACTAAATCCACTCATTATGCTGCTACTGGTCTGTTGCCATTGATTTCATTGTTGAGTGATATTCCATTGTAGGGATGTACCACAACTTCTATATCCATTTTTCTCTTTCTGGGATATTAAAGTTGTACCATAGTCAAGGATCCCATACACAGAGCAGCCCCAAACTTTGGTGTGGCTGTGTCTTTTTCATTTAAATTTTTCGAATCTATAGCACCATAAGTGGAAGTGTCTTAGGCTCCCTAGCTTGTTTTTTTCCTTGTTCCAGGAAACACCATCCACTTCTCCAGAGTGTCTGTTGGCAATTTACATCCCGCCCATCAGCATAACAAGGCTGCCGGTTCTCCATGGCCTGTTCTGCCTCTCTGGATTTTACACATTTTTCTGACGGCCCTTTTGATCAGTGGGAAGTGAGACTTCATTGTAGTGCGGATTTCCATTGCAGGCTTGCTTGGTTGGCCAAAAGGGGCGTATGCGTTTTTTCCTGAATATATTCAGGAAAAAAACGCATACGCCCCTTTTGGCCAAGTGCATCACTGTGGAACTGCTGCCTCTTTTCCTACGCTTTCAGAGCAATTCTTTTCTACCACCTGATATCTGTTTTCTGCAATTCTGCGTCGCATTCAAGTCCTCTTCAGAGCCTTCCTTCAATAAATTTTTGGATGATAGATGTCATTTGGAACTCTACAGGATTGTGAGTTACAGTGCCAAAAATCTCCTTTTCTCAACTAGCTTTCTTGTTAGCTGACCGCAAACCCGAAGAATTGCTTCAGGCCCTAATCTCATTCCGTCATGGCACGAGGAGCCTTTGGTGAATTCTTCTTCCTGTAGGGAAATCAGAGTTCAATTTGCCCGTCCAAACACATTGAGTTAGCCTCTCATTCGTTCTCCTTATTCCTGTTCATCTTCCACAGAAATTGCAAACTGTGCCAAACAAGATGTCAAAGGCACTGACTCTCCAAGTGGGGAGAATGTTAATATCGCATCTGGAAAGGCGAACTCGAGTACCAGGGGGTGAAAATGGCGATGAGTTTTAGAAATTTTGTCTGATCACTTCGTGGACCATATTCTGGGTTTTCCATGCATATTTTAGCTGAAGGATAAATCCCTTAAACGTGGAGATTTGGGACCCGTGCAATAGGAACCATGCACATTTACCTCAAAGGGTCTGCATTCCCTCACCAATAGTATCAACCCCAAGTATCCAGCCTTATCTCTCCCACAGCTGTGGATGTAGAGGTGGTAAATCCAGGATTCCTCACGATCCCTGAGGGACTTATTTAAGAATTTCTCTCTAATTCACAGTCCTTGTGATTTCTTTTTCAAATTTATTTTTATAAGGGGATTTAGCTTATTTACAGTGCTGTGTGTATGCTGCTGTACACAAATGATTTTCTTATGGAGACCTATAAATGTACAGGTTTTAATTTTCTTCATAGTCAGGTATATTCCTAGGTTTTGAATACGGGGTGTTGACTCCATTTGGTAGAGCGAGGAGTAGGTCTTGTCTAATATATATTTGGCTTATGGAATGGTATCTGTCCTAATGTCAACCTCTGGTTTTATGCAGCTTCCCCACTCTCCTTTCCCCTTAAGCAAGACTAAGTTTCTTTTGTAAATGTGAGACTCTGTTGTGTTTTGAAATGCAGTTCACGCGTAGCCGTGTTTACATTCCCTGTATTAGTGATATCTTATGATGTTTCTTTTTCTGTGTGACTTATTTCACTTAGAATCATCGTAACTAAATCCACTCATTATGCTGCTACTGGTCTGTTGCCATTGATTTCATTGTTGAGTGATATTCCATTGTAGGGATGTACCACAACTTCTATATCCATTTTTCTCTTTCTGAGATGTTGAAGTTGTACCATACTCAAGGTTCCCGTACACAGAGCAGCCCCAAACTTTGGTGTTGCTGTGTCTTTGTCATTTAAATTTTCCGAATCTACAGCACTATAAGTGGAAGTGCCCTAGGCTCTCTAGCTTGTTTTTTTCCTTGTTCCAGGAAACACCATCCACTTCTCCAGAGTGGCTGTTGGCAATTTACATCCCGCCCATCAGCATAACAAGGCTGCCGGTTCTCCATGGCCTGTTCTGCCTCTCTGGATTTTACACATTTTTCTGACGGCCCTTTTGATCAGTGGGAAGTGAGACTTCATTGTAGTGCGGATTTCCATTGCAGGCTTGCTTGGTTGGCCAAAAAGGGCGTATGCGTTTTTTCCTGAATATATTCAGGAAAAAAACGCATACGCCCCTTTTGGCCAAGTGCATCACTGTGGAACTGCTGCCTCTTTTCCTACGCTTTCAGAGCAATTCTTTTCTACCACCTGATATCTGTTTTCTGCAATTCTGCGTCGCATTCAAGTCCTCTTCACAGCCTTCCTTCAATAAATTTTTGGATGATAGATGTCATTTGGAACTCTACAGGATTGTGAGTTACAGTGCCAAAAATCTCCTTTTCTCAACTAGCTTTCTTGTTAGCTGACCGCAAACCCGAAGAATTGCTTCAGGCCCTAATCTCATTCCGTCATGGCACGAGGAGCCTTTGGTGAATTCTTCTTCCTGTAGGGAAATCAGAGTTCAATTTGCCCGTCCAAACACATTGAGTTAGCCTCTCATTCGTTCTCCTTATTCCTGTTCATCTTCCACAGAAATTGCAAACTGTGCCAAACAAGATGTCAAAGGCACTGACTCTCCAAGTGGGGAGAATGTTAATATCGCATCTGGAAAGGCGAACTCGAGTAACAGGGGGCGAAAATGGCGATGAGTTTTAGAAATTTTGTCTGATCACTTCGTGGACCATATTCTGGGTTTTCCATGCATATTTTAGCTGAAGGATAAATCCCTTAAACGTGGAGATTTGGGACCCGTGCAATAGGAACCATGCACATTTACCTCAAAGGGTCTGCATTCCCTCACCAATAGTATCAACCCCAAGTATCCAGCCTTATCTCTCCCACAGCTGTGGATGTAGAGGTGGTAAATCCAGGTTTCCTCACGATCACTGAGGGACTTATTTAAGAATTTCTCTCTAATTCACAGTCCTTGTGATTTCTTTTTCAAATTTATTTTTATAAGGGGATTTAGCTTATTTACAGTGCTGTGTGTATGCTGCTGTACACAAATGATTTTCTTATGGAGACCTATAAATGTACAGGTTTTAATTTTCTTCATAGTCAGGTATATTCCTAGGTTTTGAATACGGGGTGTTGACTCCATTTGGTAGAGCGAGGAGTAGGTCTTGTCTAATATATATCTGGCTTATGGAATGGTATCTGTCCTAATGTCAACCTCTGGTTTTATGCAGCTTCCCCACTCTCCTTTCCCCTTAAGCAAGACTAAGTTTCTTTTTTAAATGTGAGACTCTGTTGTGTTTTGAAATGCAGTTCACGCGTAGCCGTGTTTACATTCCCCGTATTAGTGATATCTTATGATGTTTCTTTTTCTGTGTGACTTATTTCACTTAGAATCATCGTAACTAAATCCACTCATTATGCTGCTACTGGTCTGTTGCCATTGATTTCATTGTTGAGTGATATTCCATTGTAGGGATGTACCACAACTTCTATATCCATTTTTCTCTTTCTGAGATGTTGAAGTTGTACCATACTCAAGGTTCCCGTACACAGAACAGCCCCAAACTTTGGTGTTGCTGTGTCTTTGTCATTTAAATTTTCCGAATCTACAGCACTATAAGTGGAAGTGCCCTAGGCTCCCTAGCTTGTTTTTTTCCTTGTTCCAGGAAACACCATCCACTTCTCCAGAGTGGCTGTTGGCAATTTACATCCCGCCCATCAGCATAACAAGGCTGCCGGTTCTCCATGGCCTGTTCTGCCTCTCTGGATTTTACACATTTTTCTGACGGCCCTTTTGATCAGTGGGAAGTGAGACTTCATTGTAGTGCGGATTTCCATTGCAGGCTTGATGGGTTGGCCAAAAAGGGCGTATGCGTTTTTTCCTGAATATATTCAGGAAAAAAACGCATACGCCCCTTTTGGCCAAGTGCATCACTGTGGAACTGCTGCCTCTTTTCCTACGCTTTCAGAGCAATTCTTTTCTACCACCTGATATCTGTTTTCTGCAATTCTGCGTCGCATTCAAGTCCTCTTCAGAGCCTTCCTTCAATAAATTTTTGGATGATAGATGTCATTTGGAACTCTACAGGATTGTGAGTTACAGTGCCAAAAATCTCCTTTTCTCAACTAGCTTTCTTGTTAGCTGACCGCAAACCCGAAGAATTGCTTCAGGCCCTAATCTCATTCCGTCATGGCACGAGGAGCCTTTGGTGAATTCTTCTTCCTGTAGGGAAATCAGAGTTCAATTTGCCCGTCCAAACACATTGAGTTAGCCTCTCATTCGTTCTCCTTATTCCTGTTCATCTTCCACAGAAATTGCAAACTGTGCCAAACAAGATGTCAAAGGCACTGACTCTCCAAGTGGGGAGAATGTTAATATCGCATCTGGAAAGGCGAACTCGAGTACCAGGGGGTGAAAATGGCGATGAGTTTTAGAAATTTTGTCTGATCACTTCGTGGACCATATTCTGGGTTTTCCATGCATATTTTAGCTGAAGGATAAATCCCTTAAACGTGGAGATTTGGGACCCGTGCAATAGGAACCATGCACATTTACCTCAAAGGGTCTGCATTCCCTCACCAATAGTATCAACCCCAAGTATCCAGCCTTATCTCTCCCACAGCTGTGGATGTAGAGGTGGTAAATCCAGGATTCCTCACGATCCCTGAGGGACTTATTTAAGAATTTCTCTCTAATTCACAGTCCTTGTGATTTCTTTTTCAAATTTATTTTTATAAGGGGATTTAGCTTATTTACAGTGCTGTGTGTATGCTGCTGTACACAAATGATTTTCTTATGGAGACCTATAAATGTACAGGTTTTAATTTTCTTCATAGTCAGGTATATTCCTAGGTTTTGAATACGGGGTGTTGACTCCATTTGGTAGAGCGAGGAGTAGGTCTTGTCTAATATATATTTGGCTTATGGAATGGTATCTGTCCTAATGTCAACCTCTGGTTTTATGCAGCTTCCCCACTCTCCTTTCCCCTTAAGCAAGAGTAAGTTTCTTTTGTAAATGTGAGACTCTGTTGTGTTTTGAAATGCAGTTCACGCGTAGCCGTGTTTACATTCCCTGTATTAGTGATATCTTATGATGTTTCTTTTTCTGTGTGACTTATTTCACTTAGAATCATCGTAACTAAATCCACTCATTATGCTGCTACTGGTCTGTTGCCATTGATTTCATTGTTGAGTGATATTCCATTGTAGGGATGTACCACAACTTCTATATCCATTTTTCTCTTTCTGAGATGTTGAAGTTGTACCATACTCAAGGTTCCCGTACACAGAGCAGCCCCAAACTTTGGTGTTGCTGTGTCTTTGTCATTTAAATTTTCCGAATCTACAGCACTATAAGTGGAAGTGCCCTAGGCTCTCTAGCTTGTTTTTTTCCTTGTTCCAGGAAACACCATCCACTTCTCCAGAGTGGCTGTTGGCAATTTACATCCCGCCCATCAGCATAACAAGGCTGCCGGTTCTCCATGGCCTGTTCTGCCTCTCTGGATTTTACACATTTTTCTGACGGCCCTTTTGATCAGTGGGAAGTGAGACTTCATTGTAGTGCGGATTTCCATTGCAGGCTTGATGGGTTGGCCAAAAAGGGCGTATGCGTTTTTTCCTGAATATATTCAGGAAAAAAACGCATACGCCCCTTTTGGCCAAGTGCATCACTGTGGAACTGCTGCCTCTTTTCCTACGCTTTCAGAGCAATTCTTTTCTACCACCTGATATCTGTTTTCTGCAATTCTGCGTCGCATTCAAGTCCTCTTCACAGCCTTCCTTCAATAAATTTTTGGATGATAGATGTCATTTGGAACTCTACAGGATTGTGAGTTACAGTGCCAAAAATCTCCTTTTCTCAACTAGCTTTCTTGTTAGCTGACCGCAAACCCGAAGAATTGCTTCAGGCCCTAATCTCATTCCGTCATGGCACGAGGAGCCTTTGGTGAATTCTTCTTCCTGTAGGGAAATCAGAGTTCAATTTGCCCGTCCAAACACATTGAGTTAGCCTCTCATTCGTTCTCCTTATTCCTGTTCATCTTCCACAGAAATTGCAAACTGTGCCAAACAAGATGTCAAAGGCACTGACTCTCCAAGTGGGGAGAATGTTAATATCGCATCTGGAAAGGCGAACTCGAGTACCAGGGGGCGAAAATGGCGATGAGTTTTAGAAATTTTGTCTGATCACTTCGTGGACCATATTCTGGGTTTTCCATGCATATTTTAGCTGAAGGATAAATCCCTTAAACGTGGAGATTTGGGACCCGTGCAATAGGAACCATGCACATTTACCTCAAAGGGTCTGCATTCCCTCACCAATAGTATCAACCCCAAGTATCCAGCCTTATCTCTCCCACAGCTGTGGATGTAGAGGTGGTAAATCCAGGTTTCCTCACGATCACTGAGGGACTTATTTAAGAATTTCTCTCTAATTCACAGTCCTTGTGATTTCTTTTTCAAATTTATTTTTATAAGGGGATTTAGCTTATTTACAGTGCTGTGTGTATGCTGCTGTACACAAATGATTTTCTTATGGAGACCTATAAATGTACAGGTTTTAATTTTCTTCATAGTCAGGTATATTCCTAGGTTTTGAATACGGGGTGTTGACTCCATTTGGTAGAGCGAGGAGTAGGTCTTGTCTAATATATATCTGGCTTATGGAATGGTATCTGTCCTAATGTCAACCTCTGGTTTTATGCAGCTTCCCCACTCTCCTTTCCCCTTAAGCAAGACTAAGTTTCTTTTGTAAATGTGAGACTCTGTTGTGTTTTGAAATGCAGTTCACGCGTAGCCGTGTTTACATTCCCCGTATTAGTGATATCTTATGATGTTTCTTTTTCTGTGTGACTTATTTCACTTAGAATCATCGTAACTAAATCCACTCATTATGCTGCTACTGGTCTGTTGCCATTGATTTCATTGTTGAGTGATATTCCATTGTAGGGATGTACCACAACTTCTATATCCATTTTTCTCTTTCTGAGATGTTGAAGTTGTACCATACTCAAGGTTCCCGTACACAGAACAGCCCCAAACTTTGGTGTTGCTGTGTCTTTGTCATTTAAATTTTCCGAATCTACAGCACTATAAGTGGAAGTGCCCTAGGCTCCCTAGCTTGTTTTTTTCCTTGTTCCAGGAAACACCATCCACTTCTCCAGAGTGGCTGTTGGCAATTTACATCCCGCCCATCAGCATAACAAGGCTGCCGGTTCTCCATGGCCTGTTCTGCCTCTCTGGATTTTACACATTTTTCTGACGGCCCTTTTGATGAGTGGGAAGTGAGACTTCATTGTAGTGCGGATTTCCATTGCAGGCTTGATGGGTTGGCCAAAAAGGGCGTATGCGTTTTTTCCTGAATATATTCAGGAAAAAAACGCATACGCCCCTTTTGGCCAAGTGCATCACTGTGGAACTGCTGCCTCTTTTCCTACGCTTTCAGAGCAATTCTTTTCTACCACCTGATATCTGTTTTCTGCAATTCTGCGTCGCATTCAAGTCCTCTTCACAGCCTTCCTTCAATAAATTTTTGGATGATAGATGTCATTTGGAACTCTACAGGATTGTGAGTTACAGTGCCAAAAATCTCCTTTTCTCAACTCGCTTTCTTGTTAGCTGACCGCAAACCCGAAGAATTGCTTCAGGCCCTAATCTCATTCCGTCATGGCACGAGGAGCCTTTGGTGAATTCTTCTTCCTGTAGGGAAATCAGAGTTCAATTTGCCCGTCCAAACACATTGAGTTAGCCTCTCATTCGTTCTCCTTATTCCTGTTCATCTTCCACAGAAATTGCAAACTGTGCCAAACAAGATGTCAAAGGCACTGACTCTCCAAGTGGGGAGAATGTTAATATCGCATCTGGAAAGGCGAACTCGAGTACCAGGGGGCGAAAATGGCGATGAGTTTTAGAAATTTTGTCTGATCACTTCGTGGACCATATTCTGGGTTTTCCATGCATATTTTAGCTGAAGGATAAATCCCTTAAACGTGGAGATTTGGGACCCGTGCAATAGGAACCATGCACATTTACCTCAAAGGGTCTGCATTCCCTCACCAATAGTATCAACCCCAAGTATCCAGCCTTATCTCTCCCACAGCTGTGGATGTAGAGGTGGTAAATCCAGGATTCCTCACGATCCCTGAGGGACTTATTTAAGAATTTCTCTCTAATTCACAGTCCTTGTGATTTCTTTTTCAAATTTATTTTTATAAGGGGATTTAGCTTATTTACAGTGCTGTGTGTATGCTGCTGTACACAAATGATTTTCTTATGGAGACCTATAAATGTACAGGTTTTAATTTTCTTCATAGTCAGGTATATTCCTAGGTTTTGAATACGGGGTGTTGACTCCATTTGGTAGAGCGAGGAGTAGGTCTTGTCTAATATATATCTGGCTTATGGAATGGTATCTGTCCTAATGTCAACCTCTGGTTTTATGCAGCTTCCCCACTCTCCTTTCCCCTTAAGCAAGACTAAGTTTCTTTTGTAAATGTGAGACTCTGTTGTGTTTTGAAATGCAGTTCACGCGTAGCCGTGTTTACATTCCCCGTATTAGTGATATCTTATGATGTTTCTTTTTCTGTGTGACTTATTTCACTTAGAATCATCGTAACTAAATCCACTCATTATGCTGCTACTGGTCTGTTGCCATTGATTTCATTGTTGAGTGATATTCCATTGTAGGGATGTACCACAACTTCTATATCCATTTTTCTCTTTCTGAGATGTTGAAGTTGTACCATACTCAAGGTTCCCGTACACAGAACAGCCCCAAACTTTGGTGTTGCTGTGTCTTTGTCATTTAAATTTTCCGAATCTACAGCACTATAAGTGGAAGTGCCCTAGGCTCTCTAGCTTGTTTTTTTCCTTGTTCCAGGAAACACCATCCACTTCTCCAGAGTGGCTGTTGGCAATTTACATCCCGCCCATCAGCATAACAAGGCTGCCGGTTCTCCATGGCCTGTTCTGCCTCTCTGGATTTTACACATTTTTCTGACGGCCCTTTTGATGAGTGGGAAGTGAGACTTCATTGTAGTGCGGATTTCCATTGCAGGCTTGATGGGTTGGCCAAAAAGGGCGTATGCGTTTTTTCCTGAATATATTCAGGAAAAAAACGCATACGCCCCTTTTGGCCAAGTGCATCACTGTGGAACTGCTGCCTCTTTTCCTACGCTTTCAGAGCAATTCTTTTCTACCACCTGATATCTGTTTTCTGCAATTCTGCGTCACATTCAAGTCCTCTTCACAGCCTTCCTTCAAAAAATTTTTGGATGATAGATGTCATTTGGAACTCTACAGGATTGTGAGTTACAGTGCCAAAAATCTCCTTTTCTCAACTCGCTTTCTTGTTAGCTGACCGCAAACCCGAAGAATTGCTTCAGGCCCTAATCTCATTCCGTCATGGCACGAGGAGCCTTTGGTGAATTCTTCTTCCTGTAGGGAAATCAGAGTTCAATTTGCCCGTCCAAACACATTGAGTTAGCCTCTCATTCGTTCTCCTTATTCCTGTTCATCTTCCACAGAAATTGCAAACTGTGCCAAACAAGATGTCAAAGGCACTGACTCTCCAAGTGGGGAGAATGTTAATATCGCATCTGGAAAGGCGAACTCGAGTACCAGGGGGCGAAAATGGCGATGAGTTTTAGAAATTTTGTCTGATCACTTCGTGGACCATATTCTGGGTTTTCCATGCATATTTTAGCTGAAGGATAAATCCCTTAAACGTGGAGATTTGGGACCCGTGTAATAGGAACCATGCACATTTACCTCAAAGGGTCTGCATTCCCTCACCAATAGTATCAACCCCAAGTATCCAGCCTTATCTCTCCCACAGCTGTGGATGTAGAGGTGGTAAATCCAGGATTCCTCACGATCCTTGAGGGACTTATTTAAGAATTTCTCTCTAATTCACAGTCCTTGTGATTTCTTTTTCAAATTTATTTTTATAAGGGGATTTAGCTTATTTACAGTGCTGTGTGTATGCTGCTGTACACAAATGATTTTCTTATGGAGACCTATAAATGTACAGGTTTTAATTTTCTTCATAGTCAGGTATATTCCTAGGTTTTGAATACGGGGTGTTGACTCCATTTGGTAGAGCGAGGAGTAGGTCTTGTCTAATATATATTTAGCTTATGGAATGGTATCTGTCCTAATGTCAACCTCTGGTTTTATGCAGCTTCCCCACTCTCCTTTCCCCTTAAGCAAGACTAAGTTTCTTTTGTAAATGTGAGACTCTGTTGTGTTTTGAAATGCAGTTCACGCGTAGCCGTGTTTACATTCCCTGTATTAGTGATATCTTATGATGTTTCTTTTTCTGTGTGACTTATTTCACTTAGAATCATCGTAACTAAATCCACTCATTATGCTGCTACTGGTCTGTTGCCATTGATTTCATTGTTGAGTGATATTCCATTGTAGGGATGTACCACAACCTCTATATCCATTTTTCTCTTTCTGAGATGTTGAAGTTGTACCATACTCAAGGTTCCCGTACACAGAGCAGCCCCAAACTTTGGTGTTGCTGTGTCTTTGTCATTTAAATTTTCCGAATCTACAGCACTATAAGTGGAAGTGCCCTAGGCTCTCTAGCTTGTTTTTTTCCTTGTTCCAGGAAACACCATCCACTTCTCCAGAGTGGCTGTTGGCAATTTACATCCCGCCCATCAGCATAACAAGGCTGCCGGTTCTCCATGGCCTGTTCTGCCTCTCTGGATTTTACACATTTTTCTGACGGCCCTTTTGATCAGTGGGAAGTGAGACTTCATTGCAGTGCGGATTTCCATTGCAGGCTTGATGGGTTGGCCAAAAAGGGCGTATGCGTTTTTTCCTGAATATATTCAGGAAAAAAACGCATACGCCCCTTTTGGCCAAGTGCATCACTGTGGAACTGCTGCCTCTTTTCCTACGCTTTCAGAGCAATTCTTTTCTACCACCTGATATCTGTTTTCTGCAATTCTGCGTCGCATTCAAGTCCTCTTCACAGCCTTCCTTCAATAAATTTTTGGATGATAGATGTCATTTGGAACTCTACAGGATTGTGAGTTACAGTGCCAAAAATCTCCTTTTCTCAACTAGCTTTCTTGTTAGCTGACCGCAAACCCGAAGAATTGCTTCAGGCCCTAATCTCATTCCGTCATGGCACGAGGAGCCTTTGGTGAATTCTTCTTCCTGTAGGGAAATCAGAGTTCAATTTGCCCGTCCAAACACATTGAGTTAGCCTCTCATTCGTTCTCCTTATTCCTGTTCATCTTCCACAGAAATTGCAAACTGTGCCAAACAAGATGTCAAAGGCACTGACTCTCCAAGTGGGGAGAATGTTAATATCGCATCTGGAAAGGCGAACTCGAGTACCAGGGGGCGAAAATGGCGATGAGTTTTAGAAATTTTGTCTGATCACTTCGTGGACCATATTCTGGGTTTTCCATGCATATTTTAGCTGAAGGATAAATCCCTTAAACGTGGAGATTTGGGACCCGTGCAATAGGAACCATGCACATTTACCTCAAAGGGTCTGCATTCCCTCACCAATAGTATCAACCCCAAGTATCCAGCCTTATCTCTCCCACAGCTGTGGATGTAGAGGTGGTAAATCCAGGATTCCTCACGATCCCTGAGGGACTTATTTAAGAATTTCTCTCTAATTCACAGTCCTTGTGATTTCTTTTTCAAATTTATTTTTATAAGGGGATTTAGCTTATTTACAGTGCTGTGTGTATGCTGCTGTACACAAATGATTTTCTTATGGAGACCTATAAATGTACAGGTTTTAATTTTCTTCATAGTCAGGTATATTCCTAGGTTTTGAATACGGGGTGTTGACTCCATTTGGTAGAGCGAGGAGTAGGTCTTGTCTAATATATATTTGGCTTATGGAATGGTATCTGTCCTAATGTCAACCTCTGGTTTTATGCAGCTTCCCCACTCTCCTTTCCCCTTAAGCAAGACTAAGTTTCTTTTGTAAATGTGAGACTCTGTTGTGTTTTGAAATGCAGTTCACGCGTAGCCGTGTTTACATTCCCTGTATTAGTGATATCTTATGATGTTTCTTTTTCTGTGTGACTTATTTCACTTAGAATCATCGTAACTAAATCCACTCATTATGCTGCTACTGGTCTGTTGCCATTGATTTCATTGTTGAGTGATATTCCATTGTAGGGATGTACCACAACTTCTATATCCATTTTTCTCTTTCTGAGATGTTGAAGTTGTACCATACTCAAGGTTCCCGTACACAGAGCAGCCCCAAACTTTGGTGTTGCTGTGTCTTTGTC
This sequence comes from Inia geoffrensis, assembly GCA_036417435.1. Lineage (NCBI taxonomy): Eukaryota > Metazoa > Chordata > Mammalia > Artiodactyla > Iniidae > Inia > Inia geoffrensis. The sequence goes on along the minus strand of CM070912.1, from coordinate 91,970,266 downwards.
ATTTCAATTTTCCGAATCTACAGCACTATAAGTGGAAGTGCCCTAGGCTCTCTAGCTTGTTTTTTTCCTTGTTCCAGGAAACACCATCCACTTCTCCAGAGTGGCTGTTGGCAATTTACATCCCGCCCATCAGCATAACAAGGCTGCCGGTTCTCCATGGCCTGTTCTGCCTCTCTGGATTTTACACATTTTTCTGACGGCCCTTTTGATCAGTGGGAAGTGAGACTTCATTGTAGTGCGGATTTCCATTGCAGGCTTGATGGGTTGGCCAAAAAGGGCGTATGCGTTTTTTCCTGAATATATTCAGGAAAAAAACGCATACGCCCTTTTTGGCCAAGTGCATCACTGTAGAACTGCTGCCTCTTTTCCTACGCTTTCAGAGCAATTCTTTTCTACCACCTGATATCTGTTTTCTGCAATTCTGCGTCGCATTCAAGTCCTCTTCACAGCCTTCCTTCAATAAATTTTTGGATGATAGATGTCATTTGGAACTCTACAGGATTGTGAGTTACAGTGCCAAAAATCTCCTTTTCTCAACTAGCTTTCTTGTTAGCTGACCGCAAACCCGAAGAATTGCTTCAGGCCCTAATCTCATTCCGTCATGGCACGAGGAGCCTTTGGTGAATTCTTCTTCCTGTAGGGAAATCAGAGTTCAATTTGCCCGTCCAAACACATTGAGTTAGCCTCTCATTCGTTCTCCTTATTCCTGTTCATCTTCCACAGAAATTGCAAACTGTGCCAAACAAGATGTCAAAGGCACTGACTCTCCAAGTGGGGAGAATGTTAATATCGCATCTGGAAAGGCGAACTCGAGTACCAGGGGGCGAAAATGGCGATGAGTTTTAGAAATTTTGTCTGATCACTTCGTGGACCATATTCTGGGTTTTCCATGCATATTTTAGCTGAAGGATAAATCCCTTAAACGTTGAGATTTGGGACCCGTGCAATAGGAACCATGCACATTTACCTCAAAGGGTCTGCATTCCCTCACCAATAGTATCAACCCCAAGTATCCAGCCTTATCTCTCCCACAGCTGTGGATGTAGAGGTGGTAAATCCAGGATTCCTCACGATCCCTGAGGGACTTATTTAAGAATTTCTCTCTAATTCACAGTCCTTGTGATTTCTTTTTCAAATTTATTTTTATAAGGGGATTTAGCTTATTTACAGTGCTGTGTGTATGCTGCTGTACACAAATGATTTTCTTATGGAGACCTATAAATGTACAGGTTTTAATTTTCTTCATAGTCAGGTATATTCCTAGGTTTTGAATACGGGGTGTTGACTCCATTTGGTAGAGCGAGGAGTAGGTCTTGTCTAATATATATTTGGCTTATGGAATGGTATCTGTCCTAATGTCAACCTCTGGTTTTATGCAGCTTCCCCACTCTCCTTTCCCCTTAAGCAAGACTAAGTTTCTTTTGTAAATGTGAGACTCTGTTGTGTTTTGAAATGCAGTTCACGCGTAGCCGTGTTTACATTCCCTGTATTAGTGATATCTTATGATGTTTCTTTTTCTGTGTGACTTATTTCACTTAGAATCATCGTAACTAAATCCACTCATTATGCTGCTACTGGTCTGTTGCCATTGATTTCATTGTTGAGTGATATTCCATTGTAGGGATGTACCACAACTTCTATATCCATTTTTCTCTTTCTGAGATGTTGAAGTTGTACCATACTCAAGGTTCCCGTACACAGAGCAGCCCCAAACTTTGGTGTTGCTGTGTCTTTGTCATTTAAATTTTCCGAATCTACAGCACTATAAGTGGAAGTGCCCTAGGCTCTCTAGCTTGTTTTTTTCCTTGTTCCAGGAAACACCATCCACTTCTCCAGAGTGGCTGTTGGCAATTTACATCCCGCCCATCAGCATAACAAGGCTGCCGGTTCTCCATGGCCTGTTCTGCCTCTCTGGATTTTACACATTTTTCTGACGGCCCTTTTGATCAGTGGGAAGTGAGACTTCATTGTAGTGCGGATTTCCATTGCAGGCTTGATGGGTTGGCCAAAAAGGGCGTATGCGTTTTTTCCTGAATATATTCAGGAAAAAAACGCATACGCCCTTTTTGGCCAAGTGCATCACTGTGGAACTGCTGCCTCTTTTCCTACGCTTTCAGAGCAATTCTTTTCTACCACCTGATATCTGTTTTCTGCAATTCTGCGTCGCATTCAAGTCCTCTTCACAGCCTTCCTTCAATAAATTTTTGGATGATAGATGTCATTTGGTACTCTACAGGATTGTGAGTTACAGTGCCAAAAATCTCCTTTTCTCAACTAGCTTTCTTGTTAGCTGACCGCAAACCCGAAGAATTGCTTCAGGCCCTAATCTCATTCCGTCATGGCACGAGGAGCCTTTGGTGAATTCTTCTTCCTGTAGGGAAATCAGAGTTCAATTTGCCCGTCCAAACACATTGAGTTAGCCTCTCATTCGTTCTCCTTATTCCTGTTCATCTTCCACAGAAATTGCAAACTGTGCCAAACAAGATGTCAAAGGCACTGACTCTCCAAGTGGGAAGAATGTTAATATCGCATCTGGAAAGGCGAACTCGAGTACCAGGGGGCGAAAATGGCGATGAGTTTTAGAAATTTTGTCTGATCACTTCGTGGACCATATTCTGGGTTTTCCATGCATATTTTAGCTGAAGGATAAATCCCTTAAACGTGGAGATTTGGGACCCGTGCAATAGGAACCATGCACATTTACCTCAAAGTGTCTGCATTCCCTCACCAATAGTATCAACCCCAAGTATCCAGCCTTATCTCTCCCACAGCTGTGGATGTAGAGGTGGTAAATCCAGGATTCCTCACGATCCCTGAAGGACTTATTTAAGAATTTCTCTCTAATTCACAGTCCTTGTGATTTCTTTTTCAAATTTATTTTTATAAGGGGATTTAGCTTATTTACAGTGCTGTGTGTATGCTGCTGTACACAAATGATTTTCTTATGGAGACCTATAAATGTACAGGTTTTAATTTTCTTCATAGTCAGGTATATTCCTAGGTTTTGAATACGGGGTGTTGACTCCATTTGGTAGAGCGAGGAGTAGGTCTTGTCTAATATATATTTGGCTTATGGAATGGTATCTGTCCTAATGTCAACCTCTGGTTTTATGCAGCTTCCCCACTCTCCTTTCCCCTTAAGCAAGACTAAGTTTCTTTTGTAAATGTGAGACTCTGTTGTGTTTTGAAATGCAGTTCACGCGTAGCCGTGTTTACATTCCCTGTATTAGTGATATCTTATGATGTTTCTTTTTCTGTGTGACTCATTTCACTTAGAATCATCGTAACTAAATCCACTCATTATGCTGCTACTGGTCTGTTGCCATTGATTTCATTGTTGAGTGATATTCCATTGTAGGGATGTACCACAACTTCTATATCCATTTTTCTCTTTCTGAGATGTTGAATTTGTACCATACTCAAGGATCCCGTACACAGAGCAGCCCCAAACTTTGGTGTTGCTGTGTCTTTGTCATTTAAATTTTCCGAATCTACAGCACTATAAGTGGAAGTGCTCTAGGCTCTCTAGCTTGTTTTTTCCTTGTTCCAGGAAACACCATCCACTTCTCGAGAGTGGCTGTTGGCAATTTACATCCCGCCCATCAGCATAACAAGGCTGCCGGTTCTCCATGGCCTGTTCTGCCTCTCTGGATTTTACACATTTTTCTGACGGCCCTTTTGATCAGTGGGAAGTGAGACTTCATTGTAGTGCGGATTTCCATTGCAGGCTTGATGGGTTGGCCAAAAAGGGCGTATGCGTTTTTTCCTGAATATATTCAGGAAAAAAACGCATACGCCCCTTTTGGCCAAGTGCATCACTGTGGAACTGCTGCCTCTTTTCCTACGCTTTCAGAGCAATTCTTTTCTACCACCTGATATCTGTTTTCTGCAATTCTGCGTCGCATTCAAGTCCTCTTCACAGCCTTCCTTCAATAAATTTTTGGATGATAGATGTCATTTGGAACTCTACAGGATTGTGAGTTACAGTGCCAAAAATCTCCTTTTCTCAACTAGCTTTCTTGTTAGCTGACCGCAAACCCGAAGAATTGCTTCAGGCCCTAATCTCATTCCGTCATGGCACGAGGAGCCTTTGGTGAATTCTTCTTCCTGTAGGGAAATCAGAGTTCAATTTGCCCGTCCAAACACATTGAGTTAGCCTCTCATTCGTTCTCCTTATTCCTGTTCATCTTCCACAGAAATTGCAAACTGTGCCAAACAAGATGTCAAAGGCACTGACTCTCCAAGTGGGGAGAATGTTAATATCGCATCTGGAAAGGCGAACTCGAGTACCAGGGGGTGAAAATGGCGATGAGTTTTAGAAATTTTGTCTGATCACTTCGTGGACCATATTCTGGGTTTTCCATGCATATTTTAGCTGAAGGATAAATCCCTTAAACGTGGAGATTTGGGACCCGTGCAATAGGAACCATGCACATTTACCTCAAAGGGTCTGCATTCCCTCACCAATAGTATCAACCCCAAGTATCCAGCCTTATCTCTCCCACAGCTGTGGATGTAGAGGTGGTAAATCCAGGATTCCTCACGATCCCTGAAGGACTTATTTAAGAATTTCTCTCTAATTCACAGTCCTTGTGATTTCTTTATCAAATTTATTTTTATAAGGGGATTTAGCTTATTTACAGTGCTGTGTGTATGCTGCTGTACACAAATGATTTTCTTATGGAGACCTATAAATGTACAGGTTTTAATTTTCTTCATAGGTATATTCCTAGGTTTTGAATACGGGGTGTTGACTCCATTTGGTAGAGCGAGGAGTAGGTCTTGTCTAATATATATTTGGCTTATGGAATGGTATCTGTCCTAATGTCAACCTCTGGTTTTATGCAGCTTCCCCACTCTCCTTTCCCCTTAAGCAAGACTAAGTTTCTTTTGTAAATGTGAGACTCTGTTGTGTTTTGAAATGCAGTTCACGCGTAGCCGTGTTTACATTCCCTGTATTAGTGATATCTTATGATGTTTCTTTTTCTGTGTGACTTATTTCACTTAGAATCATCGTAACTAAATCCACTCATTATGCTGCTACTGGTCTGTTGCCATTGATTTCATTGTTGAGTGATATTCCATTGTAGGGATGTACCACAACTTCTATATCCATTTTTCTCTTTCTGAGATGTTGAAGTTGTACCATACTCAAGGTTCCCGTACACAGAGCAGCCCCAAACTTTGGTGTTGCTGTGTCTTTGTCATTTAAATTTTCCGAATCTACAGCACTATAAGTGGAAGTGCCCTAGGCTCTCTAGCTTGTTTTTTTCCTTGTTCCAGGAAACACCATCCACTTCTCCAGAGTGGCTGTTGGCAATTTACATCCCGCCCATCAGCATAACAAGGCTGCCGGTTCTCCATGGCCTGTTCTGCCTCTCTGGATTTTACACATTTTTCTGACGGCCCTTTTGATCAGTGGGAAGTGAGACTTCATTGTAGTGCGGATTTCCATTGCAGGCTTGATGGGTTGGCCAAAAAGGGCGTATGCGTTTTTTCCTGAATATATACAGGAAAAAAACGCATACGCCCTTTTTGGCCAAGTGCATCACTGTGGAACTGCTGCCTCTTTTCCTACGCTTTCAGAGCAATTCTTTTCTACCACCTGATATCTGTTTTCTGCAATTCTGCGTCGCATTCAAGTCCTCTTCACAGCCTTCCTTCAATAAATTTTTGGATGATAGATGTCATTTGGAACTCTACAGGATTGTGAGTTACAGTGCCAAAAATCTCCTTTCCTCAACTAGCTTTCTTGTTAGCTGACCGCAAACCCGTAGAATAGCTTCAGGCCCTAATCTCATTCCGTCATGGCACGAGGAGCCTTTGGTGAATTCTTCTTCCTGTAGGGAAATCAGAGTTCAATTTGCCCGTCCAAACACATTGAGTTAGCCTCTCATTCGTTCTCCTTATTCCTGTTCATCTTCCACAAAAATTGCAAACTGTGCCAAACAAGAGGTCAAAGGCACTGACTCTCCAAGTGGGGAGAATGTTAATATCGCATCTGGAAGGGCGAACTCGATTACCAGGTGGCGAAAATGGTGAAAAGTTTTAGAAATTTTGCCTGATCACTTCGTGGACCATATTCTGGGTTTGCCATGCGTATTTTAGCTGAAGGATAAATCCCATAAACGTGGAGATTTGGGACCCGTGGAATGGGAACCATGCACCATTACCTCAAAGGTTCTGCATTCCCTCACCAATAGTATCAGCCCCAAGTGTCCAGCCTTATCTCTCCCACAGCTGTGGATGTAGAGGTGGTAAATCCCAGATTCCTCACAAGCCCTGAAGGACTTATTTAAGAATTTGTCTGTATTTCACAGTCCTTGGGTTTTCTTTTTCAAATTTATTTTTATAAGGGCATTTAGCTTATTTACACTGCTGTGTGTATGCTGTTGTACACAAATGATTTTCTTATGGAGACCTATAAATGTATGGGTTTTAATTTTCTTCATAGTCAGGTATATTCCTAGGTTTTGAATACGGGATGTTGAGTCCATTTGGTTGAGCACGGAGTAGGTCTTGTCTAATATATATTTGGCTTATGGAATGGTATCTGTCCTAAAGTCAACCTCTGGTTTTATGCAGCCTCCCCACTCTCCTTTCCCCTTAAGGAAACATAAGTTTCTTTTGTAAATGTGAGACTCTGTTATGCTTTGAAATGCAGTTCATGGGTAGCTGTGCTTACATTCCCGGTATTCGTGATATCTTATGATGTTTCTTTTTCTGTGTGACTTATTTCACTTAGAATCGTCGTAACTAAATCCACTCATTATTCTGCTACTGGTCTTTTGCCATTGATTTCATTGTTGAGTGATATTCCATTGTAGGTATGTACCACAACTTCTATATCCCTTTTTCTCTTTCTGGGCTATTGAAGTTGTACCATAGTCAAGGTTCCCGTACACAGAGCAGCCCCAAACTTTGATGTGGCTGTGTCTTTTTCATTTAAATTTTCCGAATCTATAGCACCATAAGTGGAAGTGCCCTAGTCTCTTGCTTGTTTTCTTCTTTGTTCCAGGAAACACCATCCACTTCTCCAGAGTGGCCGTTGGCAATTTACATCCCGCCAATGAGCATAACAAGGCTGCCGGTTCTCCATGGCCTGTCCGCCTCTCTGGATTTTACACTTTTATCGGACGGCCCTTTTGATCGGTGGGAAGTGAGACTTCATTTTGGTGCGGATTTCCATTGCAGGCTTGCTTGGTTGGCTAAAAAGGGCGTATGCGTTTTTTCCTGAATATATTCAGGAAAAAACGCACACGCACTTTTAGGCCAAGTGCATCACTGTCGAACTGCTGCCACTATTCTTACGCTTTCAGAGCAATTCTTATCTATCTCCTGATATCTGTTTTCTGCCATTCTGCGTCGCGTTCAAGTCTTCTTCACAGCCTTCCTTCAATAAATTTTTGGATGATAGGGGTCATTTGGAACTCTGCAGGATTGTGAGTTACAGTGCCAAAAATCTCCTTTTCTCAGCTCGCATTCTTGTGAGCTGACCGAAAACCCGAAAAATTGCTTCAGGCCCTAATCTCGTTCCGGCATGGCACGCTGAGCCTTTGGTGAATTCTTCTTCCTGTAGGGAAATCAGAGTTCAATGTGCCCGTCCAAATACATCGAGTTAGCCGCTCATTCGTTCTCCTTATTCTTGTTCATCTTCCACAGAAATTGCAAACTGTGCCAAACAAGAGGTCAAAGGCACTGACTCTCCAAGTGGGGAGAATGTTAATATCGCATCTGGAACGGCGAACTCGAGAACCAGGGGGCGAAAATGGCGATGAGCTTTAGAAATTTTGCGTGATCACTTCGTGGACCATATTCTGGGTTTTCCATGCATATTTTAGCTGAAGGATAAATCCCTTAAACGTGGAGATTTGGGACCCGTGGAATGGGAACCATGCACCATTGTCTCAAAGGGTCTGCATTCCCTCACCATTCGTATCAGCCCCATGTGTCTAGCCTTATCTCTCCCAGAGCTGTGGATGTAGAGGTGGTAAATCCAAGATTCCTCACAAGCCCTCAAGGACTTATTTGAGAATTTCTCTCTATTTCACAGTCCTTGTGTTTTCTTTTTCAAATTTATTTTTATAAGGGGATTTAGCTTATTTACACTGCTGTGTGTAGGCTGCAGTACACAAATGATTTTCTTATGGAGACCTATAAATGTATGAGTTTTAATTTTCTTCATAGTCAGGTATATTCCTAGGTTTTGAATACGGGGTGTTGAGTCCATTTGGTTGAGAAATGAGTAGGTTTTGTCTAATATATATTTGGCTTATGGAATGGTATCTGTCCTAATGTCAACCTCTGGTTTTATGCAGCCTCCCCACTCTCCTTTCCCCTTAAGCAAGCATAAGATTCTTTTGTAAATGTGAGACTCTATTGTGTTTTGTAATGCAATTCACAGGTAGCCGTGTTTACATTCCCGGTTGTAGTGGTATCTTATGATGTTTCTTTTTCTGTGTGACTTATTTCACTTAGAATCATCGTAACTAAATCCACTCATTATGCTGCTACTGGTCTGTTGCCATTGATTTCATTGTTGAGTGATATTCCATTGTAGAGATGTACCACAACTTCTATATCCATTTTTCTCTTTCTGGGATATTAAAGTTGTACCATAGTCAAGGATCCCATACACAGAGCAGCCCCAAACTTTGGTGTGGCTGTGTCTTTTTCATTTAAATTTTCCGAATCTATAGCACCATAAGTGGAAGTGTCTTAGGCTCTCTAGCTTGTTTTCTTCTTTGCTCCAGGAAACACCATCCACTTCTCCAGAGTGGCTGTTGGCAATTTACATCCCGCCAATGAGCATAACAAGGCTGCCGGTTCTCCATGGCCTGTCCCCCTCTCTGGATTTTACACTTTTATCGGACGGCCCTTTTGATCGGTGGGAAGTGAGACTTCATTTTGGTGCGGATTTCCATTGCAGGCTTGCTTGGTTGGCTAAAAAGGGCGTATGCGTTTTTTCCTGAATATATTCAGGAAAAAACGCACACGCACTTTTAGGCCAAGTGCATCACTGTCGAACTGCTGCCACTATTCCTACGCTTTCAGAGCAATTCTTATCTATCTCCTGATATCTGTTTTCTGCCATTCTGCGTCGCGTTCAAGTCCTCTTCACAGCCTTCCTTCAATAAATTTTTGGATGATAGGGGTCATTTGGAACTCTGCAGGATTGTGAGTTACAGTGCCAAAAATCTCCTTTTCTCAGCTCGCATTCTTGTGAGCTGACCGGAAACCCGAAAAATTGCTTCAGGCCCTAATCTCGTTCCGGCATGGCACGCTGAGCCTTTGGTGAATTCTTCTTCCTGTAGGGAAATCAGAGTTCAATGTGCCCGTCCAAATACATCGAGTTACCCGCTCATTCGTTCTCCTTATTCTTGTTCATCTTCCACAGAAATTGCAAACTTTGCCAAACAAGAGGTCAAAGGCACTGACTCTCCAAGTGGGGAGAATGTTAATATCGCATCTGGAACGGCGAACTCGAGAACCAGGGGGCGAAAATGGCGATGAGCTTTAGAAATTTTGCGTGATCACTTCGTGGACCATATTCTGGGTTTTCCATGCATATTTTAGCTGAAGGATAAATCCCTTAAACGTGGAGATTTGGGACCCGTGGAATGGGAACCATGCACCATTGTCTCAAAGGGTCTGCATTCCCTCACCATTCGTATCAGCCCCATGTGTCCAGCCTTATCTCTCCCAGAGCTGTGGATGTAGAGGTGGTAAATCCAAGATTCCTCACAAGCCCTCAAGGACTTATTTGAGAATTTCTCTCTATTTCACAGTCCTTGTGTTTTCTTTTTCAAATTTATTTTTATAAGGGGATTTAGCTTATTTACACTGCTGTGTGTAGGCTGCTGTACACAAATGATTTTCTTATGGAGACCTATAAATGTATGAGTTTTAATTTTCTTCATAGTCAGGTATATTCCTAGGTTTTGAATACGGGGTGTTGAGTCCATTTGGTTGAGAAATGAGTAGGTTTTGTCTAATATATATTTGGCTTATGGAATGGTATGTGTCCTAATGTCAACCTCTGGTTTTATGCAGCCTCCCCACTCTCCTTTCCCCTTAAGCAAGCATAAGATTCTTTTGTAAATGTGAGACTCTATTGTGTTTTGTAATGCAATTCACAGGTAGCCGTGTTTACATTCCCGGTTGTAGTGGTATCTTATGATGTTTCTTTTTCTGTGTGACTTATTTCACTTAGAATCATCGTAACTAAATCCACTCATTATGCTGCTACTGGTCTGTTGCCATTGATTTCATTGTTGAGTGATATTCCATTGTAGGGATGTACCACAACTTCTATATCCATTTTTCTCTTTCTGGGATATTAAAGTTGTACCATAGTCAAGGATCCCATACACAGAGCAGCCCCAAACTTTGGTGTGGCTGTGTCTTTTTCATTTAAATTTTTCGAATCTATAGCACCATAAGTGGAAGTGTCTTAGGCTCTCTAGCTTGTTTTCTTCTTTGCTCCAGGAAACACCATCCACTTCTCCAGAGTGGCTGTTGGCAATTTACATCCCGCCAATGAGCATAACAAGGCTGCCGGTTCTCCATGGCCTGTCCCCCTCTCTGGATTTTACACTTTTATCGGACGGCCCTTTTGATCGGTGGGAAGTGAGACTTCATTTTGGTGCGGATTTCCATTGCAGGCTTGCTTGGTTGGCTAAAAAGGGCATATGCGTTTTTTCCTGAATATATTCAGGAAAAAACGCACACGCACTTTTAGGCCAAGTGCCTCACTTTCGAACTGCTGCCACTATTCCTACGCTTTCAGAGCAATTCTTATCTATCTCCTGATATCTGTTTTCTGCCATTCTGCGTCGCGTTCAAGTCCTCTTCACAGCCTTCCTTCAATAAATTTTTGGATGATAGGGGTCATTTGGAACTCTGCAGGATTGTGAGTTACAGTGCCAAAAATCTCCTTTTCTCAGCTCGCATTCTTGTGAGCTGACCGGAAACCCGAAAAATTGCTTCAGGCCCTAATCTCGTTCCGGCATGGCACGCTGAGCCTTTGGTGAATTCTTCTTCCTGTAGGGAAATCAGAGTTCAATGTGCCCGTCCAAATACATCGAGTTAGCCGCTCATTCGTTCTCCTTATTCTTGTTCATCTTCCACAGAAATTGCAAACTGTGCCAAACAAGAGGTCAAAGGCACTGACTCTCCAAGTGGGGAGAATGTTAATATCGCATCTGGAACGGCGAACTCGAGAACCAGGGGGCGAAAATGGCGATGAGCTTTAGAAATTTTGCGTGATCACTTCGTGGACCATATTCTGGGTTTTCCATGCATATTTTAGCTGAAGGATAAATCCCTTAAACGTGGAGATTTGGGACCCGTGGAATGGGAACCATGCACCATTGTCTCAAAGGGTCTGCATTCCCTCACCATTCGTATCAGCCCCATGTGTCCAGCCTTATCTCTCCCAGAGCTGTGGATGTAGAGGTGGTAAATCCAAGATTCCTCACAAGCCCTCAAGGACTCATTTGAGAATTTCTCTCTATTTCACAGTCCTTGTGTTTTCTTTTTCAAATTTATTTTTATAAGGGGATTTAGCTTATTTACACTGCTGTGTGTAGGCTGCTGTACACAAATGATTTTCTTATGGAGACCTATAAATGTATGAGTTTTAATTTTCTTCATAGTCAGGTATATTCCTAGGTTTTGAATACGGGGTGTTGAGTCCATTTGGTTGAGAAATGAGTAGGTTTTGTCTAATATATATTTGGCTTATGGAATGGTATCTGTCCTAATGTCAACCTCTGGTTTTATGCAGCCTCCCCACTCTCCTTTCCCCTTAAGCAAGCATAAGATTCTTTTGTAAATGTGAGACTCTATTGTGTCTTGAAATGCAATTCACAGGTAGCCGTGTTTACATTCCCGGTAGTAGTGGTATCTTATGATGTTTCTTTTTCTGTGTGACTTATTTCACTTAGAATCATCGTAACTAAATCCACTCATTATGCTGCTACTGGTCTGTTGCCATTGATTTCATTGTTGAGTGATATTCCATTGTAGGGATGTACCACAACTTCTATATCCAGTTTTCTCTTTCTGGGATATTAAAGTTGTACCATAGTCAAGGATACCGTACACAGAGCAGCCCCAAACTTTGGTGTGGCTGTGTCTTTTTCATTTAAATTTTCCGAATCTATAGCACCATAAGTGGAAGTGCCTTAGGCTCTCTAGCTTGTTTTCTTCTTTGCTCCAGGAAACACCATCCACTTCTCCAGAGTGGCTGTTGGCAATTTACATCCCGCCAATGAGCATAACAAGGCTGCCGGTTCTCCATGGCCTGTCCCCCTCTCTGGATTTTACACTTTTATCGGACGGCCCTTTTGATCGGTGGGAAGTGAGACTTCATTTCGGTGCGGATTTCCATTGCAGGCTTGCTTGGTTGGCCAAAAAGGGCGTATGCGTTTTTTCCTGAATATATTCAGGAAAAAACGCACACGCACTTTTTGGCCAAGTGCATCACTGTCGAACTGCTGCCACTATTCCTACGCTTTCAGAGCAATTCTTATCTATCTCCTGATATCTCTTTTCTGCCATTCTGCGTCGCGTTCAAGTCCTCTTCACAGCCTTCCTTCAATAAATTTTTGGATGATAGGGGTCATTTGGAACTCTGCAGGATTGTGAGTTACAGTGCCAAAAATCTCCTTTTCTCAGCTCACTTTCTTGTGAGCTGACCGCAAACCCGAAGAATTGCTTCAGGCCCTAATCTCGTTCCAGCATGGCACGCTGAGCCTTTGGTGAATTCTTCTTCCTGTAGGGAAATCAGAGTTCAATGTGCCCGTCCAAACACATCGAGTTAGCCGCTCATTCGTTCTCCTTATTCTTGTTCATCTTCCACAGAAATTGCAAACTGTGCCAAACAAGAGGTCAAAGGCACTGACTCTCCAAGTGGGGAGAATCTTAATATGGCATCTGGAACGGCAAACTCGAGTACCAGGGGGCGAAAATGGCGATGAGTTTTAAAATTTTGCCTGATCACTTCGTGGACCATATTCTGGGTTTTCCATGCATATTTTAGCTGAAGGATAAATCCCTTAAACGTGGAAATTTGGCGCCCGTGGAATGGGAACCATGCACATTTACCTCAAAGGGTCTGAATTCCCTCACCAATAGTATCAACCCCAAGTATCCAGCCTTATCTCTCCCAGAGCTGTGGATGTAGAGGTGGTAAATCCCAGATTCCTCACAAGCCCTGAAGGACTTATTTAAGAATTTCTCGGTATTTCACAGTCCTGGTGTTTTATTTTCCAAATTTATTTTTATAAGGGGATTTAGCTTATTTACACTGCTGTGTGTATGCTGCTGTACACAAATGATTTTCTTATGGAGACATATAAATGTATGGGTTTAAATTTTCTTCATAGTCAGGTATATTCCTAGGTTTTGAATACGGTGTGTTGAGTCCATTTGGTTGAGCGAGGAGTAGGTCTTGTCTAATATATATTTGGCTTATGGAATGGTATCTGTCCTAATGTAAACCACTGGTTTTATGCAGCCTCCCCACTCTCCTTTGCCCTTAAGCAAGCATAAGTTTCTTTTGTAAATGTGAGACTCTTTTGTGTTTTGAAATGCAGTTCATGCGTAGTCGTGTTTACATTCCCGGTATTAGTGATATCTTATGATGTTTCTTTTTCTGTGTGACTATTTCACTTAGAATCATCGTAACTATATCCACTCATTATGCTGCTACTGGTCTGTTGCCATTGATTTCATTGTTGAGTGAGATTTCATTGTTGAGTGATATTCCATTGTAGGGATGTACCACAACTTCTATATCCATTTTTCTCTTTCTGGGCTATTGAAGTTGTACCATAGTCAAGGTTCCCGTATACAGAGCAGCTCCAAACTTTGGTGTGGCTGTGACTTTTTCATTTAAATTTTCCGAATCTATAGCACCATAAGTGGAAGTGCCCTAGGCTCTCTAGCTTGGTTTTTTTCTTTGTTCCAGGAAACACCATCCACTTCTCCAGAGTGGCTGTTGGCAATTTACATCCCGCCCATCAGCATAACAAGGCTGCCAGTTCTCTGTGGCCTGTTCTGCCTCTCTGGATTTTACACATTTGTCGGACGGCCCTTTTGATCGGTGGGAAGTGAGACTTCATTGTAGTGCGGATTTCCATTGCAGGCTTGTTTGGTTGGCCAAAAAGGGCGTATGCGTTTTTTCCTGAATATATTCAGGAAAAAACGCATACGCCCTTTTTGGCCAAGTGCATCACTGTCGAACTGCTGCCTCTTTTCCTTCGCTTTCAGAACAATTCTTATCTACCACCTGATATCTGTTTTCTGCAATTCTGCGTTGCATTAAAGTCCTCTTCAAAGCCTTCCTTCAATAAATTTTTGGATGATAGGGGTCATTTGGAACTCTGCAGGATTGTGAGTTACACTGCCAAAAAACTCCTTTTCTCAACTCGCTTTCTTTTGAGCTGACCGCAAACCCGAAGAATTGCTTCAGGCCCTAATCTCGTTCCGGCATGGCACGCTGAGCGTTTGGTGAATTCTTCTTCCTGTAGCGAAATCAGAGTTCAATGTGCCCGTCTAAACACATCGAGTTAGCCGCTCATTGGTTCTCCTTATTCCTGTTCATCTTCCACAGAAATTGCAAACTGTGTGAAACAAGAGGTAAAAAGCACTGACTCTCCAAGTGGAGAGAATGTTAATATCGCATCTGGAACGGCGCACTCGAGTACCAGTGGGAGAAAATGGCGATGAGTTTTAGAAATTTTGCCTGATCACTTCGTCGACCATATTCTGGGTTTTCCATGCATATTTTAGCTGAAGGATAAATCCCTTAAACGTGGAGATTTGGGACCCATGGAATGGGAACCAAGCACCATTACCTCAAAGGGTCTGCATTCCCTCACCAATAGTATCAGCCCCAAGTGTCCAGCCTTATCTGTCCCCCAGCTTTGGATGTAGAGGTGGTAAATCCAAGATTCCTCACAAGCCCTCAAGGACTTATTTAAGAATTTCTCTCTATTTCACAGTCCTTGTGTTTTCTTTTCCAAATTTATTTTTATAAGGGGATTTAGCTTATTGACACTGCTCTGTGTATGCTGCTGTACACAAATGATTTTCTTATGGAGACCTATAAATGTATGGGTTTTAATTTTCTTCATAGTCAGGTATATTCCTAGGTTTTGAATACGGTGTGTTGAGTCCATTTGGTTGAGCGAGGAGTAGGTCTTGTCTAATATATATTTGGCTTATGGAATGGTATTTGTCCTAATGTCAACCTCTGGTTTTATGCAGCCTCCCCACTCTCCTTTCCCCTTAAGCAAGCATAATTTTCTTTTGTAAATGTGAGACTCTGTTGTGTTTTGAAATGCAGTTCATGCGTAGTCGTGTTTACATTCCCGGTATTAGTGATATCTTACGATGTTTCTTTTTCTGTGTGACTTATTTCACTTAGAATCATCGTAACTATATCCACGAATTATGCTGCTACTGGTTTGTTGCCATTGATTTCATTGTTGCGTGAGATTTCATTGTTGAGTGATATTCCATTGTAGGGATGTACCACAACTTCTATATCCATTTTTCTCTTTCTGGGCTATTGAAGTTGTACCATAGTTAAGGTTCCCGTACACAGAGCAGCCCCAAACTTTGGTGTGGCTGTGTCTTTTTCATTTAAATTTTCCGAATCTATAGCACCATAAGTGGAAGTGCCCTAGGCTCTCTAGCTTGGTTTTTTCTTCGTTCCAGGAAACACCATCCACGTCTCCAGAGTGGCTGTTGGCAATTTACATCCCGCTCATCAGCATAAAAAGGCTGCCGGTTCTCCATGGCCTGTCCTGCCTCTCTGCATTTTACACTTTTTTCGGACGGCCCTTTTGATCGGTGGGAAGTGAGACTTCCTTGTAGTGCGGATTTCCATTGCAGGCTTGCTTGGTTGGCCAAAAAGGGCGTATGCGTTTTTTCCTGAATATATTCAGGAAAAAAACGCATACGCCCCTTTTGGCCAAGTGCATCACTGTGGAACTGCTGCCTCTTTTCCTACGCTTTCAGAGCAATTCTTTTCTACCACCTGATATCTGTTTTCTGCAATTCTGCGTCGCATTCAAGTCCTCTTCACAGCCTTCCTTCAATAAATTTTTGGATGATAGATGTCATTTGGAACTCTACAGGATTGTGAGTTACAGTGCCAAAAATCTCCTTTTCTCAACTAGCTTTCTTGTTAGCTGACCGCAAACCCGAAGAA
This sequence comes from Inia geoffrensis, assembly GCA_036417435.1. Lineage (NCBI taxonomy): Eukaryota > Metazoa > Chordata > Mammalia > Artiodactyla > Iniidae > Inia > Inia geoffrensis. The sequence continues at coordinate 91,954,041 of CM070912.1, read as the reverse complement.
TTGCTTCAGGCCCTAATCTCATTCCGTCATGGCACGAGGAGCCTTTGGTGAATTCTTCTTCCTGTAGGGAAATCAGAGTTCAATTTGCCCGTCCAAACACATTGAGTTAGCCTCTCATTCGTTCTCCTTATTCCTGTTCATCTTCCACAGAAATTGCAAACTGTGCCAAACAAGATGTCAAAGGCACTGACTCTCCAAGTGGGGAGAATGTTAATATCGCATCTGGAAAGGCGAACTCGAGTACCAGGGGGCGAAAATGGCGATGAGTTTTAGAAATTTTGTCTGATCACTTCGTGGACCATATTCTGGGTTTTCCATGCATATTTTAGCTGAAGGATAAATCCCTTAAACGTGGAGATTTGGGACCCGTGCAATAGGAACCATGCACATTTACCTCAAAGGGTCTGCATTCCCTCACCAATAGTATCAACCCCAAGTATCCAGCCTTATCTCTCCCACAGCTGTGGATGTAGAGGTGGTAAATCCAGGTTTCCTCACGATCCCTGAGGGACTTATTTAAGAATTTCTCTCTAATTCACAGTCCTTGTGATTTCTTTTTCAAATTTATTTTTATAAGGGGATTTAGCTTATTTACAGTGCTGTGTGTATGCTGCTGTACACAAATGATTTTCTTATGGAGACCTATAAATGTACAGGTTTTAATTTTCTTCATAGTCAGGTATATTCCTAGGTTTTGAATACGGGGTGTTGACTCCATTTGGTAGAGCGAGGAGTAGGTCTTGTCTAATATATATTTGGCTTATGGAATGGTATCTGTCCTAATGTCAACCTCTGGTTTTATGCAGCTTCCCCACTCTCCTTTCCCCTTAAGCAAGACTAAGTTTCTTTTGTAAATGTGAGACTCTGTTGTGTTTTGAAATGCAGTTCACGCGTAGCCGTGTTTACATTCCCTGTATTAGTGATATCTTATGATGTTTCTTTTTCTGTGTGACTTATTTCACTTAGAATCATCGTAACTAAATCCACTCATTATGCTGCTACTGGTCTGTTGCCATTGATTTCATTGTTGAGTGATATTCCATTGTAGGGATGTACCACAACTTCTATATCCATTTTTCTCTTTCTGAGATGTTGAAGTTGTACCATACTCAAGGTTCCCGTACACAGAGCAGCCCCAAACTTTGGTGTTGCTGTGTCTTTGTCATTTCAATTTTCCGAATCTACAGCACTATAAGTGGAAGTGCCCTAGGCTCTCTAGCTTGTTTTTTTCCTTGTTCCAGGAAACACCATCCACTTCTCCAGAGTGGCTGTTGGCAATTTACATCCCGCCCATCAGCATAACAAGGCTGCCGGTTCTCCATGGCCTGTTCTGCCTCTCTGGATTTTACACATTTTTCTGACGGCCCTTTTGATCAGTGGGAAGTGAGACTTCATTGTAGTGCGGATTTCCATTGCAGGCTTGATGGGTTGGCCAAAAAGGGCGTATGCGTTTTTTCCTGAATATATTCAGGAAAAAAACGCATACGCCCTTTTTGGCCAAGTGCATCACTGTAGAACTGCTGCCTCTTTTCCTACGCTTTCAGAGCAATTCTTTTCTACCACCTGATATCTGTTTTCTGCAATTCTGCGTCGCATTCAAGTCCTCTTCACAGCCTTCCTTCAATAAATTTTTGGATGATAGATGTCATTTGGAACTCTACAGGATTGTGAGTTACAGTGCCAAAAATCTCCTTTTCTCAACTAGCTTTCTTGTTAGCTGACCGCAAACCCGAAGAATTGCTTCAGGCCCTAATCTCATTCCGTCATGGCACGAGGAGCCTTTGGTGAATTCTTCTTCCTGTAGGGAAATCAGAGTTCAATTTGCCCGTCCAAACACATTGAGTTAGCCTCTCATTCGTTCTCCTTATTCCTGTTCATCTTCCACAGAAATTGCAAACTGTGCCAAACAAGATGTCAAAGGCACTGACTCTCCAAGTGGGGAGAATGTTAATATCGCATCTGGAAAGGCGAACTCGAGTACCAGGGGGCAAAAATGGCGATGAGTTTTAGAAATTTTGCCTGATCACTTCGTCGACCATATTCTGGGTTTTCCATGCATATTTTAGCTGAAGGATAAATCCCTGAAACGTGGAGATTTGGGACCCGTGGAATGGGAACCATGCACCATTACCTCAAAGGGTCTGCATTCCCTCACCAATAGTATCAGCCCCAAGTGTCCAGCCTTATCTCTCCCCCAGCTGTGGATGTAGAGGTGGTAAATCCAAGATTCCTCACAAGCCCTGAAGGACTTATTTAAGAATTTCTCTCTATTTAACATTCCTTGTGTTTTGTTTTTCAAATTTATTTTTATAAGGGGATTTAGCTTATTTACAGTGCTGTGTGTATGCTGCTGTACACAAATGATTTTCTTATGGAGACCTATAAATGTACAGGTTTTAATTTTCTTCATAGTCAGGTATATTCCTAGGTTTTGAATACGGGGTGTTGACTCCATTTGGTAGAGCGAGGAGTAGGTCTTGTCTAATATATATTTGGCTTATGGAATGGTATCTGTCCTAATGTCAACCTCTGGTTTTATGCAGCTTCCCCACTCTCCTTTCCCCTTAAGCAAGACTAAGTTTCTTTTGTAAATGTGAGACTCTGTTGTGTTTTGAAATGCAGTTCACGCGTAGCCGTGTTTACATTCCCTGTATTAGTGATATCTTTTGATGTTTCTTTTTCTGTGTGACTCATTTCACTTAGAATCATCGTAACTAAATCCACTCATTATGCTGCTACTGGTCTGTTGCCATTGATTTCATTGTTGAGTGATATTCCATTGTAGGGATGTACCACAACTTCTATATCCATTTTTCTCTTTCTGAGATGTTGAAGTTGTACCATACTCAAGGTTCCCGTACACAGAGCAGCCCCAAACTTTGGTGTTGCTGTGTCTTTGTCATTTAAATTTTCCGAATCTACAGCACTATAAGTGGAAGTGCTCTAGGCTCTCTAGCTTGTTTTTTTCCTTGTTCCAGGAAACACCATCCACTTCTCGAGAGTGGCTGTTGGCAATTTACATCCCGCCCATCAGCATAACAAGGCTGCCGGTTCTCCATGGCCTGTTCTGCCTCTCTGGATTTTACACATTTTTCTGACGGCCCTTTTGATCAGTGGGAAGTGAGACTTCATTGTAGTGCGGATTTCCATTGCAGGCTTTCTCGGTTGGCCAAAAAGGGCGTATGCATATTTTCCTGAATATAATCAGGAAAAAATGCATATGCTCTTTTTGGCCATGTGCATCACTGTTGAAGTTGTGCCTCTTTCCCTATGCTTTAAATGTAATTCCAATCTATCACTTGAAATCGCTTTCCTGCAATTCTCCCTCGCTTTCAAGTCTTCTTCGCATCTTTACTTCAATATATTTCTGGATGATAGCAGTCATTTGTAACTCTGCTGTTTTGTGAATTACAGTTCCTCTGAGCTCCTTTTTTCAGCTCCCTTTCTTGTGAGCTGACTGAAAAACTGCAAGATTGCTTCAATCCATATTCTTGTTTTCAGGCGACTTGCTGAGCCTTTGCTTAATACTTCTTCCTCATGTGAAATGAGAGTGAAATGTGCCCATCAAAGCCCTTACGGCTAATTTTTCATTGTTTCTCCCTCTTCCCATTGATCCTCTGTACTAATTGCAGACTGTGCAAAACAGGAAATTAAAGGCATTGACTATGCAAGTGGTGTGATTGTTAGTAAAGCGGCCGGAAGGTTGATCCTGTGACGCAGTAGAGGAAAAATGAGGTGCGTTTTAGAAACCTTTCCCAATCACATGGTATACCATCTGTTGGGTTTCTCATGCATGGTTTCGCTGTAAGAAGATTCCCTTAAACCTGGAGTGTTGTGACCCACGGAATGAGTAGCTTTAAGTATTGTATTAGAGGTTCGGCATTTGCTCACCAAAGCTAACCAATCCTCACAGCCCCATGTGTCCAGCCTTATGTCTTATCCAGCTATGGGTTTATATGTGATCAATCCACTTTGCATCACAGCCCCTGAATCAATTTTGTACGAGTGTTTCTCTCTTTCTTTGTCTCTGTGTTTTGTTTTTAAAATTTATTTTTATAATGGTGTTTAGCTGATTATCACTGCTGTGTTTGTGCCATTCTGCACACACTTGAGTCCCTTATGGGGATATATCAATATATAGGTTTTAAGATTCCTACTACTCACATATATTCCTCTTTGGTGAATAGGGTGTGTTGAGGCCAGTTCATTGAGCAAGGTGTAGATCTTGTCTATTACGTATTTGGTTTATTGAATGGTATCTGTGTTCATTTCAAACTCTGATTTTATGCATCACCCCACCTCACCTTTCCCCTTAAGCTGGCATAAGTGTGTTTTCTAAATGTGAGACACTCTTGTTTTGTAATTCAGTTGTTGTGCAGTCATACTTACATTCCCTCTATGAGTGATATCTTATGATATGTTTCTTTTTCTGTGTGACTTAAGTCAAGCAGTATCGTCGAAACTCGATCCACTCTTTATGCTCCTACTAGCCTTATTACATTGATTTCATAGTGAAGAGATATTCCATTGTGCGTAAGTACCACACCTTCCTTATCCATTGTTCTCTTTCCTGGGGTATTTAAGGTGTACTGAAGTCGAGGTTCTTGTAAACAGAGCAGCCCTAAACCTTGCTGTGCCTGTGTCTTTTTGATTTTTAGACTTCCCTAAATATGCTCCTGTGATTGCAAGTGCCCTATGCTCTGTAGCTCTGCTTTTTAGATGATTTACAAACCAGGATACACTTCTCCAGAGTGCCTCTTCTCAGTTTACACACAGCCCATCAGTGTATAAAGGCTGCCTGTTCTCCATGGCCTGTCCTGCATTTCTGCGTTTTACAATTTTTTCAGATGGCCCTTTTGACCGGTGGGAAATGAGACGTCTTTGGTGTGCAGATTTGCATTGCTTGCTTTCTTGGTTGCCCATAAAGTGCATATGCGTGTTTTCCTGAATATATTCAGGAGAAGATGCATACGCCCTTTTTGGCCAACTGCACCATTTTAGAAATCCTGCCGCCTTGGGATGTAGGCAGAGTGCGAACTTTAGATGATTGATGCCGTCAGGGTCAGAAGCACTCACCAACGGCTTCCCTTAGGTTACATTTTAACTGTCATTGATAGATGATGTCAATAAAAATATCTATGCTTTTTCAGATTTTTTCCCCTTACACGTTATTGCAAAATATTGAGTGTAGTTCCCTATGCTATATAGTAGTTCTTTGTTGATGATCTACTTTATACATAACAGTGTGTATGTGTTAATCCCAAACTGTTAATTTATCCCTCCTCCCACTTTCCCCTTTGGTAATAATAAATTATAAGATTTTATACTTCTCAGAAATGGGGGAGCTGAAATAGAGGTATAATTTTCAATGGAAAAGCATTTAAAACAAGATTGAAGCTTTAACCAAGATTATTAGATGTGCATCCTTGGAAAGAAATCACTTCATATCTCTAATATTGACCCGACAAATAAGACAAATCTTTTCACTGAACTTGCTTATAATAGAATGATGTAAATATAAAATGGAAGTGTTAGAAACATCTTATTTTACCCGAGCCTTATACACTGTTCTATGTTAATTACAGTTTGGCTCACACATCTGTTTATTGAAGTTACAATGTTTTCAATTTCTGTTACTGATCCTCCACAATGGACCCCAACAAGTATCCCCCTGCCCAGTGTCATTGGAGCCAACAGATCGAGACTGAGTTTGGTTCAGAAGCTAAGGAAACTATATTTTGATCAGAGAATGGAGAAGTGAGAGAATGCGCTACCCCACAGGCTGTGTGTTGGCCCGCTGTGTACAGGTCCTGTCAGAGACAGTGGGAGGGAAGGGGCGGAGCTCTCAGAGGCCGGGTTGGATGCAGCTCAGGCTCTATATCTTGGAGCCTGCACTGGGCCCCAGGAGCTGAAGTGTCGACCCAGCCATTCTGCAGTAGGAAATCTGGTCTGAAGTGCCGGGTGTGGCAGCTCTGCATGCGGGAACCTAGGAGCACTTGAAATTAGGCAAATCACAAAGGGTAACAAAGGTTAGACTTTATTTTATTGCCCAGATTCTATTTCTATGTCTCAAGGATTTTTAATGGGCTTTGCTGGTGACAAAGCCCTCCTCTGCCTTTTGTCCCGTTCCTCATTCTTGGAGTGCTGAGTGTGCAGACCCCTCTTCTGTAACTGCTGAATGCTGAGTTGGGAGCCCTCATACCCGGGGGTGAGGGTCAGAACTTCTCCCCAGCAGCCTCCAGGTGAGATTCAGGGAGGTGGCCTTTCAGGCTGCTGATTTCCAGGTTTTTAGATACTGCCAGTATCCTGGCCAGATGTGGTGGTGGACCAAGCCCCTTGGTGACCGTAGTTTATCCTACCTGGTTAGCATTCTTGCGTTGTTCCTTTTCAAGTGGTCCCGGTTTTTGCACTAATACTCCAATGGCAATTCACCTTTCACCAGGAATGTAAAGGTCAAAGGGTTTAGCTAAATTACGGAGTTCCAGGTCAAGGGTCTGAATTGACCGCTCTTTCCATTCTTGAAAGACCACTTCTGGATTCTATTCAAAAGGATCATCATCTTTTCCTTTCAGTGTTTCATATAGAGGCCCAGCTATTAGACTGTAGTTCGGGATCCAGATGCAGCAAACCCCAGCCTCCCCAGGAACTCCTAAGCTGTCTTCTACTTTTAGAAGGGCTAAGGCTGCAAATGGTTTCTTCCCTTTCCTGGGATGGGCTTCTCAGACCTTCTGTGAGAACGAAGCCCAGGCAGGTCACTTTAGTGTGTGATATTTGAGCTTTTTCTTGGACAACTTCTATCCTATAGTGGCTTGGTAGTTAAGAGGCCTCCTTAGTAGAGCTGGCGATTAGATTGGTGTCTGCATATTGAAGGAGGGTTTCCTTTTCCAGAGGTAGAACTTTTAGGTCTTTAGCTAAGCTTTCCCAAAGATGGTGTGGGAATTTTTATACCCTTGGGGCGAGGCGGCCCAGCAGTATTATTTTTGTTGCATGTTGAGTCCTGCCAGTCACGAGGCAAAATTTCTTGTGACTCTGGGACTAATGGAATGCAAAAGAAGGCATCATTGAAGTCTAATACAGAACACCATGTCCTGGTGGTTGGTAGAATGACTAGCAGTGTGTAGGAATTAGGAACTACTAGAGGTATACCCTCGGTGGCATAACTGACTGTCCTGACATCCTTTACCAGGTCCCCAGCGGCCCATTTGTCTCTCGTGGTCAGGCAATTACCAGGATATGGAGCTCACCTGGGCAGGTACCTCACCCCCACCCCAGCTCATTGGGCTCTCCTGGTCAAGCCCCTCCCAGGATACAGATCTACCCTTGCAGGTACCGTGGCAGGGCTGGGCAAAGAGGAACCGTGCACATAGCCCTCATTGCAGAGCAACCTCAGCTCACCTGTCTCTCAGAGCTGACACAGAGCACCTCAGAGCAGGACTTGAACTAACAAACAGCAGCTCCGACATGTCTGTGACCCTGGGCATCACTCTGCAGGGCCTCCCTCTGCCTGGTCTTCCAGACACTTCCACTGCACCCAGGGCACCAAGCCGCTGCCTCCAGCCACCACTCACCCCTCCTCTCCCTGACTTCTGTGTCCCTCTCATTAGGAGACGATTTTCTTGAAGCTGCCTCCCACTCATGGGCCAGATAAAATGATTAGAAAACAAGCCAGAGCTGCAGCTCCTTGTGTATACGGACTTTCAAGAGCCTACACCTGTTGCTTGGAGATGGCCCGTTCAGCAAGGTAAATTTTCTGCAACTGTGAGCCCCTGAGTAGTGAGGATTGGCTGACCTGTGCAGCCTGACCAATCGGGCCAGCCCTCCCCAGGTGTGCATGTTTTGAGGTCAATATAAACACCACACCAGGCAGCAAGAGCCCCTGCAGCTCTGCCTGACACCATATTCTCTGTCCTGTCATTAGTCTCGGGGCTGGGCTGGTGGGAGGGATTGAGAAGCCACGGCTTTGTGAGAGGCCTAGTGTGAGTTGGGCTCTGCTGGACTTTCTGCAGCAGTTTCCAGGCTGCCACCTGCTAAAGAAGAAGATCTGTCACCTATAACTGCTGCTGGAATTTCTCCCTGGGCAGAGGTGAGGGAGGAAAAAAAGCAGTGGGGGCGGGACAGGAGGGGTTTCTCAGGCAGGGAAATGGAAGGCTTCCAGAAGAGCACCCAGGGCCAGGACCATCCTGGCTGGCCTGCAGGCACCAAGTCGGCCGGCATGCTGTCGCTTGTGTGGCTCCACGGCCCTTCCTCTAGGCTTTCAAGTCCTTGCACATATTCAGGTGTTTTACCTGGGAAGGGTGGGAACAGTTCAGCAGCAGCTGGCCTGGGCCTCAGCTCACGTTTACTCACAGAGGTCTCGGCACAGTCCCCCAGCTTTACAATGAGGACACTTGTTGCGTGGGGGCTGCTGGTTGAATGGGAGATGATTCCCCTCACTGACCAACTTCAGAATTGTTTACAACTGGAGCAAGTGCCCTGATACGGTTTTCCTCTGTGTAACTGGTGGGTTCTGTTTAGTTTTGTTTTGTTTTTTTTTTTTTTTCTTTATTTTGGGTTCTAGGTAGATTTTATTCCTCTTTTTTGTATTTACAGATATAAGCATGGAAATAATGTATTCATATAAATGCACGTATGTGAAGGGAAGAACCTTTTTTTCTGTTTTAATTGTTTTTTAAATTTTGAAATATATTTTAATTTTTTATACAGCAGGTTTTTATTGGTTATCTATTTTACACTTGGTTATCTATTTATCTATTGGTTATCTATTTTATACATATAAATGCCAACCTGAATCTCTCAACTCCTCCCACCACTTAACCCCCACAGCTTTCCCCACTTGATGTCCATATGTTTTTTTCTCTACATCTGTTGCTCTATTTCTGCCTTGCAAACTGGTTCATCTGCACAATTTTTCTAGGTTCCACATATATGAATTCATATACAATATTTGTTTTTCTCTTTCTGACATACTTCACTCTCTATGACAGTCTCTAGATCCATTGACATCTCTACAAATGATCCAACTTCATTCATTCTTATGGCTGAGTAATATTCCATTTTATATATGTATCATCTCTTTATGCATTCATGTGTCTGTGGACATTTAGGTTGCTTCCATTACCTGGCTATTATAGTGATGCAATGAACTTTGTGGTGAAAACCTCCTCTTTATTTTTGTTTTTTTTCTGGGTATATGCCCAGGAGTGAGATGGCTGGATCATATGGTAGTTTATGGTTAGTTTTTAAGGAACCTCCATGCTGTTCTCTATTGTAACTGTATCAATTTATATTCCCAACAATAGTGGAAGAGGTTTCCTTTTCTCCACACCATTCGAGCATTTGTTGTTTGCAGAATTTCTGATAATGCCCATTCTAACAGGTGTGAGGTGATACTTCATTGCTGAGTTTATTTCTTTGAGCAAGGAGTAGGTCCTGTCTATTACATACTTGGCTTATGGAATGGTTTTTGGGCTAATTTCAATCTCTGGTTTTATGACGCACCCCAACTCAACTTTCCCCTTAAAAAAAGCATAAGATTGTTTCCTAAAAGTGAGACTCTGTTGTGTTTTGTAATTCAGTTCTTGTGTAGCCAAGTTTACATTCCCTTTATTAGTGATAACTTATAAGAATTTTCTTTTTCTGTGTGACTTATTTCACATAGAATCATCGTACTGGAATCCATTCATTTTGCTTCTACAGGCCTGATTACATTAATATCACTGTTGAGTGATATTTCATTATACAAAAGAAGCACAAGGTCTCTATCCATTTTTTTCTGTCCAGGATATATAAGTTGTACTGTAGTGGACATTGCTGAAAACACAGAAGTCCTAAATATTGGGGTGGCTGTGTCTTCCTCCTTTAAATTTTCCTAAGCTATAGGGCCATAAGTGGAAGTGCCCTAGGCTCTGTGGCTTTGATTTTTAGATGTTTCAGGAAACACCATACACATCTCCACAGTACTCGTTGGCAATTTACATCCCGCCAATCAGCATAACCAAGCTCCCTGTACTCCATGGCCAGTCCTGTCTCTCGGGATTTTACACTTTTTTCAGACGACACTTTAAAGCGGTGGGAAGTGAGACTTCATTGTAGTGCAAATTTCAAGTACAGGCTTGTTTGTTGGTCAAAAAGAGGGTATGCGTTTTTTCTGGAATATATTCAGGAAAAAACACATACGCCCTTTTTGGCTAAGTGTATCATTGTCGAAGTGCTGCCTCTTTTCCTTTACTTTCAGAGCAATTTTAATCTACCACCGGATACCTGTTTTCTGCAATTCTGCCTCGCGTTCAAGTCCTCTTCACAGCCTTCCTTCAATATATTTTTGGATGATAGGGGTCATGTGTAATTGTGCAGGATTGTGAATTACAGTGTTCAAAAAGCTCCTTTTTTCAACTAGCTTCCTTGTGAGCTGACTGCAAAACCGAAGAATTGCTTCAGGCCCTAACCTGGTTCTGGCAAGGCACGCTGAGCCTTTGGTGAATTCTTCTCCCTGGTTGGAAATCAGAGTTCAATGTGCCCGTCCAAACACATAGAGATAGTCCCTCATTGGATCTCCTTATTCCTGGTCATCTTCTACAGAAATTACTAACTGTGAAACCGTTCATCTGGAGCCGTGTTTATACTCCCGGTGTTAGTGATATGTTGTGATGTTTCTTTTTCTGTGTGACTTATTTCACTTAGAAGCATCGTACCTACATCCACTCATTATGCTGCTACTGGTCTGTTGCCATTGATTTCGTTGTTGAGTGATATTCCATTGTAGGGATGTACCACCACTTCTATATCCATTTTTCTCTTTCTGGGCTATTGAAGTTGTACCATAGTCAAGATTCCCGTAAACAGAGCAGCCCCAAGTTTTGGTGTGGCTGTGTCTTTTTCATTTAAATTTTCCGAATCTATAGCACCATAAGTGGAAGTGCCCTAGGCTCTCTAGCTTGTTTGTTTCTTTGTTTCAGGAAACACCATCCACTTCTCCAGAGCGGCTGTTGGCAATTTGCATCCCACCCATCAGCATAACAAGGCTGCCGGTTCTCCCTGGTCTGTCCTGCTCGTCTGGATTTTACACTTTTTTCGGACGACGCTTTTGAGCGGTGGGAAGTGACACTTCATTGTAGTGTGGATTTCAGTTGCAGGCTTGCTTGGTTGGCCAAAAAGGGCGTATGCCTTTTTTCCTGAATATATTCGGAAAAAACGCACACGCACTTTTTGGCCAAGTGTGTCATTGTCGAAGTTCTGTCTCTTTTCCTATTTTTTCCGAGCAATTCCTATTTACCGCCTGAAAACATTTTCCTGCAATTCTGTCGCGTGTTCAGTTCCTCTTCACAGCCTTACTTCAGGATATTTTTGGATGATAGGGTTCATTTGTTACTCTGCAGGCTTGTGAAGTACAGTGTTTTTAAGTTTTTTTCTCAACTAGCTTTCTCGTGATCTTACCACAATACAGCAGAATTGCTTCAGACCCTAATCTGGCTTCGGCATGGCATGCCGTGCCTTTGGTGAATTTTTCTTCCTGGTTGGAAATCAGAGTTCAATGTGCCCGTTCAAACACAGTTAGTTGCTCATTGGTTCTCCCTGTTCCTGTTAACCTTCAGAAGAAATTGCGAGCTTTGCCAAACAGGAGGTTAAACATTGTCTCTCATAATGTGGAGAGAGATACTAAAGCTTATGGAAAGGGTATCCCGAGTAACAGGGGGCAAAAACTGAGATGAGTGTTAGAAAATTTGCTCGATCACTTGGTTGACGACAATTTGGGTTTCTCATGCATATTTTAACTGAAGGATGAATCCCTTAAACCTGGAGATTTGAAAGCCATGGAATGGGGACCATGCACTATTCCATCAAAGGGTCTTCATTTGCTCATGAAACCTCAGCAATCCTATCAGCCCCAAGTGTCCAGCCTTGTATCTCCCCCAGCTGTGTATGTAGAGAGAAATCCAGGTTTCATCACAAGCCCTGAATGAAAGAGTTAAGAATTTCTCTCTATTTCACTGTTTTTGTGTTTTGTTTTTGCAATTTATTTTTATAATAGGATATAGCTAATTTTCACTGCTGTGTTTGTGCCGCTGTACACACACATGATTCTATTACAGCGACCTACAAATACATGGGTTTTAAGTTTCTTCGTGGTCAGGTATATTCCTAGGCAGTGAAAACAGGGTGTCAAGTCCATTTCGTTGTGCAAGGTGTACGTCTTGTCTAGTATATATTTGGCTTATGGAATGGTATCTGTACTAATTTCAACCTCTGCTCTTATACAGCCTCCCAACTCACCTTTTCCATTAAGCAACCTTAAGTTTCTTTGGTAAATGTGAGACTATTGTGTTTTGTCATACAGTTCATGTGTAGCCGTGTTTACATTCTGGTATTAGTGATAACTTATGATGTTTCTTTTTCTGTGTGACTTATTTCACTTAGAATCATCGTACCTAAACCACTTATTATGCTGCTACGGGCCTGGTGACATTAATTTCATTGCTGAGTAATATTCTATTGTACTTAAGTACCACAACTTCTATATCTATTTTTTCTCTTTCTGGGCTATTGAAATTGTACCATAGTCGAGGTTCTTGTAAACAGAGCAGCCCCAAACTTTGGGGTGGCTGTGTCTTTTTCAGTTGAATTTTCCTAATCTGTAGGACCATAAGTGGAAGTGCCCTCGGTTCTGTAGCTTGGTTTTTTATATGTTTCAGAAAACACCGTATACTTCTCCAGAGTGGCTGTTGGCAATTTACATCCCACCCAACAGCATAAAAAGGCTGCCTGTTCCCCACTTTCTGTCCTGCCTCTCTGGATTTTACAATTTTTTCAGACAGCTCTTTTGAGCATTGGGACGTGAGACTTCATTGTAGTGCGGATTTCCATTGCAGGCTTTCTCGGTTGGCCAAAAAGGGCGTATGCATATTTTCCTGAATATAATCAGGAAAAAATGCATATGCTCTTTTTGGCCATGTGCATCACTGTTGAAGTTGTGCCTCTTTCCCTATGCTTTAAATGTAATTCCAATCTATCACTTGAAATCGCTTTCCTGCAATTCTCCCTCGCTTTCAAGTCTTCTTCGCATCTTTACTTCAATATATTTCTGGATGATAGCAGTCATTTGTAACTCTGCTGTTTTGTGAATTACAGTTCCTCTGAGCTCCTTTTTTCAGCTCCCTTTCTTGTGAGCTGACTGAAAAACTGCAAGATTGCTTCAATCCATATTCTTGTTTTCAGGCGACTTGCTGAGCCTTTGCTTAATACTTCTTCCTCATGTGAAATGAGAGTGAAATGTGCCCATCAAAGCCCTTACGGCTAATTTTTCATTGTTTCTCCCTCTTCCCATTGATCCTCTGTACTAATTGCAGACTGTGCAAAACAGGAAATTAAAGGCATTGACTATGCAAGTGGTGTGATTGTTAGTAAAGCGGCTGGAAGGTTGATCCTGTGACGCAGTAGAGGAAAAATGAGGTGCGTTTTAGAAACCTTTCCCAATCACATGGTATACCATCTGTTGGGTTTCTCATGCATGGTTTCGCTGTAAGAAGATTCCCTTAAACCTGGAGTGTTGTGACCCACGGAATTAGTAGCTTTAAGTATTGTATTAGAGGTTCGGCATTTGCTCACCAAAGCTAACCAATCCTCACAGCCCCATGTGTCCAGCCTTATGTCTTATCCAGCTATGGGTTTATATGTGATCAATCCACTTTGCATCACAGCCCCTGAATCAATTTTGTACGAGTGTTTCTCTCTTTCTTTGTCTCTGTGTTTTGTTTTTAAAATTTATTTTTATAATGGTGTTTAGCTGATTATCACTGCTGTGTTTGTGCCACTCTGCACACACTTGAGTCCCTTATGGAGATATATCAATATATAGGTTTTAAGATTCCTACTACTCACATATATTCCTCTGTGGTGAATAGGGTGTGTTGAGGCCAGTTCATTGAGCAAGGTGTAGATCTTGTCTATTACGTATTTGGTTTATTGAATGGTATCTGTGATCATTTCAAACTCTGATTTTATGCATCACCCCACCTCACCTTTCCCCTTAAGCTGGCATAAGTGTGTTTTCTAAATGTGAGACACTCTTGTTTTGTAATTCAGTTGTTGTGCAGTCATATTTACATTCCCTCTATGAGTGATATCTTATGATATGTTTCTTTTTCTGTGTGACTTAAGTCAAGCAGTATCGTCGAAACTCGATCCACTCTTTATGCTTCTACTAGCCTTATTACATTGATTTCATAGTGAAGAGATAGTCCATTGTGCGTAAGTACCACACCTTCCTTATCCATTGTTCTCTTTCCTGGGGTATTTAAGGTGTACTGAAGTCGAGGTTCTTGTAAACAGAGCAGCCCTAAACTTTGCTGTGCCTGTGTCTTTTTGATTTTTAGACTTCCCTAGATATGCTCCTGTGATTGCAAGCGCCCTATGCTCTGTAGCTCTGCTTTTTAGATGATTTACAAACCAGGATACACTTCTCCAGAGTGCCTCTTCTCAGTTTACACACAGCCCATCAGTGTATAAAGGCTGCCTGTTCTCCATGGCCCGTCCTGCATTTCTGCGTTTTACAATTTTTTCAGATGGCCCTTTTGACCGGTGGGAAATGAGACGTCTTTGGTGTGCAGATTTGCATTGCTTGCTTTCTTGGTTGCCCATAAAGTGCATATGCGTGTTTTCCTGAATATATTCAGGAGAAGATGCATACGCCCTTTTTGGCCAACTGCACCATTTTAGAAATCCTGCCGCCTTGGGATGTAGGCAGAGTGCGAACTTTAGATGATTGATGCCGTCAGGGTCAGAAGCACTCACCAACGGCTTCCCTTAGGTTACATTTTAACTGTCATTGATAGATGATGTCAATAAAAATATCTATGCTTTTTCAGATTTTTTCCCCTTACACGTTATTGCAAAATATTGAGTGTAGTTCCCTATGCTATATAGTAGTTCCTTGTTGATGATCTACTTTATACATAACAGTGTGTATGTGTTAATCCCAAACTGTTAATTTATCCCTCCTCCCACTTTCTCCTTTGGTAATAATAAATTATAAGATTTTATACTTCTCAGAAATGGGGGAGCTGAAACAGAGGTATAATTTTCAATGGAAAAGCATTTAAAACAAGATTGAAGCTTTAACCAAGATTATTAGATGTGCATCCTTGGAAAGAAATCACTTCATTTCTCTAATATTGACCTGACAAATAAGACAAATCTTTTCACTGAACTTGCTTATAATAGAATGATGGAAATATAAAATGGAAGTGTTAGAAACATCTTATTTTACCCGAGCCTTATACACTGTTCTATGTTAATTACAGTTTGGCTCACACATCTGTTTATTGAAGTTACAATGTTATCAATTTCTGTTACTGATCCTCCACAATGGACCCCAACAAGTATCCCCCTTCCCAGTGTCATTGGAGCCAACAGATCGAGACTGAGTTTGGTTCAGAAGCAAAGGAAACTATATTTTGATCAGAGAATGGAGAAGTGAGAGAATGCGCTACCCCACAGGCTGTGTGTTGGCCTGCTGTGTACAGGTCCTGTCAGAGACAGTGGGAGGGAGGGGGCGGAGCTCTCAGAGGCCGGGTTGGATGCAGCTCAGGCTCTATATCTTGGAGCCTGCACTGGGCCCCAGGAGCTGAAGTGTCGACCCAGCCATTCTGCAGTAGGAAATCTGGTCTGAAGTGCCGGGTGTGGCAGCTCTGCATGCGGGAACCTAGGAGCACTTGAAATTAGGCAAATCACAAAGGGTAACAAAGGTTAGACTTTATTGCCCAGATTCTATTTTTATGTCCCAAGGATTTTTAATGGGCTTTGCTGGTGACAAAGCCCTCCTCTGCCTTTTGTCCCGTTCCTCATTCTTGGAGTGCTGAGTGTGCAGACCCCTCTTCTGTAACTGCTGAGTGCTGAGTTGGGAGCCCTCATACCCTGGGGTGAGGGTCAGAACTTCTCCCCAGCAGCCTCCAGGTGAGATTCATTGTCCCCAGAGCTGCTGCCTCCCTGCTCGTCCACCTGAGTACCAGCATTGGAAGTGTTATAGATTCTAATGACCTTTAAGGGTACAGGAAAGGGATGTGCAGAGACAATGTGGAGGCAGGTTTTACCCCACCGCACATTTGTTAGGCCACCTTAGGCTGACCGTTTCTGCCAGCCTAGATGCTCTGACCAGCAGTCTTTGTTTTCTTCAATTAGGCCCCTGAATTAATGTAAAAACAGTACCAGGTGTCAGAGCCTTGCCTGCTCAACTCCCAGTCAGTCCAGGGTCAGTGGTGATGCAAGACCATGATGGACACTGAGTCAACAGCCTTTTGAGGTAGCCAGGACTGCAGCTGGTCTTATTGGCCACCATCACCACGGTGGCTGTAGGCTTTTCTATGGTGACAATGTGATATATGGTTCCCCTGCCAAGCTTATTAGCTCCCCTCTGGGTGCAGTAAGCCCTGAAAGCAGTAGTCTACTCTTTTTTGACACACTCTTGTTGTTTTCTGAGAGAAACTCCAGGTAAAGTGATGGTTACACGAGTTGCCATGGGGCCCCGTTGCCCCCAGTTGTCTTTCTGGAGGTTGGAGTTGGAGGGTCTCCTCACTCGAGGTCAGTGTGCCCATGGAGCGAACCCTGCAACCTCAGGGCATGTTTGGTGGTTAGGATCAACACATGGGGTCCTTTTCCCTTAGGAGGGAGGTGGCCTTTCAGGCTGCTGATTTCCAGGTTTTTAGATACTGCCAGTATCCTGGCCAGATGTGGTGGTGGACCAAGCCCCTTGGTGACCGTAGTTTATCCTACCTGGTTAGCATTCTTGCGTTGTTCCTTTTCAAGTGGTCCCGGTTTTTGCACTAATACTCCAATGGCAATTCACCTTTCACCAGGAATGTAAAGGTCAAAGGGTTTAGCTAAATTAGGGAGTTCCAGGTCAAGGGTCTGAATTGACCGCTCTTTCCATTCTTGAAAGACCACTTCTGGATTCTATTCAAAAGGATCATCATCTTTTCCTTTCAGTGTTTCATATAGAGGCCCAGCTATTAGACTGTAGTTCGGGATCCAGATGCAGCAAACCCCAGCCTCCCCAGGAACTCCTAAGCTGTCTTCTACTTTTAGAAGGGCTAAGGCTGCAAATGGTTTCTTCCCTTTCCTGGGATGGGCTTCTCAGACCTTCTGTGAGAACGAAGCCCAGGCAGGTCACCTGAGTGTGTGATATTTGAGCTTTTTCTTGGACAACTTCTATCCTATATTGGCTTGGTAGTTCAGAGGCCTCCTTAGTAGAGCTGGCGATTAGATTGGTGTCTGCATATTGAAGGAGGGTTTCCTTTTCCAGAGGTAGAACTTTTAGGTCTTTAGCTAAGCTTTCCCAAAGATGGTGTGGGAATTTTTATACCCTTGGGGCGAGGCGGCCCAGCAGTATTATTTTTGTTGTATGTTGAGTCCTGCCAGTCATGAGGCAAAATTTCTTGTGACTCTGGGACTAATGGAATGCAAAAGAAGGCATCATTGAAGTCTAATACAGAACACCATGTCCTGGTGGTTGGTAGAATGACTAGCAGTGTGTAGGAATTAGGAACTACTAGAGGTATACCCTCGGTGGCATAACTGACTGTCCTGACATCCTTTACCAGGTCCCCAGCGGCCCATTTGTCTCTCGTGGTCAGGCAATTACCAGGATATGGAGCTCACCTGGGCAGGTACCTCACCCTCACCCCAGCTCATTGGGCTCTCCTGGTCAAGCCCCTCCCAGGGTACAGATCTACCCTTGCAGGTACCGTGGCAGGGCTGGGCAAAGAGGAACCGTGCACATAGCCCTCATTGCAGAGCAACCTCAGCTCACCTGTCTCTCAGAGCTGACACAGAGCACCTCAGAGCAGGACTTGAACTAACAAACAGCAGCTCCGACATGTCTGTGACCCTGGGCATCACTCTGCCGGGCCTCCCTCTGCCTGGTCTTCCAGACACTTCCACTGCACCCAGGGCACCAAGCCGCTGCCTCCAGCCACCACTCACCCCTCCTCTCCCTGACTTCTGTGTCCCTCTCATTAGGAGACGATTTTCTTGAAGCTGTCTCCCACTCATGGGCCAGATAAAATGATTAGAAAACAAGCCAGAACTGCAGCCCCTTGTGTATCCGGACTTTCAAGAGCCTACACCTGTTGCTTGGAGATGGCCCGTTCAGCAAGGTAAATTTTCTGCAACTGTGAGCCCCTGAGTAGTGAGGATTGGCTGACCTGTGCAGCCTGACCAATCGGGCCAGCCCTCCCCAGGTGTGCATGTTTTGAGGTCAATATAAACACCGCACCAGGCAGCAAGAGCCCCTGCAGCTCTGCCTGACACCATATTCTCTGTCCTGTCATTAGTCTCGGGGCTGGGCTGGTGGGAGGGATTGAGAAGCCACGGCTTTGTGAGAGGCCTAGTGTGAGTTGGGCTCTGCTGGACTTTCTGCAGCAGTTTCCAGGCTGCCACCTGCTAAAGAAGAAGATCTGTCACCTATAACTGCTGCTGGAATTTCTCCCTGGGCAGAGGTGAGTGAGGAAAAAAAGCAGTGGGGGCGGGACAGGAGGGGTTTCTCAGGCAGGGAAATGGAAGGCTTCCAGAAGAGCACCCAGGGCCAGGACCATCCTGGCTGGCCTGCAGGCACCAAGTCGGCCGGCATGCTGTCGCTTGTGTGGCTCCACGGCCCTTCCTCTAGGCTTTCAAGTCCTTGCACATATTCAGGTGTTTTACCTGGGAAGGGTGGGAACAGTTCAGCAGCAGCTGGCCTGGGCCTCAGCTCACGTTTACTCACAGAGGTCTCGGCACAGTCCCCCAGCTTTACAATGAGGACACTTGTTGCGTGGGGGCTGCTGGTTGAATGGGAGATGATTCCCCTCACTGACCAACTTCAGAATTGTTTACAACTGGAGCAAGTGCCCTGATACGGTTTTCCTCTGTGTAACTGGTGGGTTCTGTTTAGTTTTTTCTTTTTTTTTTTTTTTTCTTTATTTTGGGTTCTAGGTAGATTTTATTCCTCTTTTTTGTATTTACAGATATAAGCATGGAAATAATGTATTCATATAAATGCACGTATGTGAAGGGAAGAACCTTTTTTTCTGTTTTAATTGTTTTTTAAATTTTGAAATATATTTTAGTTTTTTATACAGCAGGTTTTTATTGGTTATCTATTTTACACTTGGTTATCTATTTATCTATTGGTTATCTATTTTATACATATAAATGCCAATCTGAATCTCTCAACTCCTCCCACCACCTAACCCCCACAGCTTTCCCCACTTGATGTCCATATGTTTTTTTCTCTACATCTGTTGCTCTATTTCTGCCTTGCAAACTGGTTCATCTGCACAATTTTTCTAGGTTCCACATATATGAATTCATATACAATATTTGTTTTTCTCTTTCTGACATACTTCACTCTCTATGACAGTCTCTAGATCCATTGACATCTCTACAAATGATCCAACTTCATTCATTCTTATGGCTGAGTAATATTCCATTTTATATATGTATCATCTCTTTATGCATTCATGTGTCTGTGGACATTTAGGTTGCTTCCATTACCTGGCTATTATAGTGATGCAATGAACTTTGTGGTGAAAACCTCCTCTTTATTTTTGTTTTTTTTCTGGATATAGGCCCAGGAGTGAGATGGCTGGATCATATGGTAATTTATGGTTAGTTTTTAAGGAACCTCCATGCTGTTCTCTATTGTAACTGTATCAATTTACATTCCCAACAATAGTGGAAGAGGTTTCCTTTTCTCCACACCATTCGAGCATTTGTTGTTTGCAGAATTTCTGATAATGCCCATTCTAACAGGTGTGAGGTGATACTTCATTGCTGAGTTTATTTCTTTGAGCAAGGAGTAGGTCCTGCTTATTATATACTTGGCTTATGGAATGGGTTTTGGGCTAATTTCAATCTCTGGTTTTATGACGCACCCCAATTCAACTTTCCCCTTAAAAAAAGCATAAGATTTTTTCCTAAAAGTGAGACTCTGCTGTGTTTTGTAATTCAGCTCATGTGTAGCCAAGTTTACATTCCCTTTATTAGTGATAACTTATAAGAATTTTCTTTTTCTGTGTGACTTATTTCACATAGAATCATCGTACTGGAATCCATTCATTTTGCGTCTACAGGCCTGATTACATTAATATCACTGTTGAGTTATATTTCATTATACAAAAGAAGCACAAGGTCTTTATCGATTTTTTTCTGTCCAGGATATATAAGTTGTACTGTAGTGGACATTGCTGAAAACACAGCAGTCCTAAATATTGGGGTGGCTGTGTCTTCCTCCTTTAAATTTTCCTAAGCTATAGGGCCATAAGTGGAAGTGCCCTAGGCTCTGTGGCTTTGATTTTTAGATGTTTCAGGAAACACCATACACATCTCCACAGTACTCGTTGGCAATTTACATCCCGCCAATCAGCATAACCAAGCTCCCTGTACTCCATGGCCAGTCCTGTCTCTCGGGATTTTACACTTTTTTCCAGACGACACTTTAAAGCGGTGGGAAGTGAGACTTCATTGTAGTGCAAATTTCCATTACAGGCTTGTTTGTTGGCCAAAAAGAGGGTATGCGTTTTTTCTGGAATATATTCAGGAAAAAACACATACGCCCTTTTTGGCTAAGTGTATCATTGTCGAAGTGCTGCCTCTTTTCCTTTACTTTCAGAGCAATTTTAATCTACCACCGGATATCTGTTTTCTGCAATTCTGCCTCGCGTTCAAGTCCTCTTCACAGCCTTCCTTCAATATATTTTTGGATGATAGGGTCATGTGTAATTGTGCAGGATTGTGAATTACAGTGTTCAAAAAGCTCCTTTTTTCAACTAGCTTCCTTGTGAGCTGACTGCAAAACCGAAGAATTGCTTCAGGCCCTAACCTGGTTCTGGCAAGGCACGCTGAGCCTTTGGTGAATTCTTCTCCCTGGTGGGAAATCAGAGTTCAATGTGCCCGTCCAAACACATAGAGATAGTCCCTCATTGGATCTCCTTATTCCTGGTCATCTTCTACAGAAATTACTAACTGTGAAACCGTTCATCTGGAGCCGTGTTTATACTCCCGGTGTTAGTGATATGTTGTGATGTTTCTTTTTCTGTGTGACTTATTTCACTTAGAAGCATCGTACCTACATCCACTCATTATGCTGCTACTGGTCTGTTGCCATTGATTTCGTTGTTGAGTGATATTCCATTGTAGGGATGTACCACAACTTCTATATCCATTTTTCTCTTTCTGGGCTATTGAAGTTGTACCATAGTCAAGATTCCCGTAAACAGAGCAGCCCCAAGTTTTGGTGTGGCTGTGTCTTTTTCATTTAAATTTTCCGAATCTATAGCACCATAAGTGGAAGTGCCCTAGGCTCTCTAGCTTGATTTTTTCTTTGTTTCAGGAAACACCATCCACTTCTCCAGAGCGGCTGTTGGCAATTTGCATCCCACCCATCAGCATAACAAGGCTGCCGGTTCTCCCTGGTCTGTCCTGCTCGTCTGGATTTTACACTTTTTTCGGACGACGCTTTTGAGCGGTGGGAAGTGACACTTCATTGTAGTGTGGATTTCAGTTGCAGGCTTGCTTGGTTGGCCAAAAAGGGCGTATGCCTTTTTTCCTGAATATATTCGGAAAAAACGCACACGCACTTTTTGGCCAAGTGTGTCATTGTCGAAGTTCTGCCTCTTTTCCTATTTTTTCCGAGCAATTCCTATTTACCGCCTGAAAACATTTTCCTGCAATTCTGTCGCGTGTTCAGTTCCTCTTCACAGCCTTACTTCAGGATATTTTTGGATGATAGGGTTCATTTGTTACTCTGCAGGCTTGTGAAGTACAGTGTTTTTAAGTTTTTTTCTCAACTAGCTTTCTCGTGATCTTACCACAATACAGCAGAATTGCTTCAGGCCCTAATCTGGTTTCGGCATGGCATGCTGTGCCTTTGGTGAATTTTTCTTCCTGGTTGGAAATCAGAGTTCAATGTGCCCGTTCAAACACAGTTAGTTGCTCATTGGTTCTCCCTGTTCCTGTTAACCTTCAGAAGAAATTGCGAGCTTTGCCAAACAGGAGGTTAAACATTGTCTCTCATAATGTGGAGAGAGATAGTAAAGCTTATGGAAAGGGGATCCCGAGTAACAGGGGGCAAAAACTGAGATGAGTGTTAGAAAATTTGCTCGATCACTTGGTTGACCACAATTTGGGTTTCTCATGCATATTTTAACTGAAGGATGAATCCCTTAAACCTGGAGATTTGAAAGCCATGGAATGGGGACCATGCACTATTCCATCAAAGGGTCTTCATTCGCTCATGAAACCTCACCAATCCTATCAGCCCCAAGTGTCCAGCCTTGTATCTCCCCCAGCTGTGTATGTAGAGAGAAATCCAGGTTTCATCACAAGCCCTGAATGAAAGAGTTAAGAATTTCTCTCTATTTCACTGTTTTTGTGTTTTGTTTTTGCAATTTATTTTTATAATAGGATATAGCTAATTTTCACTGCTGTGTTTGTGCCGCTGTACACACACATGATTCTATTACAGCGACCTGCAAATACATGGGTTTTAAGTTTCTTCGTGGTCAGGTATATTCCTAGGCAGTGAAAACAGGGTGTCAAGTCCATTTCGTTGAGCAAGGTGTAGGTCTTGTCTAGTATATATTTGGCTTATGGAATGGTATCTGTACTAATTTCAACCTCTGCTCTTATACAGCCTCCCAACTCACCTTTTCCATTAAGCAACCTTAAGTTTCTTTGGTAAATGTGAGACTATTGTGTTTTGTCATACAGTTCATGTGTAGCCGTGTTTACATTCTGGTATTAGTGATAACTTATGATGTTTCTTTTTCTGTGTGACTTATTTCACTTAGAATCATCGTACCTAAACCACTTATTATGCTGCTACGGGCCTGGTGACATTAATTTCATTGCTGAGTAATATTCTATTGTACTTAAGTACCACAACTTCTATATCTATTTTTTCTCTTTCTGGGCTATTGAAATTGTACCATAGTCGAGGTTCTTGTAAACAGAGCAGCCCCAAACTTTGGGGTGGCTGTGTCTTTTTCAGTTGAATTTTCCTAATCTGTAGGACCATAAGTGGAAGTGCCCTCGGTTCTGTATCTTGGTTTTTTATATGTTTCAGAAAACACCGTATACTTCTCCAGAGTGGCTGTTGGCAATTTACATCCCACCCAACAGCATAAAAAGGCTGCCTGTTCCCCACTTTCTGTCCTGCCTCTCTGGATTTTACAATTTTTTCAGACAGCTCTTTTGAGCATTGGGACGTGAGACTTCATTGTAGTGCGGATTTCCATTGCAGGCTTTCTCGGTTGGCCAAAAAGTGCGTATGCATATTTTCCTGAATATAATCAGGAACAAATGCATATGCTCTTTTCGGCCATGTGCATCACTGTTGAAGTTGTGCCTCTTTCCCTATGCTTTAAATGTAATTCCAATCTATCACTTGAAATCGCTTTCCTGCAATTCTCCCTCGCTTTCAAGTCTTCTTCGCATCTTTACTTCAATATATTTCTGGATGATAGCAGTCATTTGTAACTCTGCTGTTTTGTGAATTACAGTTCCTCTGAGCTCCTTTTTTCAGCTCCCTTTCTTGTGAGCTGACTGAAAAACTGCAAGATTGCTTCAATCCATATTCTTGTTTTCAGGCGACTTGTTGAGCCTTTGCTTAATACTTCTTCCTCATGTGAAATGAGAGTGAAATGTGCCCATCAAAGCCCTTACGGCTAATTTTTCATTGTTTCTCCCTCTTCCCATTGATCCTCTGTACTAATTGCAGACTGTGCAAAACAGGAAATTAAAGGCATTGACTATGCAAGTGGTGTGATTGTTAGTAAAGCGGCCGGAAGGTTGATCCTGTGACGCACTAGAGGAAAAATGAGGTGCGTTTTAGAAACCTTTCCCAATCACATGGTATACCATCTGTTGGGTTTCTCATGCATGGTTTCGCTGTAAGAAGATTCCCTTAAACCTGGAGTGTTGTGACCCACGGAATGAGTAGCTTTAAGTATTGTATTAGAGGTTCGGCATTTGCTCACCAAAGCTAACCAATCCTCACAGCCCCATGTGTCCAGCCTTATGTCTTATCCAGCTATGGGTTTATATGTGATCAATCCACTTTGCATCACAGCCCCGGAATCAATTTTGTACGAGTGTTTCTCTCTTTCTTTGTCTCTGTGTTTTGTTTTTAAAATTTATTTTTATAATGGTGTTTAGCTGATTATCACTGCTGTGTTTGTGCCACTCTGCACACACTTGAGTCCCTTATGGAGATATATCAATATATAGGTTTTAAGATTCCTACTACTCACATATATTCCTCTGTGGTGAATAGGGTGTGTTGAGGCCAGTTCATTGAGCAAGGTGTAGATCTTGTCTATTACGTATTTGGTTTATTGAATGGTATCTGTGTTCATTTCAAACTCTGATTTTATGCATCACCCCACCTCACCTTTCCCCTTAAGCTGGCATAAGTGTGTTTTCTAAATGTGAGACACTCTTGTTTTGTAATTCAGTTGTTGTGCAGTCATATTTACATTCCCTCTATGAGTGATATCTTATGATATGTTTCTTTTTCTGTGTGACTTAAGTCAAGCAGTATCGTCGAAACTCGATCCACTCTTTATGCTTCTACTAGCCTTATTACATTGATTTCATTGTGAAGAGATATTCCATTGTGCGTAAGTACCACACCTTCCTTATCCATTGTTCTCTTTCCTGGGGTATTTAAGGTGTACTGAAGTCGAGGTTCTTGTAAACAGAGCAGCCCTAAACTTTGCTGTGCCTGTGTCTTTTTGATTTTTAGACTTCCCTAGATATGCTCCTGTGATTGCAAGTGCCCTATGCTCTGTAGCTCTGCTTTTTAGATGATTTACAAACCAGGATACACTTCTCCAGAGTGCCTCTTCTCAGTTTACACACAGCCCATCAGTGTATAAAGGCTGCCTGTTCTCCATGGCCTGTCCTGCATTTCTGCGTTTTACAATTTTTTCAGATGGCCCTTTTGACCGGTGGGAAATGAGACTTCTTTGGTGTGCAGATTTGCATTGCTTGCTTTCTTGGTTGCCCATAAAGTGCATATGCGTGTTTTCCTGAATATATTCAGGAGAAGATGCATACGCCCTTTTTGGCCAACTGCACCATTTTAGAAATCCTGCCGCCTTGGGATGTAGGCAGAGTGCGAACTTTAGATGATTGATGCCGTCAGGGTCAGAAGCACTCACCAACGGCTTCCCTTAGGTTACATTTTAACTGTCATTGATAGATGATGTCAATAAAAATATCTATGCTTTTTCAGATTTTTTCCCCTTACACGTTATTGCAAAATATTGAGTGTAGTTCCCTATGCTATATAGTAGTTCCTTGTTGATGATCTACTTTATACATAACAGTGTGTATGTGTTAATCCCAAACTGTTAATTTATCCCTCCTCCCACTTTCCCCTTTGGTAATAATAAATTATAAGATTTTATACTTCTCAGAAATGGGGGAGCTGAAACAGAGGTATAATTTTCAATGGAAAAGCATTTAAAACAAGATTGAAGCTTTAACCAAGATTATTAGATGTGCATCCTTGGAAAGAAATCACTTCATTTCTCTAATATTGACCTGACAAATAAGACAAATCTTTTCACTGAACTTGCTTATAATAGAATGATGGAAATATAAAATGGAAGTGTTAGAAACATCTTATTTTACCCGAGCCTTATACACTGTTCTATGTTAATTACAGTTTGGCTCACACATCTGTTTATTGAAGTTACAATGTTATCAATTTCTGTTACTGATCCTCCACAATGGACCCCAACAAGTATCCCCCTGCCCAGTGTCATTGGAGCCAACAGATCGAGACTGAGTTTGGTTCAGAAGCAAAGGAAACTATATTTTGATCAGAGAATGGAGAAGTGAGAGAATGCGCTACCCCACAGGCTGTGTGTTGGCCTGCTGTGTATAGGTCCTGTCAGAGACAGTGGGAGGGAGGGGGCGGAGCTCTCAGAGGCCGGGTTGGATGCAGCTCAGGCTCTATATCTTGGAGCCTGCACTGGGCCCCAGGAGCTGAAGTGTCGACCCAGCCATTCTGCAGTAGGAAATCTGGTCTGAAGTGCCGGGTGTGGCAGCTCTGCATGCGGGAACCTAGGAGCACTTGAAATTAGGCAAATCACAAAGGGTAACAAAGGTTAGACTTTATTTTATTGCCCAGATTCTATTTTTATGTCCCAAGGATTTTTAATGGGCTTTGCTGGTGACAAAGCCCTCCTCTGCCTTTTGTCCCGTTCCTCATTCTTGGAGTGCTGAGTGTGCAGACCCCTCTTCTGTAACTGCTGAGTGCTGAGTTGGGAGCCCTCATACCCTGGGGTGAGGGTCAGAACTTCTCCCCAGCAGCCTCCAGGTGAGATTCATTGTCCCCAGAGCTGCTGCCTCCCTGCTCGTCCACCTGAGTACCAGCATTGGAAGTGTTATAGATTCTAATGACCTTTAAGGGTACAGGAAAGGGATGTGCAGAGACAATGTGGAGGCAGGTTTTACCCCACCGCACATTTGTTAGGCCACCTTAGGCTGACCGTTTCTGCCAGCCTAGATGCTCTGACCAGCAGTCTTTGTTTTCTTCAATTAGGCCCCTGAATTAATGTAAAAACAGTACCAGGTGTCAGAGCCTTGCCTGCTCAACTCCCAGTCAGTCCAGGGTCAGTGGTGATGCAAGACCATGATGGACACTGAGTCAACAGCCTTTTGAGGTAGCCAGGACTGCAGCTGGTCTTATTGGCCACCATCACCACGGTGGCTGTAGGCTTTTCTATGGTGACAATGTGATATATGGTTCCCCTGCCAAGCTTATTAGCTCCCCTCTGGGTGCAGTAAGCCCTGAAAGCAGTAGTCTACTCTTTTTTGACACACTCTTGTTGTTTTCTGAGAGAAACTCCAGGTAAAGTGATGGTTACACGAGTTGCCATGGGGCCCCGTTGCCCCCAGTTGTCTTTCTGGAGGTTGGAGTTGGAGGGTCTCCTCACTCGAGGTCAGTGTGCCCATGGAGCGAACCCTGCAACCTCAGGGCATGTTTGGTGGTTAGGATCAACACATGGGGTCCTTTTCCCTTAGGAGGGAGGTGGCCTTTCAGGCTGCTGATTTCCAGGTTTTTAGATACTGCCAGTATCCTGGCCAGATGTGGTGGTGGACCAAGCCCCTTGGTGACCGTAGTTTATCCTACCTGGTTAGCATTCTTGCGTTGTTCCTTTTCAAGTGGTCCCGGTTTTTGCACTAATACTCCAATGGCAATTCACCTTTCACCAGGAATGTAAAGGTCAAAGGGTTTAGCTAAATTAGGGAGTTCCAGGTCAAGGGTCTGAATTGACCGCTCTTTCCATTCTTGAAAGACCACTTCTGGATTCTATTCAAAAGGATCATCATCTTTTCCTTTCAGTGTTTCATATAGAGGCCCAGCTATTAGACTGTAGTTCGGGATCCAGATGCAGCAAACCCCAGCCTCCCCAGGAACTCCTAAGCTGTCTTCTACTTTTAGAAGGGCTAAGGCTGCAAATGGTTTCTTCCCTTTCCTGGGATGGGCTTCTCAGACCTTCTGTGAGAACGAAGCCCAGGCAGGTCACCTGAGTGTGTGATATTTGAGCTTTTTCTTGGACAACTTCTATCCTATATTGGCTTGGTAGTTCAGAGGCCTCCTTAGTAGAGCTGGCGATTAGATTGGTGTCTGCATATTGAAGGAGGGTTTCCTTTTCCAGAGGTAGAACTTTTAGGTCTTTAGCTAAGCTTTCCCAAAGATGGTGTGGGAATTTTTATACCCTTGGGGCGAGGCGGCCCAGCAGTATTATTTTTGTTGTATGTTGAGTCCTGCCAGTCATGAGGCAAAATTTCTTGTGACTCTGGGACTAATGGAATGCAAAAGAAGGCATCATTGAAGTCTAATACAGAACACCATGTCCTGGTGGTTGGTAGAATGACTAGCAGTGTGTAGGAATTAGGAACTACTAGAGGTATACCCTCGGTGGCATAACTGACTGTCCTGACATCCTTTACCAGGTCCCCAGCGGCCCATTTGTCTCTCGTGGTCAGGCAATTACCAGGATATGGAGCTCACCTGGGCAGGTACCTCACCCTCACCCCAGCTCATTGGGCTCTCCTGGTCAAGCCCCTCCCAGGATACAGATCTACCCTTGCAGGTACCGTGGCAGGGCTGGGCAAAGAGGAACCGTGCACATAGCCCTCATTGCAGAGCAACCTCAGCTCACCTGTCTCTCAGAGCTGACACAGAGCACCTCAGAGCAGGACTTGAACTAACAAACAGCAGCTCCGACATGTCTGTGACCCTGGGCATCACTCTGCCGGGCCTCCCTCTGCCTGGTCTTCCAGACACTTCCACTGCACCCAGGGCACCAAGCCGCTGCCTCCAGCCACCACTCACCCCTCCTCTCCCTGACTTCTGTGTCTCTCTCATTAGGAGACGATTTTCTTGAAGCTGTCTCCCACTCATGGGACAGATAAAATGATTAGAAAACAAGCCAGAACTGCAGCCCCTTGTGTATCCGGACTTTCAAGCGCCTACACCTGTTGCTTGGAGATGGCCCGTTCAGCAAGGTAAATTTTCTGCAACTGTGAGCCCCTGAGTAGTGAGGATTGGCTGACCTGTGCAGCCTGACCAATCGGGCCAGCCCTCCCCAGGTGTGCATGCTTTGAGGTCAATATAAACACCGCACCAGGCAGCAAGAGCCCCTGCAGCTCTGCCTGACACCATATTCTCTGTCCTGTCATTAGTCTCGGGGTGGGCTGGTGGGAGGGATTGAGAAGCCACGGCTTTGTGAGAGGCCTAGTGTGAGTTGGGCTCTGCTGGACTTTCTGCAGCAGTTTCCAGGCTGCCACCTGCTAAAGAAGAAGATCTGTCACCTATAACTGCTGCTGGAATTTCTCCCTGGGCAGAGGTGAGGGAGGAAAAAAAGCAGTGGGGGCGGGACAGGAGGGGTTTCTCAGGCAGGGAAATGGAAGGCTTCCAGAACAGCACCCAGGGCCAGGACCATCCTGGCTGGCCTGCAGGCACCAAGTCGGCCGGCATGCTGTCGCTTGTGTGGCTCCACGGCCCTTCCTCTAGGCTTTCAAGTCCTTGCACATATTCAGGTGTTTTACCTGGGAAGGGTGGGAACAGTTCAGCAGCAGCTGGCCTGGGCCTCAGCTCACGTTTACTCACAGAGGTCTCGGCACAGTCCCCCAGCTTTACAATGAGGACACTTGTTGCATGGGGGCTGCTGGTTGAATGGGAGATGATTCCCCTCACTGACCAACTTCAGAATTGTTTACAACTGGAGCAAGTGCCCTGATACGGTTTTCCTCTGTGTAACTGGTGGGTTCTGTTTAGTTTTTTTTTTTTTTTTTTTTTCTTTATTTTGGGTTCTAGGTAGATTTTATTCCTCTTTTTTGTATTTACAGATATAAGCATGGAAATAATGTATTCATATAAATGCACGTATGTGAAGGGAAGAACCTTTTTTTCTGTTTTAATTGTTTTTTAAATTTTGAAATATATTTTAGTTTTTTATACAGCAGGTTTTTATTGGTTATCTATTTTACACTTGGTTATCTATTTATCTATTGGTTATCTATTTTATACATATAAATGCCAATCTGAATCTCTCAACTCCTCCCACCACCTAACCCCCACAGCTTTCCCCACTTGATGTCCATATGTTTTTTTCTCTACATCTGTTGCTCTATTTCTGCCTTGCAAACTGGTTCATCTGCACAATTTTTCTAGGTTCCACATATATGAATTCATATACAATATTTGTTTTTCTCTTTCTGATATACTTCACTCTCTATGACAGTCTCTAGATCCATTGACATCTCTACAAATGATCCAACTTCATTCATTCTTATGGCTGAGTAATATTCCATTTTATATATGTATCATCTCTTTATGCATTCATGTGTCTGTGGACATTTAGGTTGCTTCCATTACCTGGCTATTATAGTGATGCAATGAACTTTGTGGTGAAAACCTCCTCTTTATTTTTGTTTTTTTTCTGGATATAGGCCCAGGAGTGAGATGGCTGGATCATATGGTAATTTATGGTTAGTTTTTAAGGAACCTCCATGCTGTTCTCTATTGTAACTGTATCAATTTACATTCCCAACAATAGTGGAAGAGGTTTCCTTTTCTCCACACCATTCGAGCATTTGTTGTTTGCAGAATTTCTGATAATGCCCATTCTAACAGGTGTGAGGTGATACTTCATTGCTGAGTTTATTTCTTTGAGCAAGGAGTAGGTCCTGTCTATTACATACTTGGCTTATGGAATGGTTTTTGGGCTAATTTCAATCTCTGGTTTTATGACGCACCCCAATTCAACTTTCCCCTTAAAAAAAGCATAAGATTTTTTCCTAAAAGTGAGACTCTGCTGTGTTTTGTAATTCAGCTCATGTGTAGCCAAGTTTACATTCCCTTTATTAGTGATAACTTATAAGAATTTTCTTTTTCTGTGTGACTTATTTCACATAGAATCATCGTACTGGAATCCATTCATTTTGCGTCTACAGGCCTGATTACATTAATATCACTGTTGAGTGATATTTCATTATACAAAAGAAGCACAAGGTCTTTATCGATTTTTTTCTGTCCAGGATATATAAGTTGTACTGTAGTGGACATTGCTGAAAACACAGCAGTCCTAAATATTGGGGTGGCTGTGTCTTCCTCCTTTAAATTTTCCTAAGCTATAGGGCCATAAGTGGAAGTGCCCTAGGCTCTGTGGCTTTGATTTTTAGATGTTTCAGGAAACACCATACACATCTCCACAGTACTCGTTGGCAATTTACATCCCGCCAATCAGCATAACCAAGCTCCCTGTACTCCATGGCCAGTCCTGTCTCTCGGGATTTTACACTTTTTTCCAGACGACACTTTAAAGCGGTGGGAAGTGAGACTTCATTGTAGTGCAAATTTCCATTACAGGCTTGTTTGTTGGCCAAAAAGAGGGTATGCGTTTTTTCTGGAATATATTCAGGAAAAAACACATACGCCCTTTTTGGCTAAGTGTATCATTGTCGAAGTGCTGCCTCTTTTCCTTTACTTTCAGAGCAATTTTAATCTACCACCGGATATCTGTTTTCTGCAATTCTGCCTCGCGTTCAAGTCCTCTTCACAGCCTTCCTTCAATATATTTTTGGATGATAGGGGTCATGTGTAATTGTGCAGGATTGTGAATTACAGTGTTCAAAAAGCTCCTTTTTTCAACTAGCTTCCTTGTGAGCTGACTGCAAAACCGAAGAATTGCTTCAGGCCCTAACCTGGTTCTGGCAAGGCACGCTGAGCCTTTGGTGAATTCTTCTCCCTGGTGGGAAATCAGAGTTCAATGTGCCCGTCCAAACACATAGAGATAGTCCCTCATTGGATCTCCTTATTCCTGGTCATCTTCTACAGAAATTACTAACTGTGAAACCGTTCATCTGGAGCCGTGTTTATACTCCCGGTGTTAGTGATATGTTGTGATGTTTCTTTTTCTGTGTGACTTATTTCACTTAGAAGCATCGTACCTACATCCACTCATTATGCTGCTACTGGTCTGTTGCCATTGATTTCGTTGTTGAGTGATATTCCATTGTAGGGATGTACCACAACTTCTATATCCATTTTTCTCTTTCTGGGCTATTGAAGTTGTACCATAGTCAAGATTCCCGTAAACAGAGCAGCCCCAAGTTTTGGTGTGGCTGTGTCTTTTTCATTTAAATTTTCCGAATCTATAGCACCATAAGTGGAAGTGCCCTAGGCTCTCTAGCTTGTTTGTTTCTTTGTTTCAGGAAACACCATCCACTTCTCCAGAGCGGCTGTTGGCAATTTGCATCCCACCCATCAGCATAACAAGGCTGCCGGTTCTCCCTGGTCTGTCCTGCTCGTCTGGATTTTACACTTTTTTCGGACGACGCTTTTGAGCGGTGGGAAGTGACACTTCATTGTAGTGTGGATTTCAGTTGCAGGCTTGCTTGGTTGGCCAAAAAGGGCGTATGCCTTTTTTCCTGAATATATTCGGAAAAAACGCACACGCACTTTTTGGCCAAGTGTGTCATTGTCGAAGTTCTGCCTCTTTTCCTATTTTTTCCGAGCAATTCCTATTTACCGCCTGAAAACATTTTCCTGCAATTCTGTCGCGTGTTCAGTTCCTCTTCACAGCCTTACTTCAGGATATTTTTGGATGATAGGGTTCATTTGTTACTCTGCAGGCTTGTGAAGTACAGTGTTTTTAAGTTTTTTTCTCAACTAGCTTTCTCGTGATCTTACCACAATACAGCAGAATTGCTTCAGGCCCTAATCTGGTTTCGGCATGGCATGCTGTGCCTTTGGTGAATTTTTCTTCCTGGTTGGAAATCAGAGTTCAATGTGCCCGTTCAAACACAGTTAGTTGCTCATTGGTTCTCCCTGTTCCTGTTAACCTTCAGAAGAAATTGCGAGCTTTGCCAAACAGGAGGTTAAACATTGTCTCTCATAATGTGGAGAGAGATAGTAAAGCTTATGGAAAGGGGATCCCGAGTAACAGGGGGCAAAAACTGAGATGAGTGTTAGAAAATTTGCTCGATCACTTGGTTGAACACAATTTGGGTTTCTCATGCATATTTTAACTGAAGGATGAATCCCTTAAACCTGGAGATTTGAAAGCCATGGAATGGGGACCATGCACTATTCCATCAAAGGGTCTTCATTCGCTCATGAAACCTCACCAATCCTATCAGCCCCAAGTGTCCAGCCTTGTATCTCCCCCAGCTGTGTATGTAGAGAGAAATCCAGGTTTCATCACAAGCCCTGAATGAAAGAGTTAAGAATTTCTCTCTATTTCACTGTTTTTGTGTTTTGTTTTTGCAATTTATTTTTATAATAGGATATAGCTAATTTTCACTGCTGTGTTTGTGCCGCTGTACACACACATGATTCTATTACAGCGACCTGCAAATACATGGGTTTTAAGTTTCTTCGTGGTCAGGTATATTCCTAGGCAGTGAAAACAGGGTGTCAAGTCCATTTCGTTGAGCAAGGTGTAGGTCTTGTCTAGTATATATTTGGCTTATGGAAAGGTATCTGTACTAATTACAACCTCTGCTCTTATACAGCCTCCCAACTCACCTTTTCCATTAAGCAACCTTAAGTTTCTTTGGTAAATGTGAGACTATTGTGTTTTGTCATACAGTTCATGTGTAGCCGTGTTTACATTCTGGTATTAGTGATAACTTATGATGTTTCTTTTTCTGTGTGACTTATTTCACTTAGAATCA
The DNA here is from genome assembly GCA_036417435.1 of Inia geoffrensis. Lineage (NCBI taxonomy): Eukaryota > Metazoa > Chordata > Mammalia > Artiodactyla > Iniidae > Inia > Inia geoffrensis. The sequence continues at coordinate 91,920,813 of CM070912.1, read as the reverse complement.
TCGTACCTAAACCACTTATTATGCTGCTACGGGCCTGGTGACATTAATTACATTGCTGAGTAATATTCTATTGTACTTAAGTACCACAACTTCTATATCTATTTTTTTCTCTTTCTGGGCTATTGAAATTGTACCATAGTCGAGGTTCTAGTAAACAGAGCAGCCCCAAACTTTCGGGTGGCTGTGTCTTTTTCAGTTGAATTTTCCTAATCTGTAGGACCATAAGTGGAAGTGCCCTCGGTTCTGTAGCTTGGTTTTTTATATGTTTCAGAAAACACCGTATACTTCTCCAGAGTGGCTGTTGGCAATTTACATCCCACCCAACAGCATAAAAAGGCTGCCTGTTCCCCACTTTCTGTCCTGCCTCTCTGGATTTTACAATTTTTTCAGACAGCTCTTTTGAGCATTGGGACATGAGACTTCATTGTAGTGCAGATTTCCATTGCAGGCTTTCTCGGTTGGCCAAAAAGTGTGTATGCATATTTTCCTGAATATAATCAGGAACAAATGCATATGCTCTTTTTGGCCATGTGCATCACTGTTGAAGTTGTGCCTCTTTCCCTATGCTTTAAATGTAATTCCAATCTATCACTTGAAATCGCTTTCCTGCAATTCTCCCTCGCTTTCAAGTCTTCTTCGCATCTTTACTTCAATATATTTCTGGATGATAGCAGTCATTTGTAACTCTGCTGTTTTGTGAATTACAGTTCCTCTGAGCTCCTTTTTTCAGCTCCCTTTCTTGTGAGCTGACTGAAAAACTGCAAGATTGCTTCAATCCATATTCTTGTTTTCAGGCGACTTGCTGAGCCTTTGCTTAATACTTCTTCCTCATGTGAAATGAGAGTGAAATGTGCCCATCAAAGCCCTTACGGCTAATTTTTCATTGTTTCTCCCTCTTCCCATTGATCCTCTGTACTAATTGCAGACTGTGCAAAACAGGAAATTAAAGGCATTGACTATGCAAGTGGTGTGATTGTTAGTAAAGCGGCTGGAAGGTTGATCCTGTGACCCAGTAGAGGAAAAATGAGGTGCGTTTTAGAAACCTTTCCCAATCACATGGTATACCATCTGTTGGGTTTCTCATGCATGGTTTCGCTGTAAGAAGATTCCCTTAAACCTGGAGTGTTGTGACCCACGGAATGAGTAGCTTTAAGTATTGTATTAGAGGTTCGGCATTTGCTCACCAAAGCTAACCAATCCTCACAGCCCCATGTGTCCAGCCTTATGTCTTATCCAGCTATGGGTTTATATGTGATCAATCCACTTTGCATCACAGCCCCTGAATCAATTTTGTACGAGTGTTTCTCTCTTTCTTTGTCTCTGTGTTTTGTTTTTAAAATTTATTTTTATAATGGTGTTTAGCTGATTATCACTGCTGTGTTTGTGCCACTCTGCACACACTTGAGTCCCTTATGGAGATATATCAATATATAGGTTTTAAGATTCCTACTACTCACATATATTCCTCTGTGGTGAATAGGGTGTGTTGAGGTCAGTTCATTGAGCAAGGTGTAGATCTTGTCTATTACGTATTTGGTTTATTGAATGGTATCTGTGTTCATTTCAAACTCTGATTTTATGCATCACCCCACCTCACTTTTCCCCTTAAGCTGGCATAAGTGTGTTTTCTAAATATGAGACACTCTTGTTTTGTAATTCAGTTGTTGTGCAGTCATATTTACATTCCCTCTATGAGTGATATCTTATGATATGTTTCTTTTTCTGTGTGACTTAAGTCAAGCAGTATCGTCGAAACTCGATCCACTCTTTATGCTTCTACTAACCTTATTACATTGATTTCATAGTGAAGAGATATTCCATTGTGCGTAAGTACCACACCTTCCTTATCCATTGTTCTCTTTCCTGGGGTATTTAAGGTGTACTGAAGTCGAGGTTCTTGTAAACAGAGCAGCCCTAAACTTTGCTGTGCCTGTGTCTTTTTGATTTTTAGACTTCCCTAGATATGCTCCTGTGATTGCAAGTGCCCTATGCTCTGTAGCTCTGCTTTTTAGATGATTTACAAACCAGGATACACTTCTCCAGAGTGCCTCTTCTCAGTTTACACACAGCCCATCAGTGTATAAAGGCTGCCTGTTCTCCATGGCCTGTCCTGCATTTCTGCGTTTTACAATTTTTTCAGATGGCCCTTTTGACCGGTGGGAAATGAGACTTCTTTGGTGTGCAGATTTGCATTGCTTGCTTTCTTGGTTGCCCATAAAGTGCATATGCGTGTTTTCCTGAATATATTCAGGAGAAGATGCATACGCCCTTTTTGGCCAACTGCACCATTTTAGAAATCCTGCCGCCTTGGGATGTAGGCAGAGTGCGAACTTTAGATGATTGATGCCGTCAGGGTCAGAAGCACTCACCAACGGCTTCCCTTAGGTTACATTTTAACTGTCATTGATAGATGATGTCAATAAATATATCTATGCTTTTTCAGATTTTTTCCCCTTACACGTTATTGCAAAATATTGAGTGTAGTTCCCTATGCTATATAGTAGTTCCTTGTTGATGATCTACTTTATACATAACAGTGTGTATGTGTTAATCCCAAACTGTTAATTTATCCCTCCTCCCACTTTCCCCTTTGGTAATAATAAATTATAAGATTTTATACTTCTCAGAAATGGGGGAGCTGAAACAGAGGTATAATTTTCAATGGAAAAGCATTTAAAACAAGATTGAAGCTTTAACCAAGATTATTAGATGTGCATCCTTGGAAAGAAATCACTTCATTTCTCTAATATTGACCTGACAAATAAGACAAATCTTTTCACTGAACTTGCTTATAATAGAATGATGGAAATATAAAATGGAAGTGTTAGAAACATCTTATTTTACCCGAGCCTTATACACTGTTCTATGTTAATTACAGTTTGGCTCACACATCTGTTTATTGAAGTTACAATGTTATCAATTTCTGTTACTGATCCTCCACAATGGACCCCAACAAGTATCCCCCTGCCCAGTGTCATTGGAGCCAACAGATCGAGACTGAGTTTGGTTCAGAAGCAAAGGAAACTATATTTTGATCAGAGAATGGAGAAGTGAGAGAATGCGCTACCCCACAGGCTGTGTGTTGGCCTGCTGTGTACAGGTCCTGTCAGAGACAGTGGGAGGGAGGGGGCGGAGCTCTCAGAGGCCGGGTTGGATGCAGCTCAGGCTCTATATCTTGGAGCCTGCACTGGGCCCCAGGAGCTGAAGTGTCGACCCAGCCATTCTGCAGTAGGAAATCTGGTCTGAAGTGCCGGGTGTGGCAGCTCTGCATGCGGGAACCTAGGAGCACTTGAAATTAGGCAAATCACAAAGGGTAACAAAGGTTAGACTTTATTTTATTGCCCAGATTCTATTTTTATGTCCCAAGGATTTTTAATGGGCTTTGCTGGTGACAAAGCCCTCCTCTGCCTTTTGTCCCGTTCCTCATTCTTGGAGTGCTGAGTGTGCAGACCCCTCTTCTGTAACTGCTGAGTGCTGAGTTGGGAGCCCTCATACCCGGGGGTGAGGGTCAGAACTTCTCCCCAGCAGCCTCCAGGTGAGATTCATTGTCCCCAGAGCTGCTGCCTCCCTGCTCGTCCACCTGAGTACCAGCATTGGAAGTGTTATAGATTCTAATGACCTTTAAGGGTACAGGAAAGGGATGTGCAGAGACAATGTGGAGGCAGGTTTTACCCCACCGCACATTTGTTAGGCCACCTTAGGCTGACCGTTTCTGCCAGCCTAGATGCTCTGACCAGCAGTCTTTGTTTTCTTCAATTAGGCCCCTGAATTAATGTAAAAACAGTACCAGGTGTCAGAGCCTTGCCTGCTCAACTCCCAGTCAGTCCAGGGTCAGTGGTGATGCAAGACCATGATGGACACTGAGTCAACAGCCTTTTGAGGTAGCCAGGACTGCAGCTGGTCTTATTGGCCACCATCACCACGGTGGCTGTAGGCTTTTCTATGGTGACAATGTGATATATGGTTCCCCTGCCAAGCTTATTAGCTCCCCTCTGGGTGCAGTAAGCCCTGAAAGCAGTAGTCTACTCTTTTTTGACACACTCTTGTTGTTTTCTGAGAGAAACTCCAGGTAAAGTGATGGTTACACGAGTTGCCATGGGGCCCCGTTGCCCCCAGTTGTCTTTCTGGAGGTTGGAGTTGGAGGGTCTCCTCACTCGAGGTCAGTGTGCCCATGGAGCGAACCCTGCAACCTCAGGGCATGTTTGGTGGTTAGGATCAACACATGGGGTCCTTTTCCCTTAGGAGGGAGGTGGCCTTTCAGGCTGCTGATTTCCAGGTTTTTAGATACTGCCAGTATCCTGGCCAGATGTGGTGGTGGACCAAGCCCCTTGGTGACCGTAGTTTATCCTACCTGGTTAGCATTCTTGCGTTGTTCCTTTTCAAGTGGTCCCGGTTTTTGCACTAATACTCCAATGGCAATTCACCTTTCACCAGGAATATAAAGGTCAAAGGGTTTAGCTAAATTAGGGAGTTCCAGGTCAAGGGTCTGAATTGACCGCTCTTTCCATTCTTGAAAGACCACTTCTGGATTCTATTCAAAAGGATCATCATCTTTTCCTTTCAGTGTTTCATATAGAGGCCCAGCTATTAGACTGTAGTTCGGGATCCAGATGCAGCAAACCCCAGCCTCCCCAGGAACTCCTAAGCTGTCTTCTACTTTTAGAAGGGCTAAGGCTGCAAATGGTTTCTTCCCTTTCCTGGGATGGGCTTCTCAGACCTTCTGTGAGAACGAAGCCCAGGCAGGTCACCTGAGTGTGTGATATTTGAGCTTTTTCTTGGACAACTTCTATCCTATATTGGCTTGGTAGTTCAGAGGCCTCCTTAGTAGAGCTGGCGATTAGATTGGTGTCTGCATATTGAAGGAGGGTTTCCTTTTCCAGAGGTAGAACTTTTAGGTCTTTAGCTAAGCTTTCCCAAAGATGGTGTGGGAATTTTTATACCCTTGGGGCGAGGCGGCCCAGCAGTATTATTTTTGTTGTATGTTGAGTCCTGCCAGTCATGAGGCAAAATTTCTTGTGACTCTGGGACTAATGGAATGCAAAAGAAGGCATCATTGAAGTCTAATACAGAACACCATGTCCTGGTGGTTGGTAGAATGACTAGCAGTGTGTAGGAATTAGGAACTACTAGAGGTATACCCTCGGTGGCATAACTGACTGTCCTGACATCCTTTACCAGGTCCCCAGCGGCCCATTTGTCTCTCGTGGTCAGGCAATTACCAGGATATGGAGCTCACCTGGGCAGGTACCTCACCCTCACCCCAGCTCATTGGGCTCTCCTGGTCAAGCCCCTCCCAGGATACAGATCTACCCTTGCAGGTACCGTGGCAGGGCTGGGCAAAGAGGAACCGTGCACATAGCCCTCATTGCAGAGCAACCTCAGCTCACCTGTCTCTCAGAGCTGACACAGAGCACCTCAGAGCAGGACTTGAACTAACAAACAGCAGCTCCGACATGTCTGTGACCCTGGGCATCACTCTGCAGGGCCTCCCTCTGCCTGGTCTTCCAGACACTTCCACTGCACCCAGGGCACCAAGCCGCTGCCTCCAGCCACCACTCACCCCTCCTCTCCCTGACT